>CM021698.1:54223626-54584281 GCA_011074415.1 Stictonetta naevosa
CTATTCTATTCTATTCTATTCTATTCTATTCTATTCTATTCTATTCTATTCTATTCTATTCTACTCTATTCTATTCTACTCTATTCTACTCTATTCTACTCTACTCTATTCTACTCTACTTTATTCTACTCTACATTTAAAACAGTAAATGATGGGAAACTGTGTAGCCTACAGTAGCAACTCTAGCATAAATGATAACTGAATATCTATTTACTGAATGTAGTGGTATGCTCAAAATATTCACACATTAAAATTTTAATATAAGTACAGTAGTTTCTTTCTAATTATAGAATCATGGAATCATGGAATCATAGAGTCATAGAATCATAGAATAATAGAATGGTTTGGGTTGGAAGGGGCCTTAAAGTTGTCTTCTAATTCCAAACCCCCTTCCATGGGCAGGGACACCTTCCACTAGTCCAGGTTGCTCAAAGCCCCATCCAGACTGGCCTTGAACACTTCCAGGGATGGGGCATATACAAATTCCCTGGCAACCTGTTCCAGTGCCTCATCAACCTCTGAGTGAAGAATTTACTCCTAACATCTAATCTAAATCTACCCTCTTTTACTTTAAAGCCATTACTCCTTGTCCTAATGTTATGTATCAGCACATAATTATGTTCAAATAAAACTGCTTGTCCTCCAACTTCCACAAGGTTTTTGTAGAAGGCGTATAAACATAAAATGTAAACCAAAAATTCAAAAATAGAAAATAAGAATAGCTCCACTACGTTCACAGGAACTAAAAACATTAATGTTCAGAGAACTTGGCACAAAAAAAGCACACACATGTGAGATTCATAGGCTCAAGAATAGAACAAGTATCACGGAGGTTTGATAAAAAAAAAATGTATAACAATTTTGGAGGGGAGAAACAGAACTGTTGAACACTGCAGTTCCACAGATACTATTTTACAAGCCTAATGTATTGAAATTATTCTCTCACTAAGATACTTATATTATTTCAGTGGAGGAGAAAAGCAAATTTAAATCACTACTATAATAGTTATAACAGTCTAATGTTACTTGGAAGCAAATCTGAATTGTTCAAAATCGCAGGAGAATGTTTTGTAAATGATCAAACACTGAAGACATATGAACGAAGTGTAGCAGAACAGCAAAACAGAAAAAAGCACCTGAAGCAAAGAAATAAAAAGTGCTGGTGTCAATATTTACTTTTTTTAAAGTGTCTGAAAACTAAAGAGCACAGAACAGGAGCTTCTTTGACTGAAGAGAGAACTGGAGTTAAATTATCCAGATACAATGGTAAAAACATCCATATTGTTTTCAGTAAAATTTTTGTTTCCCAGAATAAAATTTAGTCATTTAAATACCTTGCAGAGTGCAATATCTTCTGGCAGCATTAATTGAAGATGTCCTGTTTTTTTTGTTTCAGATCTAAGAAATAACATTTTTCCTCCTTAGGCCCACTTGGTATCAGAAGTGAACCTGTTGCAAGTCCTACCTGTAGGAGGGAAGATACATTCTTGCTCATGCCATGGAGTTTCTATTTCTTGAGAAGTGTTTGGAGAGAAAAGAGGTAAGCCTTTTGACTACAGTATAATTCCTTTCTACAACTACTGAAAGGAAGTTGTTGGGAGCTGGGGGTCAGCCTCTTCTCACAAATAACTAGTGATAGGACTAGGGGGAATAGCCTCAAGTTGCACCAGGGGAGGTTCAGGTTGGAAATTAGGAGAAATTTCTTCTCAGAGTAGTCAGGCATTGTAACAGGTTACCCAGGGAGGAGGTGGAGTCTCTGAAGCCAGGGTTATTTAAGGAAAGTTTGGATGTGGTGCTTAGGATCATGGTTTAGTGGGTGATGTTGGTGGTAGGGGGACAGTTGGACCAGATGATCTTGGAGGTCTTTTCCAATGTTAATGATTCTATAATTCTGCGGTTCTAATTATTAAATTACTATTAATTACTAACTATTAAATAACATATTTCAGCACAGCATTGCATTCTTGCTTAATAGGTTTCCCTGAGTGTCTGTAAACTTAATGCAATGTTTACATGCAAGAGTAACAAATTGCTCTTGTAAAGAAGCTATGTTACAAATCATAGAAAGCTTCTTCTAAAGTAGAATTTGAATTGTATTCTCTCCTACAATTAGATATTGAAGTTTACAAATGAATTAGAAATAAATATGTCTTTTAAAGAACAAGATTAAAAAAATATATATGTATATGAAATGGGTATTTTTAATTTAAACTAGTTTTAAGAGTCAATTTCATTGATAGGACCCAAGGGAATGGCATGAACATGCGTCATCAGATGTTCAGATTGGATATTAGGAAAATTTCTTCACTGAGAAGGTGGTCAGACACTGGAACAGGCTCCCCGGGGAAGCGGTTATGGCACTGAGCCTGCTGGTGTTCAAGTAGCATTTGGACAGTGGTCTTAGAGATATGATTTAATTCTTAAGTAGCACTGTCTGGAGCCAGGGGTTAGACTCGATGATCTTTCTTGGTCCCTTCCAAATTGGGATATTCTGTGACTCTGTGATTCTATAATACGAGTATCTCATACATAGCTGAGAACTGCTGTTTTCAATGCTTTACTAACAATATCCCTTGTATACAAGAAACTCAGCTGATGAAAAATTATTAGTGTTTGCACTATTGCATAATGGCATTCAGAGAGCCCCATCCTGATGAAGGATGGTTCAGAAGACCGTACCTTGACAGCCTCCTCAGGAACACAAAGGAAGGAGGAGGGCATCTGAAGCATTATTCACACCATGATAGAAATGAGAAAAGACAGAGTATTTCCATTCAAAGTATCATGGATTTAAAATACACCGTGCAGAGCATTTGCACATTATGGATTAAATAGCATTCTCTCCACTCTCCCAAGACTCAAACCTGTATGTTATCGATAAGATGATGAAGAAAACATATATAAACAAGCATTGCAACCCTTTCAAAATTTCCCAGTGTTTAAAGGTAGTTACAAAAGGAACTGTATTTTGTTGAAAGGTACCATCTAGTGGTGATTTCATATCACACAAACCCTCTGAATTCTACATACTGAAACATTTTTGCCTGTTAATGTCAGAGCACAGATTCACTAAAACTGAATTTAGCATTATGATAACATATATAATGTTTTTATTCAAAAATAAGTATGTTATCCTTTGGTATTACCTTTGTTCACATACCACCTGGTGAGTCACTGGAAAGGAATGCTCCTGAAGAGAAATGAAAGGTCTGCAACCTCGCTGCTGAGTTTAGCTCGTTTTCAGGATTGGAGTAGTAAAGGCCTGTGGAAAGGACAGTGTAATAATTACCAAAAAGTGTTTTTTGCTTACTGGAAGCCTCAGATGGCACTTTCTATCAAGTTAACAAACAGAGCAGCCCAGGAAAAAAGCAGCACCTTGACCTTTTTCCTGTTACCAATTTCTTAGTGTGAGCAAGGACTTCTTTACTGTAAATAAAAAGAGAAAAATGTTTTACTATGTTGGTTTTGTTGTTGTTTTGATTTGATTTTTTGCTATTGATTATCTATGTGTCCTAGAATTCAGAATCCTTCCACCTGTCTTGGGAAGTCTAATCCACATCAACTCTGATGTTAAATCATACACTAAGCTGTTCAACAACTGGTTGGTCATAAATATGACTGCAGACCACATTAATAAGCCCCATGCTCTCCTGAAAGCAGCAAGAAATAACAAAGAGCAAAAAATAAAAGAAGAATTAATGACCGTTCACAGTGCTATTATAATTTTTTGAAGGACTTTAAGAATTAGGCTAGCCAAGCAGCAGATGATAACCAAAGGCAGGTGTGTTTGTTGTAGCACTTGATTACTCCAAGCCTGTACACCCTGCAAAAGGACAGAACATCCGGCATTGTATTCATCTGCACAGCCCAAGGTTTCAACTGAGATGCTCAGTCTCGTATGTCATGTGGCCCTGGCTAATGTTATTATATATTACTATATATATATATGTATATGTATATATATATATATATATTATATATATATATTATATAGGAACATCAAGACACTTATCAACTTAAGGAAGGAAAATATAAGCCAGATCAAACCGAGGTAACAGTCACTCTTAAAGAAAATTATTTAAACTTGCACTTAAGATTCCAATGTTAAGGTTAGAAATATCAGGCAAACGATTCTCAAGCAGATTGAAAACAGCAGCAGTTTGTACCCTAACAGTTGACTGACTTTTGGAGGGTGATTTGAGAGAAGTAGGAATGAAAGCATACGGAACTTTTAAAATAATTTGCCTTTGCCTATCCCTGTAATTTTCTTTTGCCATTCAGGTAATGAATGGTTACATTAGCCTTGGTTTTCCTAGCCTAATTCTTTACATTCTTTGGCTTGCGAATGCAAATATCATATTTCAATAACTTTTTTCTTAAAAACTCCTCCCAGAGGAGGAGTCTCTTTCAACATTCATTTTGTTGCTCTGAATTCCACCCATGTAAGCATGTAAATACTATGTCAAGAATTTCCTTTCTGTGCACACACAATCTTTCAAAGTGGTCTTGACTTTGAAATAGTTTAATTACGAAATGTAAAAATCTAGCTGCCAGACAAAAAGGCATGCTACCTCATGCAATTGTGTGTTGCATGTTACTTGGGTCGAACTCAAACAGGTGATCTAAATCCACATTCTCTTCCTAGGGAAAATAATAATAATTATTATTATTATTACTTATATCTGCCTGCTCATTCTCCCCTTAAATATCCAATTAATTCTTCAAACTCTTCCATTAGTTTCTATTAAGATTGAATCATCAGAATATACTACATCAGGTTCAGTTTATCCTTACTCTGCCATGTCAATGTTTCATTTAACTGGTTTAACTATTTAGCTCTTGAAAACAGTTCTAGCAGAAAGTCTTGATTATTCCAAACTGGTTGACAAATTCTGTTGAAAGAGAACTTGTCAGTGCTTTTAAATACAGTGAACACAAGAGAATTTTGAATTCTTTTGAATGGGTTGAATATAATTAATTCTGCTGTATGTTGTGTATATATTCTTGAAAACTAAATAACATGTTTTTTCAGACAGTTCTCTGGAGGCCAAGTTATAATCACATGGTGTCAAATTATCGTTTTACATGTATCTCTTGATAACTTGTTGTTTGCATGATCTAGAATTGTGCTGAATATTTTAAAAGGATATATATTCAATCCTTTTAACTGTAACAAATAAATAACATAGAAAAACTATTTAGAAACAACATAGAAAAACAATTTTTTTCCTTAAAACATGTGTGTCCTTTTGACTGTTTCAGATGGATAAAGTAGAAGAATGAAAGCCAGATATATGAATGATAAAAATAGCCAAAAGTGAGACTGCCATTACAAAGGTAAATAGATATGAATTTAATTATTATGATTAATTTTAATAGGACAATCACAAATAAGCTGTCTTCCTTGCCTTGGTATGATATGCAGTATATCTGCATTTTCTAGCCTTAGTATTTCTAGCCTAAATTTCTTATGACACTTTCCTCTGTTACAGCTTTGCATTGTTAGTATGTAAAGTAATACTGCACAATTCCAAACCATAAAGAATAAGGCAAAAAAAAAATCACAATACCTGTAAGTGGAAAATTATTTTGTTACAGCCGTCATATATATGCTGTTTGTCTACTCTGCGCTGATATTGCTCTGCAATCCACATTTGGGAAAGATGAAAGATGTTACTGCTGTTTGAACCGAGTTACACTGTTTGAACTGAGTGGGTGTCCTGGAATTTAAAAGCAGCAAAGCCTCAAAGTGTCAGTCAAGTTCACACAGGGTCCTATTCAGAAGCGGGCATGGCATGGCCTGGAGGTTTTTAATGACAATACTACCACAGATCATTGTTTCTCTTCCTGGCTCATCCACCAAAACAATGAGAAACAGGGTGAGAGGAGGCTGGTGTTCTCTGACAGAAGCAGGCAGGAAAGTTTTTGAATATCATTTTAATTATAGTCAGAGGGTTAGAAAGTAAAAAGAAAGAAAACAGAGGATGCATCTCAGGAACCAATCTTGTTTTTCGAAGTGTAAACCACTAAAACTTCTAAGCCTACATGTGCCTGCAATTTAGACACTATATTACTAATTCTTGCTCACCTACCACAGTCTACTTAAGATTATAACTGCACATTGGTAGTAGCTGGCACCCACTGACTTAGGTGTCAGTGATATGTTTTCTTATGGGAAAATTTCTAAGCATAAAAATGATTTCACCATCCAGATTCATGTAAAGGCAAACTACAGCTGAAATCTGTAGAATTACAGAAGGTCATTCTTCTCCAGTGGAAGTAACTTAAACGCAATGTAGGCTTTTGGAGGAAAATTAAGACTTGCCTGTACTTCCACTTCCACTAGCTTTAAGCTGCATGGTGGTGTAGCTGGGTCAACATAAATTGTAGAGGGCTAGCCAAGGGCTTCATGCTGAAAGCTGACTTCAGTGCCTCAGCGGCTTTGGTACTGCTGTTACCCAAACCAGTACGCTTGGGTATGTACAAATGGGCTGGAACAGCAGCTGTGGACTTCAGGGAGGACATTCTCATGTCAAGAATGTGAGTCTTAGCTTGGCAAACTGTATATATATGAGCAAAATGAGTATCAGCTAGCTAATGTAATTATTTAAGAATTTCAAATTTCAGTACAACTTATTCCTTGATTTTGTCTGAAAGCAGAAAATTAAAAGAAAGCATATCTTGTTTCTTTAATTCCCACAACAGCTAGAAGCATGAAAGAACGAATCAGCTGTGTGTGTCTGTGCATGAGATTTCAAGTATATAATATAAAACAAGCTGCAACTGCTTGGAAATAAAAATAACAGTAAAAATATATATTTGCTGAACCCATAAGCATAGTCACAGAATCACAGAATTACAGACTGGTTGAGGTTGGAAAGGGCCTCTGGAGATCATCTAGTCCAACCCCCCTGCCAAGCAAGATTGCCTACAGTACGTTGCACAGGATGTCATCCACGTGGATTTTGAGTATTTCCAGACAAGGAGACTCCACAGACTCTCTGGGCAATCCTGTTGCAGTGCTCTGTCACCATCACAGTTCTCATATCCAGCTCTAACTTCCCATGTTTCAGTTTGTGCCTGCTGCCTCTTGTCCTGTCACTGGGGACAACTGCAAGGCATCTGGCCCTGTCCTCTTGAAAACCATCTTTCAGATATTTATACACATTGATAAGATCCCCTCTCAGTCTGCTCTTCCCCAAGCTAAACAGGCTCATCTCTCTCAGCCTGGGGCATTCTCTTGGCAAGCTGTTCCAGTGCCTCAACACCCTTCTACAGTGAAGAATTTCCTCCTCATTCCTAGTCTATCCTCTTTTAGTTTAAGACCATTCCCCCTTGACCTATGCCTTCTTACGGGTAAAATGGTATAGAACAGGCCTGATTTTTACCCCGGACGGAGCTCCTTTCATCTGAGAAGCTTCCTGTGCTGCTCTGTGGAGAGCAACCCATGCTGGAGCAGTCTGTTCCTGAAGGACTGCACCCTGTGGTACGGCTCCCAGGCTTCTCAGCCCAGCAGGCATTTTCTTCTGTCCCAGCTTCAGGAGACCTTTTCTGCAAGCCTTTTTCCAGTTAGGGCATGGTCACCTTTATGGCTGCTGCCCTCACCCGGTTACCCAATCTCATGAAAATTTCCCATCCCCCAAATGACGTCCAACTGGGTTGCTTTTTAGGATTTTTTTTTTTTTCTTTAAATGCGGGGCCTGGCCTGGTGGCCCGCATGGTCGCCAGCCCCCGGCTCCTCCTGCTGGGTCCTTTGCAGCCACAATGTGTCCCCGGCATTGACATTCAGTGGGGACCAGGGCCGTCTGCGCCCGTCCTGCTCCCTGTGGCACGAGAAGCTTCAGACAAGCTGTCGTGGTGGGGAGGGACTGCGCTGCCTGCGCCTGGGCGAGATGCCGTGGGACCTGTAGCTGGAGGGGCTCCGCCACCACTGCTGCTGCCGCCACCACCGCCCCACGTTGCGTTGGTCTCTTCCCCAGGGCTGGCAGGCTGAGGCATCGTGCCGGGTGGGCAGCGCCAGCCTCACGATGGCTATGATGGGCCACCGGCAGAGCGGGCAGGTGGATCTGTGGGCGGCCCAGGGCTGGATGCACTCCCTGCAGAAGGAGTGCCCGCAGGGGTCCAGCCGAGCACATTGTGCAGGATGGCATCCAGGCGGGTTTTGACTATCTCCAGAGAAGGAGACTTCACAGCCTCTCTGGGCAACCTGTTCCAGTGCTCTGCCACCCTCACAGTAAAGAAATGCCCTTTCGTATTCAGCCAGAACCTCCTGTGCTTCAGTTTGTGCCCACTGCCTCTCTTTCTGTCACTGGGCAAAACTGAAAAGACCAGCTCCATCCTCTCAACACCCTCCCCTCATATTTATACACATTAAAGAGGTCTCCCCTCAGTCTTCTCTTTTCCAGGCTAAACAGGCTCAGTTCTCTCAGCCTGTCCTCATATGACAGGTGCTCCATTCCTCTCATCATCTTAATAGCTCTCCTCTGAACTCACTCCAGTAGTTCTAGGTCCCTCTTGTACTGGAGAGCCCAGAACTGGACACAAGACTCCAGGTGTGGCCTCACCAGGGCTGAGTAGAGGGGGAGGATCATCTCCCTTGACCTGCTGGCAAAACTCCTCCAAATGCAGCCCAGGATACCATTGGCCTTCTTGGCCACAAGGGCACATTGCTGACTCGTGGTCAGCCTGTTGTCTACCAGGACTCCCAGGTATCTCTCTGCAAAGCTGCTCTCCAGCAGGTCAGCCCCCAGCCTGTACTGGTGCTTGGGGTTATTCCTCCTGAGGTGCAGGACTGTGTACTTGCCTTTGTTGAACTTCATAAGGTTCCTTAACACCCAACTCTCCAGCTGTTCTGGTCCCTCTGAATGGCAGCACAGCCCTTGGGTGTATCAGCCACTCCTTCTACTTTTGTGTCATCAGCAAACTTGCTTTGGGTGCAGTCTGTTCCATCACCCAGGTCACTGATGAATAAATTGAACAAACCTGGACACGGTGTATTGATTTTACCCTGACGCAGCTGAATTCCATCACAAATGCACTCTCACTCCCCCTTCTCAAAGAAAAAAGGGGAGGAAAATATGAAGGAAAGTGCTCAAGGTTTGAGAGAAAGATAGGGAGATCACTCAACAGTTATCACCATGGGCAAAACAGACTCAGCATAGGGAGACTAATGTAATTTATTGCCTATCACTAGTGAATTAGAACAGTGAGAAACTAAAAGCAAAGTACAAACATCTCCCCCCAATCCACCTTCCTCTACATCCTCTCCTCAAGCAGCGCAGGGGAATTGGGCCTGTGGTCAGCCCATGAGACTTCATCTCTACTGCTGCTTCATGGTCACTCTCTTCCCCTGCTCCACGTGGAGTCCCTCCCACGGGATGCCGTCCTTCCCGACTGATCTTGTGTGGGCTGCCCACAGGCAGCAGCTCTCCAGGAACTGCTCCCACACGGCTCCGTACCACGGGGTCCATCCCCCAGGAGCAAACTGCTCCAGCACAGGTGCCCCACGGGCGGCAGCTCCCCCCAGACCCCCTGCTCCTGCGTGGGCTCCTCTCCACGGGCTGCAGCTCCGGCCTGGGGCCTGCTCCTGCGGGGGCTCTCCATGGGCCGCAGCCTTCTCCAGGCCACATCCACCTGTTCCACCAAGGGCTCCTCCATGGGTGGTGACACGGAGATCTGCTACACCATGGTACACCACGGGCTGCAGGGAGACAGCCTGCTCTGCCATGGTTCTCTCCATGGGCTGCAGGGGAAATTCTGCTCTGACACCTGAAGCACCTCCTGCCCTCCTTCTTCACAGACCTGAAGGTCTACAGGGCTGTTTTCACTCCTTGCTCTCCTAGATGCTGTTACACAGCAGTTTTTATCCTTTCTTAAATCTGCTCTCACAGAGGCCCAACTGACATTGCTCACTGGCTTGGCTCTGGCCAGTGGCGGGTCCCTTTTGGAACTAGCTGGAGCCGGCTCTTATCTAACATGGGGCAGCTGCTGGGCTCTTCTTATAGAGGCCACCACTGCAGCCCCCCTGCTACCAAGCCCTTGCCATGTAAACCCAAGACACCCGGTCCTGACCCCTGGGGGACACCGCTAGCTACAGGTCTCCAACTGGACTGCACTGCTGAGCACAACCCTCTGTGCTCTGCCATCCAGCCAGGTCTCAGTTCACCTCACTGTCCACTCAACTATCCCACCCTTCCTGAGCTTGCCTGTGAGAATGTTGTGGGAGACAGTGTCAAAAGCTTTGCTGAAGTCAAGGTAGAAATCAGGCACTGCTCTCCCCTCATCTACCCAGGCAGTCATTGCATCACAGAAGGCTATTAGGTTGGTTACAAAGGCCTGTACAAGACTGAAGGAGGTTTTGCAGGAGACACTGCCATCAAAAAACTGCCCTCGTGCAGCCCAAAAGGCTACTGCATTCTACAAAGATAAAAGAAGAGGTATTAGTGTGACATTTAGATTACTTGTTGCAGGCCACGATGAGGTTTTTGTCAGATACTGACCAAATCAGTCCTTACTGATAATGTTTTTAGGCTTGTTTTCTTTAACTGATAGAGAGCTATAGAGATTAGTTATGTTTTGATTTAATTTCATATATTCAACAAGTGCATGTTCTGATTCACGATTCTGTAACACATATCAAAAGAAAAGCAAATTTTTTTTTTTTTTTGACAAACAGACTATTGATAAAAAAAGTCAAGTAGATTAGTATTCCATAACGTAGATAAGTAGATATAACATCAAGCAGAGGAATCCTCCTGATCTTTCATAGTAAGATGCTGCAAAGCATATAGTTCACATGGTTTTGATAAGAAACTTGTAACCACTGTTTTATGAAGTTGACTTTATATTTATAGCTTTTTCGGAGGACAGTGTGACATTTTAACAGAAAATTCAGTTTGCTACTATGTCACAGCAGTTTTGGTGTGTTGCGTTCTGAATGACCAATTACATTTATTTCGTAACTTATTAAAATAATATTTACATCACATGCTTCCTGGTTTTACAACTATTAGTACACGTGACATAGATAATGTTAAGAGTCTGTTAAAAGCTTATTTTTCTGGTGAATTTGAAATTAAAATAAATTGCTTCCAAGAAATGTGCTTTTTGAAAGTTGTATTATTTTCCCTTTTAGAAAGAAACTACTGTAATAAATTCTAGTAATACAGTAATAAATACTGTCATAAATTATAGTATCACAGTTTATGGGTGTTTGGGCACTGGAACAGGCTCCCCAGGGAGGTGGTCATGGCATTGAACCTGATGGAGTTCAAGATGCATTTCGGCACTGCTTTCAGACATACGGTCTGATTCCTGGGTGGTTGGTCCTGTGTGGAGCCAGGAGTTGGACTCAGTGATCCTTGTGGGTCCCTTCCAACTCAGGATATTCTATGATTCTAATTTCTTCAGATAGTTTTAGGAACTATGCAAAAGTGTTTCAAGGGAATATGTGGAAAAGAAACAGTTGCACTGTTGTGTATTGCATGTGCTAAGCTGCACTTCATTCAAACCACTACAGGATAGAGGTAAGACAGCAAAATACCTCTAAGAATGAACACAGGTACAGGAAAAAAATAAAATAAAGTAAAGCACACACACCATCAAACATAATTGCTTTTCGCATTTTAATAATTCATCTCTCTTTTGGTCTCTGTTACCACAGAAGTCTTCACCAAGGCCCCCATCCCAGACCTTCTGTTCTATGAAAGCAAACAGCCATTAGCATTTGATAAGTCAATTGGTTTGGCTTACATCCTGTGGAGGAAAGGAAAGATGAACTTTTTGCCCGAGACATCTTGTGTAACCAGCATCTCCCACCTCCAGCCTCACAAGACAGCAGCAAACACTGAGGGCTGAGTAGTGCAAAGGAGAGGCACAACCATCTTCAGAAATCACAGAAAATGAAATTACTGAGGAAGCCATCACAGCAAGGTAGTGCACAACCAGGCAGAGTGATGGTTGTGCAAAGAGACACTGCAAATGGAAGAAAGAAGTACAGGAGGCCTCTGCAGTTGTTGATCAGACAGGTTTTGTTCAGACTCTTGAAGCACAAGGATTGTGAGCAAATATAAAAATGTGTAGCCATAAAAAGACAAAGCCAGACATCCTGTCAATTTGTCAGTTTCTCAGGCAAAAAGAAGAAACAGAGGAAAAGGAGAGGAAAAGGCTTTTTTTTTTTCCTAAGATGGACTGTGCAGTTTATACATCAAAGAGTTTTGTATAACCTGGTGAGCATCCAATCATTTTCAAAGCAAACACAAAAATTAATTTGCTAACTGCCAGGACAAGCAGAAGAAAGAAAGTAGCACACAGAAGGGCAGTGTTCCGACACTTAAGAACATGCTAAAATAACAGTGGTTATATATAGATTTAAGCTACTGGATTTCAACTGTGCACGGCAACAAAATAGCCCTGCATTTACAGATGAGAGTTTAAGAGGAAAAAAAAAATCCTTGTGAGTGCTGAATGTTTGCTTAATAATCATCCAAATGATGACTTTACATTGTCCTGAGAAGAAAATGCCAGTTTCTGTAAAAACTGATGAACAGCATGCACAAGAAATTGAAATTTTTAGAGATTAGCAGATAGTGAGAAAAGACAGAGAGGTTTACCAGTTTCATACTTGATGAAAGCACAAATTTAAATGATACCTCACATATGGCTTTTCTTTCAAGACCCCACCCTTGTGTTGCCTTGAAGAGAGAGGATACAGTGGAAGCTCTGAGTAACATTTTGAAGAGGGTAGGCAGGAAGAGATTCTTAATATATTAATAGCTGATGACATTGCCGTTACAACAGAGAAGGAAAGAAGAGTTCCAAGGTTCCTGAACCACTGAATCACTCACAGCTTTCGCTACGTGACCTGCGAGAAAATCATTTTTTTTTAAATACTAAAATGTCAAACTAATAATATGATGCACACAATAAAGAACGTAGAGTCTTCTCACTTCGAAAGCCATGTGAGACTCGGGCAATTTAAACTTGTGATGAATAAATTAGATGAGTTTATGGAAAATGTTTCTTTCTCCATTTGACAGTTAAGCCATAGCAGAAATTTTGTACTGACATGCAAACTGCTTTGATGCAACCACACAGGCTTTGCCTGAAGAGAAGACAAGGCTATGCTTGACTTAATTATAAAAACTAACTGGGCAAGCTCACAGTCATGACTGACATGATACAGTTGTGAATGCTGGGATAGATTCTCGCAGCTTGCATTTTGTGTACTTCCTTTAATAACCCACTCCAAAGGAAGAAATGGTGGCATATAGCTGATCTGGACTGGATCAAAACATCTTTGCTGCTGTGAAGAAAGTAAATGAAACCAGGAATTATGTAAACAAAAATTAGTAAGTGGATACTGAAGTAACAGCTTTAAAATCTCAGTGATTTAAAAAAATAATAATAATAAATTCCTTTTGTTCAACAGACTGACAGCCTTGTGAGTTTACAAGAACTTGCCAGATACTGGGAATACTTTCAACAGATGTATCATTTACCATTTCTTCAAATTTGCTCAGTATTCTGGTGAATCTCAAAATGCTGACACAACTGCATTAAAAACAAACAAACAAACAACGACAACAAAAAATGTACTTAACAGCCAGAAAACATCCTCATAAAAACAGCTACAGGAAAATCCTCACATTTATAGCCTTTGTAAGACTGCAGAAGCTCTTGGGTCTTCCTAAGAGAAAGAAAACTACTATGAGTAATTTGTTTTTCGCTGTCACAGAATGATATGACATAAATTAAAACAAAGTTGCTATTCATTTTCATATTTCTTTTTCAAAACAAACAGTACAGGAAAACTGCAAAGAAGAAACACCTTTCAAGTTAATTTTAGATGCTGTAGTAATGAAATATTATTTTCTCTCTTGCCCTTGATGACAGCACAAATATCTCAAACATTAAAGAGCTAGTATCAACAAAAGTGAGAGGGAAGATTTTTCATACAAAAAGAGAGCTGTCTCATATTGCTACTTGGTGCCCTCAATAACAATGCCTGTATTTTTGAAGTAGCTCATCACGCCATAGGTGAATTTGGTGGCTTTGGGACTGTATCTGATTTTCTATAATGGAAGTTCTGTGATATGGCTTTGTTAGGCTATTAAGGCATAACTGGAATAAATCCCAAGCAGTACATTACATCTTTAAGCAAGAAGCCTTTCATGGAGATCCTTTAAAACTTTTTGACCTTTCACAAGTGCAACCATTTAAAACTTATCTTTGGTATTACCAGGGACATTATTATTAATATTAAATAATGAACTGAATTTGGGGGATTGGACTAGACGATCTTTTAAGGTCCCTTCCAATCTGTAATATTCTGTGATTCTGTGTGAATTACTGAACAATTAATTTATAATAAAAAAGTCTATTTTCTAAGGATGTGGTGAGTTGGCACAGCCATGGTAATGCCATGGGAAAAGATGTTCAACTACATCAGCCTCCCAAAACAAATAAATAGTGTGAAAGAAACACTAATTCATTTTCCCTTACTCCTGATTATGATTTTACAGAAAAGAGCACCTAGTCACCAGAGAAAAAATCAGCAAGGACTGGATTTTGGTCATGCATCACATTCTGAAATATAAGGGAATCTTGTTTGGTTCCCTCCAGAAATTCTGAAATGTGTTGTAAAGTAATACACTGGAAAAACCCTAGAGGGCAGCCAACTATTGGTGCAAAAACTACACAAACTTCTCAATGCATTATTCAAACAAGAAACTGTTCATTTATTAAGACAGTGACAGGCTACTTAATAGTAACCATTTATTTTGAAACCGCCAAATAGTAAATAAAAATGCTTCCAGGTGACATGTGGAAGCATCACTAAGACCTCGAGAATGTTTTGCCTGAGGAACAATCATCAAATATTTTTCATGAAATAAGTGTCCTAGGCAGACAAAGAGCAACAAAAGAAAAATATTCAGAAGATCAAAACAGAAAAACAGGATATTTTTTTCCTAGCTACAGTTTGCGCAGAATATCCCAAAGGACTGCTTCAGCAACGTCAGTCTTGCTGTTCATCCCTGTTTTATAGCCAACAGAAGGTATCCTGCTGCTCAGTTATTTCTGTAATGGCACATGATTGCCACCAGCTGGTCCTTCTCCTTCCTGTGAAAACAGCTTCAGCTGAAGACTTCTTGCACATCACTTTTCTCTGTCAGTCTCATGGTCATCATGCCAGCTCATTAATTGCAATCACATGAAGCTTGTTTCAAGTTCGGTTTTAACATAAAATGAAATATCTGTTGGTGTTATAAATCTGAAAACAAAGAGAAGCTTTGGCTGGCTGAAGTACAAGCTGCAGGGGTTGGGTTAACCCAAAATGAGTTTTAAATTTCTCCCCTCACCCCATGCTACCAGCAGAAGGATCACGAAGCAACCCCGCCAGCATTGTTCATCTCCTCACCTGCAGTATGGGAAAGCCTTGTCTACAGGACTCTGTAACTTGGGCAACTGAAAGAAGGAGAAAGACTTGCATGCATGCATACAGCCACCTGAAAATCAGTCCCTTTGCCTCCAGAGCTTCATGGAACAGAGGCACTCTTGTATTGCTACCTGTCCTGGCTCCTCAGGGAGCCCCTCAAACAAACCACGAGTCCCATCATAACCAGGCTACTGGGGAAGCAGTGGCCTCCTTTCCCACTCCATGCTCTTCTTACACTGTTGCACCTGGGCTGATGTATCCCTCATTTTCTCTCATGACACCAAACCCAAATGGTGCACCCTCCCCTTCACCACTCTCTGTGAGCACTTCACCTGCTATCTGGCCACTGTTCAAAGCCATTGCTGCTCCCTCTTTACAAGGCATGAAGGAGAAAAGAAAATCCACCGCTCGCCTTGAGTGTTTTTTGCTTTTTCTTCTTCCTATGAGGCAATCCCGTCCACTCAACTCTCACTTCCTGGCCCCTGACTTTAGGTACAAACTGATAAACCGCTAGGGCTCCAGCTGAACAGCCTTCTGCCCTGCACCACGGGCAATGCTGGAAGAAAAGAGCCCCAAAGGCAGAAGAGGAATTTGCTATACAGATGTGTCCTATTTACCATGAGTCATCAGGGCTGCCAAAGGCCAAACTGCACAGTCTCCAGTCAACAGTCAGGAAAGAAAAGAAAAAAGCAACAGTCAAGCAACTACTTACCAGGGAGGGTACTTTGAGCTGTGCTGCCTTGCAGGGTATTTTCTGAGGGACAGATAGAACCCTTCAGGGACAACCACAAGTGATTTCTGAGAAGTAAGGGGATATCCAGAAATGTAAGAAGTGCATTTCTCCATCAGAGCACCACAGAGAGAAGAATTATCTGATCCAGTCAGTTAAATTAGGTGGGATGAGATTTGTGGTTCATTTCAAGAGTAAATAGCATAGCGACAGGGCAACCACAGACACAGATCCATGAAGATATTACAAGAGATAACCAAGCCTCTGTAATTTCCCCACTGTAATAGCTAAAAAGAGATGATAAGGCAGAGTTCACTAACAAACAGATGCTTGTGTGGTATCTCTACTGCTTCTGTAAATGACTATGAGGAAACAGTACGCAATAACGAAGTGAATGAAAGCGTTTACATGGTGTTGCCTTTGGTTCAATGATTTCTCCTCAGGAGAATGCAGAGCAGTTGCACAATGGTGTACTAGCTGCTTTTTCTGAATTTTAAGATCACAGTCTCAGGAAGGTGCCTTCTCAAACTTGCTGGGAACTCAGCATAGCTTCTATACACCCATGAAACCCTAGGTGTGTGTAACTGTTGAAGATGCAGAGTTCTCTTCCTAGAGACACTTAAGTCCTATAAAACTGTTTTCAAGTTACCAAATTCCTGGGAAAGGGTGGTATTTGAGAGAAAATAGCCGCACACAACTTACAAGCACCATGTTGCCAAGACTTTCCCCACATTAGTACCCAGCAGCATTAACTGTATCTATGTCTAACTGATGGCCAACTGATATTTTACAAATCTACATACATGGTTTTCAGGCTGATAAAAGATTGCCTTGACAAGATAGATGTACATTTCTAACTGTCCCAAAACCAGCCAATGCGGAACACTGGAGCCTTATGTGCTGTTTGTAGCTGAAGGGCAGAATCAGTGCTAAGCGAGTTGATCTTTATCCCACTATCCCACAGGGGCTAGCTCAGGCAGAGCCAAAATGGAGGCCATACAATGGATTACAAGATAGTGAAGATACCGTTCATATTGCCAAAGATCAATTACAAGAGAAGAAACTGGCACTGTCCCCCAAACCTCTCAAAGGACAACAGCCTCGCCCTCAGGCCAGGGGGAGATCTTGTTCCTAATCCCCTCTGCTTCCTGCTCCTACCTGCCTCTGGGAGTTCTCAGCTTTCTCAGCCATCTCGTGGCCAACTGCGGATATGACAACGCTCCTGCTCTAACGGGGATGGATGGGGCTTACTTCCACGCTTAATTCCCTTTGGGGGAACTGAATTCCTCTTGGGGGAATCCCACTGTGGGTTTCGGGAAATCTCTCTACGTGCCAGATGGGCCAGAGTCAGAGACCTATAAACTAAAAAGCATTAGAATCAACAATGCGCTGAACTTCAGCGAGCTTAACGTTCCCATACAGGAAGCCGGCAGGACAAGCAGTCGTGCATACAAGCGGTGAAAAAATAAAATGTAAAAAAGTGAGTAATTCCAGCAGTAGTTACCATTAAGGTTCTGTTGCTTCTATTATTTTAATGGAGATGTCAACATTGAAGCACTGATGCTGATGTGACTGCTTTTATAAAATATAATCTGACCTTGCTGAAAGGTTCCAATGTTTATTCCAAAGTCATTTACCAGTAAATACCATTAAAGGGATCTACTTGTGTATATATCAGCTGAAGAATTTGTAATGTTATAAACTATAGTTTAGGTATAAATTACACTTACAGAGCTATACTGGATTTGTAGTCATCCAAATTTAGAAGCCTTCTAACTTCACAGAGTAATCTGTTCTAATCCATTAGCCGTTGTGTTTTACAATTAGGACATAGAAGTCTTTGAAGAAAAATAATATTAAGAGACAACATCCAGGCTATTTATCTCAATGAGCACATATTTTCACACACCCTCTGCTATTCTTGGCACCAACTAACAAATCACTGAAATGCCATATCTTCACCAGTAAATTAAGAGATGTCTGAGAATATTCCTAGGAACTCAGGCCAACCAACAAGGAAGGACTTATGTCTATGCTAATAAAATCTCTCATCCTCTGAACAGGCTGGCTGCACACAAACTGCTCCCAGAAACATGACAGCTCTGGACAAATGTCTAGAATTCCTCGTAAGTGCATTACTTGGCACATGCTAGAATTGTGCTAGCAAGCGTCTAACATTTTAATAGAGTAGATAATCACACTCTGTTGCCCAGGCACTGTTTAACTTACAGGCACAAACGTAGCCAAAACCTACAATCGGGGAGTGTCCAAATACACTTTAAACACCATGACACAATAGGTGAAGTCAGCTACAAGAATTCTACTAACGTCATTTGAAATTTCCAAACATTTCTGAAGCCTTAAATCAATTTTTTTTATGACATCCGTATAATAACTAAAAGTAAACAGTTTATGCATGCCACTTTTTGCAGTATTTCTATCAATTGCTTCTGAAATGATATCTGAATGTTACCTACCAGTATACTCCAATTCAGGAGAGAGATGGTACACCATTCTTTAAAAGTTACCACTTCCAGAAGGAATGACCCAGAATTTTATTATAACAGATGCTAAACTTAGGTAGATGTATTTGTAAAAAAGTTATTTGAGCTGAACACATCAAATGATACTAAGTATGAACTCACCTAAAATGGTACACAGATCCAAGAGTTAAGCAGCAAGACCCTAAAAAAAGGGGGGGTGAGGGAGGGGGGGGGGTAAGAAAACCTGAAAGGAGGAGCTGAAAAAATAAGTCATTCAGACAAACACTCAAAATCATTGTACCAAAACAACAAGAGTGCAACATAGGAATCTGTAACATGTATTACTGTGACTTACCACATGTGATAAACTTGCAAGAATTTAGTCGTATTGAAGTGGAATGCATCTCACAAACAGAACATTTTCACATCAAACTTTCAAACTCTCTTTCCATGTTTCTACAATGATGACTGAAAAAATTAGTGAAAGATATTTTTTGAATGATCATTGTAACATGAATCAATGAGTGATCAAAAACCAACAGAGTTGTACAAATGTTTTCTCTTGCTCTCTAAACTGTTTCTAGATTTAGGTGAAATGCAAAACAGGATAAATATTTTAAGCATTGTTCTGGGAGTCATTGAAGTGATTTAATTGAAGATTATGTGATAAGCAATTCATCATCATTTGCTGTTTAAGTTAACTATAATGCAAAAGACAGCTGACGTTCATAAGAAAACTACCAGAAAAAATATTCAAAACAGCTGTGTGACACTGTCCCAGTTTAAAGCAGACAGGTCACATAAAAGAGAGGTTTTGCAACTGAACCTGTTGTGTTCTTTAAAAATAAATAAATAAATAAAAATTCTGAGAGCGTTCTTGCAAAACAATTCATAACTACGCATGCTGCAATGTCAGGTGTGTGTTTGTAACGTTTTGGCCATATTTTAGACTGCCAGTGGGTGGCATTAACAGCACCATTAGCTCATGCTGAATGGAACAAATGTGCTATTCAAAAAGATCACAGAAGAGGAAGTAGCTTGTCACACAATCCTACTGAAAATGCTGTGCATCACGGTCCAACACATTACTGCACTTGCACTGTGCTGTGTCTGTACACGTTCTATTACAATGAATTTCTAATTCTTTAAGCACCATCAGCAACTTCCTATAGCCCCCAGGTACAAAATACGTGTTTAAAAACAGTAAATTGATTTGTCACACCTCTATTCAGACCAGTATCAGCCAGCATCTAATCAGTACCACTCTGTGATATTAAGGATTACAATAAATTAAAGCGGTTGCCACATAGCCTAGAGCATTATAATTGCTCAGTATCCTTACACGTTGCCACTCTTTATCATCAGTCTGTGAAAGGCCAAGTAGGTTCAGAAACGCTTTTGAAAATGTAATTTAATAACAAAAGTTAGACTGATGTAGATTAGTCTGGCATACCTTGCAATTTTCATGATTTTTTAAAAAGAAAAACGGCATTTTCTTCTTTTTCATTCACTGCTGAATAAGTCTCTTCTAAGATCAAAAAACATACCCCACAGATCTGCAGAATGATGTACATACAATGACTAGCACCTAAACCACTGTTTGAAGGGGAAAATTTCAGTACATTATAAAAAAAATATTTCACCAGTCCACCCCTTACTGGTGATGGAAAACACAGGTGCCGTCTGTGAAGACTTTAAGGTAGCCACTGACAACTTAAACCAACATGAAAGACACTCAACATTCCTGAGGAAAATGAATTTAAGGAGTATGACCATATGACCGTTTGCTTGTTCCCGAGCATGCCAGTCTATGCAGACTGATTTATCCCATTAAGCAAAAGAGATAAAGGTCCAAACAGTCAGAAATAGTTTCACTCATATTTCTGTGGACCATGACAGCACAAACAAAAGTGATCCTGCACATAATTTTCAACATTGCTTTGCAATGATCTTACAGGATACGTATTTTGCTGTTTTAGGCTTACTAAACTTCCAGTTTTACCGTTTCTCTTTCCTTCCCAGCAACATTTTCTAACATTTGCACTTATACAGACAATCTTTTGAGATTAAATCAGGAAAAATCATTTGCTCAAAGCATACCAGGATTGTAATACCTCATCACATAGAGTGTACTTTTCAGAACACATAACATTTAAGATTAGATGGGAACTGGTACAATGTGTGACATAAGTAGACTGACTTGCCAGAAAACGCAATGGAAGAGTTTATGCATATAATCAGTGGTGTTTTAAGACTGACATCCTGACACCCTTCTGTTAGATTTACGAATGTTTGTATACTGTCACTGTATTCTAAAACACTATTCTAAGAAGGGGACCATAAAAGATTTTTCCACTGAGAGTTTGCTTCTTCTATTAATGACATATCCCAACGGAAGGGAATGGGCTTCCTACAACTTTCAGAATTTTTTATACTAATACAAGGTCTTTTGAAAAGGTAGCAACAACCCAGGCAATGCTACTGTCCTTATGTGTAGCACAAGGGTACCTTTTGCAACCCTGGGGGCAAAGTTAACTATATGTTCACATATGTAACTGTAAAGGCTACAGCATCCCAGCATGTGGCCTTGTCCTTAGTAGAACCTACAATGATTTTTTTCTACACAGTTGCATACTACTTGAAATATATATTTCATGCTGGACATCCACTAAAAGCATTGCTTTTTGGATCACCTTCCTGACTCGCTGCCAATGAAACCTTTGTGTTCAGTTCAATGCCATAAATAAAAATGCATTAAAAATAATTCACTAGTTCTGAAACTAATGCACAAAAGCCCTGTGTATCCTTTCCATTCAGAAGGCAGCACTGTCAATAAAGCCCCGTCCCTCCGCCAGTTTGATGGGCTTTAGCAACCAGATGTTTGTTGAGGCTTTGATGACAGCCTGCCAACTCCACAGGCTATCCCCCATAACAAAATTCCTTTAAATTTTTTGCATGCTGCATATAATATAAAGAGGGGATTTTTGACTTATCAAGGTCCTGTCTCATTGCAGTATTTTATGGCCTTGCAAATGGCTGAAAATAACCAGATATTTAACTGGGCTTCTTTGGTGGCAACTGAATCTCTCACAGGGTACTCTTCACACAGACAAGTTGCCAATATCTAGTCCCCTGAGCCACGAACACCTCAGTACAGGCCAGATTTTCAAAGCCGAGTCACCAGCACCAGTATTCCACCTGTATATTATGTCTTTTTAAAAATATATATTTAACTATTTATTTTCCTTTCATAATAATTTCACAGCTGACATATATGTATATATAATAAGGAAATGGAGAACAAAGGTATTTTTAAAATAGGATGTCGCTTGTGTAAACACTATCTAGCATGCTGTTTATTAGAGAACAGATTTTGATCCCTACCAGCTGAAAGAAAGTTAATACAATATTTAAATTATTGGTTAGAAATATGCAGTATCATTCTGAATCACCCTGGGTTGCCAAGGGTAAGGTCAACAGGTTGTAAGGGTATGAAAACACAGTATGCACAAAACGTAATCCATTTTCAAATAACTGAAGTGTGCTAACACCTGGATTTTTCTGCAGCATAGCAGATGTATCAGACAAAAATGTCTTTTACCTAGAACTGTTCCACAGATGCTTTGTGAACTCTTATGCTTTCAGTGTTTGTTTGCTCTCTAGCAATGTATGGACCAGACGTGACTTGCAAATGTGTCCAATTTCTGACTTCTTACATGTTGCAAGGGACCCGTGCCATTCACTATTCCATGCATCTAACCTACAGATGACCCTATACTTAACTATCTGTTCCAAGCTCTGTTCCACCTGCCTTGTACCTAGAAAGCCTAGTGGTAAAGAGAATGATTATTCTGTTGCTAAATGTCATGGTTTTGGCTGGGACAGTTATTCTTCTTCGTAGGGACTCAAACAATGCAGTGTTTTGGATTTTTGATTAAAATAGTGGTGATAACACACTGATGTTCTTAGTTGCTGCAGAGCAGTGTTTGCATAGCACCAAGGACTTTTCACAGCTTCTCGTGCTGCCCTGCCATTAAGGAGGCTGGGGGTGCACCAGGAGCTGGGAGGGGACACAGCCAGGACAGCTGGCCCAGACTGGCCAAAGGGATATTCCATATCATATGACATTGTGATCAGCAATTAAAGCTGGGGGAAAGAAGGGGGGGGGGGGGGGGGGCATTCAGAACAAAGGCATTTGTCTTCCCAAGGAAGCATCATGAGCATGATGAGCCAGCTTTCCTGGAAGTGGCTGAACACCTGCCTGCTGATGCGAAGCAGTGAATGAATTCACTGCTTGGCTTTGCTTGCAAGCATGGCTTTTCCTTTACCTAGTAAACTGTCTTTACCTCAGCCCATGAGTTCTCACACTTTACATTTCCAATTCTCTCCCCTGTCCCAGTAAGGGAGAGTGAGCGAGCGGCTGTGTGGCACTTAGCTGCCTGCCAGGGCGAAACCACAACATTACCTCAGGTAAAGAGCAAGTACTTGGCAAAAGGCCACAGCACTGTTACTAGTAGGACTTAGTCCAGAGGATTTTCAGCTTCAGATGACCATCCCTACATGCAAGCAAGCCTGGAGGGAACAGGAAGGAATCTTTTGGAAAAACTGCATGGATAGCACACTCTACTGGTGTATTCCACATTCGCACAAAGCTTACAGTTGCACTAAGCTACACCACAGCTGGTCTCTGATGAATTACGTTTCTGTTTAGTGTGTTCTTTACGACCCGTTGTGTTATCCTGTTACCCCAACCGAGGCACGCAGGCATAGCCCCATTAGTTTGAAGACAGACAAGCAAGACTGTGGTCCTTTGCCAAGGCCCTGTTTGTCCAACGGGACGTGCCTAAGATCCAGGCCACGGTAACTGCCCACACAGTTAACCCCCGGTTTGGCAGTCTTTCAGTCAGATGATCAGGCTGTCCTTGTGTGAACAGGGATTACAGGGTTTCTGTCCTGCAGGCGTTCCTGATGCAGTTCAAACAAATCAAAAAACTGTATTTGTACTGTCCGCACTTCCTTTTTCACTGTCTTGGTGCTTGACACCTGTGACTCTCTAGCAAGCTTACTAATCTCGTTTCTCAACTTGGTTAAGGAGTAGAGGTAAACAAATTAGCCATCACAGTACAAAAACTATTTATTCCTGCATTTCACATTCTAACAGACAATAGCAATTATCACGCTATTTCTCCCTCTTCCCTGGCTATTTTTTTCTGTGAGCTTTTTTCACCTGTTTTCCAATGTCCAAACAACATCAGTTCTGAAGTGCCGGGCCTGACAGCACGCCCCTATATTGATATAACATTGATGTTATCCAGCTGCCTGCTGGTTAATCTCCAAACGAAGCCGGGATAACATGGATGGCAGTAGTAACCATTTATCTCTTACGAACTCAGATGAGGAAGGCCGCAAGTATTTCAACACACACGTTCAAATCGATGGCCGTATTAACCAAACACCCCCGAAGTATCAACCTTCTATACTCTTCAACGTTTCCTGTTGAAAAGGGGCAGTGTCCAACCCGGCTATGTACCACCACCGTACCACTGCGTGTCTGTGTCAGTAAAACACATCATCGGAACAAACTGATTAATATTTATTCCAAAATCCGGAGGGATCAAGACAGCTTTGCAGACCAGGTCTCATGCCAGGTCCCAGTCGGCTGTAGCAATACACATCTAATTTGGAAAAACAAAAAAAATGCTACAAAGCAGGATTTTTTTGTGTGACGTTCTGTGACCTCGGACGACCACCACGCCACCACCGGGACCCGCCCCCGACCCCGGCGGCCCCGCACCGCCGCCATCGCACGCCCCCCTCACGGGGAAGCCACGCCCACCCGCGCACGCGGCTCGCCCTGACAGGCCGCCGCCACGGCCCTTGCGCCCGCCCCCCGGCAGCACCCGCCAATCCCGAGCGCCAACGGCGGGCGGGGAAGCCCCTCTCCCCTCCCTCCCCGGCACCACCCCCGCGCCCGCAGCGCGGCTGCGCCCCATGCTCGTGGCGGCCGGCGGTTGGCGGCCGGAGGGCAGCCAATGGGCGCGCGGCAGCTCAGAGCAGGGCGTGCAGCTGCGCGCCGACGGCCCCACGCGCTCCTCGCCCCGCCGCAGCGGAGCCGGGCCGGGCGGCGGCAGCAGCCAATCAGGGGGCGCGCCGGGGCGGCGGCAGCAGTGGGAGCAGTGGGAGCAGTAGCAGCAGGAGTAGCAGCAGCGGGATGAGGCGTCGTGGGGTGCGGGCGCTGCTGCTGCTGCTGGGGGTGGCGCTGGCGCTGGCTGTGCTGGCGCGCGGCGCGGCGGCCGAGGAGGACGAAGGTGAGCGCGGGGCAGGGCGGGAGCCGTGGGGGGCCCCGCTGCGCGCCGGGAGGGCTGGGGGTGGGGCAGGCTGCCTAACCGCGTAATTAAGAGCCGGTAATTAGCGGCGGTGGGCGATGCTGGCTCCTACGTCGCCAGTGCCTCCTGGTGGCGTGCAGGGGCGCGCTGGTAGCCCCTCGGAGCGTCCCCGTTTCCCTAGTTTGTGCTGTGGGGGCTCTTCGGCCCTTCCTCCCATTGTCCTGGGGCGTCGCCGACCCGCGCCGCCTGCCCAGCGCTGGGCTCTCGGGGCGCTCCGTGCGCTTGTTCCATCTCGGGCGGCTGAATCGGCTGGGTGTAGCCGCGCAGCCCTGTGACAAAGCCCTGAAGCTGTGGTGGGCAGGCCGTGGCTGTTCCGCCCCTTGCATGGCTACAAGGAAGGGTCCACGTAGAGAATCTAGTACGGAAAAGGTGGGGGAAAGCAGCTTTCGTAAATAAGGCTTTCGAGTCACCTGGCAACAGATTACAAGTCTCAGCCTCCGTGTTTCTGGAGATGGAGGTCATCTGGCTGGATGCAGGCTGGAAACAGGCTCTACAGTGCCCTTCCCAAAGGAAGCTTTCAGGCAGAATCCAAAAGTTGTTTGTGGTTGGGTCCAGCTTTTTCACGCAGGAATCACCGCACTCGAGGAGCGCTTACCAGGCCGGGTTTCCAATAAGGGTTGAAAGTTCAGTAAAGCCACTGCGTGAATCGTTTCAGGTAGAGTAGCCCATCATCCCGAAAAAGGCCTGCCAGTCAGCGTCACGTACCCGGAGCTGTAAAATGAGTGTCATCTTTTTTTAGTTGGCTTAAGTAATAATGCGTTGAACTTTGTGGTATGAAATGGTCCGTATTCTGCTTGAGGAGGAGTTACAGCAGAGCTGTTGCTTCATTACCTTGTTCACCTTCTTTGCAAGTAGCTTTAAGAAACAAAGATAGTGCACCTACTTTATTTTCTTGAGCTGTATTATACGAATACTAACTTGCTACTTCTACTGTATCAGACGTCACAGTTACGCTCATTCTGTGTCTGTTCTCTTGAAAACGTAAATCATCAATTCAAAGTAAAGTTCCTTAATGACAAAAGCCTCACTGCCCCCTTACCTGCTCAGATCCTTAAAGCGGGTCTTTTGGACCCAGTGCTGGTGGAGGTGTTAGAGGTTGCTAAAGTGATCCTAAGTGCCAGTGAAGCTACAGACTCCAGAGGATGCACTCATGGTCGTTACAGAAATGTATGCTTTCCTTAAGCAATTTGGAAGGGCTAGAGTCCTGCTGTTACCTGCCTCTATCCTGCCTCCACCTCTGGGGAGGAGGAAGTGGATGTGTGTAATGACCATGCATCAATGTCAGAGCTTGGTGTTGGCAGGCTATGTGACTACTTCCAGTGAAAGATACAAAATTACTTCAGTGATACATGTGAAATCCAGTGGTATAGTGTTTCTAACTTAAGCAGAATCTCTAGGCGTGATGCTTGGTTCTCGCCTTCCCAGACTCTGACCTTATGCTGCTGTTGCTGCAGAGGTCTTTTCTTACGGGATGGAAGCTAACCTTGTGAGCAGAAACAAGAGTTGCAGTCTGGTCAGTTTCAAAGCTGCAGGAGCAGAATTGACTGATGAGTTTTGCTCAAGTTCCTTCCTTGGTAAAAAGTCAAGTCTGATGTGCTTTGCTTGGAAAAGCAACGGATATTGCACAGCTCCCTGGGAATTCAGGCACAGACCAACCTGGAACACCCTGCAGTAGAATACAGCTCTCGAATCTACTGAGCACTGATGTCAGCAGGAGTTTTGGCTGCTGAACACCCCTGAAAGCTAGCTTTCTCACAATTGCATTCCCAAATGTAAATGAATGCCCTAGGAATTCTCTTGCAGTGTGTTTGGAAGCTCAACCCTTCCATTGCAAGTGCTCTGAGGCAGCAACACAGAAGGCATTGTGCAGTTGTAAATAGTGCTTTTAGCTGATGCACAGATGAGAGGGAAACAGTAGTAGTTGTTAAGGAACTTAATCCAGGTGATTTCCATTGTGTGATAAATGATCTCTTGTGATCTCTGACTGTGTCAAAGACTTCGGTATTTTGGCATTCCATAAAATTGGGTTCTAACTAAAATATACACTCCTCTAGAAAATGTTTATGCAGAGAGCATATGCACTTATTTTTTTAGTATCTCTTAACAGAAAAATAGTTATTGGTATTTAGTGGAATAATGTCCATGATGCAAATGTTGCTGTGGTTTGCTGTTGCCCTGAAAATAAGTTAGGTTTTCTTCCATTTTTTCCTGTTTGTACCTGGCCGCTGAATATTAGACATTTATAATTCTTGACTTCAAATTCCAGGCAAAATCAAGAGTATTTTCAGAATTCTTATCCTGGATGCATAGACTATGTGTATGTTATCTACTGCCTACTGCAGTCCTGCATGTCAACTTTGTCAAAAGCTAGCTAAACTTAGGTAGAGAATATATAATTTTGAACAACGAAACTTTTAATTTTCTTCCTGCTTTGTTAACCGTGGAACTCCACGTGGCTAAAAGGACCTTAGTTACATTGATGTATGTTTTACATTAGGCATGAGGTATTGTCGTCATTTGTTCTGTGACTGAAATTCCTATAAAAACATTCAGTAAGGTTTGTTTGCCTAGAATTATAGCAGTTTTAACAAAGTCTTTAAAAGAACATGTGAATGATCGAATGTTAAAGACACCATCTCAAATTCTAAGGCAGACTGAACTGGTTGAAGTGTCTTGGCATCAGATTTCACGTGCAAGTCCCACTTCTCAAATTGAGCAAATCTGTCTTCTCCAGAGGCCTGTTCTAGACCAGTGGTTTTGGACTCCTTAAACCAAAGGGCCCCCTGGGTGGGGGGCCTCACTCCATTTGTTTCAGAAGGGCGTCTTGTATCTATCACATGCCTGGGGATGGGTTTGCAGGGGTGTGTTCTGTGACAGTCAGTTTTTACACTTGCTCCACAGCCTGGTGCTGATTCTGAGCCTACAAGCAGAGTTATGCTTTTGCACGTAGAAAGGCTCTTTAATGAATTGAAACATCGCTGTAACTGAAAGAAAGATAGGTTGGGGTGGCAGGGCTGGGCTTGAGCAGTTGGGGATGGAAATAAAAATTCCCAAACTTGGGCAGCTATCACTTGATGTGGAACAGGAACTACCCTGGTACTTCTTTAACTACAGGATACATCTAACCCATCTTTAACCTGGTAGAGTTATTTAAACTTTAAGCTTGACACAGTCTAGTCTATACTGCATTTTTTTAATTCTACTTTTCCAGAATCACTAACAAAAGAAGTTGATGATGATGACGACGACGAAGAGGAAGATGATGACGATGATGATTCTGAAGTTAAAGAAGAGAACGGTGTGTTGATCTTGAATGATGCAAACTTTGACACCTTTACTGCAGACAAGGACACTGTGCTGCTGGAGTTCTACGCGCCATGGTGGGTTCACAGTCTGCAGCACCTCCTTAGGTGGCAGAATGGGATGGGTGCTGGGGGCTTTTTTGGCAATATGCAATCCTAAAAGGTGAGCTTGGGCTGCTGTTTTTGGAATAGAGATGTTTGCTTGTTTGTTTCTACTCTTTACCAGGTATCTGTCTGAACGGTTTTAGGGAGTGAGGAGTTGTTGATACTGTTTCTTCATGTTAGTAAGCTGTGATTCTAAAAGCAGATGTCTGGATCATGACTGGTTTAAAAGCATAGGTGGTTTCAAAGGCTATGGAGAACTAGTGCTGGACTGTGCTATTGTCCAGGGCAGGAGATGGTTCTGGAGGTGTCCCTGTACCTGCTCCTGTAACATAGGAAAAAGCATGCTCTTTTCTGTCACCACATATTTAGGTCATGCTGAGGGCTCCTGTGCCAAGGGAAGCACTGCCCTGGGTCTGTCTCTGCTCTGTGCTTGTCAGGGAACAGAGATGGTCCCAGTGTGCCCCAGAAAAGTTGTGCAGTATGACCTGGCAGCCCGCTGTCTTGTCCTGTTGGCCTATCTAGAACCAGCATACTTCTGTATGTGGAGGAGGCTTGCCTAGCTAGAAGGTTTTCCTCTTGAAGTTCCAGTCTCAGTCCTTGCCAGAAGGATGTGTGAGTAAGAATATAGTTCCTTCACACTGCTAGTTTAAACAGTGCCACATATGTGATAAAAATTCTGCTGGTGTACAATGCGTTACACCAGTGCGCTCAGGAGCTAGTGTGGATTTGCCTGTGTACAACTGAGACAGAGAACTTAAACAAGAATGTATTTTTTTTTGCATTCTTATGGACAAAAATAATGAGGATCGTTACTGGGAAAAATAAGAGTAGAATATTTGCAGTCAAGCTGATGTGTTAGTGCTGCAGCCAGAACCTCTCTTCCTTTGTGGCTTAGTGATATAATGGATAAGTCATTTGACTTACCCATTTGTCCTTTTTCATAGAATCATAGAATATCCTGAGTTGAAAGGGATGCATAAGGATCATCAAGTCCAACTCCTGGCACACTGCACAGCTCTACCCTAAAATTCAAATCATATGACTAAGTGCACAGTCCAAGCACTTCTTAAACTCCAGCAGACTTGGTGCTGTGACTGCATCCCTGGGGAGCCTGTTCCAGTGCATGACAACCCTCTTGGTGAAGAACCTCTTCCTGATGTCCAGGACTTTTTCTAGTCCTTGAATGGGAAGGGGGAAGAGTGTGATCTTGCCTGAGGTAGAGTTGTGTTTTATCTAATACCAGTCTCATCACACAGAAGCCTATTCCTTTTTGGCTACTATAGTTTGCCAGCTTGAAAACTGAACGTGAAGCTTAATATAACCAAGTAGAAGGATGTGTAGTCACCACAGACTAGACACTTTTTTTTCCTCCACCCTCTCCTGCCCCTTGAGAGGCTAAGGAATACAGGCTGTCTGTTACATGCTACTTTTTTTTTTTTTTTTTTCCTGTTCTGTCTTCAGTTTGTCAAGCTATATTCAGCTTTTCATATGCTGGTATCCTCTGCTGTGCCAGTTTTTGCAGCCATAAGTTGTGCTCTTCCTGGAGGGTTTTGGCATGGTCCTGAGAGAACAGGTGCTGTGATATGAGAGTGGATTTGAGGTTTCATTAAAGCCCAATTAACTTCTGGTTCATTTTTCTCTTTAGTTTGATTTTAGGGTACCATGTAGAGAAGATGAACCCTGATTAGGGAGAAGCTGAAGTCTGGGTGAGATGGTATCTGGGGGCAGGGAGGAGAACACAGTACAAGGTTTGCAACTTTGTAGAAGCAGTCATTAAATTTTCTTGCAGATGCTTAAGAAGCATATATGGAAATATTGTATCTTTTGAATAGGGGTGGGGGTGGAAAAAGAAGAAAGGTTGTGATTTGAGTGAACTAGCTATAACATCTCTTGCCCTCTCACCACCACTATCATCCCCTGTGAGTCTGAAAATACAGCAAGACAAATACTCTTAAACTGATGCTGTGAACATCTGGTAGAAGGCCTCCTGGAAATGTGGGGTAGTAAAATATGTCTCCATGTCTGCCTTGCATTTATCTGTCTACGTGTGTCTTTTACAGGTGTGGGCACTGCAAGCAGTTTGCTCCTGAATATGAGAAGATAGCCAAAACTCTGAAAGAAAATGACCCTCCTATTCCAGTTGCCAAAATTGATGCTACTGCAGCCACTTCGCTAGCAAGTCGTTTTGATGTCAGTGGCTACCCAACCATTAAAATCCTGAAAAAAGGCCAGCCTGTTGACTATGATGGTTCTCGAACAGAAGACGGTAAGCACCAGTCCTTTGTAGTTCTTCATGACAAAGCAAGGAATTACATGGTTTTGCTACTCAGACCATGTATTAGCAAAGACTTGGATCTCAAGTTCCATTGTGTTAAAAGGAACAGTATTATGAAGGCTGAAATTTTGTCCAGTCTTCTAAATTCTCTGTACTAGAAGGTAATTCTGCAGATAGTGTTCTTAGTGAGGAAACGTTTTTAAAATTATGACTTGATTAGAATAGGATGTATTGTTGTGCTTGATGAGAGATCAGCCAGTAGGAAACATCAGGTTTGTAAATTGACATTGGGTGTAAAACCCTGTGTTTCTCACTTAATGAATGTGTCTATCTTCACTCCAGTCAGAAGGAAAAACTACCTTTTCTGTCTGCTTTGAATGGAATTCACGTAATAACTTGCTGTGAAGTATAGACTGTGTTCTGCATAATTAAGATGCTCAGTAGGTGAAGAGAATATTAAAGACCTTGGCAATACCAGCAATAAAGTAGAGTATAAAGGAGCTTGATTCTTAAAAACAAACAAAAAAAGTGATGCAGTGTAAACCAGTATAAACCTTGACTATTTGGTCCAAGACTGTGCTTGCCACTCTGATATCTTGATATTGGCTCTTGCATTTGATATACTACAGATATGATAGTGCAAACTTTAACCTGGCTATCGAACTATCTTTCAGAAATTGTAGCCAAAGTCAAGGAGGTTTCTGATCCCAACTGGACCCCTCCACCAGAGGCTACCCTGGTATTGACCCAAGATAATTTTGATGATGTTGTGAATGGTGCTGACATAATTCTGGTGGAATTCTATGCTCCATGGTAAGCAAGAAGGCAGTCACCTCTGCTTTACTAGGACAGCTGGCCTGAACGTGCTTGGTGAAGCTGTTTTCTGTCATTATGCCTCTTCTAAAGAGTCTTGCAGCTCTTCCACTGCAGCAGTAAAGGTACATAGCAGGACTATGCATTGTAAAAATTGCCCTTCACTCTTCTCCTTCATTAGGTGCGGACACTGCAAAAGGCTTGCTCCAGAATATGAGAAGGCTGCTCAGGAGCTCAGCAAGCGCACACCTCCTATTCCCCTGGCTAAAGTCGATGCCACTGCCGAAACTGACCTTGCAAAGAAGTTTGATGTTAGTGGCTACCCAACCCTGAAAATCTTCCGCAAAGGCAAACCTTATGACTACAACGGTCCACGAGAAAAATACGGTATCATGACTTCTCTTTTTTCTTTGGGCTTGACTATAAATGTATTGATGTAACAATAGAGCTTTCAAACTTGTTCACATCCTAGGAACAGTACTTAGAGGAACCTGAAAAAAGATGTTCTACAGATATCTACATAAAAAAAAAGATAAAAGATACCTACATAAGCCAGCAGTATGAAGTAGTCTTATCTTTGTAACATCTTATGGTGGTACTGTAAGCTCCTTTTAATATAAAGTAACTTAAATGTACAAGCTGGCAGTATGAGTAAATGGGCAGCCATTAGTTGCACTGCTCTGTAAGTGCTGGTGAAGTGCTCGGTACTGGGTTGTAATATTGATGGAAGAATTAGGAATATCCAAGTGGGATCATGTCTCATAGCTGGGTCACAAGACTATGAAGGATCTAAAATTTCAAAAAGATGAATTACTGGGAAAGTCATCTGATATCCATGGAAGTTCTGAAACCAGCCTAAAAGAGACTATCCAGAACTGAAGCTTTTGAAGACCATGACTGCAGTCCTGTTGATGTGGTCTTGGTTATTGTGGAAGGACTGCACAGAAAGAAAGGTGTCAATGGGAAATGTATTAAATGATGCTGTAGATTAAATGCTTGAACCTTTCAATTCAATAAATGTTCTAAGCAATTTCTTGGGGGTGGGTTTGTCTCACAGGTATTGTTGACTACATGATTGAACAGGCTGGTCCTCCATCTAAACAGATTCAGGCTACCAAGCAGGTACAGGAATTTCTGAAGGATGGGGATGATGTCATCATTATTGGTATCTTTAGTGGAGAGACTGACAAAGCCTATCAGCTCTATCAGGAAGCAGGTAAGGAATGTTTTTAATATTAGAAGACCAGTTTGTTGATGTTCTGCCCAAGACTTAGGGTATGAAAAGTTCCTTTATTTTTGCTCTGAATTCATTAAGGGACTTAGAGAGGGAAAAAGAGACTGAAGGGTGATCTTCCACTTTTACTCAAGGAAAAAAACTCATACCAGGTCTTGATCATGTAACTGAAGTATCAGCCAGTCACAGGACATAATCTCTTGATGTTGCATCCCTAAAATCCATGTACTAGAGAGGAAGGAAAATTCCTAACTGAGGAACAAATCACAGCTTCTTGCTAGCTTTGCCATGTACTTTTGCTGGCTTCATATCTGACAGTTCCAGAGGGTGGACTCTACTGAGGTTATTTGGGGTGAAGAGACTTGGAGGAAGGATCATCATCCATCTCTGGGTCAGTTTAGCTAGACTATTGCTGGCAATGCTTATTTTTACCACCACTTTGACGTGACACGCTGATAGTCCTGTTAACAGTTTTTGCTACCACTTGTAAGAGGCAAAGCACTGTAAGTGCTCAGTCCCTCTAATCAATCCTTGTGGATTGATTTACTTACAGCCACTCTTTTTCTGTTTGAGCCTTGAGAGAAGTAAGGGCTATTCCTCAGGAAGTGGCTATGCCTGCTTCTGGGGCTGCCATTGTTTATATCTGGATTAAGAGCTGATCTGGCTATTCTGGCATGGCAAGATACAGAACTGTTTCCCATGTTTTCCAGTTTGGAGGTGAGAGCTGTTCTCTAAGACTCTGGGCCATTCCATATCTGAGAGAATTTCTGTGCAATACAGTACTAAGATTTTGGTTGAAGGCTGTCAGTTCAGTTCTTGATAAGTTTTCATTTTCCCTAACCTTTTTTCAGCTAATGGCTTAAGAGAAGACTACAAGTTTCACCACACCTTCAGCAACGAGATTGCAAAACTATTGAAAGCATCTCCTGGAAAACTGGTTGTAATGCAGCCAGAAAAATTTCAGTCAAAGCATGAGCCCAAGATGCATGTTTTGGATCTTAAAGTGAGTAGTTGGTCCAAAGCTACAAAAATTATTCAGAGATTGAAGGCTTTATTTTGTATATATGAGCAGTTGGCATCTTTCTGATGGAAATAGCCCATTAGGTATTTGAGGGAACCTCTTTGTCTCCTGAAATTGTGCTGGTTTGTTCTTGAAATCTTTATGAAATTAATGCAGAGATTATGTATTCAAATAATTTACTACTGCAATGTTCAGATTAGGGGTAAAACAAAAAATTATCATTACTGCTCAAGTATTTGAAGAATATGGTGAGGGCATTGATTATAACATGCCACTTCCTTAGTATTTGTGCATACATGACTAGTTTCCAGTACTGTGTAACAGAAATGCCACTTACTTGCATGTCTTTTCCCTGTTTTGTTTTTTTTTTTTTTTTTGGTAGGATTCTACAGATGGATCAGAGATCAAAGAGCATGTGCTAAAACATGCTTTGCCTCTAGTTGGTCATCGCAAGCCTTCCAATGATGTTAAAAGATACACTAAGCGTCCTCTAGTGGTTGTCTATTATACTGTAGACTTCAGTTTTGACTATCGTGTTGGTAAGTTAAGTTCAGCATCCCTCTACTTTGGAAGGAAGCAAGCAATAAGTAACTAGAAATTACTAATCCTGCTGTATTCTGGTTCTTCAGCTACTCAGTACTGGAGAGGCAAAGTTCTGGAAGTGGCCAAAGACTTCCCTGAATATGTGTTTGCTGTTTCTGATGAGGAAGATTATTCTTCTGAAATAAAAGATCTAGGACTTCTTGAGAGTGGAGAGGATGTCAATGTTGCCATTCTGGATGAAGGTGGCAAGAAATATGCCATGGAGCCAGAGGAGTTTGATTCTGATGTACTCAGGCAATTTGTGCTGGCATTCAAAAAAGGTACAGTTCCTGAAAAGAAAAAAGCCATTTTCTTGTTTTCCTTCCATCACCTTTTCCCTGGTATTATGGCTACAATAAAATCATACGTGCAACCTTGTAGTGCTCTTTGGCTTAAGACTTTTGGATGATTATTGCCCTTTTTTTTTTTCTTTTAACCTTGGTTCATTAACTTTGTTTAGGCTAAAAGCTGCTTGTAGCTTTGAAGTGACAGTTGATCATTCATATTCATGGCTAGTATAATAAATCACTGTCTAATACATTATGGGTGGATACCCAGAAAAAGAGGGAGGAAGCTTCTAGAGAATTGAGACATTGTTGCCAATATTTCATAAGCTTGCCATACTAAAAAAATGGTCAGCAAGCTAGCCACTGTTTCCTGTAGAGGTAAGCTCATTTACTGGTGCAACACTTTTCCTTGGTGTGAGGATGTACTTCTGCCCTTTCTTAGGGGAGATCATAAGGATTGTTCTTACTCTATGCTAATAATGGTGCGTGTTTTCCTCTCTCCTAGGAAAACTGAAGCCTATTGTGAAGTCCCAGCCGGTGCCAAAAAATAACAAAGGGCCTGTGAAAGTGGTAGTGGGTAAAACTTTTGATACCATAGTAATGGATCCAAAGAATGATGTTCTCATAGAGTTCTATGCCCCGTGGTGTGGACACTGCAAGAAACTAGAACCGGTGTATAATGAGCTAGGCAAAAAATACAAGAATGAGAAAAATCTAGTCATAGCCAAGATGGATGCTACTGCCAACGACGTGACAAATGACCACTACAAAGTAGAAGGATTCCCTACTATCTACTTCGCTCCGAGGGACAAGAAGAACAATCCTATTAAATTTGAAGGCGGGGACAGAGATTTAGAGCATTTGAGCAAATTTATAGAGGAGCATGCAACAAAACTCTCCAGAACAAAAGAAGAGCTTTAGATAAGATGAGGGATGGTAAAGAAAGATTTTTTGTACCTTTTAGTTTAAAGAAAGTTACCGACAAAACTTCCTGAGAGAGGAATTCAGCAGTTGGAAAAGGAAATTCTTGAGCAGTAAAGCAATTGCAGTATCTTTTTTTTGCATTGCAGAAAAGTTTTCTCTGGACACTGAACTTCTATGATATGAATGTCTTACGTTAGTTATGGTTTTGATCTTTGGAGGAAAAATACATCCTTTATTTTTTGTGACTATCTTGAGCTTGATTCTTTGATTCCAATGCAACTGTTTTTTAGAAGTTAAAAGATACTACCAAAAAGAGAGAACCAAATTCCTCTACCAAATATACTTGTCTTCTTTGTTGGTATGGTTACTTTGGGGGTGGGAAGCCAAGCTCTCTTGTTATATTTCTGTATACTTACTCAGGTGACTGTATTACTGTATTGACTGAGGGTAAGAAAGGGGGTTTTCTAAAGTGTGGTTGAATCACTCAGTGCTATTGAGATAAGACACCAGTAACTTGCTAACTAAATACGCACTAGACCTGTCTGCTTTTGACTTGTGGATCTCTGTAGAGCTGGTGATGCTATAAAAATGAGAAGTCAGACAAATTTGATATGCGTTCATATTAACCAGTTTATATCTTAGTCTTCCCAAGTATGTTTTGGAGCAATTGGAGCATGATGGATATAACATCTAGTGGGGCTAGTGCTAGGATTCAGGTATCAGATCTGTGTGTTGCCGTCTCAGAGACGACACTGTTTGGTACTGATTCTTCTGTGGGAAAGACTAGACTTAATAGTCAAGAAACAGCCTGCCTCTTTCCAGAGCTCTGATGCTGTAGCATGTGCCACTTGAGTGTCACTGGAGCGATTTTGCAGCAAACTTAACTTTACAGGTAATGCTCCTGACCTAGCAGCATTGTTTTCTGTGTTACAAAAGACCAACATAATCAGTCTTCCCTCAGTGTTTCCGTGCTGCGTTAGTTTTCAGCTTTTTCAAGGGTGTGAAATCTAAAACCACCACCCAGTCTTTTTTTTTCTCCTGATGAGATGGCATCTTCTGTGTAGCAAGAATAAACTCATGTCCAGGATTTGGTTGTTAAGGTACAGCCCAAAGCCTGCAAAGGGATAAGTAATGCTTCTCCTCTGCTAGTGTATTTTGCATCCCTGTTGAAGGGGGTGTGCCTCTGCCTCAGTAAGAAACTGTTTCCACCTGACAGTTAACAACCTACCCAGCAAAGTGTGACTATTAAATTCTTGCAGAGGTGTATGAGACTGCATGAAGGCTTTCCCTTCATTAAAAATTAAACTGAAGCCATTGAACAAAGCTCACCAGCAGATTATGAATGAAGGGGATGGTATTAAATCTCCATGGAGTGCTCAGGTGTGAGAGATTGCATTTAGCTCCTGTTGCTTATCAGAGGAAGCTGAGAAGTGCTGAGCATTTATTTACTCAGGATCATGTCTCAACTGCTGCTTTGTGTTAAAGCAGGTGTAGTCATTCATGCCCTGGCATTGTCGGTCTCCTCTTCACAGTAGAAAAGGCTTTCCTCTACTGTCCCTAAACATACAGATGCATGTTAAGAATGCTTCATCTTCAAGACTCTTACAAAGTGCATTATCTTCATCATTTGCTGATTCAGTTTACAGCTTTTCTGTAGCATCTTCAGAGGACACAATCTGTGATAAATGTCTGTGTAGGTAATAGGACTGAGATCAAACTTAGCTGAGCGTCAAGGTGTTAGAGATGATTTTTCAGCTTTAGAGGATATATATAACCTAAGTAGAATGTTCTGTCCTGTCTCTGCCAGTTCCTATCAGCTCAGTTTTTCAAAGAAGCAAGCACAGACTTTTAAAATCTGTTCTCAAACATAGTTTAGGTTCTATCCCTGAGATAACTCACTTAACACTGCAGGAAACTAAATTGTTCCTGCTTATCGCTTGCTCTTACAATAGATCAGTTGCAGGCTTGTAGGTATTTATTCCAAAACAGATGTTGCTTAACCAACAGGAGGACACAGATAAATATAGAACATGTAGTGGGGGAGGGAATCCCTTGCTGGTGCTGAGGATTCAAGCTGGGGCTGAGGCTCCCTTCTTGGGACAGTAAATGTCAAAAGCTGATAAGAATTTTCCACCTCTCTTCTTGCAGCTGCTAACTTCATATCACTGCCAGTACTGTACTGCTTCTGGAGATCTGTCTTCCACAGGAGGCTGTGTGGGCAGAAGCCACTCTGGGCTGAAAGCAAGCTCTCCAGCCTGCCAGGAGCCTTGCAGCAATACAAGGCTCTGGGAGTGGCAGAGCTGTGCTTGCATGGCCCTCCTGCATGCTTTCCCTTCCCTGCCTCTGCAGGTGGAGACAGCCTGGGTTGCAGATACTTAGGGCTGTGCTCAAAGGCCTGTGTTTTACTTTGGGGTGGCAGTGCTCAAGTCAGCTGTGTAAGAGAGAAATAAGCCTAGCTGTAGTATTACTAACTCCTGACATCTGTGAGCTGCAAGAGCAGGCATTGTTGCCATGAGTTAGTTACAACTATGAGGTTATAGGTTTGGTTTGTGTGCGTTACAGAGGGGTGAATTCCTCATTCTATGTTGGTGTCATTTGGGTGTATTTCTCACAAGTCCTTGTGCCCCTTGGCACCTCCACTCTGTAACTGATGTATTTATCCTGACTACTTTCCAGCAGAACAGAGAATACTGTTGTCTCTCAACTTGAAGCAAAGTTATACTGGAAAGCAAATGAACTTCCTTAGCTCCACTATCCCATCCCCTGTTGTGTGCACTGTCAGCATCCCACAGCCTTTCTCTGAGACTCGGCCCTGTACCAGGAGTCTCACTGGGGTGGTTTCATCATTAGGCCAGGGCTAGATAAAGCTATCTGCCTGAAAGGTGGCATTTCTAAAAATGTGCTTGATGCCATTAAGGAATATAGGTCATGCCATCTATTGGATTTTCTATTAAATGCTTATCCCTTTCTGGTACAATAGAGTGTCCAGTCATCCTAAGCTCCATTAAAGTATTACCTAAGTGCTACTGGTCAGTTTTGGTGTTTCACCTCTTACAAAAGGGAGGGGAGGGAAATGCATACAGTGCAGAAAAGCAAGGGAGGAGGTCGCTTGCTCTTACCACAGCTGTACAAGCCTATGATACCATCTCAGGCTGTAGTTCCAAGAGGAAGAAAGCTTGCAGTTCAGGTTTCAACACACGTTTACATGGCAGTAACCTTTCCCAGATAGGCTGCAAGGAGTTCAGTGGGAAAGACTTACTACCAGGTCATATTCTCACGCACAGCTTTGAGGGGAAAAAAATAATCTGTAAACCGTGGTACAGTTTATGTAGTCAGAGCTGAGACTTCAGGGCCACTCCCTTGCCCTGAAGGGCCGAGGACTGGGGTGGCAGTACCTCCAGCACAGCCACTCCTCCGCTGAAAGTGAGTTTCTGTTCAATCTGTAGGGCAGTCAAGGCCACAGTAAATGCTATCCTGGGACCTTGATGCTAGCTTTTTTTTTTTTTTTTTTTTTTGTATTGAGAGAGATTAACAGGCCATCTTTCTGCAATCAAAGCTGCAACTTGGCTTCTACAAAACAATTTTGTTCTTCTAAACTGTTAATTATGGTGATGTCTGGGGATGGCCCAAGATGTGTTTGGTAGCAAGTAAGGCATTACAGAGCAGACAATTCCATGAAGTTTATTTGCCATATATGTTGAGGTAATGGGCTTCTGGAAATTCAACTGTGAATAAGAATGTATGGTAGGGGTTAAAGACTTCAGAAAGCAGCACCAAATGTAGTGGTCAAACTTCTGTCCTTTCTCTCATGGTAGGCAGGAAAAACCCCTGCAAGCTGCCTGTGCTCCAAAATGCATTTGGTCATGATCTGAATTGGAACTGCACAAGGATCAGAGGACTGAGTGTTGCAGCCTGTGGGGTAATAAGTACATCAAGCCCCATGCAAGCGAGTATGTAACCCACTTAAAAGTGATACAAAGCCATGTATTTACTAAGTACAGCAAGCAAAAGCCAAATTGCTTAAGTTGCATAGCTCCCTTTTTGGTTAAAAAAAAAAAAAAGAAAAAGTGGGTATCTGTGACCAATGCTAGCTGAAAGCTCCTAAGTGCTGCAGTACCTTGCCTCTGTTACCAGGTGTTTCTGGGGCACTGGTTGGAATTGTGGGTTGTCACAGGAATCACTACAACTCACCATGGTCCATGGTGACCAGGTTCCCCTGGTGTCAAGGAAAAAGGACTTCCCCTCTTTTCGTGCCTGAACCTGTAGTGGGTTGCCAGCCCATAGCTTCCTGCAAAAGCTTTCTAGGCACACAGCCTCACTTGAAATGTGTGTCCAGAATCCCACAGAGCGCGGAAGGCTGCTTGCTCATCTTTGGCAGGTCCTTGGCCCTGAAGCTGACTTCCTTAGACGCTATTGTGCATCCTTCCAGAGTCCAGGAGCCATGGACTGCTGTCATTTCAGCATGAATGAGGTTCCTGTACCATGAACAGTTAGTCTTATGTGAAGCCACCTTGTGGTTACTTGAGTCTTTGTACCATGGCTCTCTGGGGAACTCCTGAATGCTTGTCTAGCCAAGTCCTTGGCAGAGGCTGGGTGAGACTGCTCGGTACTGGAAGGACTTGGTCTGGAAAGTTGTGGCCACTCTCCAGTTTCATCTCTGCTTGTAGAGAGGAGGAAGAGATTTCCTCTGTGAGTTACCATGAATCTATACATCAGAAAGGCGGAAGTTTCCCTTCCAGAAATGCTCTTTGTTCAAATCCCAAGCTGTGTGCAGCTTGGTAAACAAAAACGCTGAGAAGATAAAGCTACATTTAACACAACCATGCAAATAAAACCCTTATCGCTATCAGTAACCCAATCCTTTGATGGATTTCATTGTGCTGGGGTTTTGAACAACCCTTTGTTTCTTCATTGTGAAAGCTGATGTTTGTCAGCCTGCTCTTGATTAACGTGCTACTACTTGCTTTATCTAAGCTACAGTAACCTTCCTGAAATTTAGTATGCTTTGCCGTACAATAGAGGAGAATTATTCTGTAATACAGCCTAGCACGTTGCTGCTCAAAGTGATAGAAGTAGAGTAAAAGAAAATACTGCAGAATGTGGGCTCAGAAGAAAAGCAACTGATAACCCACATGTCTATAAAGTCTGAGAAATCAAGACTAGACATGACCATTTACTCACTTACTCTGATTTCTTTACATATCAGTCTATGTTTCCAGCTGTTTGAGCCTAATAACTTGTATTTAACCTATGTACCCATTTAAAAAAAAAGTCTACACATAAGCCATGGAGCTTTTGTTAAGTGCTGATGCTACACTGATGTCCACAAAATGCATATAGGTAATGGATCGTGCCTTGGAAGTGGTACTATTTTGAGTACAGAAGGCAATTTTGCATTCACTTGTAGAGTGACGTAGTTCATATTACTTCTGCTTTTACTTAGAGGTCTTCACAGAAGGCCTAGGGGCAGGTGGGTTGAGCTTTGTTCAAGATCCTTCCAACAAAGCTGAAGGAGAAATAAACAAGCAGTATGTGCAAATCTAGAGAGGCATTTATTGGTGTACTAACCAGTCCATTGAAATATAAGTGGCCTTACTAATCCGCCTCCATCTATTTTTCTGAGAACTCATCTTTAGGAGTTCAATTCAGACAAAGCTGTTGTTAAATCTTTAAATAATCACTGAATAAATGAAAAAAAGGTCACAGTGGGCTTTGTTTTTCATTTTAATGCTTCCACAATACACCGCTATTAACGAGATCCTTGATGCTTGCTGTAGTGGCACAGCAGCAGGAGTACGGGCAGCGCTTCCTTATGCTTACAGCTATCCAACAGGACTGCTAAGGATCAAAATGTCTGAGCTCAGTGATGTGACAACAGCTTCAGTGGTACAAGCAATTCAGTGTGTGCTTTATTTCTAACAGTGCATCCTTGATTTGCTGAGAATTAGGTTGTCAGGTAACGTAGGAATGGTCAACCTTAATCAGACACAGTGTACACCTCAACCTGAGGAGATGCAGCTGAACGATGGACATTTAAGTAACAAGTCATCCTCATGGCTGTGGAACATTGCAGTTTGAAAGACCAGACCTAGCTGATTGATGGAAGGCATACTGCTTGGAGAAGAAAGAGAAAATTCAAATAATGTGTAAAGATCACTATGTACATGTAACCACAAATAGAAGGCAGTAATGCTCATCACTCATCATACCATTAGCAAATACAGATCAAAACTATGTGAGTGAAGAAAAAAAAGTGAAGACTTTTCTGAAAGTCTTTGAAAGGCTTTGAAAGTGAAATCTGAAAAATTCATTAATTCAGATACAGAATAAGTAGAAAAGTATAAAAATCTACTTGGAATTACAGATAATGTTATTGTTTGACCAAAAAAAAAGTCTGGTCTGAAAACACCAATTTTAGCTTATCACTAGCTGAAATCAATAATAGATTTAGACCATGCATTTTTAATCTTAGTAAAAGAAAGAATGTGCATTGCTTGACTCAAGAAGGGCTTCTATAATAGACAAAGAAACTGACTTCAGAGTCAATCAAATGCATTCAAAGATATACTGCTGGACTTACGTGTTTGTCATCCAAAAAGAAGTGGTTATTATGTGGTTCTCTGCTAAGATACTTCCGTTCTCCCAGGTCAACTTGTTTCTTTTCTCTCTCTTGTTTTGTTGAACCCAGTGTTAACCGTTCAGAGTAAGGACTGTTACAGGGATAAAACAGAAATTGCCTGCCTTCCCTGTACCCGGAGATTTTGCCTCATCCCCCAGCCCCTGCCTTCCCACAAAAACTCGGCTTCTCCTGACAACTGCAAACCCACTATGCTCTTGGGATTCCCTCGAAGCTCTAAAATCCCACGGGTTTTTTTTTGATTCATTACCGCCCTTATTTGCGCTAGAGCCTACTTGGCACCCGTATTTCCCCGTGCCCAGCCCTGGGAGAGGGGTGCAAGGGCCGGGAGGTGTTTAAGGCATTTGGGTGCTTGTCATTGCGCTGTGACGGGCCGGGAGGCTGGGAGGGAGCCGCGGAGGGCGGTGTTCCACCTGCTGGGGGCGAGGCTGGGACCCTGCCCGGGGAGGGTCTGCAAAAGACCAGTCAAGTGCAGTAGTGGGAAGGGGGGAAAGAGAGAACGAGGAGATCAATCTGTAACTGACTGTGAACAATCAATTGAGACACCCCACTACCTTCGGACCAGCCAACAACGCACGGCCACCACATACCTATTTATACCTCCCGTATTAAACTGCTCCCTAGGACATGGCTACTGGCGGTGCCGTGCCTCCGCCGCCCTGGCCTGGTGCCACGCTCTCGGTGCCAGCCCCGCCGCCGGCGCCAGGCCGGATTTGAGGCACCCGTCGCAGAGCGGGGCCAGGACCGGGCCCTGCCGGCCGCCCCGCGCCGCGCTGCCCCCTGGGAGGGCGGTATGCAAATCACGGCACCGCGCCGCTGCTGGAGACAGCGGGTGGGCGTGGCCCCGCCTCTGGCCCCGCCCCTTAGCCCCCCCCATTTTCTGTCAGAGGTGATCTGGTTTCTGCCCGCTGAGAGAAAAGACAAAGCGTGGCAGGAGGGGGTGCCCAGGCACCCTGCGGCTTTCAAAATGTGTTTTTAGAAGCAGCCCTACGGGGAAAAAAACTAATAATAATAATAAAAAAAAGCCTTTCTGCTCTGGGCAGAAACTCCTTCTGCACTCACGCTGCCAGCAGGCACCTAACGTACCCCTGGGACTGAAGGTCTCCAATAGTACCAGTGTTCGTGAATGCCTCGTTAAAAATAAACAGATGAGTAAAGCCTCGTGCTTGAGCGGCCTGGTCTGCGACAGGTTGGACAGCAGCTTGCTTTGTGCCAGCCATTTACACAGAAAATAGAAATCCCTCTCTGAAATCAGTCTTACTGTTGCATAGAGCACACAGAAAAGCAGAGAACACGCAAGTGGGCCCTACCTTGGTCTCAAGCCGAGAACATCACTAGCTCCAAAGAAAATGTTCTTTTTAGGGTATTTTGTATATTTCTTTACATTATTTACTTTGTATAAATAATCTGACCAAAGCTCTAGGATGAGCTTCAAGCTGAACCAGTCTAATACCCAGTGACACCCAAGAAAGGCTTCATTCCCCTTCTGTGCCACCAGTTGCTCCCTTGCTAGTCAGTTCTCTGCTAGGTTTGTTCTCTGCCAGGTTAGTGGCTTGAATTAGCTCACAGAGAAACTTGATGACTACCAGAGGTTGCACAAGGCAAGCAGCAATATTTAGGACAATGAGGGAAGAAAAATTGCATGTGAGACTACTACCCTCTGCCAGAAGCAAGCTGATAGATCTGCTCAGCTGCAAGGAGGGTCTTCATGTCTCAGACCATCTCTTTAGCATATTTTTCAGCTTCTTCTGCATGCACCACACACAGATATAGAGAGGAACTCATTCATGTAAGTTATTTTCCCCTAGGCTTCTCTCCTTCTTCTCAGGAGGGCTTTTGCTGTGAGAATACAAGGTACCTGCTTTGCTGGGGGGTGGGAGTAATCCTGGATGAGCCACAGCTGCTTTCTTGCTTTCCATAATCAAAGCACTGAAGTGGAAGCAATTGGTGGTTAATCCTCTCTAATTGCTACCTTTTTCCTTCCCCTAAATTATGTGATTATTGAAAGAAGTTGGGTTTTCCTGGCCTTGGAGAGCTTCTCTGTGTTTTTTTTTGTTTTTTTTTTTTTTTTAATTATTTTTTTCTAAAGGATTGTGGATACTTGTCTTCATTAGCCACTAGATCTGGTGTAATTCTTCACTGGGATTGTTTCCATAACTGACTGAATGCTTCCCAGCTGACTCTCTCTTCAAAATCTTGAAAGCTTCCTCAGCATATATGCTTACAAAGCTTTGTCAGCATATATTCTGGGGAGAATGCCTCTTAGAGGATGGGTAGGGGAATGCATACCTCCCCCCCCAGGCTGGAAGGCATGTCCTGTGACGAGAAGCTGAGGACACTGGGTTTGTCAAGCCTGAAGAAGAGGATATTGAGGGATGATCTTACCACTTTCCACACCTTCCTGAGAAGGGGAAGTTGAGAGAGGTATTTGCCTTTTCTCCCTGGTACCTGGTGACAGGACAAGTGGGAATGGCTCTCAGCTACCTTGGGGAAGCTCAGACTGGGTGTTAGGAAAAACTTCTTTACTGAGAGGGTAAACAGATACTGGAACAGGCCTCCAAGAGTGGTGGTTGTGTGTCTGTGTTTAAGAGAGACACACAGATAATGCTTTTAATGGCATGTTTTAATTTTGTGTGAGCCCTGAAGAGAGAGAAGGGCTACTTTTGCTGTAGTTGGTCTGGAATCATATGCTAAATGTTCCCTGCATTTTTTTTTTTGTGTGAATATTCTTTTTAAATTTTGTTATTATTATTGTTTTTAATGCTGAAAATGCCTCTATGCAGAGAAGAAAGGGCAAGGATTAGCAAAGGATAGGTGCTTGATTGTTTGGTTGGATTATTGGTAGCAATGTTTTGACTTTTTTTTTTTTTGGAGTAGGAACCGCAGTGTTGTTATCTATCCAAAACTAAAAACTTCTTACCTGATCTTTATCTCGCATTTCCAGAGCATGGACTGCAATTATTGTAGCCACAGATAATCACTGAAATGCTAATCTCCTGCACTTTGATATCAATTTATTCTTCCTCCTTTTCTCCTATGAAAATTTGATTATCTTTATGTTATTACTACAGAGTAACTTCTGGCCTGTTTGATTTAGTTTGTTTCTTTTCACTTGCTCGTTAGATCATAGGCTCAGATCTTTATCTGACCAGCTTTCTCTTTTGGGAACAATTATAGGAATACAAATCAGGTCTGATGTGTTGCCTTGTCCTGCTGCTTGCAATGAGAACATTCTACAACAGCAGAAAGTATTGGAAACTATTGGGAGCCTATGGTGCCATTCTCTGTGGCTAGAGAAACTTTCATTAGAAATGAATTGTTTGCAGATTGATTTATTTCATCCATATTTAAAACTTGGGCGTGGTAGTTGTTGTTGTTTAAAAAGAATGTTTCATGGTATTATAGCTGTTTTATTCCAGCTAGCATGCACAATAAGTTTCCATTTTATTTTCATATTTGCTGATAATTGGGTTCATACTTCCAGCAAGTGTAAATCAATATTGTTTTATTAACATCAACAACCATTAACTATTATTTACATTGAGGAAGCACCTACGCACCTCAGCAAATCCAGCACACTCTCCGACAGACAACTGTACAATGAACAGGCAAAAGGAGGAGAGGAAAACAAAACAACAAACACAACAACAACAAAACAGCCTGCAAGCTCCTTAAGGCAGAGATTTTATGCATTCTGGTTTCTATCAGCTAAGGTCCTTGGAGTATTCACAGGGCTAGGACAGCAATACGGAACAATGCACACTTATCACAGAGCATTTTTAAAGTGTCTCCTTTAGAGGCGCAACACTCCATTGTTTTAAATTGGTGAGAAATAAATTATAAATCTGTAATTTCAAGACAACAGAGAAAACTATTTTGTGTGATGTTGTTAGCAGCACTTGCTTCTGAGGCTCAGTAAGACTTCGTTTTCCCCTGCAAAGGATGTCAGTCTTAAGAGAGAACCTGTATCACTATGAAAATATTTCCTGTCTTCTGGAGGACAGATGAGGAATTGTGAAGTATCTGTAATTACACAAATGTTTGTTTTTTTTTCTCCTTGCATAGCTTCCATGCGACTTCAAGTTTTCCCACTGGGAATTAATTAAAATGTCTTTATTTAATCTCTGCTGACTATAGGTATTTGTATATTCAGAATCTTCTAGCACCTTTCGCTAGGGAATACTTGTTGAAGATATATCTCAGCTTTTACAGTGGATGTAATGATGTTGCATATCTGCAGTTATTTCTTACATTAAGCATCTAATTTAATACTTCCAGAATTTAGTTTAAACAGCAAAACAAACTTATAGTGAAAGGATAACTTTTCTTAAAGAGAAGGTACTATGTCTAACTGTACTTTGAGCTATGTTCTGTTCAAAATGTTTGTTTTGCCTTAATGAGAGTATTATGTAATCTGTTAGCTTTGCACTACTTCTGTGTCAGTCAACTGAGTAAATTTCACAAGATATCTCCTCATATCATGAGGAAGACTATTTTAATATATTTTTGTAACCACATCTTACTCTCCCAGGTTTATGGCACCAAAGTTGTAACCAAAACAATTCATGATCAGTGTTTAAAAAAAAAATGATGTGAAGTCTAGGAAGGAAACACTTCTCCTTTTGCAACTTATTTTGGGGACAAGCCTGTTCCCTCACGTGCAGGTGTAGATGGGCCTTGGTGAGAAAAATAGCAATGCTTCTGTGGTACAAAGACAGACTCTACTATAGAAGGTAGAGGTGCTGCACCTGGTGTAGCAGGTACTGTACCTGTGTAGAGGAGCTGGGACACACTGAAAGCAGCATCTCGAAGTCTGACAAGTGTAACGCTACACCAGGGCTTCCCCAGGTAAGTTACTGCCCCAGTCAGTGGAGTGGGCTCTGCTGCAGTGTGGTGCAACTCTGTCGTCCTGCAGGAGACAGGAGAGGAAGGAGTGCTCCAGCATCCACCTCTGGACTAACAGCTGATGACTGGATGTTGTCTCCTTGGTGGCAACTACAGTGGTCTTGGTGAAGTAACCTTGAACCTTTTTTTTTTTTTTCTTGGTCCGCTGAACTCCAGTGGTCTGAGATGGAGCAAAAATAAAGGCTGTGATTATTTAAACCTGTGGCTCTGTTATTAAAGCTACTCCGATCCTAAAACAAATAAACCAAAAAAAAAAAAAAAAAAAACACAACCCTACCAGTCTGATATAAGTGAATAGAAATTCCAAACAAAATTTCCACTTAGGGGTGATCAAAGAGCACATGACTGCATGTGCCAATACCAATTTCACTATCATCTGACCTTTATACAGAACTCATTTGTGTGAGCCTCATCTGTTACAGGTAATGTTACATAATAACAAAAAGTTTGCTAACCTTTTATTTACAATAATCTAGTCTTTAATATTCTTGAGTACCTAATAATTGATACTTAAAGTGAGTAATATAATCAGTCTTTAAAAATAATTTGAAACCTAGCAGATGGATAGAAGTTTCAGTTTAGAAAATTCCTTACCTTCATAACATTTTGAAAGAAATAATCATCAAGCAAATATAAAAGACACTTTGTGGCGTTCTCACCTTCAGCATAAGGTGCAGCATGAAGACTTGCTGTCTAAAGTATATGTTGAACTGACAGTAGTAAGAAGTAGGAATTTATCTATTGAATGTGAAGCCAGCCGTGAAGTGTAATCAGCAGAGCTGACTGGTACATTTTTAGTGGACTCCCAGGTACTTAAAGTCATAATGTTAAAAAAGTAAAAGTTTGAATTTTCAATTTCCCCAAATTTACAACAGCTTATTTTTTTTGAAGAAAATGTTCTGAATATGACTTTTTCCTACCCTTCTTGTAATCAGCATACATGCAGCCTTTTATGTTTACAGTGGTTGCCTCTTCTTCTCAAAATCTGTGACCTCTGGGGTATTTTTGGGAAACCATAAGTTGAAGTATAGATTTTGAGCGTATTTGCTATCCTAATTTTTGCACAGGCTTCCTAGATCAGATAGAACTCAGTCATTGCTTGTGTTTTAAAGAAAGGCATGTTTTAAAGGCTTTTTAAAATTAATTTTTATTAATGTTGACATTGTTTTAGCTTCAGAGGTTTGCTCAACTGAATAACTACTGGGAAGAGTGGTGTGCTAACAGGGTTAGTAGAATGCTGAACTTTCATCCTTTATGGTGTCTAAGTTTAAAAGAGACCTCCATGACTGAAAGACAAAAGACAGAATTTACAGATCAGACAGATGTTTTTCAAGCTGTTTGCACCAAACAGGAAGGGATGTTAGAAACTTGCACGGTAATAAGTATTAAGAAATGAGACTGTACCTTCATAGCCACGTACGTGAGGCTGTGTGTCAGCATTTAAAGTGAATGCAGGGAAACAAACTAGTGACAATTATAAGAAGAAAACAGTGGATATATTGTTTATGCCTAGAGATTCCTATTCAGCCATAGTAGCTGACGAGGATGTATTGGGATGGCTCTATCCCATACAAGACCATAGGGCATGGGAGGTAAAGCAAACCAAAAACATAAAATAATATATTTTTTTTTTAATAATAAAAAAGATTGAGCCTGCATACAAATGCTACTGTAGCTCTAAAGAGGGTTCTGCTGGGTGTTACTTGTTTAAGAGACTTTCTTTAAATGTACTGTGCAGTGGATTGCTTGGAGGATGCAGCAAGTAGGAGGGAGAAGTGGTTAGAGAACAAAATTAAGATTGGGTTTCTGAAGTGGGTAAGGGAAGAAAAAATTCCCTGTGAAAGGAGAGAAAAAGAGAATAGTAGGCTGTAAAATAACAGGAATAATTATTTCCTCTGAAAGCATTGATGAATAATGCAGACGTCCTCCCTCAGGCACCGGAGTCTGCCTGGGTTTTATTAAATATCTCCGCAGTAATACTGATTTTACACAGCGCTTTGCAGACGATCGTGGAGGGGTCAGATGAGGCCTCTCTCTCACCAGGCATGGCAGTGTCGATGCTACCAGTGGGAAGTGGCCCCATGGGGAGGCCCACAGGGACCTCAGCACCCTGGGCCCTGCAGGGCACAAGGCCTGCATGTGGACGGGCAGCTGGGCACCTCTGGTGGGACGGGCAGGCTGCTGGCACAGGTGAGAAGGTAAGATGTACCTCAGAAAGTGCAATTGGTGGTACCTCAGCAAGGGGGTGAAGATGGTACCTCGGCAAAGCAGTGAGAAGGGAGGTGAAAGCTTTCTTTGCCCACTTATTCTGCCAGCCCTGGTGCACCCCAACTGTCGCTTGTAGAAACCTGGTCTGTACTGTGCCAGGCTGAAGGACGTTCTCCCCACGGGCAGCATCTTGAGAAAGCCAGTTTTGAACCAATATCATAATCTTACCTACTTGGCAAAATGTCTGACAGGACACTTGTTATGCGAATGTGGATGTTGCAGCTTTTAGTGAACACACAGCATTTACACTGAGGTCCCTGCAGACACAGCTGGATGGGCCACAGGTATCTGATCAGCGCCTCAGTGGGTCTATGCCTTGCATGTTAACTCCAATAATTGAATTTCAGAATTTCAATATTAAACCTGAAGAGTAGCGCTTATGCCTGCAGATCCTTAGGGTCTAGTCTGCTTCTCCAGTTTTCCTTTTGCTTTTCACAAGCAGTTCCTTCTTCCATAATTGGCATTACTGAGCTGCTTTCACTGGGAATTATCTCTTGGTAAAACCTCTAGAACTGCTGGCTTGTAGACACTAGAGCTGGGAGAAAAAATAAAAATAAAAAAGAGTATTTAAGGTACCCAACACCTCTTTGGGCCTATCATAAATCAGTTTTGTTTTGAAGTGAGAAAGACTGCATGCCTCCAAGGAAAATATTTTTAATACAAATGCAGTTCTAGCCCCAGTGGCACAGAAGCAGAGCTCTCTTGAAACACCAGTAGGCCTACAGAAGGCACCGTGGATGTAGCCATGCGACACCATTGTGAAATGATAGCTGACTTGTGGCTCCTGTTCAGTGCTTTGTTCTCTAGACTGTGGCAGTTTTGTAATATTGTAGTATAACACTACACTGTTGTAAACATTTTAAGCATACTTAGTTTTGTTTTCTTACAAAATTTCAAAAGTACAGATTGTTTACACAGATCCCACATAGATCCCACATTCATCTGAAAGCAAAGATTCCTTCATAATGAAATTTGTGTGTGTAAATATGTGTGTGTACATATATATGTGTGTATATGTATGAGGATTAGTCCGCCCTCTGGGAGGTGTGAATGTTCCCCTGGCCCATTCAGATGAGCCCTGCTTTGCTGCAAAGCAAATGGTTGAAGGCTGTGTACATAAATGCTGTGCTATTTTCTGGCCTGAAAAATTCATCCAGGAAACGCAAGGAAGTGTGCTGGGAGATGGGGTATCCCGCCCCAGCATAAGAAGGGCTTTCTAAAGGCTGTGCCCCTGAGGTACGGAGGGGAGGAGAGGGGACATGAGTGGGGAAGTTTCCTGGACCCTGGGATGGAGGCAGCAGAGTGTTTTCAACTACCACACATGTTAGAAGCAGAAGAGGACGCATGATTATCACATTGTTTAATGATGCTAAGTTAAATATGAATATGCGGCCTAGGAGTATTACTGGAAGGTTGTGCTTGGCCCTCATTAGCAAAAAGCTTCCACACCGTTGGAAAAGGCAGAGTAGTAAAATACCTGTGGGGGAGAAAACAGGAAATCTGCAAGAAAATGCTGAAGGAAGAAACAACAACAAAATACTGGATTTAAATCTATGAAGTTATGCAGGTTTCTGCTGATATGATCATACTACTTGGGTTCATGGAGAGGTACGTGGTTCTCAATTGGATGAGGTCTTAGAGTAGTTCCACTGTATGAGCAAAAATGAGTGCTCACCTGCTTGCAGCTTTAGCCTGAGGGTAGTTACACATGAGAGGGAGGTTACAGTGATGGTTACAGGAGTATGTAGTGCAACCTTGCCTGCACAGCTCAGTCCACAAAAGAAACCTTTTTTTTTTTTGCTGTGTATTTGTGGGTCTGCACTCTTGCAATGCATTCATAATGTAGACAGCTGAAAGCAAGGCATTGAAAAAAAATAAAGAGGAATGGGAAAAAAGGCAAACAGGAACAATAGCTTTTTATTCAGCAGACTTACATAATTTAACAATAATTGTGTATTTCAAATAAATGAGAAATGCTGATAAAAAGAACCTACAGGAAAAAAAAAAGATTCTAGTGGTTGAGCTGAGTAAAGGTGCATTCCTGTCAGCGCAATTAAAGTGTCATAGCTGATTTTAAAAAACAAAACCATAACCCCGTAGTCTAGAATGAGGGGGGTTAGATTGCTGGAGGCAAGGATTTTGAAGCAGCCACCTGTGGAAAGCTAACATCAGAGAAATATTTGAGGATCATGACAACCCAAAATGAAATACCTTTCTGCATAAAACCAGGGTCTCCACCTTGTTCAGTTGTTATATTCTCTGATAATCAAATTGGACACTTGCATAAAGCAAAGGAGGAAAAGAATGCTTAAGTCTAGTATGTAAAAAGTTTAGGCAGTCAGTTAATTTTTATTTATCCTTTTGACTGTCATTTGATTTAATTAGTCTATTAAAACCACATGGGAGATTGTAAGCATAAAGTATTAGAAAAGAAAAGCATATAATTGAAGCAGAATGTGCTAAGTGGCTTCTCTTTCGTCCTCTACCCCAGCAGTGAGTTACTCTTTCAGCTGCTGTTGTACAAATGCCTTTGAAGCACGGTTCCTTTGTTAGTAACAATGGTAAAAATCAAGTAAGTCGCAGGCACTGACTTCTCAAAATGACTGGAGAAGAAAGCATAGTCCAAAAGGGATTAAGATTTAAATAATAATAATAATAAAAAATCTTGACTAGATGCTCATTTATTCCAGAAAATCAGAGGCTAACGTAAAAGAATAAAAATTTACAAATTAAATGGAACAGTCTACAAAAATTGTTAGTCACTGAAGCACTTGCACAAGTAGAAGCAGGGTGAGGAAAGTTGAATTAAACGTGTAATGGAGGTATTCACTAACCCTGGTATCTGAATCACTGTTCTCTCCTGCACGTTGTGGTAGTTCTACTAGAGTAAAAATAATATATTAATATTCTTTCTGTAACGCTCTATTGCAAGTAGTATAAAAACGCAGAACTTCGGCAGCAAAAGACCAGTCAAGTGCAGCAGTGGGAGTGGAGAAAGAACAAAGAAATCTGTAACTGACTGTGATCAATTAATTATAAGAGCCACTGCCATCGGACCAGCCGCAGTCAGACGGCTAATGAAGAGTTATTTGTATCTCCAGAGGCCGACTACCTGACAGGTTACGGTGGTACCGGTGGTTTCCTGGTTTTCCAAACCCCAGTGACTGTTCCGCTTTCTCCAATCCACCGGCGCCGCCGCCTCCCCCTCCGGCCGCGGAGCGCCGCGGTTCGCCTGGGCCCTTTTCTGTAGGCAGCGCCGGGCGCTGTTGCATGACGGGTACGGGAGATGCAAATGAGAAGCGTCAAGCCCTAAAACGGGAAATCGGTGAGTAGGAGCGCTGCTTTCAGCCAGGCAGCCCGGCTTCCGTGTTGCGAGCGTTGCAGGAGGGTCTCTGATAAGACAAAAGTATTGTTTTCAGCTGCTCTGTAACAAACGAAGCGAGCAGGGTTTATTGTGAGCAGCCCTGTGTTGAATATCGTGCTCTGCGCTCCTGCTGCGGTGTTTGTAGCCCTCCAGAGAGAGACGAGCAGGGTCCCACTCACACCTACACACGCATACTCCTTCACTTTTGTCTGCTGTAGCTTATAAAACAACAACTGGTTCTCCTTATTCCCCGCTGGCAGCTCCTGCATGTCAGTGCTTCCAATGAGGAGAAGGAGAGGCAAGTAGCAAATGGGCACGGGTGGGATCTGGATCCCAGCAGCTACAAAGGAAATACTCCCGCAAAACAAAACTACAGAACTTTCCATCTAGGAATAAAATAAAAGACTCAAATATTGTTTTTCCTTTTTTTTTTTTTTCTTCCTTGTTTTTCTTTTTTTTTTTTTCCTGACAATGTTAGAGCCAAAGTGCACCGGGTAAAAAATGCATCCAAAAGGTGCAGTTTCAGTAAAATGCTCTGCTTGCAAACAAAATGTGTTTAAGATCCTCCCTCTTGCTCCAAGCCACATCCCACCCCCCACACCCTTCAGCAGTGCAGAGATAACTGCTTCTGCTCTACACACCCAGGGACAAAATTACCTTAGTTTTGAAAATCAAAATGCATGAAATATGTGGAGGGCTGTATATCAAATATATCTTTGATATAATTAACTGTACAACTACAAATAGCACAACTGCAAGGAGAATGAATTGCAGCCCAAGGGCAGTTGTTCTGCCCTCCAAAGTCAGCATCTTATTCACTACTATTGGTTTCATTGAAGTTCTTTTCACTGTCTGATTGCCTAGGAAGAGACTTTCAGAGCACTTCTACATCCTTTTCTGCTGATTCCAGTCTAAGCTCCTGAGGTCACACCTTTCCTCCCCTATTCGCTGGTTGCATGTTCTCACCCATTCCCTTGGAACAACATGGCTATCCTTGGAAAGTGATACAGTAGCAAATAACACTTAAAAAGTTACCTTTTCAGCCCAACTATTTCACCGTGCAGTTGCACAAGGTGTAGTGAAGAAACAAGGGAGGGATGAAATTACCCTGGAAAATCCTCAGGAGCCTGATTTTAGATCATCTTTAGCTTTAGTCTCTGAACAGATTTTTAGTAAGCTGATAACCGTGAACATTAAAAATCTATAAATATTTTGGTCATGTTTTTTTACCTTTAGCGGTGGAAAATCTTGTTGCTCTGGTTTAATAATCTTAGTAAATTGTTGCATTTAGTTGAGGCAGCACACAAAAACAAACTATAGCTTTAAACCAAAAGGAGAGAATTTAGAAAAACATTTTCCTCTATGTTTGGAGATGCTCAAAAGAGAGTATTTCTTTCTTTCTGATTACAGAAATTCCAATGTATAGTCTTTCTCTTAGGTGTAACAATGAAGACCCTCTGCCCAACTGTATCGTGTCCCCGTCTGATCACTCCTTCAAATCTCTGAAATATCCTGACAATTATTAATGCATTTATAGACACAGAGCAAACTCTGAGGTTAAGGTTGGGTTCATACAGCAGGGCAGCTATTCTCCTTCTACACATGGTTTCTGATAATTTTGGAGTATTAATAATTTTGGACTTATTAAAACTCCTGGGAAGAAAGTGGACACTTTCAAGTCTGTAATGAATTAAAGAGCAGGTCAGCAAGGTACACAGAGAAAAAAAAAAAAAAAAAAAAAAAAAAAAAAGTTATTTCAAAGAAAATGAATCCCATAATGTCATATTTCATTAGCTGATTTTTGCCAGGAAAATCAGGCCTGATAAGATCACTTGGAAGGGCCATTTGTTGGCTCCAGACTCTTGTATTTTCCTTAGATACATTAAAGCTCTATGGAAATCAAGGAAGTTTTACCTCTCAGTGCTTTGAATGAGTACCCTGATGAACAAAATTCCTTCCTGAGATACGAGCTATGCTATTGTTTGTCAAGGTCAGCAATATCGATAAAATATTTCTTAAGGAGAAACTTATTTCTTTAAAAAGCTTAGTGTTTTGTTTCTTACTGTTTTGACTAAAATGAGTTGCTTTTTCCTTCCTACGCAATGGAAGGAGCCATCCCCTATTCTTTACATTGGCAGAACTAATGATGTGAACATACTCGTTGAATCACATTGCCTTGCATTCCTCAAGCACTCATGGGAATCTCGTTCACAGTACATGTTGAAGTGTCAGATGAGGTCATTTGTTGCTTTTAGTGAATACCTATACCACTGCCATTAACATTATGTGTTGAAATGCTGAGTAGCACACTATCTGAAACACACTAGAATCTTTGTCACCTTTTCCTCAATCTGTCATAATTAAAAATATCTATGTATAAGTAATAATAAAGGTTTCTGTAGCAGCACTAACTCTCCCACATTACATGTCAAATATTTTGATTGTAGATTAAGTCTTTAAAGACACAGTTGAACACACAGATAGCTGAGAATGAAAAAGAGGAAGTCAACATTAAAATTAACTAGGCTAGTCAGAAGAGCTGTGGTTTTCAACAAAAATATTAGCACAAGCTACATGTAGGAATCCTTGTGAGCTCTTACAAGAACCTGTCCTATTACACTCCAAGTGTCTCTTCACTGTCCATAGAGCCATCTAAGAGACAGAAAGCTCCAACCTGCGTTGTTAAACATATATTGAAACGATTGTACAGAGGATGACTTACCCACTACTTTACTCCTGAACTCCAGTTCATGCTGCAGGATACCTAGTTAGCGTACTAAAATAATACTGAACTTGAGGCCCATGCAGATGTCACTGGAACAAGGCTAAGGATGAAGACAGAAGTAAAGAGCATGGGAACAATCTTAATGTCATTCTGTGAGGTGGCCCAACATTCACATTGCATGCCAGGGTTTACAGGTATTTTGGGTCTCTGCCATGATAAGGGATTATTTATAGAATCATAGAACCATAGAATGGTTTGGGTTGGAAGGGACCTTAAAGATCATCTAGTTCCCACCCCCCTGCCATGGGCAGGGACACCTTCCACTAGACCAGGTTGCTCAAAGCTCCATGCAACCTGATCTTAAACACTTCCAGGGAGAGGACATCCACAACTTCTCTGGGCAACTGGGTGCCAGTGCCTCACCACCTTCTGAGTGAAGAATTTTCTCCTAACATCTAATCTAATTCTCTAAATCTAAATCTCTAATCTAAGTCTCTAAATCTAAACTAAATTGCTTTTAGTTTAAAATTTTTACCCCTTGTCCTATCACTACACTCCCTGACAGAGTCCCTCACCATCTTTCTTGGTCTCTGTTCTTCATAGGAGAGGTGCTCCAGCTCTCTGATCATTTTCGTGGCCCTCCTGGACACGCTCTAACAGGTCCATGTCCGTCTTGTGCTGGGGGCCCCAGAGCTGGATGCAGTCTAAAAAGTGCAGCGCAGAGGGGAACAATCACCTCCCTCACCCTGATGGCCATGCTTCTTTTGATGCAGCCCAGGATATGGTTGGCTCCTACCGAGTTTTTCATCTACCAGCAGTGGATGTCCCTTTTTCATTTGCAACCTCACTTATATGATAAATGCAGATATAAAGGGTAGCCATTTAAGTTAAATTTATATATATATATATATATATATATGTTTCTTTGGGTTACATTTTTTTTTTTTTGTAAGGTTACAGTCTTTTAATATACAGTCCATTTTTGACCATATGTAAATACTTAAATGGTTTAGAGCAAAGTGCTGCATAGCCAAATCTCATTTAGTAATAATGTCAACTGTAGTTCTCATCTAACAAAATATTTAAATACTGGCAGTACTCTAAGCATACAGTTATTTCTTCTGATGATTAAAATATTGTGCATGAACTTAATACTGAATTGAAGCTATATAGTGTTTCATCTGTGCTGGTTGTCAAGACACTGTTACAGATGCTTTCCTGTAAAGGTTTTGGCACACTGCAAATTTGCACTACAAGTGGAAACCAGTCCTTCTCTTGCCCTTTTCTCAGTAACCCTCCCCAAATCTGTAGTGTTAGAAAAGGCGAAGGCTTAGAGACATGTGAAAACTAGGATAACTAAGTCCTTGGGAAACAGCTTTGGTTGGGTGCCTCCTAACATTTGAGTGCCTAAATCCCTTTGCAAAAGTGGGTCTCGGTGATTTGCTGACTGGCTTTGAAGTGAACAAAACAAAATAAAATTAACTCTTAATTCGCTTTCCCTCTCCTCTTCCCAGCAGCCTGTGTTTAAATGCTGACATCTAAAACAAGATTTTTGGTATGCCAGAAGCCTAAATAACAGTTATTTTTTACACTTCAAAAATGCACCAACCAGATTTTTATTTATTTATTTATTTAAGACTGCAGTGCATTAGGTAGGAAGGATTCAAAGTTTGGCAAGATACTCATGTTTTTTGTATCAGGGGAAAATAACAATAATCAGTATATGTTACTCTTAAATTAGCAAACAGCTTCAGTTTTATTATTATTTTTTTAAATGTCAATGAAAACTAATGAGGAATTTTAACTTCAGCTCAAGATCCTATGAGAGAGATGAAGTAAAGTTATATGATCCTGTGAATGTACATTAATAAGGCATTGAACAGTATTGGGCAATCACACGCACACATTACTGCTTTTATTCAAGCACGAGTAATGTTTATGTTGCTACTACAGCCAGAAATGACCTAAGAAGACCACATTTGGATTCAGTTCACATTTATAGTAATGTTTAGGCTGTTATCCAAGTCAGAACCAGAGATTCTCCTTCCAAAGTTTTTCCTTCTAGACTATTTCTCCTTGTACAGTAAACCTTTTTTTAAGATCAGTTACGTTAAAACTGGGATGAGAAATTTTAAGTTTCTTCTGAGTTTGGGTTCAAACCACAGCATTTAGGCAGGTTTCATTCCAAAAATCCCATCTGTTAGTGGTCTTTCTCTCCTCTTCCCCAAAATAGTATTCATTTTTATTAGAAGCTGAGAAATCTTGTCTGTGAGAACGTATTTTATTACTTTATCCAAGCTGAGTGAATACCTGGAAACGTGGCTTTTAATTTATCAGGTACAATAGAAATATTTTCCTATTTACCTGTTTGTTTAAAGTTCATATAAACTGGTGAGAACTTCTAATGTAGAGCTTATAAGATCATTTTGCTTTTATTTGTGTAATTTAAAAGCACAAATCATCTTACATGCTTATAGCATGGGCTCACATTTGGTTTTAGATTGACACTAGTTAAAATACTTAAACTTTCTGTCATGGACAAAGCTTGTTACTGGGAGCAGCTCTGGTATTCTCCTCAAAACAATACGTATGGGTGAGATGTTTTTTGCGAAGCGTATCTCAGTTGGAAAGAATTACTTTTCTCAGCATTTCAGAACAGTGATCTCTTCAGTCTCGTATCAGTATTTCACAGCGGACAGAAAGGGGGGGGGGGGGAGAAAGAAAGAAAGAAAGAAAATGTTTCCATTGTTTCCATTTTCCCTCTACCTACTAAAAGCTGCCTGACACTCAAATGCTCTGAGGAGAGCCAGATTAATAAACAGCCAATTTTACTGACAGTTTGTCCTGCTAAATTTGGGTTTCTTCATGTTTACACAGTGGTCCCTGGATCATCGTGACTTCTGGATAACAGTGTGATGCACTACAGAGAAAATTCTTAAACTGAAAATCACTGGAAAAATCAATGGACAGCTGAGTCCTCTAAATGTGTCTGTGGAATGAAAGATTTTGAGAAAGAAGCAAGCTTTCTCAGGGCCTACTGAGAATATAGAACATTTATCTGGTATGATAACTTATAGTCAAGGCCAATACTCAAAAGATCAGTTTATAAAAAAGCTTGCAAAACTCACTAAACTCTTTTCTCTGAACAGGCTCAACTTTTCCACAAATCTTTTACTTTTCCTACTTTATTTATTTATTTATTTATTTTTTTCTATTCAGATACCATAGAGGAATTCCAAGTTCCTTTTGAGGAGCTGCCTTGCCTTGCAGTTTGCCAGGAACATGTATATTTCCATTCTTTTTTATAGGTCCTAAAGGTTCTTTTACATGCTTAGATCTTTTCTGTCAATGGAGCAGACACTTCTGCCCAGTTATCCACGGCATCACTTAAGTTTTCTATTTTGTTACTTTTTTTTTTTTTTAATCAAACTGTATATATATAATTCATTTTGGCTTCCACTGGGCCATCCTATCTCCATTGTTATTTTACAGGCCATTCATAGGGCAACAACCAAACAGTTCATTATGGAAACATCTTTTGGACTTTTATATAATTTTAACTTCTGAGGTGGTTGCACTTCGAAGAGTTTTGGAAAACCGAGCACACGATCCCTTTCTTGGTTGTTGGCTCAGTCTGGCTCAGACTGTAACCCCAGCCAATGGACTGACTGCTCGTTCAATACAGCTGAGCATCAGTAAGGATGCTTACCCTAGGTTACTATTCCTTTCTTGCTGCTTAGAAACTTCAGTGAGATAAAAGCAAACAAGGTGAATTAACTAACTCACCTTAATCACAAGGCAGAGCAGAGGAGGAGGCTCTACCCTTTCCTCTCTGGTGACTGGTGGTAATATCCAAGGGAACAACATGAAGCTGTGTCAGGGGAAGGTCAGGCTGGAAATTAGGAAAGGTTTGTACTTTTTATTTTTTAAAGATTTGTACTTTATTTTCTACTTGGTAATTTATCACCATGAACACATTGAGAAAGACACATATTTACAGTATTTCTCTTAGACAAGAATGCTTTTGCTAATTGCTCTGTGCGGATGGAATTTGCATGCACTGCTTTATTGTCATTGAAACTTAATAATTAGGTCTAGTCACAGTGAACATAACCCAATCTCCTCCCTCCTTAATGTCTGTGAAATACAGCAGCCCTCGTCACCTTCAATGTCAGCATGGACTGCATGTAATGTGAAAGGGAATTTTTTGCACACATGCAATACTGCCATACAAATGTTTGATAAAATCGCTAAAATAGTGAGTCTGGATTTCTGTAGGTATTTCTGCAGCAGTGTTTCTGGATTCTGTTCACTTCATGACTGGGGTTTAAATAATTGCTGTTCAGCTTTCAATGACAGGAACTTGCTTTTTTTATGGAATTACTTTTTGTGTGTGTGTGTGTGTGGTAAAATCTTCTGTCGTGTTCTTTTTTTTTTCTAGTCATCCTGTGCAAAGGTAGAGAAATAAGTCTGCAGTCTTAAGAAATATTTCTTTAAAACAATCATACCTGTTTGCCATAAAATATCTTTTGTGAATGCTAGTAAGTCTTAGTTGAAAGTATTGTTCTGCAAGCTCTTCAGCCTCTACACCTTTCCCCACACATCCCTATCTGCATATAATTTGCATTTTTCTACAGCAGTTTCCAATTCTCTTTGGCTTCTTAAAAGCAAAGGTCTTTGTTTCCCTGGTTCCATTTTATTCTCTGCAGTTTAGGTAACACTTACCACCTAAATCTTGCCCAGGCGTCAGTACTGTTTCCTCTTGCTTTTTATCTAAAACCATCATCAGTACCCTTTTGTATTCAGAAGACTGAAACATGAGAGTTGTACTTCAAAGGAGATCACAAAATATTGTTGAAGTAACAATTTACCAGAAAGCTGGCAACTAATCTTAATAAATATCTGAACTTTAGTAAAAAGATGTAGTTATCTGTAACAAGTAGCAGAGGATGGTAAAAACTCAAGTCTTTGTGGAGTATTATATTATATTATTCACTTACAGAAAACACTGTCATTCACTGATTTCAGTTGGATTCACCTGCATGCTCAAGTGAAGTACACAGTCAGGTTTCATGGTTCCACAGTGGTCAGTAAGAGATGTTTTGCTCCTCCTGACCTTTTAGCACAGAGCTTCTGCTTTGCTACGTGGCTATGGCTTAACCACAGCTAGTACCACTCTACAGTCAGTTATGAACCTCTCTAAATGTCCAGGGAAGTTGTACAAATCAGACAACTATGATTAACTGATAGGGTTTAAATTTGGTCACAGGATCAGATTTATGTCCTCTATTTTTAGGTGGTCTCCTTAGTTAATTATTTGGGCCCAAATAACTAGAATCATGTCTTTATTAGTTCTGAAACAAGCAAACAAAGAAACAAAAACAACAGAAGCTTGGAAATTCAGTTCTCCTTAAACTGTAAGTAGAAAAATTATTTGCTTTTGTTTCAGAACTGAACTATATCCTAGAAAAGTTACATTGGATAATAAGAATTGATGTGTACAGCAAAAAATGCTTATTAGAGAAGATGCCATGTCTGTTTAACTACAGACTACAGATGTACCCAGCAGCTGTCAGTCTGTTGAAAAAAAAAAAAAAAATGGGTTCATAAAAGGCACTAAAAAGACCGGTCAATGTTAGCAGTGGTGTGGAATATAGAAAGGTTAGTTTAACTAACAGTAATAATTTCTTTTAACCCACTAGCATCGGACCAGCCAACTCATTTGGCTCTTCAGCTTTTATATAAATCTCTCAAATCACCATTCCACCCTAATTAGGATGACTTATTTAACTAATAAGAGTGAAGAAAATGATTAATCTACCCTCTACAGTTTGTATCGCAAGCAGCAGTGAATGATCACTCTGTCCTCTCTCTGCATCTTTGGAAGCTCAGGTGGCAGAATATGTTCTTGGATTGCAACAAATTTGCATGATGGGAAATATAAGCAAATGACCAAATTGTAAACTCTCTGTGGTATTAAAACATTGTTTTAGTTGAGTGAAAACTAAGATAGAGGTAGGTATGTTTAGTTACTTAATTAAAAATAATGTGGGGCACTTTGAAACTGGTACAGAAGTATGAAATTTGTGGGGTTTGTTCTACCTTCTGATCTCTTCCGACTATAATTAAGAAAAAAAGTCAGTTGATAAAATGCAGCAGATGGCAGTAATGTACAAAGGAAACATAATCCTTTGCTTATCTCAGGATTACTCTGAGCGTACAGACTTTACCGTTCCTCACATTGACTGGCTAGCCTAGGGCTGCTAAATGCCTCCATTTTACTTGTCTGGATTTCAACTTGCTTTAGTATATTTGCCAGCAAGTGTCTTAAATCAGGAACCAGACAGGAAGATTCAAAGCTGAATGCTTTTACGAGTTCAAAAGAACATCATTGAGATGCTGTCAGCATAAATAAATAACCTGAAAAGAAATAGCTGCTGATATGGAGACACACCCACTCAGAATAAGAACGTTGTCCTGACTTCATTTTAGATATATTTATAAAGCACCTGCAACAGTGATTAAAAGGTTGAATCAGACAAATCCAATTTTCTGTGTTTTAAAGAGCAGTATTCTAGGGATTTGTATCTTTTTGAAAGAGAGCAGTATGACTGTCCTGAATGCAGTTGGGATATGAATTTCATGATACACTTCCTGAAAAAGTCATAACAATTTTCATCTAAAATAGAGTATGCCTTATTGAGAAATGTTAAGTACCACCTATATGTTTCAGGAGATGATATAATTTCTAGCATCCCAAGAATATATGGCTAATAATAATAATAATAATAAATCCTCTGTTGTTTCATACTGCTCAGATGACTGTTATGAGGGAGGTCCCCAAGGACCTTTCCACTCCCGGCTCCCCCAGCACCTCTGCTCACCCTCTTTTCTGTCAGGTTAGTAACTTTGGGCTCTAACGTGCAGCCTGTGGGGTTTGTGCTGGAGTGGTGCATGACAGCTCGATGCTATGGGCAGCTTCAGGAGGATTAGATGAACAGTGCTGAATCTGATTTTCAGCCATTGCTGTTCACAGAAAAATATGAATCAAAATCAAGACCAGTGGTGACCTGTGTCACTATGTTGGGCTGTGAACTGTAGCAAGGGGGCTGTGGCCTCCCTGGTGGTTCTGCTGGGGGGTAGTGAGAGCCATTATTGGCACAAGCTACGGGGTGGCTCAAACATGAATTGTCAGGTATCATGATTTATATATGCTCAGACTTCAACCACCCCAGAGCTACTTTTCCTTGCATGTTCTACTGCTGTAGCTGAAATCCTGGTGTAGAGATTTCTGTTTGCCCTATCCCAAGAGTGCAGCCATTACCAGTCAGTCTCCAAAAAAGTGTGAGCATGGATTTGAAACAAGGAGTTAGGAAGGAGGTGGTTAAATTGTATGCTTTGGTTTTCTTGCCTTTTGGCCCCATGATTTTATGTCTGTTACAGGTGGAAACAAACTGTTGTGAGTTGGTAAAGCCCAGATGCACAGCATGACTGCCGTCTCAAGAAGTAGGAGGCAGCAGCTAATGGAGGGTATTAAAGTTCACTTGTTTTCCCCAGTGAACCTCCACTTGATTTTGAGGGTGAGAAATGTGCTTTAAAAGAAAGGCCAGATGAGATCTACTGCTGGTCACAGTTCTCATTTAAAAATGCACAAAAAGTGTTTATTTTTTCACTCTGTCTCAATTCAGCTTTCCTCTGGCCCAACTGCAGGGTTTGCTTAGACTTTCCTCTCTCTGAGGGATGCCACCAGTGATGAATATTTGGGTAAAGCTTTTTAATATGCAGAACTGATGCTGATATTGGATACTGTCTTTCTGGAGAAGTATTTTTAAAGGAGCAGTAAATCTTCCTTCTCCTTTATCAGTGACCAGGTAAATAAATGAATGGCCCAACATTCACTTATTAGAAAATAGGTTTCTCTCTCTCTCATTTTTTTTTTTACATGACAGCTAGACTTCCTTTTTCACAAAATCACTGCCACAGCAAACCCTCTTGCAAAATAAATAAATAAATAAACAAATGGTTGGTAAAAATGATGGTTGTCTATTGAAAGCCAGCAGTGACTACAATATGCTAACAGAAACTATGCTGCAGATAGAACTTATTCTACAGAGCTCATTGTCTTTAGATCAGTAGGGGAAATAGGATCGAGTCTAAGCAGAAATATTTTGATGAAGAGAGGCTAATCTAGCAAGGGTATTGTAGAATTCAAGTCTCCCAATGGTAACTGTTGTATTACAGAAGAGAAAAAAAGCAGAGAGAAATGTATTTTTCAACACAGAAATCGAAGAAAGACAAACCGGTATCTTTTCTGTTTGGGTGGCCTCAGTTCAGACCACTGACAATACTTAATTTTGGAGTGTGATGCTTTCCATGTCACAATGAAAAGATAGTGTTTGCAAAATGATTCTTACTCTTCATAGACCTACATAAGTGGTGTTTCCCTTCATGAAAAACAATTTCCAGAATAAACTAGTCAATAAAAATGGAATGATTTTTTTTTTCATTATTTTAACGATAACTAGGAGGCCAGCCCATTAGAATCTGATCTAATTACTTCATATGGCATCTTTCATTCTTGGGTGGGTATTTGCTTAAAAAGTACATCATAATGTTATTTCCACTTAGAGACAAAACAAAACCCTATTTTCTATCAGTATTGTGATGGATGTAAATGGATCCTACTGGCTGTAAAATAAATTAATTTAAATTATGTAAAAACCTGTCCTGTTTGAGCTGTATTTGGCATGAATCTCTAAGCATCTATGACAAGGCATCTACAGGTTTCATAGTAATTAAGACATCAGCTCTTTAGTCTTTAAAAGGAAGACATTGCTACACAATATGAAACAAACAAACACAGGGAAGATATAAAGATTACTAACATAATCTCAATTTTCTTGGATATGTCCTTAACATGAAATTTAATTTTTCCATTTTGCCCAGCCAATAAGGCATATAGGATAGGATCTGTTACTGCTAGCTAAATGCTTAGATACACCTGTGTTAACAGAAAATGTTTCTTCTTCCTCCATTTTGTGGATCTTAGTTTCAAGCTATGCCTGTTACTCTACTTTAGTATCTTTTAATGGCCTATTTTCTGTTTTTACAAGGTATATCACTTGATGCTTTCTCAAAAACACACAATAATTGTATTAAAAGAGATATCTGAATCAAATTCATAATCTAAATACTCTCAATTTTTGAAAAACAATTCTAAATGTAGGTTTTTCTTGAACACGGTAAAATAGAAATGATCTATGATAAGCCATACTGCAGAGTTAGTTTTTGGGTCATTGTGTGTGTAAGAAATGAGGCACTGCTCAATTTCCTCTGCAGATGAATGGAGAGATATTGAAGAGGATAATTACAAGAAACAGTGACTCAAAGAGGGAGAATATATTTTTTTAAAATAGCAAAATGCCAACAAAATGCTAAAGGGACAATAAAGATAATTCAGAAAGAGGAGTTATGAAGGAAACAAATTTCAGTAAGTATGAAAAACCAAACAACACAACAAAAAAAAATTAAATTATGATCCTAGAGATAGGTATTCCTGCATGTAGGTGTATCTACTCCTGCTCTGTAAGAAGCAGGAAAATTTAATAAAAAATGGGAAACTCACTGAATTACACTAATTTGTTTTGTGGATATAAAAAATGTGCAATTTATAGATTTTTTAGCTACTTATTACTATTTTAACCATTTTACATTAAATCAAGCTATATACTAATTACACAGACTTAAACAGAATATTAATTAGTAGTGTCAGTTAAGCCTGAATATAAATAAAGATGTTAACTGAGTAGTCTCAGTGGACATTTAAAATTAGCATTTCAGTGTAAAAGTAGATCCTGATTGCAAGCTAACCAAAGAACTGCAGAAAAAAAAATATATATATTTTTGAGTATGAAGGGTGTTGCATTTAATATGGTTGCATTTAGTCATGCAATACATTTTAATATAAATGGATTCTCTTGGCTCTCAGCTCTCTGCAAGCAAGTACCCATAGCAAGTAGATTTTCTTAATGTCTGTCAAGACAGTGACTGTAGTTTAATTTAGTTTAGTTTAGTTTTGAGTTGTTTTGTTTTGGGTTGTTTTTTTTGCCCCCATTCAGGTAAGAACCTGGCTAGGATTACCCTGACCTCAGGATTCTGGATGGCATTTTTACAAATCCCTCACTGAGAGCAGCCATGGAGCTGCCAAGTGGGATTCCAGCAACACATTTCAACAGCATTCTGATGCCTGCACCCCTAACAGACAGTATTATGAGTGCCCAAACAGAGCCTCACATTATCTCTGTCGCTGTCATCACATGGCATTGCTTACTAACAGTGCTCTGAGCACCCTGTCTGCTTCACGTATTTCCGCTAGTGGAAAGATACAGGAATTAGAATTTAGATGATAATTCCATTAAGGAATAAAGTCTGAATAAAACCCAGCTGACTCTCCATCAGCTCTTCAGCTTTACAAGGCTAACAGTAGTTAAGGGTCTAGTTTCACCAGCAGTGCACGCATAAAAAAGTCAGAGAAAACAAGAGATACGTCATGTACTAAAGTAACATTTTTTTTTTTAATGTCAAAAACAAAGTCTTACAATCCTTTATATGTTCTAAATACACATCTGTTATATAGTAGTCTAAAAGTAATACTGTAATTGTGAATAGAATTGTAGTAACTGAGGCTTTTTTGTGAAAGTATCTTTAAAATTAAAAACAAAATTAGTATTTTTACATTGGTTTTGCCTGCACCAACAGAAATAAAATCAGGAAATAACACTCTTACTTAACTTAGCATTATTATTCGCATTGCATAACTTGCAGTGATTTATTGTATACATTAAAAAAGTACATAATCCAGAAGGAATGTACTATAACACACTATTTGACTTTCCTACACGAAACAGTAAAACAAAACTTAAGGGAAGCTACTATGAGCATTTTTATTCTGGTATCTAATTGTTGTTCACTTTGATAAACTATGATTGAAGTTAGACAACAGTAGAAAGCAGCAAGAAATTTTAAGTGCAGTGAGTTGTGGATTTTTCACTATGATTATTATAATTTCCTTGGGTCTTGTAGGGAATAGCTGGAAATTCTGAACTACTTAACTACTTCTTAAATATGTATCTATACTAGACAAAAATTACCCCAGGTGGCCTTCCTTTTGCACCTTGTAACTCAAGTGATCTCTTGGCTATCCACGGACTCTCTAGACTAGGGATAATTTCACATTTAGCAGAAGAAGTCTTCTGATACATTAAATAATGGATGAACTGCTAATGCAGTTAAGTAGAATTTTATTCCATCAATTAAAGACAGACTTTATGTAAAATTTATTTGCATCATATTAACTTGGAAACTGGACTGGTTATGTATTTCTTAAGATAACTGTAAAAAACAACACATATATCTGTGCTTGTGCCACTGCTTTAATAATTTTACATGTTATTGACCTGTTTCAGTTATCAATTAAACAGATTATCACCAGTCTTGTTTATGTACAGAAGCACATCTTTTAGTTTAAAGAAGAATTAAATTATACTCGGCCACGTCTACAACATCTTGGGTTCCACTTACTCAAGCTTTGTCTTTTCTAGTTATTTTTGTAATATATTGTAGATGATTTTATGTCTTAGTAGATGTATGTGGATGAAGAATAATAATTGCATTTACAATAACTTACTTGGAGACACAGACTTCTCCAGCAGAGAAGTCTGCAGCAGATCAAATCTTGATCAGATAGTTTGGACAGGCCAGGATGTGCATGCTAATGTGAGTGGCAAAACTCCAGAAGCCATGGACATATGCAAGCATGTTTTCTTCTGGGCTTCACTTATGATAATAACTTCCCAGATATAAAATTTTCTCTATGTTTCTCTTTTCTTAAAATTCTTTATTGGGTCCGGTTACATGACATTGAATTAGCGCAAATTTGGGGCAATTTGCTATTTGAGATTGATGCCATACATATAAGAGCTTCTGATATATGTCTTTCTCTAGTCACACAACTGTGCAGGAAAAGAACATTAGAAATACACTTTGCCTTACTATTTTCCATATTGTATTGAAAAATCCTAGTGCTTTCAACTGAAGTACTTAAAAAGGGATTAACATTGCATTTTTACAAAACAATAGTACCTTCATCTTAAGGCATATGTACTGCACGTACTTTTTAAAGGTGCCACTACAGCAATTGATCTGTTTCAGTCAGCTGCAATCCATAGTGAACTTGAAAGCTGTAGTAAATGTGGCACCCATTCAACAAAGCACTTAAGTCTCCATGTAACAAATGTTGCTGAATAAGGACCTAAGAACTTCAAGGCTTCATAATGTGTGCTTTGTATGAACCTTCCTTAATATACACAAGTATATACAATCATAACTTCTGCTAAAAACAGCCTATCTGTAAAAGTAAGAGCCAAGTTTTGACATTGTTCTCTGGTCCCCTACAAATATGCATCTTTACTTTTATCTCTTGATCAATGTGGAATTAGCAGAGACAGCAGATTTCAGGATCTGGAGGCCAAGCTTTAGGCATGTTAGTAAGCTACTAGCTGGTTCTTTCAACAAGAAGCGAAGGCAAACAAACTTGATTTCATAATTTAAAAAGCAAATTGAAATTACAGATATCTGTTTCATCTTTCAATGAAATCTGACAGTCTACAATTGTTTTTAATCAGCCAAACAGCAAACATTGCTGTAATTTTGCTTTAGAGTATATACACTTTTTAAAGCAGAACAGCTGACCAGCTGTACTCCAAATGTCCTTAAGCTTTTCCAATCTATTACACATTTAATTACATATTTTGGATGTGTATATAATGTGTAGCAACAAGATAATAGGTATTGGTTCCTTCTTGGCTGTTTCAGACCATTACGTAATCACATAATTGTAGTCTTGAAGCATCTCATTTATTTGTTAGGCCTGAACTGCAGTTCTTAAAAGCCAATCATAAGGATGCTCAGGCAAGATTGAGAGGATAACACGTACATTCACGTATGTGCGCATGAAAAACCTGAGTAAAACACAACAATAAACAGAAAACAAAATTAGGGAGAAGTAGCTGAAAACCAATGATTAGAAAGGATAATCCAATAAAATAAGAACTCATTGAAAAATATCAGTAATTCTAAAACTGTATCACCCATATTAAAATGCAGAACTAAGTACTTGCAAGAATACTATGTAATCTGTCAAAATCAAGGCTTTCAAAGTCTTAGACCAGACTAGTATTTGTAACTTTTATTTCTTTTCAATGATAGATGCTGTTCCTCACTCCTTTTCCCTGTGAAGAACAGTGTGCGTATGGATTTGCACAGTTGTGATAAACCCATCAGGAAATGGATCTAACAGACCAAATGCACTTGGAATTATTATAACATAAAGCCATTTATGTTAAAATGTTATTAAAAAAAAAAAAAACTTTTATTGGAAGACATTTATCATGAGCCATCCAAAAATCTCAAATAAGTTTTCGCTTACAAAATAAATGTAAGTATTTCACTAAAAAATATTTAGGCAACAAACCACTGAAACTCTTGGATGAAATGAAGTGTCATATACTTATTATATAAAAGTCCCTATGAAGTATGAAGGAAAACAAATGTTTTACAGTAGATATAGTATGTTTGTTGGTTTCCAGCTTTAGACATTTCATCTGACTGATTTTCAAAAGCAAAGCGTTTGAAAACAGTCCAGAAAATGATTACAATTATTTTATTACCAAAAAAAAGGCTTTATTAAAATCCATCAGGCAGACACCAATAATGTCTTGAATTTTGAAAGGTACTGAACTGCTGCACTATATTGTTTTCTAGTGATAACACAGGTGCACAGTCCTTTCCAGAATTTGCCTCCGTATCTTTGACTTACAAATATAAAATTTTATCTCCTTTGTATTTCTTTTCTTTCTTTAATTTATTTTGTATAATTCAAAATAAGTTGTCCCTTTCATTTATTCCTCAAAATTGTTTCCACAAGCAGTAAAATACCAGATATGTTTGCTTACAGAAAATTTTATTAACATTAAGGAAAGAAAACACATATTTTTGGTTCTTTACAGTGTTAACATTTTGGTCTGTTCCATTTTAGATTTTAGGCACATATTATTTCCTAAATTAGGATGCTGGCAGCTTATGAGGTATGACCACATCTCACATGTTGCTGCATGCAACATTAAATGAGCTTAAAATTGGACTGTGATTAAATGATTTCATAAAATTTGAATTTAATATTTACTCTAGCACTGGATAAAAAACACAATGGCTATGCAACAACTGAACCAGAAAAACTGACAGACTCTCTCAGCTAGCTCAAGTATGTTTACGGCCTCCAATGAAGAACTTTGCATTGGCAGGCTGTCATGCCAGAGCAGGTATTCTCTCTCTGAGCTGCTTTTACCTCCTCAGGTCTTATGGATCCTCTGTCTCACCACAGCTGATGCAAGGTCTGCATAGAAGACACAGACAGAAGAAGCATATACTCTAACTCAACAGCCCGGTGATCACAAGCCCATTCATGTGGACAGAGCATGCACTCATGATGATCTCTGTGTCCACTTGTGATAGTAATGACGGAGGAACCGCTGCTTCACAAAATAGTCAGCTTGTCAAAATAGTTCAATGGTCATTTTTCAGAAGATAAGATCACCGTCTTAAAAGTTTGCAGGTCTTTGTGCAGACTGTTGAAAGATTGCAGCACTAAGGAAATACATACATACACACATATATATACATACTTATTTTATACATAGAAGGGAAAAAATAAGGCCAACTAGACACAATCTGTCTTGACTGAAATTTTGGAAAAGAGATTTTTATTTATCTTCCCCTGCTTTCACTTGTTATGTCAAACAGAATTTTAAAATAACAGAACAATTAAAAACAAACTAACAAACAAACAAACCCAACCTGCAGAACTGCAGGCTTTTTCTACAGTCCTACGGTATCGTAACATTGCAGACATAACGTGGCATTGTAGATATTCATGAAGAAGCCAAAACAGGGCCCTCTATATTTTTTCAATTATACCTATCTATTACATTTTATACTGATATTTACCTTGTATACATATTATCCATTTTCTATCATCCTGGGAGTACGACTGAGCATTTGTCAATCTTAGGTCCAACACAACCTCTACTTGAAATTTAGGCTGTTCAACAGTGGGACTAAATCCTCTTCTGATCCCCTCCTCTGCTATTCTGTGAATAGTATATGCTTTGGTTTTCTCTTCTTTAAGTAAGAGTGAATTCTAGCAGGAAAATAAGACTTGGGAAATTAAAAAAGCTCAGAGGTTAAAAACGGTCAAATGTTTGAAATGAAACATAATGCATTTTGTAGTAGCTGGTAAATTGGTGTATTCCATTGTCTATTTGCGTTAGTCAAGAAAGCCTTGACTTCTTTACACACCTATCTTTACACACCTATTATGTTATAAAAATTTTTGAAACATAAAAAAATTACAAACTATAATGTGATGCATAAATGGAAAATAAAGTGCTGTCATACAAATCCTTACATTGCTAATCCTATGGAAATTGTCAGGATTCAAAAATACTTTTACTGTCATTAGTTGTGGACAAAGAATCCTGAATGATCAGATACATAAGGTCTCCACTTCCTTCTGCAAGCTGTTTTTCCTTTAGCATACACTGCAGACTTTATGAAGTTTGGGACTAGCTGTTAATATGAAACATTTGCATTTTCAAGCCATGTTTATTTGCAAGCTCAGTTGAAAATCCAGCTCTAACATATAAGATTGTTGCTACTAAATAGATCAAAATTATGTTTTTGGCAGACAACTTCAACTTGAAGACATAACTAGGTAGGTCTTTGGGCAGCACCATGGTATTTATCCTTCTAATATAGCTGGGAATATTCTGTAAATGTTGTTTCTATTGGTCCTTTCAGGCAAATTTAATATCCAGTATTAAGCTCAGAAGAATAATAGTAATGGTTCAGATGTTTCCTCCCTTAAAAAAATAAACAAAAGCAGACAACTCCCCCAAAAGATCTTTTTATTAATGGACAAATGGACAATGGATCTTTTTGTTACTGGACAAAACCAGGTCAAGTCAAACTTTTCTTATATTCAGCAAGGGTATACAATTGTAGTCATCAATCATATTATAAAACTACTTTAGGAAGAAGTCTAACCACTTAACTCAGGTCCCAAACTTCAATTTATGTATTACTGTGCATGATAAGTTGTTCAGATAATGAATTGTTAAATATCAAACATTATTCAATGAATAACAACATGCCAGTGAATGCAGATCCTTCAGCAGTCCTTAGAAAAGTACACATTTGAAAGCTCCTTTAGCAGAGGTATTGGGAATCTTCTCATTAATAACTTCTTGGGAGTTGTTCATTTTGGGTTATGAGTAGAATTAAAAAAAAAAATCCTAAGGCATAGAATTGTTCTATAATTCACTAAAGCGTAATGTTAGCAACAACAAAATGTAAATATTAAGCTTCTACAGCAACATCAATTTGGTCACAATGTGCATCTGGTTTATTTTACAGTACATACTAAACAGCAATATATAGCAAGCAATGTATTCAGTTAATTTTACTACCACATTGTATTTTATTATTATGCACAGGTATTATTTTATTTTTCCAAACAAGGGCAGTATAGTTGGTTTGTTCCAGATGTTCGTATCTTATTCTCAAAAATTGTGAAGCTTCTGCAGTTTGGGGTAGATTCAATAAACCTGAATAAGTGCAAGAAGGAGAACAGGAAGAGAAAGACTTGCTCCATTCACTGCAGCAGAGCTGGCATAACAACATTAACTTACACATTTTCTGACTTCCTAGATTTTAACAGGGCAATTGTATGTGTGTGTGAATGTAGGGTTTCATTTTCGTAAGCTTTTTTTTTTTTTTTTTTTTAGAAGAGAGCACAAATAAAAATGCAAAGCCTTCTGTTTATGTTTTGTCTAATCAAGTTAATTTGGTGCTCTTGAGGTGGTATTTGCTGTATGTTGGACAAGTCACACATGGATCATGAAGTGTGTTTCAACTGTGCAGTTCAGAAGAGCTCTCTGAATATTTGGTCCGTTTTTCAGATACAACCTGAATCTCCAGATTAATAAAGTTTCTATTTACTGGCCTTCAAAGGTTCCTCAAAAACACTCTGCATAAAATGCATATTTGAGTTACAGCTCTGAGAATGTGTTAGATTTACTCAAAGCATTAATTTAAAGCTAATCATGCTGGATATTCCTACATCACTGGTTTTAAACATGCAGTTTCTGGAATGATACTGGCAGTTTTCTGGTCCCCTGAGTGACATTGGACAGTGTCTGAGCTGGTGAAATAGATTTGGATAGCCATACTGCATGTCAATGGGCAGCTGTCAAATGGCAGCAGTTCTTCATATGGATCCTCTCTGTATTCACAGTAATGTGAACTTCTCAACCTGTGACACAAACTTTCCAAAAGAGGCCTTATGAAAGAGCATGAGGTGCAATGGGTATGTATTTGACTGGGGTATGTATATGCTGTGAGGAAACATGAGGAAAATTCTGAGCAAGGTGTAGGAGGCATGGGCTAAGGAGGTTGAAAAGTGCAGCATTTCCAGAGGGTAGTCCATTATCCTTAAAAATCCTATGCTCAAAAGTATTCACAAGGTTCTGATTTGGGCAAGCATCACTATAAGGCCAAAGAACACATACAAAATGAGTCATTCAAATTTTGATTTACTTTTGCCTATGAATCTAGTTAAAGAAACAGACCGCAATCTGGCAGCTGAATGCTGTTAGATGTACTTCTGCTAAGCTCCACGATCTATGGTAGATGTTGTGCCACAGCCAGGCTGTGACCTTTTGAAGATCTGCAAGAATTACATGCAGACAAACATTTGCTTGCTGTATGGTGTAACTGACATGGCACACTGCCCTTCCTTACCTGAAAAGTTGATCCAGCTGTGGGCAAGGTTACTATCTCCACGTTTGGCCTCCTGAAACAAAGATGACGTGATTTAACTCCTACTTGTGATACTATTTTTTGTTGATACTTATATTTTGCACTCAAATCTTCCAATAAAGAATGCATTTCATTAAAAACAATTTTAAAAATTCACAAATTGAGTATCAGTGACAACTGTGGTAAGTCTAGCCACTCTAATAATGACATCCTGAGATGCTAAAATTTACTTTTCCCTTGGCATCAAAAATACTTTATAAATATTTATCCTCATTTTCAAATACTTATCCTCATTGTCAAAATGTGAGAATAAGGCACATGAAGTACAGTTGCCAAAAATCACAAAGCAAATCAAAGGAAATATCAAAATCACATGTTCCTTATCACTGGACCATATACTTTTCAGACCTCAAGCTCCCAGAAATCAGTCCTGAACTAAAGAACGAGGCTGAAATAACCCCTAAATCCTCTTCTTTGAAATGAAGTATGTATCATATAAATATTGTTTAGCTTTCTCTAACACTGTTTGGAATTGGTGGTCAGAAGAATATTTGCCGATTTTCATCTGTTTATAAAACAGCTACTACCAGTAGCCCTGGAGAGGAACACGTGTTTGGATTTAAGAGATCAATTAGAAGATTTTTGTTGTTTACTACTCAGATTGAAACTTAGACTGATAACTCTCAGTTTTCTATAAAATATTTTTGCCATGTAAAACTATTTCAACAACATTGGCCTTTGTTTACATCTGGATTTAATCATTTTTGGCCTGAGTGGAATACCACTCTAGTTCTATAACAAAATTCATAACTAAACAATATATAAATAAAACATGTAACTTAAAACAGAGCAGAAGCCACACAATTTGAACTTTGACAAAATTTGAACTTTGGTTTACATCAGTGATTAATTTTGCTTACAAAGTCAGATAGTTCTTTTGGCTACATAAATCCACAAAAATCCAAAAATTGTTACTTTCTTTAAAGCCAGTCACATAGTTTAAGACATCCAAATCAATATCAAATATACTTGGAAAGATGGCAGCATATGCAGAATATCAGCGTTCAATCACAGTTTGTTTGCCAAATCATGTCTTTCTCTGGAAGACTGCCATCCCAGACCTGGAGGATGTAAAAATCAAAGGATTCCTGTTTTTTAAAGAATGGCAAAATGTTGTCAGATCATAAGGAACACCAAAAAATACTGGCAGCTTCTCAATTTACTGAAGCCCTCTGAGAGAGCACAGTGCAGATGAGCAGGCAAATTTTAGTTTAGGATCAGGAAATATATTATACTGGAAAAATCAGTTTACATTCAAGAAAAAGTGTGAAAAGCTGTAGGGTTAATTATGTAATACACATATGGTTCCAATAACCTCAGTTTTCAAATTCAGTATAATTTACTTATATATTATAACTAAAAGAATTCCCCAACTCAAGTCAGGACATCAGAGTTGTTAAGATGCAGGTAACTACTACTGTTTGATATATTTTTATCTGAACTTTCCTACTACTGGAATTTATGGTTGATTTTTATTTATTTATTTATTTTTTTTATTTTTCTGAGAAAAAGGACAGGACAATGAAGGCCAGTTGGCCTTCACAGAAATAAATAAATAAATAAGTAAATAAAATAAAATTAAGTATCTCCAAAAGGAGAAAAAAAAAACAAAGTTTTTCAAGACTCTAGATTATTTCTTTACATCTACGCATCACACTTATTATGTGATTAAATTTTAGCAGCATAATGTTGACTCCTGTTTTCTTAATTGCATGCAGCTGTGAAATGAAAAGTGAAAATAGTGAATGATTTATATATGATAGAACAAGGTTTTATTCTGCTTTTGTTTGTGCTAGATAAAGTAGTAAGCTTTTAGGGTGCCAAGATTAGTGCTAGCCTTGTTAACTACTTGCAGAAAACAAAACAAACAAAAACAAACAAGCAAACCAAAACAGCTGACATAGCCAAATCTGTTCCTTTGTGAAAGTGCACTAAGACAAAAAATCATTTCATCGTCAGATAATTCTTCAGTTTATATTTCACAATTAGATTTGCAATCAACTACAGATTTGATAACGTCACTTGTAACACTAATCCTGGAAGAATGAGTGTACCTCTCAGGCTTCCTAACACCCGTGGGCTGAAAGCAACCCGTGGAACAGCCGATTGTCCAACCCTGAGTTACACATATGTAACTGAAACCAGATTTTGTCATGTTACTGTTTTTTTTTTTTGTTTTTGTTTTAAATTTGTGTCCAATCTACATAACAAGTTTAGCTCTATTCTACATATATTAATATTCAAAACACTGAGCTCATTAGTCTAATCAAAAGATGGAAAGACCACACAAATGTACGCGTTGTTCGGCATCCCTGACCCCACTCATTCACACACATGCAGTAGCCCTACCATTCATTCATGCATAGAAATGATCACAAAAGCAAACAATGACATGCTCACTCATTCACTTAATTAGTTAGTCACTGTTTCATTCACTTGGTTGACTCAGTCCTTCCTACTTAAATCTTTAGAATTTCATCTGATCTCACAATGAGATGCAGGAGTAGTGCCAATTAAATTCACTTAAGACTCACATAAATTGAGAAAATCAGAATTACACTGTCAGCCTGATTGATACCAAACTTCATGAAAAAAATTCTCAATGTAACCTGAATGTATTTTAAGGTCTTAATTAGAAATTCACTGCTGCACAGGCCTCAGCTAACCATCTCTTTTTCTCATTTATATATTGGCTGCTTTGAAAGCAAAAGATGAGATTCTGCCTTTGGTACCATTTCTTTAAGTAAGCATTATTGAGAACAAAATGTGGCCTGCTGCATGTAAATTATAAACAAGAGCTTAATACTTAAATGTTTGTCAGCAATCTACTCTCCATAAAGCATTTCCCAGCATCAGTCTGTGCGGACACTCATTTATTTCAAAATTTTCTTGGCTACAGTACAGTATATGTACTTAGTCACTTTAAGTTCCTTTAATTTCTCCTAATTGTATGCTTCATATCCAGCATGAAGGATTCAGAGAGAAAAGTGATATATTTCTAAATTGTTACACCAATGGCCTTTTTTATTCTTTGATACAAGTTGGATACAAATTCCAGCTAGTGATTTTTCTATTAAATATCTGACCAGAGTATTCAGCTGACACCTAAAATATATCTTTGCCAACTCAGCTCATGACCAAGTTCTGCATTCCTGCATGACGGTCTTTGATGTGCAGGTATGTTTGTTTTCATATACATATATGAATACAAACCACACACACACACACACACAAGATACTCACTGTACCCTCGGATTTTATAAACAGAAAATTATTTTCCCAGCAACAACTTTCTGAAAAGCAGCAGTAGAGTGACTTTTGGTTTTACCATTTTGTTCTTCAGAAATAAATATATGATAAAGAACCATATATTTGACAAAAAGACAGCCAAATAACTACAAATCCTTGCAACTAGTAAGTAAACTCATTGTCAGAAAGTCCAGTGAATGGATCTGCATAATCTGTTTTTGAAATTTACATTTATTTGAGAATATTTTTACCCAGAGCTAAGACTGAAAACCAGAAACTCAGGGGTGTTGCTTTCTGTTGGAAGGGACTGGCATCAGCATCTCAACTCACCACAGGCTCTTTACGTGCCTGTGTAAAGAGTGTTTTCATCCATGTACAGACAAGGAACAGGAGCAGACAACATAATATAGTTCCCAACATCATATAAGATTTCTGCAACCCAGGCCCAAGGGATGAAATTTGGAATATGCTATCATTTTAAAATGCTTCTGAATCACAAAAATCACCATCATAACACTAACATGTTATGGGTTGCCACAAGCATATACAAATAACATACTTCTACTGTGTACAACTCCACAAACCTTTTTGAAGAAACTCTTATTTTTATGACTTGCATCTGACAGTTTATTCAATAGATGGGTAATTATCTTTTTACTTTCAGTGTAAACTATTTACCATATATCTTCTTAAATTGTCTTTTTTGACAATATAATTTACTAATTCTGGAGAGATTTAACAGATCATCAAATCCACTTACAAAGTGCAGATATTCCCGGTCTTGTCCAGTAAATGAGTGCCTTTTTTTTTTTTTTTTTTTTTTTTTAAGTTTAATCGAGTTAATGTTGCTAAATGATATTTTCAGTTTCTGCTTTTATGAAATTACTAACCTGTAGTATGTGAGTTTGTGTGTGCATACACATAGTATGTATGATTATCATACTAAAAAAAGCTAGGTAGGGTCAGTGCAAACACCTTCTACTATTTTAGATGTCATGGTTAGGCAATTCTGTCACAGGCCTCCTGTGCCTTTACAACAGAAGACCTGGAAGTTGGCATATGGTAAATATCAAAGAGAGAATGAGAAGGGGCAAATGAAGCTTAAAATGGAGGCGTATGTGTGGAAAATACACAGATAGACGGGAAGCTGACTACGTTTGGAAGTAATGCTTTCTGAGAGGTGGAAGGATAAACAGAAGGAAAGAGATTTCACAACTGCATTTACTTTTTCAAACAGTCTAACTTATCACTACAAGTACTTTGTGCCTTGCTGTCTGAAGAAGTACCCTCTGCAGCTGATCAAGATTTGATTCTAGTCAGGGAACTCTGTGCATCTGCTGCAGTGATTTAGTCACTGCCAGAGAAGAATTTTGACACCTCAAAAGTGGAATACTCAAACAGAGCTCAGGTTTTTATCTTGGATGTGGCCCAATGGGATAACCATCAACTCTCACCAAATGCCCACCTGAACCATTAAATTTACAGCTCTTCCTGTTTGGGCAAGTCCTCCCCTGTGGATGGCACTCCTGACAACATCATACAGCTACACTGCCACATACGCATGGAAATGGAGAAGGGGATCTGGAATTTAAGTTCTCAATCATATGCTTTCATGACAATTTTGTTAAGTTTGGCCATTTAGACCTTAAGATGGTTTTAATATATCAGTAAATACAGGTCAAGGAAAAAAAATAAAGTGAAAGGTGAAGAACAAGCAGAAAAGGATGGTGAAGTATTTTTCCTACAAAACTTTTCCAACACAACTCAGCAGCCTCTGTGACCACAAAATAGACCAAAGCAGATTCTTTAGAGTGAAACCACTGCTACAGATAGTTTTTAAAGTCAAATTAATTTTTAATTGAAGCCAGGGGAAGTCAATTAATCCTTTTCATGAATTGAAATAGATGATCAGATGCTTTATCTCTGCATGTAGAGAAAAAGTTAATAGAAAGTCATCTACACTGCTTCCCTTGTTCTATGAAAACACTATAGTTTTCCTTTCAGCAACATTTCTTCTTAGTCAAAAAGATACTACCCTGTATTTTATACAGTGCCATAGTTTGAGTTGTGTTACTCTCACTTCCACCTTTATTTGTCTTGCCTTCCCTTTCCTCAAATTGGATGTTTTGTAGTATAAATTTTCTGTGAATTCAATATTCTAGAGCTGAGGTGACCAGCATGCTGAAAGTACTTATACTTTGCATAAACTGTATTACTTATCTGTATTATGATCCATGAGATGAACACCCAGTGAAAGGTCAGGTATCTTTAGTTACTCGGATGGAAAACTAATGCTCTCAAAGAGCTAAGAACCAGCTGCTTTCATTATCCTTCACAGCATCAACTTTGGACAGCCGTAAATGGCACAGAATCTGCATTTTCCTCTAATGGCGCTGCATCAAATCTTTGTCACATTTAGCAATGCACTTACTGCTCTAGCTTTTTTCATGCACACATTCTACTCAGTTTTCTTGGTACTCTGGTGCTAGTACTTTGAGACAGTAATTACACTTGCACTTGCTGCTGTACACGTATATTGCACCCTGACTGTGCATGCCTCCCAACCTTCTTGTGGTTATGAGAGTTTCCAGGTCTTGAGACAAGTGCATCAAGTCAAATGGCAACTCCAGTCCGGTCGCACGACAGGGAAAGAGTCTAAAACAGGAGTAATCTCTGCTAGCAGGGATGCTTTGAGCATGGGGCTTGTTTCGGAGGCATGTCTCCAGGTGCACGCCTGTGCCATGTCCTCTCTCCAGCTTCTATGCCCTACGCATTGGGCACATTGGGTGCAGGAGCAGGCAAGGCCACAGCGCTGCACTGCAAGTGTGTGGGAAACAGGGGAGGGCAGAGCAGGAGGCTCAGGCACAATACATGGGACTTGGCAGGTCTGACAAGCATGGGTTCAGTGGGGGTACGTTGTGCCTTGCGGTGACTAGGCTCCTTGTTCTCTTCATCTAGCCTAATGGCCACTGTGTCCAAAGTTACTTTGGCTGATTATCTGAGTATTAAATTCAGTTCTAATGGGGAAACATATAGTAAATGGAAAAGCATAAGTCAGAAATGATTTGTGAAACAGGACATAAGGTTGCATTTCTTTCAGGGAAATTAGTCCATAAGTACCATCAAGATGTTATGGCAAAACATAGTTGATCTCAAAATGGCTAGTTGCGAAACACAGTCATTAATTGTTACTACAGGTTAACACACTAAAAGAGAAACTTTATTGATACCATTAAAATAGCCAACTCTTGTGCACGTGCTGACTTGCACAAATGCCATTATCACAGCACATAATGCTGTTACAAATTCATCATTTTAGGCTGCGCTTTTAGTTCTGTACGTAACTTTCCATGTTTGTAAACATTTTGTAAAATCTTACCAAATTAACATGGTCAAAAATTCAGGATTTGATCCACAAAAGAAGCTAAGGTAGCCAGTAAAGTACAGCTTAGTATTAGGAACTGCAGGAATATTGAATGTGAAACATCTTTCAAAGCAGACATGGAATGCATTAAAATATACACTTAAACAAAGAAACAAAACCTGAAAGAAACAAAGACCATACTTCTGAATGGCCTACCATAAGAAATATTATTTACAGGCTTTGCTTGTAGGGCAGTACGGTGGTAGGTGAAACAAGGAGAGGATGTGCGTTCTCTTTCCCTATCAAAGAGCAACTGAGTTCAAAACCAGGCAGACTGAACCTTTTGAACTGTGTGACTAATACGTGAAGTCCACCAGACTGCACCACAGAACAGACCCACCCAAAAGCTACGCGCAGCTTTGCTGAAGCTAGGTCTTGAAGGGCAAGGGAAAGTAACACTGTGATAAGCAAATCATAAGGTTATCAAGAAGAATTACAGATGCAGCCCCCAACACACCTGATCTAGGTGGCTTATGGTGGAGGCAGCCTGGCTGCTCTTCTCCTTAATTAAGCAGGATGGATAATGGAAAGACAGGCCAACATTTGTGGTTATTTCAGGCTAGGGCAGTTCTCTAATGTCTTGCTGGATCCCCCAGACAGATGGAAGAAATAGCATGTCATTCTGACTGCAGGAATCAGCAGATTATCAGGATAGTTATTTCAATAATAATACATAGAGAATAAATAGTCTACGTTTTATAAACATGACCTTTTTAAAATGTCAAAATCTTTACAAAAAATCACTCAGCTGTTAATTTTGCCTTTTAGTGCTGTATCTCTTTTTCTGTTTTCATATGGCTCTTTATCCAAACGGTGAAAGAGGCACATAAATACATCCCAACGCAAGCAATCATAATTAGGAATATCCTGCAATGTTGTTAAACAATTCTTTTTACGTCTAATCGATATTAGTGATCCAGCATTAACAAATCTTTATTCTACTATTTCAGTCATGCATAAAACATGAACAAACTTGTTTCATTCATGTATTGGAAACATGGAAAAAGCTCTTCCAGAATGTTACCTATATATATATATATAAAAGGGGGGGAAAGGGAAAGGATTTCAACAAATTCCAGAAACAAGGTCCAAAACAAATCTGATACTTTTTTCCTGAGTCTGACTTTATTTTCATTGTCATGTCAAACGTATATTTCTTTGGCATTAGCTACTTTTCTCAGAAGCACTATTACACACTGCCATCAGAATCGACTCCTTTCAGAATAACAAGTCAAAATACCAGATTTCATAATTCTTTCAGAAACCTTTGTTACATTTTAGCCTAGAGATCTGGTATGAATGTCACTTCATCAGGCAGATCAGTGTTCAAACGGACATACTTTAATCATGAAAATACACAGAAACAGAAAACAATTCAGGTAGTTTACTTTGTGAAACCAGAAAGTCTATAAGCAGCTCACTGCAACATTAAACACCTGTGTGAAAAACAAACAAACAAACAAACAACAACAAAAAAAAACTGTCAAAATTCTCCAGGTTGTTTAGAACAGCCAGGGCGACCGATCAGAAAATCAGTACTTAATGGAGATCCTCACTGAGGAGATTCATCACTTTAAGAGTCTAGAACTGTGCCTCGCCTCAGAGGATTGTTTAACTACAATGCAAAACAGAAAGAGTAATTCATTTCAAAATGTGTTTTGTTTTCCAGTTAGCATTAGCTTGTGATGTAACAGACGAATACTTTTCTGTGCAAGAGAGAAAAAGCTAGCTGTACTGCAGTCTAGTTCACAGCGTTGGTTCTACAATAGATTTGTCCAACTTGTGAATGAGGTACTACTTAAATCAAGGTGCCCTGTGCTTATTTAGTATTTTTACTTTTTGACCAAAACCAGATCTCACCAAAGGCAATTCTAACAATCAAAATAAATTACAAATTCCAAGCTGTGAAGAGACTTGGTAGCCATTTTGGTGGTGGCAGCCATCTTGGAGCAGAATAGATTTAAATAGCTGAATTTCCAGAAATGGCTAATATTTTGCAAAGGTGACGATCGTAATATAATCTTGAAAACTGTCAGCTATTCCATGAGAATTGGAGGAAGGGTATGGCAATCTATCACTCCGTGGCATGTAAACATAAGAAGAAATAATTTCTGTTGCACATTTTTTACTCTTACAAAAAAAAAAAAAAAGCTCCTAGTAGAACCCCTCTTTAAAGGTCATAAAGTAAATCAAGAACATATCATGTAGGAAGGACAGCTCTTGAGATTTCATTGCAAATTTAATATATGATAAAGTTTGTAAATTTTACATGCTTACACGTGGTAAGACAGAGGATGTAAAAGCACTCCAAGGCATCGCCTCCAAGAATGAGAGCCCCGAGCCCCGTGTGACTTGTAACCCAAGTGAATGATGTGGGAATGGGATGTGTTTTTCTAGACGGGAGTTTTGTCACCCAGGACCTCATCGCGGTGCGTGGTGCCCATTTTCGGAGCCTCACCCACGGACGAGGCATAGTCACGGAGCCACTCACAGCAGAGGGGGACGGCGGCAGCCGGTAACAAACAACAACGGGAAGAGACGGCGAAAGTGAGAACACGGCTCAGGGTTTATTCCCCCTCAGAAACCGCGCTCGACACCGGGCGCGCAGGAAGGAGCTACGGTTACGAGGGGAGGTGAAAGATCGCGGGGCTAACTTGTCCCTGAAATTTTATTTTCTTCAGTGAAGACGCAGAAAGGTTGGGGCGGGCAAAGAGTGGAACGACGTGCCCAGCTCCCGAGGAGGGGCAAGGGAGGGCTGTGAGGAACCGCGCTGGGTGCCGGCCGGGGGGCGAAGGGCGGCTGAAGGCTGTGCCCCCCGCCCCCCCTCCTGTCCCGCGCGTAGCGGCCGTTAGGGCCGTTACCGCTCCCACTTTCGAACTGATTCAAACCGGGGCGCGGCCCCGCCCCGGGCCGCCAATCCCCTCGCGCCCCCCGCCCCGCGCGGCCCCGCCCCCCTCCCATCGGGGGGGGGGGCCGCGCGAGAACAAAGAGCCCCCCCCCCCCCCCCTGCCCCCCCCGCACGTGGGGCGCGAGACCTCGCCCCCCGGCCCGCCCCGCGCCGCGCCTGATTGGCGCGAAGGGGCCCCCCGTCCGCGTCCATCCAATGGAGGCCGCGCGCGGCGCTCGCCAATGAGCGCGACGCCGATTGGGCCGCCGCGTTTGGCGCTCGGTGCGGGAGGGTGAAGCCGGCGGCCGGCGGCGGCGGGGCGGCAGAGCGGGCGGGAGGGCGGCGCGGGCGGAGTGGGGCCGGGTTGCCGGCGGCGGCAGCAGCGGCGGCGAGAGGCCGGGGCGGGGGTGAGTAAGCCAGCGAGCCGCACGGCCGGGCGGGAGCGGCTATTTATAAGCGGGGAGGGGGGGGGGACCGGGAGAAGAGGAGGGGGTGAGGCCCCTCTGTGAGCCGCCCCTCGGCCCCGGTGCCTAGCGGCGGGGGGACGCGGGCGCGGTGGCGGCCAGAGGAGGCGTGCGCGGGGCGCCCTTTGTGTGAGCTGGCCCCGGCCCAGCGCCGCCGTTCCCGCGGGGCCCTGCCCCAGGTACTGCCGGGGTCGTCCCCACCCCCCTCCCCTCACCCCTCCGAGATCCCCCCTGTGGTGTCCGCCGGGCTCCGGCAGCCCGCACGGCCCGCCGGGGGCTGGCACGGGTCCGCCCGGCCGCGTGTGCCGCGCCGTGCCGGAAACCGGGGCAGCGGGCAGCGGGGCTCCGCGCGCTATTGTCCTGCCGGGCAGCTGCTGCCGGGCGCCTCCTCCCGCCGGGATCCTTCCCCTGGCCTCGGGGGGCTCGGGGCAGGGAGCTCGGGGCGCCTGCTGGGCGGTCACCCCGGCGGGCTTCCCGGTCCCTGGGGACTCGGGTCTGCCAGGGCGCTGCGCCCGTGTTCATAGCTGGGGTGCCTGGGGTTAGCTCTATCGCGGCCACGCGCGGGCACACAGAGCAGCCTCTGAAGGCAGGAGGTGTGAAGGAGGGTGCTGGACAGGGCTGTCCCCGAGCAGCACGCGTGTGGTCCGAGAACGATGAAGAAATCGGTGTGTTGTAGCATTGCGTGTGTGGTTTTGGTGTCACCAGGTATTCGCGGTGATTCAGAAATTACGAGTAGCAGGATGAACGTAACGCAGCAGGAGTGGAATAATGGGCTTGTGCCTTGCTAAAGTCACCTACACAAAGTTACAAGCACTGTCTTTATTTTACTGGAACTGGAAAAAAAGTTGTTTTTTTTTTGTTCTCGACTGTGGAGCTGAAAGTTCAGATGCTTTGTCTCTAAGAAAAAGCATGTAACAATTTGAACAAGGCCGTTTAATTGCTGAAGGATAGATTTGTCTTTGTGTAAGTCTGGCGACTGTAGATCCAGCTGTTAAGAATTTGGTTCTCGCTAATGTGTGTTTCAGAGAAGGTTTTACCCGTAGTTTTAGTGCAAGCTTCACTTCTAAACTGGGATTTCCTCACAGTTAGGTTCTCTCTTTCTCAGGGGTTGGCACATTCAGATTCTTTATGTGACTTATAAAAATTTATAAATCTTTATTAAAAAAAAGGTCATTCTTTGTTTGTCCCCAGTGTCTATATCAAATTGAGAATCCAGGGAATGTTTATTTGTGGTAACAATAAAGCATCTTCAGAAGGGTGAGTATTATTTGTCCACAGCATACAATAGCTACTCTTGCTTTAGATTAGGTTGTTAAAATATGAATATTAAAGATGCACAGTATCTTTCAGAAAGCATGCTTCCAGTACTTCAGGAGATGGACTGAAAAGTCTTATGTGAGAATGTTTTAACTTTGAGAGGTAGTGGTTTAACGCTTACTTGCTTTAAGTTTATTACATCAAAATGTTACACTTCTTGTTACAGAGTATTCCTTAAAAAAAAAAAAAGAGGGAAAGGCACACTTTTTTCCTTCCTCTGACAGCAGGGACTGAAGTGTAATTAAAGGCTAAAGAACATATGGAGAAATCTGTGATAGTAAAATGTTCTATGAGGTATCAATAGCTATTTTCTTCTGAATCATTGTAAGAATTCAAGATCGTAATTTAGGACAAAAAACTGGGGAAAAGAAAACTAGGACATTTTAAATATATAATGTTATCCTGAAAAGTGGCAGAGACTAAAAATCCCTATAATCAAAAGAACGTAAAATGCCTTTGCTGTTTAAAATGAGCTAAAACAGTAGTCTGTCAACTTAGGCTGGAGACTCAAAATTCAACCTTTTTTATTTTCTTTGCTGTATTTTTTCCTCTCTAATAGCTAGAATTGGCAAGAAGCTGAAATGTGGTGTTTTCATTGAAGATATGCCTTGAAATGGATTTATGTTTGTTCTGTAACATTGCAGCGTTCATAGGTGAAATGTAAATATATTCCTGCACTTCTGCTTATCTGCAAAGAAACTTTGGCTTCATGAGCAGGGAATTCTTGTAGTACATTAGTGAATGCAGTGACTGTATAAATGGAGAGTGCCAGCTAACTGCTACTTTCTGTAATCCCTGAATAGCTGGTGCGCTCTAAAAATCCTCTTGAAATTAGTAAAGAAAAAAAAATAAAAAATAACTTTCCTTGTCACCATTCACAAAAAGATTCTGCCTCTTTAGCTGTATATGTCATGTATACATTCTAATAAATTCACAGCTGTAATGTCAAAGTTAAACAACATTTTAAAATGGCAGCACTACCATCATGGGGGGAAAAAATATTTTTAAAAATGGCTGCAATACTGACAGAAGGTATATTTAACAAATGTTTGCTTTATGGTGTTCTTGAGCAAAAGTAAGGTGGAAAACTTTAGTGTTGTCCTACGAATGTTCTGTAGTTCTGTGGTTATCTGCAACGCATTGTAGCTGACTTGGAGAAATACCTCCAATTTTAGGGGGAATAACTTTTTCCCCAGCAGAGATCCTGAAAATCTAAGGAACAGTACGTGGCCTTTGCTAAGCAAGGAATATTCAGAAGTTTACTGGATCAAGTAGGTCATCTTTACAGAATTATGCACCCAAGGAAAATTCGTTTTGCCAGATTAAAAAAAAAATGTTGAAGAAACGGACTATGTACTGTGAATATAATTCTTAATGGCTTCATGAATTGTTTGAATAGCATTTACCTTAGGAAACAAGACCACTGTTAACAGAGGCTCTAGGACAATAATAGGAAGATTATTTTTAACTGTAATGTTCTCTAATGGTAATATTGCTACCAACCTTCTAGTTTGCTGATAGTATGGAGGTGGAGACTGGTGCTGAGCTCATTGAAATGATGGCTGACAGCATCTATGCTGTCTGTATCTCTAGATGTATTTTATACATGTATCAGTGCATTTAACATCCATGACTTGCCATTCTAGAATATTTGTGCTAAATCAGTCTTTAAATGGTTGAATTGTTCTAGTGGTGACATAGCTCAGGTGATGACTTCAGTTAAGCTTTGTGCCTGGGAATAGAAAAGGTAAGATGAAGAAACAAAGCCTTGTGTAAAACGGGTGCAAAATGGAGAGACGTTTTACAGGGGAAAAACAAGGATGTCAGTTCCAATTTAGCAGATTGCTTGGATTTGGTTTTTAGCTCTAAGTATATCTCAAGATTTTTAAGTTAAAGATTAAAAGGAAAACAATGTAAAGAACTATTAAATAGGTTTTCTGCCTGTTCCCACAGAGATCAGTTAAAGACTCTGGGATGAAGCTGTGTATTGCTTGCTATCTATGCATGAGGTGGAGCTCAAGAGTGAAATTTGTTGAAGGAGGAAGTAGGTTCTGTTGAGGTCCAAGCAAGCAGCACTGAAGTTTTCTAAAAACACAGCAGTAGCAATGCAATTTTCTGTAATTGATAACAGCAGGTAGTTTGTTGCAGACTTGTTCTAGCTGTGCACCTAGATTCCTGTAAAGACTGTGGGCTTGAGGTCTGGGTCCTCAAATGACAGTGAGAAAACTACCTCCAATATTGGAGTAAGTATTTTAAATTGAAAAGGTAAATTTGGGTAGAGGGAACTCTAAGGAAGAGGAGTGAAAAGTAAAATTTTCATTTGCATATAACATTGACAATTTCACCATAATTTTTAAAAATAGTGAAAAAGAAAAATTCTTAAATATTACTAATTATTTAACCACAGACTTGTAAATTGATTGCCATTTAAAGAAAAAAAATAGAAGAGGATGTCTTTTAGATGTCACTACTGTGCCCAGAAAAAGTATAAAAAAATAGATTATTGTGGATTCCTTATTTTAGGAATCTTGGTTACCTGGCTGAAGTGTGAATTTAGAGTGTTTTGGTGATTGTACCTCTCTTCAGTTGGTGAAGAGCACTATTGTCATGGAAAGATTCATAATACGTACAGTGCTTCCTTTGTAATGGTAAAATCAGGAGTACTTTTAAGGTGAGAAGACCATCTGGAAATGTAGTTAAATACCAGGCATGTTCTAACTGCTGCAGATCACAATAACAATGTAGTGATGTGAGTGGATCAGTGCAATATTGGCAATTGCTTGAAAATGTGACGTAGTACTTCAAAAGCTTGTCTTTCAGATACCTCACTTGTTAATATAATCTTAGATAAAGCTGTCAGTGCTGCCATCATTCTGTATTCAGATAAAGACTTCTTTGATATGCCATTTCAGGAGTACTTAAAATTTTTCTATTTTTTCACCTTTTATATATGCGTATGGTACCGGCTGTAAATGGTGTATATGTAGCTATGCAAGCAAAGTGGTGCACGTTGCAGTCCACACTCTGGGCTTTCTAATATGTGAACTAAAAAATATTTGCAGGAGAGTGTGGTTTCCTTTTATGTCTTAATTTTGTTATTATTTTTAATCTAGACCCAGGCTGTTTCCTTTGTCAATTTCTGTTGCATCTGGTTCCTTCTTTCATTCTGCCTTTTTCGTGGTTGGTTCTGTTTCTCTGCTGTGTATTCTCCCTTTCACAGCCTGTGTGTTCAGTTTAAATCTCAAAGCCATTAGACATAACTTAAAGAAATAAAGTATTTGAAAAGAAGGAAACTCAAATCTTACTAGTAACTGTGTGTATTTTAATTGTGAGCTGCTTTCCTTTCCATGTTTCTTAGGGTGAGTGGATCTGGTAAGTTGGGTATTTCTGCTGAGTAGGTAGGTATATGATCTTACTTTTAACTAACAAGATGAAATTTTAGAGATGGAACTTAGTTTGCTTTTTCTGTGAGAAATCAGGTTTGTTTCAGAAAGACCTGATATACCTGCACAAACTATGCCATGGCAAATGGATTAAAGTCATTAGGTTATCCTCTCTCTGATTTTATGATACAACTTATAACTAACAACTTATAACTAGGAAGAATGTAAAGTCTGTCCACTGCGATAACTTCTTTCAGCTATCTGCCTGCCAATTTATGCCATGTTTTTAGTGAGTATTTTTAACTACCGTGTTTAGTGCAAAGTTGAATCCTTTGTTTAACTATTGGAAGAGAAGATGGACATACGTTGTTTTTGTGTTAAAATAGTTTGACCATTACTGGTTTTCAGTATATCATTGCTTTGAAACCGGGGGACATAACTGGTCCCAGAGCCTTGAAACCATTCATAATTCTCATCTGTAGCCTAAGGGAGGTGAGTTTTCACTGGAGTGTGTTTTTTCTCTAAGTTAAACTGTTTCTCATTGATTCTCTCTATTTAAATAAAAATTCTAGAAGAGTGGGATCTTTATTTTTTTACCCTTTTATAAGCAATATTTAATCTGCTGATGGTTTAATCACCGTATGCTTTATAGAATAGGGATGCTTTATAGAATAGGTGTTAGACCCAGTTATTTTGTGGGCTTTAAGGATGAGATTTGGCTAAGTAACTCTTCTGGTTGCTTTCTCGTTTGAAGTTTATTTTGGAATTTCTCAGATAACTTACAAATGTTCTAAATACATATTCAGCTCCAAAATTTGACACACTTATGTGCCATAAATTCTGCATACATGAATGTATAACAACTTTGAAAGTTTAAGCTATTTGCCTATGCAGAGGAAGAAGTATGTTATAGCTATTGAACTGCTTAATTGTTGTGTGGCAGGATTTTTTTTAGTTTGGAGTGTGGTTTGTCTTTGTGTGTGTGAATTGAACTGAAGAACTTCTAGATATTTTAATGTTTTTAGAGTAAAAACAAAAAAGGTGTGTCCGCAAAACTAGTTAGGGTAGAATATTCACTGAACTCCAAATTCACACCCCAAATTATTTTGCCTGTGTAGACATGCCTTAGGTGCTTGCAGCAAGTGCTATTTTCTCTGTCAGATTTATCCAGGGTATCAAAAAGGTTTGAATTTTAAGAGGTGGAGGTGTTAGGGCAGCAGAGGTTATTTGGAGTGTACGTGGGAGTCATCTAACTCTGGGCATCTGAATGAGTGTGAGGGGAGAGATTTGGAGGTATGCATTTGAACAACTAAAAGTTTAAGTTTTATGTCTAAAACTATACTGTCTCCTGACAAACAGCCAGGCTTCATCTTAGGTCAGAGGTGTGGAACGGTTTTAATGGTGACTTACAAAGAACATTATAAAAATCAGGCCTGAAACTCATTGCTGTTCTTTTATTTGGAGTTTTACTTTTTTTGGGGGGGGGGGGTAGGGGGGATCCAAATAGTCGCACTTGTGCCTGGAAATGTAGTTAAAAACACTTATAAGAGTAGATAAAAATAAAAAATAGTTTTATTTGCTGATACATGGTGTTGCTGATGTTGCCTAAACTGAAGTGAGATTTCAGTTCCAATTTTGGTTTGATCTTTCATAAAAAAAAAAAATCCCCAGTGGTTATAATTTCCCTGTTTCTACTCACCTTCCCCCACATCCCCAAGTACTTAAGCTTGTCATTTTTATTTTTCAAACAGTATTTTTCTAAAAGTATCATGTTTAATTGTTCTGGGAGAAATATCATTGAAATGATTGCTTCTTACATTGTATTCAGTAAATACATTTTGTCTGTTTTTCTTAATTCTATTTTTTTTAATCCTGAAACTGTTGGGATACAGAGGAAGGAATTAATTTTTTGAAGGGAAGCTGTGAAAGCTACAGGTTAGCATGAGCAAACTGCTTCAGAACTCTCATAAAGATTTATATTTAATGGCTGTCTGAAAACAAATCATACTTTTTTGTTCTACTCATATTTATGGAAGTATATTAGGAACCTATTGAAATTTTATATTAATAGACTATTTAGTTTTCTTTTTAATAAAGAGAATGAAACTCTCTCCATTGTCTTTACTAGTAAATGTCCTAAATGAAGGACTTCTATCAAGTGAGATGGTTTAAACATAAATCCAAAGGCAGTGTACTACTGAAAATCAAGTCCTCAAACCGATGCCTTCTGTCCTTATGGTTGGTGGAAAATCTGCAATAAACTGCATTTCTGATACAGTTCTGTTGTTGGATTTTACTCGGGTATTTCATGTTTAATCAACCTGTAGTTGGTACTTAAAGTTTTAAAAATGACTGGGGAATTTTGTCAAGACCATGTGCATTCTTCCGTGTTCCGTTTGCCTTTTCTTAAACATGTTTGAAGTAGATTGATTACAATTATTTTAGATACTAAAAAATCATTTGGGATAAATTTTATGAATTACTTACAGAATGTTTGGGTTATTTATAAACTGTGAGTTTAACATGCTGGTGGATAAGGATAAAGGGATAAAGGATGTTAAATAACCAGTTGTTACTTTCCTTAGATAGCTTTCTAACACAGAAAATAAAATATTCTAATATAAAAATAGTAAAAAGATGAATTAAGATTCCTCCCCTTTTTTCAGGAAGGAATAGGGAATGGAGGAGTGTTTCCTCCTCTTTTATATTCAAGATCTGCTTGACTCCTCGTTCTTCTCTTTCCCTGTCCCATGCCTTGGTAAAAGTGGCAGTGTTTTTCTTTTTTTTTTTCTTGGTTTGAGGTTTTCTAATATCTGCCTAATCAATTTATAATAGTGGTAGAAACTCCTGAAAAGAATATTCAAGCAACATAGTGTTAAACTGTGTGAATGAACAAAAATAGACAAAAGCAAGAGAGAATGAATTATTAGGAGAAAGCAAGAAATAAAATACTGTGGGAAGCAAATGAATACATTTAAAAAAAAAAATCAGATGGGGGGGGAAATGCTTGAAGAAAATGTCAGTTCTTAGAGCACTAGAACTGACTTGTTTCCTTCCTGTCTTGATTTACTCTGATGAAAGCATCTCAGAAAATAGTGGTATGAGTTTTAGTATGAGTTGAGCGCATTCAGAAATTGATCTGCAGTCTTAGGCATTTAGCATTCTCAGGAGGAGTTGGAAATTGAATGTGTAAGGCCAGAGTTTCACAGTGTGGTTAGGTGGGGATAGTAGCAGTAGATGCTCACTTTTCTTCAGTCAAGAGACATAAGGTGTTTTCAGCCAAAGGACTTTCTCGCTTCTGTCGGTGACTGGCTACAAAAGTACTCATGCTGTTGGGAGGGAAGTGATAGCACAGATACATGAACAAGTGGCAGGTAAAAGTCTTTTTGTAGCAATGCCAGCAGAAAGTAGCGGTGACACTTGAAAGTCCACGCGATCTGTACAGGATTTGTCTGGTATAATCTTTGGTCAGTGATGAGAAACTTTTTTTGAAAAGATTCACTTAAATGTTAAAGATGAGAAATGATGATTGATTAAAGAAGGCAGATGTGCCCAAAGCAAGCAGAAGTCATGAGTTTGGCATGGGGGTGAAAACAGGGTTTTCTAACATGTTGATAACTGGACGGAAGATTAGAATTCCTAATATCTAAAATAAAAGCATATCCTAGCACGGTCTACGGATGCAATGTAGGACTAGCTACTCTGAAATAGTGTATATAATTATGTTATGTGGCTGGGACAGAGAACAGGCACGTCAGTGAGTCTTCTGAATTGTGGTTAACTACAGTGGCATCTCAATGAATCTGCTGTTTGTAAAGTCGATGTCTGCATGTTTTTCATGATTTCTGTTTTTTTTTTGTTTTTCATAAAATGAGAATTCATACTGCAACATTTCATAATGCCAGGGCACTTACGGACCTTTATGAGTATGTTGCAGAAAGCATAACTAACTTAGTTATCTCTAAGCAATGTCACATATGATTTATGTTTGCCATTTGTATCAGAAGTTACGGTAAAGGATGTATGCAGAATGAGTTCGTCAGCCTTATTCTCATAGGAAGGCTGTAATCAGCCATTTAAAGGAAACTGATTACACTGATCAGCTCAGTTACGAGGTTTTGTCTATGTTATGGTGAATTAGTAACTACTCCCAACTAGTTTTAGTTTGGGGAGTAATGCTGCAAGTAAACAAGTATTCATTACAGCTAATTACTTTATTTAGCATATGGTCATGCAATTGCTAGACTAGGACACAAAAGGTAACGGTATGAACAAGTGAATGAACAGCGGGCTGGCAATTTTGACAGAAGTATGTAGCTTAACTGGATTAAATACATCATGAAACTGTAATTGTAGTTCAATCATAGCCATTCATATAGCTGTAAGAAAAAATGACTTGTATAGTAATTTTGTGTATGATGGCTATGTGGATCAAGATAGCATGTGGTAGCCAAAATAGTGAATATGCTGCAAAGTAGTGTTTTTTTTTTAAACCTCTTTTGAAAGAGTGAGATGTAAAGGATTATTCCTAATAAAGGAATGTGAAAGGGTGAGGGACCAGTTTAACAAGGAAGAGTAACTTTAAAACTTGAAATGAAATGTAAAAATGATTTTTTGAATAAGAAAAATTGCTGTTGTGTGTTCTCAGAATTACTCAATGTTCTTAAAACTATAAGGATTGACAAATGCAGCAAAAAGAAGCTGATGACTTTGGCATTAGACTGAATGCAATAGGACTGGAAAGATTCTGGAAGTGAAAGTAGAAAAATCAGTTGCTGACAAGGTGAAAATACGCTCCTGGATGAGTAATACCTTAAAGGTAGCTGTAAAAGGGTGAAAATTTTTTCAAGTAGCAAAGAAAAATGTTTTTGAACTTTGAGCTGAAATTCTTGCTTAAATAATATAGAAAAAATTGTGAATAATCTTGAATATCCTGAAGTATCAATTGGGAACTATTAACTTAAGGGGCTGCTGGAATAGTAACAAGGCCCAGAGAGCTTTGTGCTTGGGAAGAAATAATTGAGAAGGCACAGCTTTTCATTTGGAGGGAAGCAGGTCACAGCAGTTGCTTACTGTGCACGTGTACTCCTTGCTTATTGATAGCTTCTAGAATACATTTAGGTTTTATTTAAAAAAAAAAAAACTGAAATAAAAAAACAGTATTTAACATTCCAGGGTAAAGATCGAGCTCCTGATCTTTACCACACCAAGAACAAAGTAAAGCTTTATTCACTTAAATTACAGTAAATAAAAGGTTGGCAAAGAATGACACTTCAAAGGCACAGAATTGGGCTATAAGAACTCTATTAGAATATGAAGAAGGCTCACTTGAAAAAACAGCCCTTTACAAGTCTTTCTCAGCTAATTTTCCCTTTACTTTTTTTTTCATTTTCCTTAATTTCTCTAGTCCTGCTCCCTTTGAAAGAGAAAAACAACAACAAATAACACCTTTATTTGGAGTTGAGTGAGAGCCTGTTGCCCTAAAACGTTAGTTCAGACAGTAAATGATGGTTTCTTGAAGCAGAACTTGCAAAGTTACTATATTGACTCTGTTCTGGTTTTAGAAAAAGTGATCTTTTTGCTTTGTCTGGCTTTGAAAGGAACTCTGCATCTTCTTCATTTTAAAAACATTGGTAAGTTTATGGAGAGTATGAAGCGTTGTGGCTAGAATACATTTCTTAATTGGTGAAGAGCTTTCTTTGCTTTATGTTTTATATGAGAAGGAGCTGAAGATTCCAATTGCTCTGTTAAGCAGAGACGGACTCTCCAAATGAACAAATGCAATCTTGTAGTGGGAAGGAATATGTGAACTAACAAGTTGGAGTTGTTGAAGGAGACTCTAGCACAAAGGGTGTTCACACTGATGAGAACAACAAGTGATTGCATACCAAACTAAAGATTGCAATCTGATTAAGCTCCTAAACACTTCAATTTAGAAATTACTATTCCCTTAATATTGTTGTTTTCCAAATTGTACATGTAGCGGACTAAAATATCAAGAATTTTAAAGTCTAGTGGTGAATATTTTTCATCTTCTGAAATATTAAATTGGAATTTAAACAGCAAGCAAGCTTGGTAGCATCAGCTTTAAAAACAGTGTATCCCTTGGTTTTGAGATGGCAGGCCCACTTCAGAATTTTGTTGGCTCGTAGAATAGTTTAGGTTGGCTAGGAAATCTGGAGGTTATCTGATCCAGTCTCCTGTTCAGAGAAGGCCAACACTGAAATTGCATCAGGCTATTCAGTGTCTTTTCCAGACTACTTTTAAAATGTTTTTGCAAATGGAGATTCCAGAACCTCTCCGCTTAATGTGTTCCTGTGCTGGACTGCACTCTCTGTGAAGCGTTTTCTCCTGCTGTTGAAGTGAAATCCCTCACTGAGACTTGCTTGTTGCCTTTTGTACTTTTGTTTAGCACAGATTAGCATGCCTCCATAGAAGGGCTAGAGCAGTACTCAAGTTCTGTGGTCATCTGGGTTTAGTGCTGATTTGTATTAGAAAGCACACTGTTAGTGGAATTTTTATGTATTTGTTTAAATTATTGAAATGACTTCCAACTTTGATAAGGCCACAAAACAGACAAAAGTGTAACATTTAAAAGAGGCTGTTTAGGAGTTTGGATCCCTCCATTTAGTTTTCTTCTACGTTTTTTTTAAGAATAGACAAAACCTTATCTTGAAGACTTAGACTTGTACTAGTAATAAGAAATGGAGAATAACTTTTGTTAACTGTTGATTTAAATACAAAGAGTTGTTGTGAATGGCTGCCATGGGATGTATGAGGCAAAACTGAACTGTAAAGCTTGCGCTAACTTCTCATTTGTTAGACATCTTCTATACCTGTTCTCCAGTGGCAGCTAGCAGAGGCAAGTTACAGACTGCTTTGCCACTCACTGCATTGTTTTCAGGGCAATTTTTAGCTGATAGAGCGAGAGCAGGAAGCACAGTTCTTGAGAACTACTCACACAGAACTTTGCCATGTTAACTGCTTTGATTGTGCATAGACTTGTAAAGAAAAAAATATTACAGTGTGAATAGTATGTTACATGTTGTATGGAAGATAAATGTTCTGGCAAGCTGGGGAGATGCTCAAGCAGTTTGCTGGTATCAACAGAAAGAGGCTTTGCTTCATACCTGTGACCCTCTGCATGTCTCTTCCCTGACAGTTTGTGTGCTAGCCCTGCCAGCATGAGTAATTTTGACTTTTTGGTCCAGTTCAAGACCAGTCAGCCTCTTCTGAGGGGAGAAAAGGTCTGATTTAGCAGAACTAATCATCACAATCAAACTTACTGTATTTGCCCTGTCAATTCTATCAGAGATGCAGAGGTAATGTAGGCAGATGATGAAGAGAAGAAATGTATGCCATTTTCAGATTTCATTGCCCTTCCCAGTTATGGCCAAGAAGTACATTAGGATATGTCAACACCTTCCAAAAAATGGATATGTGAATGTGCTGTTAAGTCTTGGCTAAGTTGGATTGTTCTTCCTCAAAATTATAGTGTATTAGGCAACTGTTAATACATTAGTAAATACTGATTTTGCACGCTGGAGAGGAGGGAGTGCACTGGCCTTGAATGTGACAACTTTTAAGCTGTTATCTCAAAGAAACAATACTGTAGTGACAGACTGCTAATTTTGAAAGGATTTCACTACTTAAAATGTATTCTAGTGTTGCAAATGCTAATTGCAAGTAACTGACAGTGCTATAATAAATAGGAGCTTAGTTGTGATGAGACTGCTTATAAGATAAATGTCTATTTATAGCAGCAGACCTGCTTTTGGTGCTGCCATATTACCTGGAAAATCTGTCTATGGCTGTTACCCATCTGTCTGGGTGTTAGGGCTGGTACTAACATGCCTTGGTGCCCATGCTGCTATCGGAACACAGGCTTTCAATTCTACTTGTAAACCAGGGGTGTGCTCTGAACTTCAAAGTGGAGGGAAAGGAGTCATTCTGAGATTGGGATGCTTACTTTCACATACAGACATTCCTCTTTAGTACAGGGTTATGACATTGGTATATCTGAAGAAGTTGATGGTTCTTCTCCATACGTTGTTAAAATTAGTTTTGTATTTGATAGCTTCTCTAAGAGTTTCCATCTCTTGAGTAATCAAGAATGTTCTTGCAGAACACGGAATCTTACTAGAATTGGTCACGAGTGTTATGTTAGCCTACATTAGCCACAGCCACTGATGTCTTGTCAGAGTGAGGAAGGACAGATGAGCTATTTAGAGTTACCTACATAGCCTAGATTCATAAATAAATAAGTTTCTTTTTGATATTGTCAGAGTGCAATAGAGGTTAAGCCTTTGTAAGCCATGACAAGCCTCTTGGCTTTTATGTGGCCAAAGAGTGGCAGGTCTGGCATGGGTGTCTTACTAAATGTTTCTGGTTGGCAAGGATAACATTTAGGTACTGGTAAAACTGTGGCAGTGATAAGTGTTAAGCCACACTGTCGGCAGGGCTGGCGTGAACTCCTATCCTCTCCAATTTCAGTTCTTTGCCTCTTGTTTCTATCCCCTTCCCTCGTGTTGATTCAAGTATTCCTGTGGCTGCTGAACAAACCTGCCTGTGGAATTGGTTTTGTTGAAAATTTGTATTTGAAAACCTAAGTATGTTTATTTTCTGGCCTGTTCAGCCAGATTTTTTTTCCTGACCTAGTTTGATTAACAGAATCATAAGCACTTAGGTCTTACAATAGAGAAGGCTGAGTAGAGGTAGAGATGAGGTGTGTGGAGCCACTGATACAAAGGATAAATGGTGTCTTTTCTAGGTGAAACTGACACCAAATGTCTGAGGAAGATCATTTAACTTGATAACATTTAATAAAAGACTTATGCCTAAATTTAAATATTCTTAATGATAAAGATCTTCAGCATATGGAATAACATGAAGTATGTTTTAAAGCTTAGATAGGAATTAAGTATTTCTTGGTTAAACAAGTTGAATTGCACTGTAAACTTAAAACACCATGTTTCTATAATATATTACAGTAAAAAACCACTGCGGTTTATTCTCATCTATCACTGAAAAAGTTTGTAGAGTGAATGTGCTGTAGTGGAATATTATTAATAAACTATGCTAGTCTTTCCAATGTTGTATTTGACCCAGAGATTTTAGTTAGGTAATGTGGTTTGGTGTCTGAAATGTGGGAGCTGACAGCCTTGAGAGTATTTGTCTTCCCATGGAAATGAGGACATGCTATTTTACACAGGTAAGTTTGAAAGACAACTATTTTTGTATTTCTTTAGAGAATTCAGAAAGAGTAGCAAGCAGCTATAAATCTTCTAGGCATAGACAGTGTGCTATGAGCACATGTGCTTATAGCACAGGTTAAAAGGCCATTCAGGTGCCGGGGTGTCTTTTCCCCTCACCCTTTAACTTGTATAACTTAATAGGGAAGAAGTTGGCAGCTCTGAAATCACAGAAGTAAACAGTTTTTCTTAGTTTGCCTGAGAGTAATACTGCGTCTTGACCAGAGTTTTTTCATGAATATCTACACGGTTAATAGCAGTTTGGAGTAAATGAAGGATACAGATTCTGGCCTGGCAGATTACAGCAATTATTTATAATTATATTTGACATCATTTTTTGAAGTCTGGCAATATGTATATGTTTATTTTTAGGTGCTTGATAATTGTAATAAGAGTCTGCTGGAAACTGCTTACTCTGAAGGCCTTTAGAATAGGTTCATAAATAGTATTGGCTTGTTTTGCATTTAGACTGCATGAAGTAAAATACTAAAAATACATTTCCAAGAGTTTCTAAGTAATAGTTTGGTTTAACGTAGCTGATACATACTTGGCTGTAGCTGAGCAATCATTTAGTAGTATTTATATATTATGTTGTTATACTACTTTGTGCTGAGTGAAATCCTGTAATACGAAGATCATTTGAGTTTTTTATTAGATGGCTTTGGAAAGTTAAAAGCGCTGTGAAGTTAGACCTTAAGGTATACACTGAATGCATTGATGTTGGTAATTGACATTTATTGTCTTGTTTCTTTTCTAGTGAAGGTGTGGCTGTGGTTTTTTTGTTTGTATGTTTAGGCTTATGGAGAAGTCTTTAATTCTAAGTCTTTAATTCTTTTTCCTTCTTGTTGCTAAAATTCTGCTTTTTGAGTTGAACATGAATTGTCCTGAATCATGCTGCCTGAACAATTTTATTTTTTCTAATTTGAAGAAAATAGCCGCCTCAAACTGAATTATTTTATTCTTTCATTACTCTAGGCAACAAAAACATTATGACTTGATTGTTCATCGGTTTGCATCAAGTTGCATAGGCGCTTTGTCTGTTGGGTTTTGTATTCTCTTCCCCTCATCCTCAGCATTAAATTGTTGGTTGAGTGCTCCTAAGTGCATTATTGTTTCAGAGTACACATACAACTCAAGTATATGAATAACATTTTGAGCATATATGAAATTCAAAAAAAAAAGGAAGTTGTGCTGTGCACAGTATGTTTTAATTCTTAAATATCTCCAAAAAGAATTTCTGAGTTGTCAGAAGATAATGTAATTTTGTTACAGCTTAAAATACTGTGTAATATTAAGCACAGTTATAGAATTAATAATATCCTTTTAAAAGGGCAGACTCCCCTCATTTATGCTCTCATGTTTGCAGTTTTTATTTTCCTGCAATTTGGCAGGGTAGCCAGAGGAGCTTAAATATAGTCTTTGACAGCAGTATGACTGCTTGAATAGACTGCCTAATTTAGAGAATTATCCATGTGCTTGTTTATTACTGATGGGTATTGCCAAAGCCATTGAAGAGAAATAGGATGTTGTTTTTAAATAAGGCTATTTGTATGTTCTATAGGCAAAACAGCAATATGAATGGATATTTTTCTGTACTTAATTGTCTCTTGTTGTGAATTCTAGATGTATTGTATACACTTTGGCTGCTGACATTTAGTAGTTGTCTGACTTAAGCTCATGCAGATTTTTTAAAACTTACTGTAAAGCATACGGATCTTGTACAAAATTTCGTTATGAAAGGCTTAATGGAGTTTATTTAGTACAAGCATGCATGCTCTAGGACACTTGCATATTTTGTTTTTCATTTCCAGCTAGGCAAGCATGAATGGAAACAGAAAAGAACACCTCTGTGTCTTTTTTTTTTTTCTTGAATGATTTTTCTTGGTTACTGTTTAGGTGGGTTTGGTATATCTCATTCCTAATACCATAGTTAAGGCTCCTCATTGGTCAAAAAGAGGTATTATTTCTGTTATTTTTCTTTTGATGCTCTGCTTCAAATTGTGTTGGTCCTTCCATTAATACAATTAACAGCCAATTCTACCCACCTGCGTAGTTAATACTATGAAATTGCTATAGCTCAGGGAATTAGTTGTGATATTATTGGTAATGGGAAAAATAGGGATGGTGTGAGAGCTGGAGAGAAGAGTGTAGGGACACTTATACGGAGGAGATAGTGTGGGGTCACTTGAGTTCTGCAGTCCTGTGTTGTGAAAGGACTGGATAGCTTCTGCTCAATGTTCCTAGAATCATCTAGGCTGGAAGAGACCTCCAAGATCACCGAGTCCAACCTCTGACCTAACACTAACAAGTCCTCCACTAAACCATATCCCTAAGCTCTACATCTAAATGTCTTTTAAAGACCTCCAGGGATGGTGACTCAACCACTTTCCTGGGACTTTGTTTAGGTGGGGCATATGCATCTCCTTGCTTTCTGTGGTGTCAGGATGCCCAGTCTGGAATGAGAGAGTTCATCCATCTTTGACTTTACCAAGCTGAAGCTAGAACTCCTTTGGTGTGTCTCACTGCATTTCCCAGTGCTCCCTCTTCTGCACATAGGTGCAGGAAGCTCTGGCAGGGCTTTTCTCTGTAATATGAAGCTAGGTATGATCAGGCAAGGTTAGCTCAGGTTCCGAAAGGAAGTCATTCTGTGCTTTGGGAAATGAGCTTTCTCTAGAGACAAGATAACTGCTTTAGAGTTGCGCTTTGTCTTTTTTTTTTTGAGATGAGATAATCTGCTTATAAACAATGACTGAGTTGACTATATAGTCTCTTTCTTTTAGAAAAAAGTCTCAGGACTGAGATCTTGAGCAATTGCACACTTTCTGCAGGCTGTTTCATCAAAGAGGATGAACAAATGGGAAAGAAAAATATTTTAAGCAATAGAAATAGCAGGATTCAGAAAGGAAAATCGAGAAGAAGGACTCGATTGGGAGCTGTCTGAATCAGACTTTTGCACAAAGATGTTCCAGAATCATGTTATTATTTGCTAAATGTAAATTGTTTAACGTTATACTGTCTTAAGACAGCTTTAACTATTCTTAGATGGAATTTAGCTTGTGATATTGTAGGGAATATTTGGAAACTTTTTAATGAAAAGTTAACTAGTTTTGACAGTCTTAAAAGTTCCTTGCTTTTCTGTTCTGCAGCCTTAGCTGCAAATCCTGTACGAAATCATTTAATGAAAATGTACAGCCTTTTTTCTTGTGTAATGAAGTGTAGTTTGTTGCAGCTCAGAGTTGCATACATATGTGAACAGCAGAAATTGTAGAAGAAGGTGATTTGGAAAAGGTTTTCCTTGCACACAGGTACTAGTGAAAATGAATGAGCAGTAGGTTTGAGAGAGCACCTTTACAAGTCCTGGATTTGCTCCAGAAGCCAAGTTTATGTTGATGTTTCTCTGAAGTCTTTTAGTTCTCTAAATTACCTCCATCCCTGAGAGGAGGTGTCCAGCATCCTTCTGTAAGAATCCATCTTTGTTTTTTTTTTCCTCCTAGCAATGACCCAGCATAAGCTGTTCTTGTATATGCAGTTTATTAGCACACATTCTCAGGCTTAGTTTCTGCATAGTTTTTTTTTTTTGTGGACCTTCTGGCTGGTGTTAGGAATTGTCTATGGCATTTTATTATAATCCTAATATGAAGATGCACCATGGGAATTAACTCTATCCTCTATGAAAATGCATTAATATTTACTTCTGAGACATGGGGCCAAAAAAAACAATTGCTGTTACTGCAGTATATCTCTTAAAATGTAATGTAATTCTACTTTGGTGATGTTCAACTGCCCAGAAACTTACAAATATGGTTCACTTGGCTTGCAAAACTGCTGCTAAAAAAGCAACAATAATTGAAAACAGATTTTTTTCAAAATTGATATTATACAACCCCGTATCCATAACACTTGGCATTTTTCTTAGCTGTAACTTTTGTTTAACATATACATGTGTATTCTTCCTTTCTACTCAGTGCTTTTTGTTTTACTATGGACTTGCCATTTAAAGGACGTTTCTAATTTGTATGTATTTGACTTAATGAATTGTGTGTATCCCAATGATCTTTGCACATTAACATTATTACTTTATCTTGAAGTGTTTCTTACTGTTGCTTATACTAAGTTGTAGCGTATTTCTTTTCTAGGATTTTTTTAATCTGGTACCTTCAATGCTAAATTAGTTGTCCATATTGTACCTCAAATAGCAGCTTGAAACTAGTGTGAGTGTGTCTTTGTAACTCATTTGTTATCAGATGAATGACCTGTGTGTGTATTTTTTTTAAATGAAGCATCTGTCTTGTAAAGTAGGAATTATTTTTCTTCCCATTTTTAGCACATCATGTAACCATGATGTTCATTACTGGGTAAATTCAATATACTTGTTTATTAGATGGAGTTATTTCTCTCTGGTCTTAGACTCCAATTTGGGGTCTTCTGAGGCAGTATTTCAGATCTGTGATAGAATAATGGGAATTCTGTTTATTTTTTTATTATTAACCTAATCATATGTTTTCCATGCAGATATACTTTTGATTAGGGCTTATCTGGCAATTTAATTTTAGTTGAGAATGCTTTTTTTAAGACCTGAATCATTTATGATTTTCCAAAAATCTAAAATTAAAAGGACTGTGCTCAATGCAGTATTAAAGTAAACATAAGTTGTGTTTTGTTCTGTTTTTAATGGGATGTGCTACTTCAGTGTTGTCAGCTGAGGTTTCTTTATCGTTTGAATTCCTTCATACTTTTCACGTCTTTTGGCTGAACCCTAACTGAGATGATTTTGATATTCTATATTACCTAAAAATTGAGATTGCCTTTATTTTTTCAGTGTCTGATTTATTTCCAGTTAATGAAATGTTTTTCCATATTCTCCTTTTCTTAGTTTAGCATGTAATACAATGTATTTGCTTTTTTTCATAATGTTTTTATGCTGTTCTCTAATCAATATCATAGTGCATTTTGAATCACCGATTCTTTTTACTGTACTCTAACGTGAATGGATTGTGATTTCTCAATTTTATTATCTTTAATCTCTTTCTCCTGTAATCACTTGTGTTGTGGTAAATGAAATACAGGTAGATTCTAACTGCTGCCTTGAGGCATGGAAAGACATCAGCTGTGTTTGACTCCTTTGCTGTAGGTTGACTTCTCCCTGCTAGTTTACTGTCCTCCCCTCTTTGTAGTCAGATTCTCTTGTGTTATGGGAAACATCATGTATGCCTTGCCTTTTTTTTCCCTCAAAGGATACTTCCCATGATTTGAGTTAGCAATTTTGCTATTTGTTTGTTTTCAGTCTCAACCTGAATATCCAGCATGATTTCTTAAATATAAGCGTCTTGCATACAAATATGTGTGAGGCTCTTAGACTATTACTTTTTGTTCAATGATTACATTGTAATCATTGTAAATTAATGTAAATTACGGCCTAGTATTGAGAACAAACAGATTCTGCATTGATTTTTTTTCTTTTCAAGATTATCGTGAATTCTGGTAGAACCCAAATCCACTTGGTACAAAACTGCTGAAAATTGAACTCTGCCTCCAAATATCTTTAGATTGAGTAAGTCTTTACTCGTGACCACCAGGTGTGGAGTGGTGTGGCAGAAAATGTGGCACTGGGCATTGGACTCAAGCCTGAAGAGTACACTTCTGTTCATCTTTACTTATATTTTACCTTGATAATAAGGGCTAGAATTGTTTCTGCTCAAATTAATTATGCTTGTTTGAGAAGGCATTTTTCTTGGGCAATTCGGCACTTAAGCCTTTCAGCCTCTGGCTATTGTGAGCTGTTCAGTGAAATACCATAGCTTGTTACAGTGTGACTCTGGAGAGGAAGCAAGCCTTCAGTGTAGTAGTGGCTTTGTTTATGAAAGCTGTCAAGAGAGTTGTCAGCATGGGTGCAGTATATGGTCCTTGATTTTGAAAAATGCTGAGCAGATTTGCATGTTCTAGCAGTTTCTATAATATAAAAATACAACTTCAGTGCCAATAGTTGTGAAACATACAAATGAAGCACTTGGTACTAGCTTGGGTGAGCAGTAAAAGTAGAATCTGTGTCCTGTTTACAAACAGCTGGATAGTTTAGTTGTTCATAGAGTACCTGAGAAAAAAGCGAGGGCTGTCTCAAAACTTCTTATGTACGTCTGAATTTCTAGAACTCCTTGGCAAATGAGTGGCTGACTAGGAAGACTGTACTTGGTACATCTGTGCACTTGAAATCTACTCTAGAAGCCTATTGCAGGGTTTACTATCTTAATGACCCTTCCTGCGAAGAGGGGAAGATTTGTCTGTCTCGAACATTGCTGTCCAGAATCTAATTTGCAAGACTGCTTGTATGGATTCTAACCTATCTCTTTGCAGTGGGGATTTTGATTTTGTTCTGCTTTACTCCTTGAAATACATCAGGTACTTTATGTAACTATTAGGAGTGTTTAAACCAAATGTGAATGGTCCCCATAGTTTGTAACTAAAATTGCTTTTTTCAGTGTCTATCACTTAAATATGGATGATGATGGTGGTTGTTAGACTGGGATGGTGTTCAAAGTGTATGATTGAAAGGAATTAGGTATGTTAGCTATTAAAGGAATATCTCTATCCTGTCTTTCCCATCGCTCTAACTTCCTTTGTAAGCAGAGGGGACGGGTTTGGTAGTGTTAATATGACATTGTCTCTTGTAGGATAATCATGGGTCAAACCGGAAAAAAATCTGAGAAGGGACCAATTTGTTGGCGAAAGCGTGTGAAATCAGAGTATATGAGACTGAGGCAGCTCAAGAGGTTCCGACGTGCAGATGAAGTAAAGGTATGTCATCTTTTGGTTCCATTGCTTAAAAACTGATATCAAAACCAATTTTCTTTTGAAGTATAAGTTAAATTGACTATGAAAGTTGTCCCACAGTTAACAACTGCAATAATAGTTTCATGAAATATTTTGTTAACATACTGAATCTTCTCTTAACTCTGATACTGTACATAGGTGTGATACATTTGTATGTGATTGAATCCAGTGTGCTAAGTATCAGAAGAGACTGGAGAGCAAGTATGGCAGTTCCTTTAGCCACCTACTCTTTCTAATTCTCTTTTGAATTTAATTCCATGTTAAACCTGTAAGGCTCTAAATGTGAGAACTTTGTTTCAGTCGAAGAAAGGGATAACAATCTATAATAGAGTCTGACGGGCACTTAAACAAAACTTGGACAGCTCAGTGTTGAGCAACTTAATTTTTTTTTGGTTTTAGTGTATGTTATGATGCCCTAAGATGTCAGCAGATGAGTTCATAGTCTTTGATTTATTTGTAATGTTTACAATTGTGATTAATTTTTAGAGTATGTTTAATTCTAATCGTCAGAAGATACTGGAAAGAACTGAAATATTAAATCAAGAATGGAAACAACGTAGGATACAGCCTGTACACATCATGACTTCTGTGAGCTCATTGCGCGGGACCAGGGAGGTTGGTTAACATGTGTTGTGGTAATTCCCCTTACAAGGTTGTTAGCATGTTTTAGTTTTTATTACAGGAAATTTGGCTGTTTTTTTTAACTTTTTTCCAGCTTGATATGACTTTGCAACTAAAGAATCTTCTTACAAGTAAAGGAGTTATTTATTATTTACTTCCATCCGATGACTTCTGTCTGGAAAACACTAAATAGCAGGCTACTTAGCTTTGAGTGTCCCACGAGACCAAAACTTCTGATAATATGTGGATTGTACTACAGCATCCTTTAATCAAATCATTTTGTCTCACTGATGTTAGGAGTCTAATGTTGCTTCTATCAGAGTTGATCCCCAGTGGTACAAATGACGAGTTACTTTAGTTCTGAGTTAAAACACATGAAAGCTGTGAACATACTTATTTGAATAAGTCAGGTTCTGAAAGGAGTTGGTACACCCTTATGTTCAGACTATATTCAGGCTAAACACTAGATTTGTGAAAAAAGCTTCCATGATTCTGATGCTGATTTGAACACCCAAATTGGCTATCATGTTGGTAGCTGAAACAGTGGTTGAAGTCCACTCCAACTTTCAATATTCACCCCAGCTTAATTTATCTTGTTTGTCAGTTGCTCTTTAGACACTTCAAACTTAGCCAGTTTGAGGTTGCTTCATGTGTAATTACCTGAAAACCTAATTCTTTTCTTTAGGCTGAGAATGAAGACATTACTGTGTACAGGTTTATAAAAAGAAAAAAAAGCAACACCTTCCTATTCAAGGAAATTTGTCAGGCTTTCCTTTCTCTAAAATTTTAGAGGGAAGCTGATTTTCTTTATGTCAGAGGTGCATTGGTGTGCCTGACTGTTTTCCTTTAAGCATGATTGAATGTGCAGCTCTCATGTACAGCTCTACACCTATTATATGGCACTGTAGGATCAGAAATTCTCAAAATAACTGAGAGGTATACATCCAGTTTTCATTTTTTGATATAAGATCATGTCTCACCATTCCTCTATTGCTCTTTGGTTTTTTGTAGCTTGATTTACTATTTTTTTATTTTACTTTCTTGCCTGAATTGATTTCCTGCCTGAACTGATGGAGCACACTAATTACTGCATTTAAAACCAGTCTCTGTCTCCATGAATTAAAAGAACTCTACTACTTGATTTAAGATTGCTGTAATTTATAGTGGGAGAAGTGAAAGAAAATTAGTATGGGGGGTGTTGAAAGATTAAGTATTTTTCTTTCTTAATATGCTAAATTTCTTCAGAGTTGTTTAGGATAATGGCTAGAAATTAAGTTACTTGATGGAAAGGATTTGAGAAACTTGATGTTCTTGATGAAGTCTGTAGGGCGTTGCTGATGATGTAGGTTTCTTCCAATGCCTAGTGCAGTTGGCATCAATGAGAGACTATAATATGTGGTAGCATCAAGCTGAGTTCCGTACCTAAACAATGGGGGAACATAACTGAGACTTTGTACTAAACACCTTGAGTCATTTTGACACAGTCTGAGATTTCTAGTTCCAAAGATAAAAGTAATGATTTTTTACTTCTGTATTTTTCTTTAAATGAAAAATTTGCTAGAAGGCTGCTAGTTAGAAAACTAAATGTTAACCTGAAATGGCAATAAAGCACTATCATAGCACAGTGTCTTGAGTATTGACATACACAGCAGAAATCTAACTTGATTGCCTGCATATTTAAAAATAAAATAAAAAATCTGGCTTGTATCATTCTACTGGGGTACTGTCTCTATATACTGTTTGTTATATTACTTTGTGTATTTCTTTAGAAATGTGAAGCTCTGTTCATCTTTCCCTTCTGGAAAGGAGAAAGATCTTTTGTCTCCACTTCCTTTTTTCCTTTCAGGTAGCTATGATAGCTGTTCTACATTTTGTTTTACTTAACTCCAAAGCTTCCTTGTACTTTCCCTAGCATTGTATTTTCCTATCTACTCTTGTCTGTAACGTTTTTTAGGACTTTTTCATAGTGCTGCTCAACTACTTGAGAAGAGCTGATCTGTATCTGTTATCTGTTGAATTGATGCAAGAATAACCTAGAAGTTGTTTGTATTTCTGTGGCATGTTTATCCTTTGGAGGCTGCATACACATTAGAATTAAAAAAAAAAAAACACAACTCATTGACATGTCCAGAGTTGCATATTAAGATGTTAATTTTTCCTCTGCTCTTTGTGTAAACAGTGAGCATAATCAAAGATTTGGGTATAGTATAGAGATACACAGACAGTAATGGGTAAGCAGGGCAGGAGTTAACAAGACATATGAAGTATCAATTTCCATAAGATGTCTTGCTGTCATTAAAGTAAAATTTTATTTTTTAACATGTATCATACATGATTTCTGCAGTGTATTGATCTAAAGCCAAGGGAATTTTCATCTGCCTCTGTGATGGCTTCAGTAAATACTCTAAGACCAGTGTAGCAGCAGCAGGTACTAGATCTGTTCTGAGGTACAAAAAATGGTTTATATGGCAGGCTGAATAGTCTGAATAAAATGCTAAGTATCTAACACAGCCACTTAGTATTATGTGGAGGAAAAAAAAACACAAGTTCTGTTGACAAAGGTATTAAAGCATAAATAATTCCTGCATCTTTTTTCTTGCTAAATCTGTTCTTATTATGCCATACAAACCTGAAGCATTTCTCAAAGGCAGGTCTAGAGAATTTTGACAAACACCATTTTGTTTGTTGTAGAGTTATTTTTCTGTGATTTTTTTTTTTCCCTGAAATTGCTATGTAAGTGTAACTTCAACCTTTTATTTCAGTGCTCTGTTACCAGTGATATAGATTTTCCAAAACAAGTCATCCCACTAAAGACTCTCAATGCTGTTGCTTCTGTGCCTATAATGTATTCTTGGTCACCCCTTCAACAGAATTTTATGGTAAGTTTAAAAAAGTGGTGCCAGGAGAAATGTATGGTGAAAAGAGAGGGGGTTAGTTTTAGAAATAAAACACGAGTAAAAGATATTACCAATTGCAGACTAAACCTGTGTTTTAATGGCCCTCAGTATCTCTACAACCTTGCTGTAAAGAAAGCCTTACAGTATTTAATTTCAACATAGAATGGTTTGGGTTGGAAGGAACTTCAAAGATCATCAAATTCCAACCCCTCTACACTTTTCACTAGATCAGATTTGTTTTGGACCCCCATTCAACCTGGCCTTGAATACTTCCAGGGATGGTGCATCCACAGCTTCTCTGAGCAACCTGTTCCAGTGTCTCACCACCCTCTGGGTGAAGACTTTCTTCCTCATGTCTAATGTAAATCTCTCCTTTTTTAGTTTAAAACCATTATCCCTTGTTCAATCACTACTCTCTGACAAAGAGCTCCTGTCCAACTTTCTTATGGGCTCCCTTTAGGTACTGGAAGAGAGCCTTCTCTTCTCCAGGCAGAACAACCTGAACTTTCAACCTTTCTTTGTAGATGAACGAAGAGGCGCTCCAGCCTTCTGATCATCCTTATGGCTCTCCTCTGGACTTGGTCTAATAGGTCCATGTCCTCCTTGTGCTGGGGTCCCCAGGGCTGAACATAGTATTCCAGGTGGGGTCTCACAGGAGCAAAGTAGAGAGGGAGAAACACCTCCCTTCACCTTCTGGTCATGCATCTTTTGATGCAGCCTAGGGTACAGTTGGCTTTCTGGGCTGGAAGTCCACATTGCTGGCTCATGTTGAGCTTTTTGTCAACCACCACCCCAAGTCCTTTTCCCAGGGCTGTTCTCAATCCATTCTCCATCCACCCTATATTTGTGCTTGGGATTGCCCCAGCCCAGGTGCAGGACCCTGCACTTGGTCTTGTTGAATTTCATCAGGTTTGCACAGGCCCACCTCTTGAGCTTGTCCACGTCCCTCTGGATGGCATCCCTTCCTTCCAGTGTGACAACAGCACCACACAGCTTGGTGTCACTGGCAGACTTGCTGAGGGTGCACTTGATTCCACTGTCCTTGTTGCTAGCAAAGATGACAAACGGTGGTCCCAATACTGACCCCCAAGGAACACCACTAAGCACTGATCTTCACTTGGACATGGAACTGTTGACTCTCAAAGTGCGACCATCCAGCCAATTCCTTTCCCATTGAGTTGTCCATCCATAAAATCCGTGTCTCTCCAAATTAGAGACAAGGATAGCATGGGTGACAGTGTCAAATGCTTTGCACAAGTCCAGGTAGATGTCGGTTGCTCATCCCCTGTCCATCAGTGCTGTAACCCCATTGTAGAAGGTCACCAGATTTGTCAGGCATGGTCTGCTCTTTGTGAAGCCATGGTGGTTGTCACCAACCACTTCATTTTTCATGTTCCTTAGCATAGTTTCCTGGAGGATCTGCTTCATGATCTTTCCAGGCACAGAGGTGAGACTGACTGTCCTGTAGCTCCCCAGGTCTTCTTTTTTTTTCTTTTTCTTTTTTTTTTTTTTAAAAAAAAAGGGTTATGTTTCCCCTCCTCAGTCACTGGGAACTTTACCACATGACTCCTCAAATAGGATGGACGGTAGCTTAGCAGCTACATCTGCCAGTTCCTTCAGGGCCTTGGGATGCCTCTCATCAGGTCCCATGGACTTTTGCACTTCTACATTCCTTAGATGGTTTTGAACGTGATATTCTCTTACAGCGGGCAGTTCACAATTCTCCCTGTCCCTGCCTTTGCCTTCTGGGACTTGGACTGTGGCTAGAGCTCTTGCAGATGAAGTCTGAGGCAAAAAAAAGTCATTGAGAGCCTCAGCCATCTCCACATTCCAGGTAACCAGGTTTTATGTTTCCTTCGGGAGAGGGCCTGCAGTTTCCCTAGTCTTCCTATTATCACTGACATACCTATAGAAGTCTTTCTTGTTACCCTTGATGTCCCTGGCCAAATTTAATTCTAAAAGGGCTTTGGCTTTCCTAACCTGATCCCTGGCTGCTTGGATGATGTCTCTGTATCCCTCCTAGGCTACCTGTCCTTGCCTCCATCCTCTGTAGGACCCTTTTTCTGCTTGAGTTTGGCCAGGAGCTCCATGTTCATCTAGGTAGGCCTCCTGGTGTTTTTGCCTGACTTCCTACTTCCTCTTTGTTGGGATGCATCACTCTGGAGCTTGGCAGAGGTGATCCTTGAAAATTAATCAGCTTTCTTGGGCTCTTCTTCCCTTCAGGGCTTTTTTTTTGCATGGCACTTTACCAAGCAGACCAAGAAGAGGTCAAAGTCTGCTCTTAAAAGGTCCAGGCTAGTGAGCTTTCTGTGATCCCTCCTCACCTGACATAGTGTGGTGCCCCCTCCTTGTTTCCCATGTCTGTCCTTCCTAAAGAGCCTGTATCTTTCAGAGCCACCCCACCACATTCTCGTATTGCTAATGAGGTCGTGGCCGTGCAGGTCTGTGTGCATCTCTAACTCCTCTTGTTTGTGTTAGTGTAGAGGCATTTTAGTTGGGCCCTTGATGAAGCTGACTTACTGGCGGGGGCTGGAATTTCTTCTGCTGCTCTTCAGGTGCTCTCCTGCTGACCCGTGACCCTTTTCCAGGCTCTGGGCATCTATCGCTGACACCAACATCAGACTGGGAGGAGCGGGATGGGCTGAGGTTCCCCTTCCCCAGCAACTTTAGTTTAAAGCCCTCTTTGCCAGCTTGGCAAGCCTCAGACCAAAGATGCTCTTCCCTGTCTCTGACAGGTGGACCCCATCAGCTCCCAGCAGGGCAGGTTTCTCAAAGCCTGTCCCATGCTCCCCTGGCTGTGGCATCAGTCCTGTAACCATCTGTTGATTTGACAGATTCAACTGGCCCTTTCAAACCACTTCCCTCTGACTGGGAGGACTGATGAAAAAATTACCTGTGCTCCTGAGTCTTTCACTGCTGCTCTCAGGGCTCTGTAATCCCTCTTGATGCTCCTCACACTGCTCCTGGCTGCATCACTAATGCCCACGTGAAACAGCGGGTAATGGTAGTTAGTGTCCAAGGCTTGGCAGCCTCTTGGTGACATCCCTGATATGAGCCCCTGGTAAGCAGCAGACTTCTCTCAAGAGTGGATCAGGTCAGCAGATGGATGCCACTGTACCTGTTTCTCAGAAGAGAGTAATCTGCTACTATCACCTGTAGCCTTTTCTTAGGTACACTGTATTTAAAATAATAAGAAATATTTTCTGAGGGATGTGACTGTCCTTACATAACTTACATAAGACAGGTGACCAACATACCTGTAGCAGAATAATAATTCTTATGTACTAAAGAGTTCTCAGTCCTGAAATAGTCTCCCCATGTAATGGTGATCTCATATAGCAACTGGAGTTTAGCCTTTTTTTCTAATTAGCTTTACTGTATATGCAAGCTCTAATGTTAGATTTCTGATAAAGGTGTTTGATTTACTTGAAAAGCTTAGCTTATTACAAATCTTTGTCACAGCATTTTGTATACAATGGCTTTTGCTGAAATGGTTATGAAGATAATCACAGCAAAGCAATTTAAATAACCAGCTTTATCAGTATAAGTACAGAGTTCTTCCACACTTTTTCCTACTTGCTTTCAATTTGTCAGTATTCGGGTATTTGCACTGCTGCAGAATGATGATCAGCAGGAAACTTTGCATTGTCTATTTTCCTAACAATAAAAGGCTCTTTTGAAATGCTGGAAAACACAGCTGAGTATTAAGGTCTGTAAATTCTACTGATAAAACTTTAGGTTATTAATGTGGTATATCTGGATATAGACAAAACAAAACTGAGAATGGCATTTGGATTAAATAGTGTGAGGCATATTTCTGTGCTATCTGTTTAGACAACTTGAATTTAGAGTCTTTCCGTATCATGTTTTCTTATCTCTAGCAAAGGAATGAAACCGTGATTTCTATCACGTTACTGAGAGAACGAATTTATCAGTGCAAGCTTCCCAAAGCTAGGTAGCTTATTGTGCTTCTGTAGTAGAAGTTTTGTTGCAACACACTGCTGACCTTCATGTTAGGAGTTAGTGTCAGCATCTTGAGCCTTTCAAGACTAGTGCAAAAAGTTGTTGAATAAATATGAGGGTTTTGTTTTTAGTTAACTGTGAATATGCTAAGTGGTGAAGCCAATTTAACTGTTATCTAAACAGTTGTAGATTATGAAAACAGCAGTGCCGATATGGCCAACTGAACATGCAATTTAACAACGATTATGATCAAACAATTTTACTAGGTAGAGGATGAAACTGTTTTACATAACATTCCGTATATGGGAGATGAAGTGCTTGACCAGGATGGTACCTTTATTGAAGAGCTTATCAAGAATTATGATGGGAAAGTACATGGAGACAGAGGTGAGCCCAAACACTCAGGTATACTAATCACATCTTTCTACATAAATAACTTCTGTCAGTTTTATTTGTTAAAGCCTGATACGTGATTGTTACAATAGTATCTCTAGAATGCCTGTGCTGTGTAAATGTTGGGTATAATAGAAATCCTTATATAAATATAATGACTTTCATTTTCATAAGGCTACAAAATATTAAAGCATGGAAAAATTAAATGCATTTTTTTTCCAGAACCATAGAGTGATTCATCATAATGCCTAAGTAACATGGAGAAGTTTTTGGTGTTCAATGTTTCAGGGCTTTTGAATATAATAGTATAACATCCAGATGTGTGTCCTGCTTAGCATAAAGTGGCAGGAGAGGCATGCAAAACTCTAATTATAATAACACTTACAAATTACATTCAGTAGAACAACCTTTTGTGGATTTTGATTTTCTTCCCTTACCTTCAAGGTGTAAATAACTTTTCATTCGTTATCACAAATTAATTGTATCAGAGAGTCATACAATGGCTTGGGTTGGAAGGGACTGTAGAGATCCATCTAACTCCAACCCCCCTGCTATGGGCAGGGACACCTTCCACTAGACCAGGTTTCTTAAAGCCCCATCCATCCTGGCCTTAAACACTTCCAGGGATGGGATTAGGACAGTGTCAAATGTTTTGTACAAGTCCGGGTAAATGACATAATTTGCTCTTTCCCTACCTACCAATGCTTTAACCCTGTTGTAGAAGGTCGCTGATTTGCCCTTAGTAAAGCCAAGTTGGCTGTCACCAATCACCTCATTTTCCATGTGCCTTAGCATAGTTTCCAGGAGGATCTGCTTCGTGATCTTTCCAGGCAGAGATGAGACTGACTGGCCTGTAGTTCATTGGGTCTTCCTTTTTTCCCTTTTTAAAAATTGGTGTTATTTCCCTTCTTCCAGTCAGTGTATACGTACCTATCTACAGTATGTATATGTACTCACATGTATAATTTTTTCTTGAATCATTAGATCTGCTTGCTCTGTGTATCCACTCAGAATGGCTAATACAAGCCTAATTTTATAGTTGTAAAAGTTTCTCTGACTATTCTGCTTCCCCTTCACAAAAACATTTGTCCTGTTTCGCTTCCTGCCCACTCTGTCCCAAGCAGAATCATTTCTTGCAGTGCTACTTTTTACACTCCTGTTAATGCAGGAGTGACTAAGGAGGAAAACTACATTTCTGAGTATATTTTGTGTCACTCATGAAAGTTAAGCCTGTGATTCAGTAGTATATGTTACTCAGTCCTGCATCAGTCTTGCTAATGTCCTCAGGATAGAGGGTGCCTTTATATTTCTTGAACATCACTGTTTTTTGCCTTTGGATAATTTTACAAATTTACTGATTGTTGACATTCCTGTCAGAGAACTGATTAGGTCAAAATGTTGACACTACTAATAAATGTATTATATTACTGATTTAATTTATTATTAAGTGAGTCCAGCTTTAAAATTAATTTTCTTTCACTGCTTTGAGTTCCACATTCATGATGGCAATTATTCATGTCCTTCGTACCTGTATATAAAAAGTCAAGAGCTCTTTTTATTTTTCCAGTGACTATTTTTTGTGTGTCTATAATGAAATTTAAATGCTATAGAAATCTGTAATCCAGAGGCATTTCCTTTAATTTATTTATATATATATATATTGAGCCATAATTATAAAATAGTTTTGTAGTTGCACTTTTGGGAGAGAAATTCTTATTAATCTATGTGGGTATGTTGAGAGTTCTGTTTAAAACATCCAAATACCTGCCTCTTTCCATTATCTGCGTATTAATAAATCTATGAGCTTCCTTCAGGTTACAGTGTGACATCCACACCCCTGTTCAAGTTCAGAGGTAGGGTCAAAGCACTACAGTTGCCACATGGTTCAGTTATTTTTTGAGAAGTAACAGCAGTATGTCAATGTTAACTACAGCTTTCCTCTCTACAAAAAATGCCTTTTTGTCCATCTGTGCTGCCCTGTGAGTTTCACAGCAAAATCTGAGCTAAAAAGCAGATACACAGCATTGTATCCTTGAGTTTTCTTGTGAAATTGATGTTTATATTTCCTTGACAGTGACATCTACAGTAGTGAAAATAGATGCTAAAACTACCAGCCAAAAGTCTCTCTGGGGATTCCATATCTGTCTAAGGATAGTTTCATAATCTTTTTGCATGCATTGTCTGTCTTTGCATGCATAAGGCTGGTTTAACCCAACCACACTGGAATTGGGATTCTGGTATAAAATCTCTTAATCTAGCTAGTAACTCGACTCTTTAAAAAAATAATAAAATATATATATATATATCAAGGAAGAGAGATTTATTCTTGTTTACTGGTATGAAGAATAGGTAGTTGAAAAGAATTTTCAAAAATATTTCTCCCCATCCTGGTTCTCAGGTAAAAAAAAAAAAAAAAAAAATACCAAGTATTTTTAATTCTTCTGATTTCATACATTGAAATGAAGAAGGAAAAATGCAAATTTGTTTTTCATAAATTACAGCTTTTGCCATAATTCAAGTGTAGGGAGGATTAAAAATATTTTCATATATACCATGTGCTTTTCTGTTCACTCCCAATTTTGCTGAATTTCAGAATGTGGATTTATCAATGATGAAATATTTGTTGAGCTGGTCAATGCACTTGGTCAATATAGTGATGATGAAGATGATGATGATGGAGATGACAATCCTGATGAAAGAGATGACAAGCAAAAAGATCGGGAAGGTAACAGGATGGGTATGTCTGTCTGCAGACTTTAAAATTTAAGACCAAAAAAAACTTTTCTTTAATCACTTGGTAAATTTGTTCAAACCCTTCAACTTAATAGTTTTCAGATCTAAAGTAACATCATTTTCTTCATCATTTCCTTTGTCATTTAGTTCAATAAATTTACAGAGAATACTACAAAAAATGCTTTTGTCAGCTTTTGTTTCTCTCCAAATTGAGACAATCAAATGCTCAAAAATCAGTTGGGAATCTGTGTAATAAATGCTTTGGTAAGCCTCAGAAAATGAAATATTATTGTTCTTAAGTAGACAGTTCTGAATTGCCATCTCCATCTGCTGGTGAAATAATGTTTTCTCAAAATTTTATTAGTACAATTCTGTCAGCAGGAAAGATCACTTTAAGGAGTTTAATTTAAATTCTCAATAATTTAGAAATAAAAACCTTTGTTTCTTTTTTTATTAGGATTTTGGCGAAGTCCCTCTTTGAACACCTCCTTGAAGTAGCAAAGTAGCAGAAATATAATTTTTGTTTGTTTGTTTTTCAATATTTTGCTTCTTTGACAGAGAAAGAAAGTCATCCACCTCGGAGGTTTCCTTCTGACAAGATATTTGAAGCCATTTCTTCAATGTTTCCAGACAAGGGTACAGCAGAAGAACTGAAAGAGAAGTAAGAAAGTATTTCTTAGTATATATTGCTGTGTTGAATTATGAAACAAATATTCCTTGACTTCATTAAGTATTTGTTGATAAGGAATGGTCCCCAGTTTCTGTGGCTGTTGTGTAACTAGTGAAAGTGATATTTGAAGGTAATTGGCTGTTCTCTCCAATTGAGTCAAAAAATAGAGAGTTTTATTAGCTTTCCTTTCAAACTACTGAAAAGTGGGTGCTTGTGTGTGCTTAATGCCGTTTTCTTGAAGTGGTAAAATAAAAGCTGTTTTAAAAAAAAGCCACCTTTTTGGTGTTAGTGAGTAATATATATGAAGTGGCGAGTTCCAAAGTAAATGCATGCATTCCTAGCAATTTTGTACTTGTGTTAATGAGTATAGAACTTGTCATATTACTTGCTGATGAACCTTTCTAGCTGACACATTACCTACAATTTTTTGTAAAAATGTTGTCACTGAAAACAGAGTGGTACTTGTTAAAATTTGTTTTTCATTGTACTGAATAAATAACTTGTATTTCTTTCTCCTAAGATACAAAGAACTCACTGAGCAGCAGCTCCCAGGAGCTCTTCCTCCTGAATGCACACCAAACATTGATGGACCAAACGCTAAATCTGTTCAGAGGGAGCAAAGCCTACACTCTTTTCACACACTCTTCTGTAGGCGCTGTTTTAAATATGATTGCTTCTTGCATCGTAAGTACAATTGTATTGTGCTTGTATCTCTTGTTGTATCTCTTGCTTTTTGCAAGTCAAAAAACGTAAGATGCAATACAGAAGCAAGTAAAGAGAAATGAAAGCATTATTATCATTAAAGTTTACAAAAGTAATTTGTCCATGTTGACGCTATTTTGTAGGGAAAATTATACCTCAGAAAATTGAATGCACCTGTTTGAGGTTTGTTATGCTTTTTGCATTTAGGAATGCTTGTAGAATTGCAGGCTTAGACCAGCCTGTAATGTTACTTCTCTTTATCTGGTCTCAGGAGAACTACCCTTTTTCCCACTACTATTTCTGTGTTACACCTTTGTGGTTTGTGCAGAGAAACCGAGAATGGAATATGATTCTGTATAAAAATATATGGTTATTCAATAGACTTGCTTCGTCTTCCAGGAGGCAGAATGAATATCCATTCACAAACAGTTTTATCTTTCATTCTCTCAGGTCACTTTCACCTACCTGATGATTTGAAAAAGAATAGTTTCAGACAGTTGAATTTTAGTAACTGATATCCTTTCTACTGAACTCCTTTTGTGTTGACTCACACTTTTGGGGAATTCAAAAAGAGTTAGCAATGACTAGTTTCCATTTGCAAAATATGAAGTATAAGAGAAATTCGGAACTGCTAATTGAGACAATTATTTCTCTGAGAATGGAGTCAAAGGTAAAGGGGAACCCAATGGTCAAATATGAAGTGGTTTGGACCTTAGTTAAATACTACAATGCCCTTTATTTCAAATACTTTTTCTCTTTTGACTTAACTGCTCATATGTATGTTAGACTGCAAGTATAAATGCATATTCATTTTTAAATCTTCCTGCTTTGTCAGCAGCTCCTCATCCAGCATGCATGCATTCTGCCTGTATTTGTACTTCATCCAGAAGGCTTTACACCATGCTGGTGTTTTTTAGTATCCTTTAGTTGCCTCTTAGTTTGAGGAGGAAATGGTGTTCTTACATGGGGAGGGCTGGGGAGACTTCTAGTTTCATCAACATTTGTGGCTTTTGGAGTTAGGTCAGTTAGTTTCACTTTCTCCCTGTATTCTTTTGGCAGGTCTTGCTTGAAAATACAAGCAGAGAAGCTCTTACCTCTCAGTGTTTAAGAAAATAAGTTTGTGGAGGTATAGCTGCTGTCTTGGCCAGCCAGCTTCAACATTGTGTGTCCTGTGAAGCTATAGGTACTGTTTAAAAGTGCCTTAGTTGCCTGAATGACTCATTTCAAGAAGTGTTCTGCATGCAGCTGTAGTCTGTAGGACAGGGAAATGAAGCTGTATGCTACCTCTTTGTAAATACATTAGTCTGGAATTTCTTTTAAGGATATTTGACACTGTCAGTAGTCTCAGGGAGTTTGAATGCCAGTATAGTTTTCATTTTCCAAAATCATTTTGGTTTTTAAGTCAACAAGAAAGCATTGTACAGACACTTTGAGAACAAACTTTTTACAGTAGTGCCATAGAAGATGTTAGGTATTCAGTGTTTTTTTGGCCATTTTTCTCAGTATCTTTTATAAACTCGGAAGTTTTCAACCGAAGTTATGGGCTCCTTTAAGAATATGCATATACTCAATTATTAACACAGTTCATGTAGATCTGCCTTTATATAGATATACCTTTCATAGTCAGTTTTGAAGAATGTTAGAAGTAGAACTGAACAAACATACATACATAAGTCTGTGGACCCTTCTGGGATACACCTGTGAATGCTGAGTGAACTGGCAAATATTGTAAGGCCACTCTCAATAACCTTTGATTTGTGGCACCAGTTGTGGCAACTCAGAAGTGCCCAGAGACTGAAGAAAAACATGTGTCACTCCTATTTCCAAGAACTGCTAGAAGGAGGACCCAGGGAACTGACCCAGATCAGATTCACCTCGATCCCTGGAAAGATGATGAAACAGCTAATCCTGGCAAGTATTTCCAGGCACATAAAGGACAAGACATCTTGGGAGTTGTCAGCATGGATTCACCAAGAAGTCGTCATGCTTGATCAACCTGATAAGCCTCTATGATAAAATGACAGACCTTGTAAGATGATGGGAGAGCAGTGGATATTGTCTATCTGGACTTCAGTAAGGCCTCTGACACTGTCCCCCATAAGAGAAGCCTTTGAAGTATGGGCTGGATGAGCAGACAGTGAGGTGGATCGAAAAATGTCTGAATGGTGTGACCCAGAGGGTAGTAGTCAGTGGTGCAAAGTCTAGTTGGAGGCCAGTAAAGAGCAGAGTACCCCAGGAGTCAATACTGGGTCCAGTCCTGTTTAATGTCTTTGTAGAGGATCTGGACAATGGGGTAGAGTGCACTCTCAGTAAATTCATGGACAACACAAAACTGGGGGGAGTGGTTGACCCACGCATCCATCCAGAGGGACTTCACAGGTTTTACAGGAGAGGTGGGCTAACAGGTGTGCTTCAACAAGAAATGCAAAGTCCTGCATCCAGTGAGGAACAAACCCATGCATCAATATTTCCTGGGGGGCCATCCAGCTGTAACGCAGCTTTATAGAAAAGGCCCTGATTCCTGGTAGATACCAAGTTGAACATGAGCCAGCAATGTGCCTTTTCTACAAAGAAAGCCAATGGTCTCCTGGGCTGCATTAAGCAAAGTGTTGCCAGCAGGTTGAGGGAGGTGATCCTTCCCCTCTACTCACCCTTGGTGAGACCACACCTGGAGCGACATGTCCAGTTCTGGGTTCCTAGTACAAGAAAAACATGGGCATACTTCAGAGTGTGTTGTGGATAATTTCCTGGTCCAGGTGTTACATAAACCAACCAGAGAAGTCTTACTGGACCAGGTGCTCACCAATGTAGATGAACTCATTAGAAAGGTCAAGATTGGAGGCAGTCTGGGCTGCAGTGACCATGGCCCAGATGAGTTTGTGTTCTTAAGGTATATGGGCCTGGCAAAAAGCAAAGTCAGGACCCTGAACTTCTGAAGAGCAGTTGTTTAAAGGTCTAGTGGGTGAGATCCCCCTGGAACTGTCCTTAGGGACAAAGGAGCTGAACAGAGCTCTCAACCCTAGGGATGCTTTTCTTAGAGTAAAAGAGCTTTGCATCCCTTCCTGTCCCCATGTATAAGAAAGGAAGAAGGAAATGCAGGAAATGGGCATGGTTCAGCAAGGATCTGCTGGTCAAGCAGAGGTGTGAGAAGGTAATGCACAGGCAGTGGAAGAAGGGACATGTAGTGTGGATGTACAGGGACGCAGTCCAGATACACAGGGATGGGATTAAGAAAGCCAAGGCACAGATAGAACTGATGTTGGCAAGGGATGCAAAGACTAGCAAGAAAAGATTCTATAGGCACATTGGTCAGAAAAGAAAGGCCAAGGAGAGTTTATTCTCTCCGGTAAATGAGAAGGGAGAACTGGTAGTAAGAGACATGGAGGAGGCTGAGGTACTCAACTTCTTTGCCTCAGAATTCACTGCCAGTCAGGCTTCCTAAATCTCTTGAGTCCCTGGTGATGGCTGGGTGAGCAAAGTCCCTGTCACTGGAAGTATAAAGCAGATTTGAGACCACCTGATGAGACTGATCAGATAAAAGTCCCAGGGTCATAAGGGAAGTGGCTGATACAGTAGCCAAGCCTCTCTACATCATATTTGAGAAGTCCTGGCAGTTAGGCAAAGTCTCCCGTGACTGGAAGAAGGAAAACAATACCTCCTTTTTTAAAAGGGTCAAAAGGAGGACCTGGGGAGCTACAGGCTGGTGAGCCTCACCTCTGTGCCTGGCAAGATCATGGAGCAGATCCTCATGGAAGCAATGTCAAGGAACGTGCAAGATGAGGTGATCAGAGACAGCCAGCATGGTTTCACCAGTGGCAAATTGTGCCTGAGCAATCTGGTGGCCTTCTGTGATGGAGTGACTGCATCAGTTGACAAAGGAAGATCAACCAATGGCATCTACCTGGACTTCTGTAAGGCTTTTGACATGGTCACACATGACATCGTAATCTCCAATTTGGAGAGACATGGATTTGATGGGTGGACCTTTCAGTGGATAGATAAGGAATTGGCTTGAAGGTCACACCCAGAGAGCAGTGGTCAATGGCTCTATGTCCAAGTGGAGGCTGGTGGTGAGTGGTGTCCTTCAGGAGTCTGTCTTGAGACTGGTACTATTTAAAAACTTTATCAATGACATAGACAGTGGGATCGAGTGCACCCTCAGCAAGTTTGCAGATGACACCAAGCTGAGTGGCGGTTGATACAACAGAAGGAAAGGATGTCATCCAAATGGACCTGGATAAGCTTGAGAAGTGGGCCCATACAAACTTAATGAGGTTCAACAAGTGCAAGGTGCTGCACCTGGGTCAGGGCAATCCCAGACATGAGGACAGACTGGGAGAAGAACTCATTGAGAGTAGCCCTTAAGAGAAGGACTTGGGGGTTCTGGTGGACAAAAGGCGCTGTATGAGCCAGCAGTGTGTTACAACACAGAAGGCGAACTGCATCCTGGGCTGCATCGAAAGAGGAGTGGTTAGTAGGTAGAGAGAGGTGATTGTTGCTGTCCCCCCCCTGCTCTGACCTTGTGAGGCCCCCCTTGGAGTACCACATCCAGGTCTGAGGCCCCCAGCACAAGGAAGATGTGGAGCTGTTAGTGCGGGTTCAGAGGAGGGACATGAAAATGATCGGGGGCTGGGGCACCTCCCTTATGAAGAAAGGCTGAGAGAGCTGGGGATGTTTTGCCTGGAGAAGAGAAGGCTCTGGGGTGACACTACTGCAGCCTTTCAGCATTTAAAGGGGGCTTATAAAGCAGATGGAAAGCAACTTTTTGCTCAATGAGATAATGATAGGACAAGGGTGAATGGTTTTAAACCGAAAGAGGGGAGATTTAGATTAGAGGTTAGGAGAAAATTCTTCACTGAGAGGGTAGTGAGGCACTGGCATTGGTTGTCCAGAGAGGTTGTGGATGCCTCATCCCTGGAGGTGTTTGTGGCTAGGGTGAATGAGGAGGCCTTGGGCAGCCTGATCTAGTGGGTGGATCTTTTAAGGTCCCTTCCAACCCAAGCTATTCCATAATGAATTTCTTCAGATTTTCAGGGCCTTAATAGAAGGAAGAATAATGTTTTCAGTGTGGAGGCATTCGAAACAGCTATGTGTCAAGACAGAGTGTGAAGTTACCTGTAACGATTATGCTTTTCATGACAGCTCATGCGGCATGTTCATTGTTGTTAACTTTTTTTTTTTTTAAAAAATCAAGTTGATCATTGCAAAGAGACCTTTTGAAACTGTGTTTGCTATGCAGTAAACCATACTGGATAGTGGTGTAGTAAACTGATGCTTCAGTCACCATTCCCTGAAGACATAATCCAAATCCCACCTCTACATTGATCGGTCACTGCTTTGGATGCATTGCTTCAGTCTGCTTTTTTCTGTAGTGACAGCAAAGGAAGAGGATTTATTTTTTTTTACCCTGTGTCTGTGTGTGACTAGAGCTTGGAATTTGTTTGTTAAGAACTGAGAAAATTCACTTCTATGACCTCTTCACTTTCTGTGAAGTTTTAAGTCTGTTAGTCTAAATACACTGGTTTCACTCCTGGGATCTAAGTTGTAAGCAGAAATCTCTGGAGAAGGCATAGAGAATTAAAAAATAAAAAGTACAGGAATTCTATTAGTTCTGTTTTTGATCTTATAACTCCCATTCTTAGAGTCTGTTTTTGTTAACTTTATCCTTATTTTATATAGTTTCAGATCTTCATTGTAGAAAGTTTGAGTTAAATATTGGAAAATTTATCATTAGATTTCTAATATGTCAAGTCCCCCTGATGAGCTGGCAATCCCTTTATGTGCAGGTGATGACATTTCTGAAAAAAAAACTTGTGTTCCGACTTCATTTGCTGACAGCAAGGAATTATGCCTAAGTGTCTGGACTAACAAAGAATTTAGAAGAAGGAAAAATATCAGGTAGGGAGAATTTCCCAAATAGCTTGACTGTGAAGCAAATGTACATTTCAGGTTAAGCTATTGCCTGTGTGCTTTCATGAAAAAGTTGAGAATTGAGCCCGTTGGGGATCGCAAAGATGGAAAACATTCATAGTGGAACATTTTTAGAATTAATTTAAGGAAATTATTAAAGAAATTGAGTTTAGTTATTGAGAAAATTCTACAAAGTCATCTGTTTTGGAAAAAAAAATGTTGGCAACATTCAGAATACAGCTATAGAAAGTTTTGTATCTTGCCCTGGTCCTTTCTTTTGTAACAAGTCTCACAAATACCTCGCAATAGTTGTGGTAGATTCTGGTTATAGTGGTCAGTACTATATGGTGTTGTGTGTTTTGGAAATAGCAGAATACAAGATACAATTTGAAGATTAATTTTAAGGTATAGCATATTTTTGGTCTGGTTGGTTTGAAAAGTATAAGCATTTAATTCACTGCATTTCAAATGAGAAGGATTTCTTTATCTAGTGGAAAAGAAAATTTTAGTAAGTAAGCACTTGTTCTAAATTTTAATGAATAAGCACTTGTTTTAACTTGTTTTAAGACCTCACAAACTTGGAAGAGAAATACATGCATTGCCAAGTGGCCTAAGTAAAAATAGTTTTGATTTCTGCATGTTGCAGCAGTCTGACATGGATCATGGCTAGCAAATACTTTACTGTTCTTCTGCATTGTTGCAAAATCATTTTCCTTTTGTGAAGAGAGTAAAACAGTCTAGCTTGAATTAATAAAATGGTATACGGTGAAGATTTAAAGATACATTGTTGAAAAATGTGCCTTTTCTTCTACTTTTTGTTGAGAAGCTCCCTTCATCTCATTTCTCAAAAGCTGGAAAAGGGTGGAATAGCTTGGCATTAAATTCTATGGTTTCTTATTTAAATTATTTTAACTACAGAACATATGAACACTTCAAGGATATATGAAACATGACAAGTGACATGCTACATAAAAGATTTTAACTGAAATGTGGGGGAAGAGAGGAAGAAATGCTAATAGCAGCAATGTGCATAAATTACATCCATATACTTGTGTGTAAATAATTTTTACATATCTATATGTCAAAGTGGTAAACTGAAACGTTTTTATTCTTCCAAATTTATATCTGTGGAGAAAAAGATGCAATATTTAATTAGTGAAATATTTGTATCCTTTTATACCTTTTTAAGGCTAGCTTTGGAAATTGCTTCCCTGAAATCCTTATGTACTCTTGTCATTAATACAGGCATAAAATTAAAGAATTTACAATGAAATTTTTACCACATCATCCCTCATGGGAGAGGGGAGCATGCAGTGATGGTTTTAAGATGGAGTGATTTCACCAGTGGAGCTTCCTGAAGAAGCACTCATTAACACTAGCTCACCTTCCCTGCGGGTGTCAAATCAAATGCTTATGAAGCTATGTTGCAAACCAGATCACTGAAACATGATTTCCTTTTGAAAAACTTCTGTGAAGACATGTGAGCTCTGTCCTTAATAGTTGACAGATATTCTTCTTTAACAGGGGAATAACTGCATTTAAAATGTTCAATCTTGAAGACATAGTGGATTATTAAAAAGAGAAGCCTCATGTAGAATCTAGAAATTAGTAGGAAAAGCTATGGTGGTGATCTGTTGAAGGAAGACGTGAGTTTTGTTAATACAGAAGTGCCCTTCTTATGGATTAGTATTGGTGAGGTGGAGAGATTTGTTCTTTCAGTTCACACAGTAGCACTCTTTATTCACCAAGTGATGAAAAACTTAACTGTGACTTACCGTTGCTTAACCGTAACTGTGGTAAAACTGCAACATAAGTTCTTCTGAAGTTCTTGGGAATCAGTATTTTCAAACAGGAGTCTCTTGTAGGCCTTCATGGAGCGTTATGAAACAGGAAAGCTAGAACCGAGTCCTATATGCTTTTTAAACTTGAGTACATTCTCCATTTTTGTTCCTTGAAGTTGTGTATGTCATTGTTACCACATTTAGGGGAAAAAGCTATTTCCTCTAAGCTATTTATGTGTATTAAAACAAACAAAAAATCTTTGAGGATAAAGTGTTTTTTTAAGAAAACTGCAGAAAACTAAGGAGATAGTATTTTTGAAAAGCTCCTAATACAACAGGGAGCAATAGAGATACAACAACTTGGGAACTTAAGTATGTGAGTCTGGCTACAGATTTCCCAGACTTCACTTAAGTACGGGATACTGAAGAGTTCCTGATGCTTCCAATGAAAACAGGAAAATTGGTCTCTCTGGAAACATTCTGTTGGGAAGCTGTTATCAAGTGAGGGAAGAGCTGGTAGAGACGAGCTCTAGCAAAGGAATGGCTAGGGAACTTTGTTATCCTGTTGTAAAGGTGGTAATGTGGTATCTGCAGCCTACCCAGTTTGGCTTCATTCTGGGTCACCATTCTGCATCTTGAGTGCTCTACAGATGCCATCAGGATACAAGAAATAGTTCTCTACAAGTTGCATACTTGACTGGCTGTTCTGAACTGTATTAACTGTGTTCTGTTAACACATTTTTACATTGCAGTTAGGTCAGAGGAACTGGACTCTTATTGCCTGTTGGCTTAGTTGTGGTGCTAGTAACTACTAGAGTAAAAATGCTTGTAAGTCCTTCTCACTAACCAGAATGAAAAGTGGGTCTGTCACATTTGTAAAGTGTGTGACTCTTTTTTTTTTGACAAGATAGAAATGGAAAATGTGGTTCTTACAGCTTGAGAGACGAACACTTAATAGGAGAAACCCTGAATAATTCTGTTTAAGTTGGTAATCAAGTTTGTTCTGTTTGTTGGGAAGGGAGATAGAACAAGTCTTCCTTGACACATGAAACAAATGTGGTGATTGCCTTCACTGATATAAACAGGCATATGCAAAACTTATCCATCTGCTTTCCGTGTGTAATTAAGTGATAAGTCAAATGTCAGTAGATGGAGTATATTTTGTGTTTTTCTAGTTTTTATCATTTTTATGCTTTTTTTGGTGAAGTCTCAGTAAACCTTGTGTTTTGAATATTGTTTGAAGTTAGTTACCTAATGCATTTTTTTAAGATTTAAAAATGTTATTTTGTGATTCAACAGCATTCCATGCAACTCCTAATACTTACAAAAGAAAGAATACAGAAACAGCATTAGATAATAAGCCTTGTGGACCGCACTGTTATCAACATCTGGTAAGATTTCAAATAAACTGTAAGAATTCACTAAAGCAGAAATACTTGTAAAACAGCAAGCTGCAGGTAGTGTTAGGACATGCTAGGTATACAAACATGCCTATATTTGTGGGCCACTTGGAGTCAAATCTGTTGTCTTCAGTTTTGTGAAAGTAGAGTGTTAATCACCAAATGAAAGTCTGAGTATGAATAACTTAACTCTATTAGATCTAGTCTGACATAGTTATAGGGAAGAAAGATCATTACCTCCTAATGACACATTGCTGCCATTGTGTCTAACTTAGTTAAAGAACTGGGTGTTAAAGACTTAGCTCTTATAAGTTACATATCAACTAAAAATTGTACAGGTTTAGATTACTGAAGGACAGTTATATCCAGTATTTGTGTTTTTAAGAAACAATGTGATAGAAATTAAGGGGAAAGTGTTAGTAATATAATTTCAAATTTCTCATACTTGCCCTAAATTTTTTTTAATGTGAGAAACTACATATCTAATTTTCCAATCTGAAAACATACTATTGTCATATCCCTTTTCACTAGAAGGCAAATTGCCACTGATTGTATTTTGAAAAATGCAGAATATGTATTGTTTAGGCAAGTAAAGTTCTTGTTTTGAAGGCCATTCTCAGTGGGAAATTCTCATTCCTTCTGTCACCTAGGAAGATGGAAACTTACTACTGAATTATTTTTCACTTGGCAGCCAAAATGAAAGTAGAATTGAAATACATAAATACTTTGTAAATGTAGATTTATTCATGGTAACATCAGAAGTATTCATGTTCGTGCCAGAAAACTAGAACACAGACATTAAGAACAATTTGCATAATTGGTATGAGTAAATTAACTGGAATTTATCTATACATGATTAAGTTAAAGAACAATGTAGAATAACTCAAGTTTGTAGAGTATGTAAGTAGAATCTGTTATCTGCCAACCCCAGGCTAGACGTGAAAACACCTTTAAATTCTTTACTGAAAATTGTAGTGTTTTGTGTTTAGGAAGGTGCAAAGGAGTTTGCAGCTGCCCTGACTGCTGAGCGTATAAAGACACCACCAAAGCGCCCAGGTGGCCGCCGAAGGGGAAGACTTCCAAACAACACAAGCAGACCCAGCACACCAACAATAAATGTATTGGAATCAAAAGACACAGACAGTGACAGGGAAGCTGGAACTGAAACTGGAGGAGAAAACAATGATAAAGAAGAAGAAGAAAAGAAAGATGAAACATCTAGTTCCTCTGGTAAGCTGCTTTATTTAATTATTTGCAATGCTTGAGAGCATGAATCTAGATTATGCCATGCAATCTTAGAAACCATGTATTTGAAAAGTAGGGAAATCAGAAAAAACAATGAGTTTAATAGAAACCTGTAAAAAAAAAGTACAGATTGTCTTAATTATATATGGAAATTAAATGTGTAGTTTGAGTAGCCACAGTTACCTAATTTTAAACTTCTACAAGAGCTGTGTGAAAATTGCTATTTTGTTATAGTACTTAAATAAAAGAAACAAGTCAAAATGTAGGCTATTTTAACTACAGTTTAATAGGTTAATAATTTGGTGTTTGTAAAGGCTGTGGAAAAATTTTGAAACATAACCTTACATTCATCCATGCTTTCAATAATTATTTATTACAGAAGCAAATTCTAGGTGTCAAACACCAATAAAGATGAAGCCAAATATTGAGCCTCCAGAGAATGTGGAATGGAGTGGTGCAGAAGCCTCAATGTTTAGAGTTCTTATTGGCACCTACTATGACAACTTCTGTGCAATTGCTAGACTGATTGGGACCAAAACATGCAGGCAGGTAAGGAGGGGGGAAACTATTACGAAGGATGATAGTATTTTATTTTCAAAAACTGAGGTATAGAAGTACTAGCACTGAAAGAGAAAATGAACTGATTTTCTTGTTTTTCCTAAGAATGCTATGATACAGAATATGTGACACATATAAAAGTTAGTTTTAAATCTTTTTAAAATTAAATTTACAGGAAGTTGTAGTCAGACTATCTGTTCTTAAGGAGAAAATAAACTTTAAATATATTGAAAAGAGACTATGACTGGATATAATCTGTAAGATATTGGTTGGAGGAAATCATATTAACTTAGAAAATGAGCAACTTTCTACTAGTGAGAGATTTATCGTGGATGTATTATGGTATCTCTTGTTAGGTGTATGAGTTTAGAGTAAAGGAATCTAGTATTATTGCTCCAGTCCCTGCTGAAGATGTTGATACTCCTCCCAGAAAGAAGAAAAGGAAACACAGGTAAATTTGTTACTAAATAACCTTAGCATAACAGTAAATTGGAGATGCAAGGGATCAGAACAGAAATTATTTTGAAGGAAAAGTCATGCAACTCCTCTACTTTTCTTTTCTTTTAACAAAATTTGCAGCAATAAAATGAAAGTATGTTGTTTTCACACAAAAGCACTACCACGTAGGCAAGCATAACCCTTCCACTTCCTTCCCCTCCCCCCTTCTTTTTAACCTCTTAAACAGTCAGATTCTGGGTAGGTTTATTTTTGCAAATAATCAAGTTTATTTTAGAAATACTCATCTATACAGATGGTTAAAACATTCAGGATATTACAGTATAATTTTGTTTCAGCAATAAATAATAAATTTACAAGCATGATTGTGGTATTCAATAATGATTATATGTTATTTTGCAAATTAAAATCTATGGTTTTATGTTGAAATGTATTCCATCAAAATTCTATTCAGATCGTCAGTAAGAAAAAATGTTTCAGGAAACCAGGATTGCCTTTTTGGGAGGGGTGGCAGTGGGAATTCCTTTATTGCACCCAGCTTCATTATCAACTAGAACTTCAACTGAAGAAACAAGTTAATGAATTATTATTTAAAGTGTGGCTGCAATTAAAAACCTTCAATTAAGTACAAAATACAGCTATTTGGAGCTAGAAAGACCACCTAAAACAACTCCTGTTGAAATCATAAACTTAATGTCCAATGTCAGTGAACTGTAATCTTTGAGAATCCTGAAGTTTGAAAAATGTGACACCTTGTGTGTTGTGATCATTTTTCTTCCCAGGGATAAGAAAATAGGAGATAAATTAATAAATAAATGACTGAAAATTAGCAAGAGCATTTCTTTCTGCAAGGAATAAGTATACTTTTTTCCATATTACCTATTTTTCCCTTTAACTTTCCTTTTCTTCCACCAAGTTCATTCTTCCAGTTCTTCTCCCAGTAATTCTAGGTATATTTATTATTTTCAGGGTTAATGAAATTCCTAATGTTGGTTCAAAAACTACTGTTGGAGTTGAATGTTTCTGCTTTGTAGCACAGAAACAGCTGATGTAAGCTAGGAAAAAATTTGGTGAGCATCTGGAAGAGATTCTGTCTGTTCTAAGCAAAACCTATATTGATTTAATGTTTCTGGCACAGCATTCATGTTTGTGGGCATTTTTGGGGCTTGGCTGTTTAAATCTGGAGTTATTAGCCACAGTGTAAGTTTGGAATATTCAGTTGGGAAGCTTGCTTTCAGGTTCATGCAAATTGCTATAAAAATAGTGGCAATACATCTATTCAGAAAGCGCAACTAAAAGTACTCAAATTCGTTTTGAAGCTGAAATGGATTGTATGGTTAATGGATTGACATTGTTTTGGAGGAGTTTGAGGACTTTATTTTAAATAAATGAAAGAATATAACAGTATGTGGGGTTTCTTGATGTTCCTTTCTTCCTACTAGTTGCCGATAAACAAAACTTGTATGCCAGTGATTTGGTTTTGAAATGCCTTTTAATTATTTTTTTAGCCCTCAGTGAAGGAAGAAATTTTCATTTGATTTGAGAGAATGCGGCAATCAAGCAGTCTCCACTCTGTGTAGCAGTCTTCCAAAAAAGGAAAACCTTTTAGCCCATCCACATACGAGTGTAATCTGAGCACTGTCTAAAGATGGCGCATGGTCCTAGTGATTGGGAAAACCATCTGGAAGTCTTTGTCTGGTTCTTATGCTGAGTCCAGTTTGATTTTACTCAGTCACAGAGTAAATCCAGTCCTAGAGACAGGATAGTTCTTTTTTTCTTCGCACTTCCCTATTGCAAGGGACTTGCTGGTCTGCAGGTTTTACGTGTGCAGATCTGGTACACAGCATTTAAGGAAAAGCAGCATACCAAACAGAAAAGCAGCAACAGAGGACTTAATGACATTTTCTATCTGATTTGATAGCAGATTCTCTTATAAGGCTTTATGTTGAATTTCTTTTTTAATATCCACATAGTATGATAAAATGACAGTTCTGTCTTGTGAGTGGAGCTGCCATTGTTAGCCGAATGGCATATTTCCCATGTGGTCTTGTTTGTATTCATGTAGGCATACTGAGCGACTAGCTGGCATGACTGCACCCATTTGGGATAGATGCAACCTTCCTTCCAGTGTCGTTTTAGTTAGATAGCTGTAATAAGACTGAGCAGTGACAGGAGAAAACTTTTTAGGTAGCTATATTTTGGAGAGCTGGTAAATGTTAGAACTTGTCTTATATATTAGAGATTAACTTGGCAGTTTGTGATAACTCTGCTTTGCTAGCAGAATGAGTACTTTGCATGAGAAGCAGACAATAGAAAAATCTGAATAAAGAAAAAAAGGGTTCTTCAGTACTGTTCATTCTCTTATGTATGTGCTTTCTTCCGTTGCTGGGAACTGAACTGCACTTACTTTAATCAGCACTCTTCCATCTGCATTGTTAGGGATCTGTTATTGATTGCCATGTAATGCTGCTGCTTGATTTTTTTTTCCTCCCTTCCCTTTCCCATACTCTATTCAGATGTGAGTTTACTTACTAAACTTTATTTGAAAGTATTTGCTTTTTTCCCAATTTTTCTCACTTTCATCTTGCTGTCCCTAGACTATTGTTTACTCACTACATATGTCTGAGTAGCTAATGCAGTTCTGCATAGAGTTCATGGTGTAAAGATGCATGTTAGCAAAGAAGAAAAATTGTTTTGACAGCTGCTGTCATAATGCTTCTGGAAATGCTTGTTTTCTAAGCTGGCTATCCTGCAGATGTTAGCAACCAGATGTACAAATCCCCACCTGCTTGTTTGGAATTCTGCCACTGAGTTTCCAGTTTTTTTTCTCTGATACCCTGTGATGCGAGTGCTTCCTCAACTTTGTCTTCTCCTTCCCTTCAGTTCTTGGTGCACAAGGCCTGATCTTGCCTTATATTTCTGTTTAGATAGCAGATTATAGGGCAGATGAAGACATTAGTCTCTCTGCCTCTGATAGGGTGGGTACTCATTCAGGTTTCAGTTCTTTGTACTCATAAGGGGAACCTACAATGCTTCCTAGCTGGTTTTGAAAGTTGCAAGAAAATGAAAACAATACTTGATAGTGCTAATGAAACCTTCTGTCTAACTGGTCAGTGTTGGCAGCTCCATGCTGCTGCCTGTTATTTCCCTCACATCATAGTCTCACAGGGTGTCTTACGTTCCTTTCTTGCTGAGGTCTCTTAGCCTACGACACTAGTCTCTGTTACAAGAGTGGCAAAACTGATGCCTTTGTTATTGTGACTTCCATACTGAATTTTCTATTCATCTTGAGTTGTTAGTATTCTGAACTTTTGGTTGGTAATGGCAATCTTTGTCATATTCAGGTAGCCATGTCAATACAATCCACTTTCCCATAAAACCAAAAAGTCCCAGCAGGCAATTAGCAAATGGCATTTTACTGTAAAGTATTACGATGGTGCTTAACTTAAATATCTGTACCTATAGATAATCATACTAATTGCTAATGAAATAGTTTTTTAAGGAGTGTATCCACACGAAAGCCTTGAAGGGTTTGGTATGCTGGAAGGTTCCCATTACCTTAAGCTGAGACAAGCTTCTGTGAAAGAGTTGTTCAAAAGTAGCATATAAGTTATACTTGTCAAATACCAGCCAGGAAAAAAATAAAATAAAGGTAGCATAAAGGTAGCTTATGCATTAGAGTAATTTTAAGTCAAAATCACGCTCCTTCCAATTATATGGGAATGGTCTTCTTACATAAGAAGACCATGTTTCATAATTCAAAAATATATGTTGTCATCTTTTTTTCCCCATTCTTCTCTTCTAGAGTGAGCCATTCTTAATAGGAATGTCATCTATTTATTACAGTGTTCTGTAATTCTGATAGTCTTCAGTTCTGTGCCCTCTCCTCAACTGCATTAACTTCAATAAGCCTGCCTCTGGGTTTCTAACTTGTATGGGTTTCTACAAATGTTTGGAAGAAAGTTAGCCATTGATAGCTTAATGAAGTCCAACAGTAAAGCTTTGAAAGGGCAATAGCACGGAGAATCTTGTTTACCTAAAAATATTGCATGTGACAGGAGGAGGCAGCAAACAACTGAATTAAATATGAGATTGAGATGATGCTTATATAAAAGAACATACCAGGTAAAAAATCCCATTTGGGTAGGTACAGCAGAAGATAATTTTTCAGAACACAGACTTTGGACTGTTGCATTCATTGAAAGGCAGTACAGTTTAAGTATTCTGTGCTGAGGAATTTGAGTACAGGTGTTTACTAGTATTTCAGATCAGTTATAATAAGTAAATTTGCACAGAAAGTAAAGTTGCTAGATGCAGCTAGCATCATATTTCGTAGTTATTTTGTTGGGGAGTGAGTGTTCTATATTTCCTTGATGTTGCTATATAATGTACTAATAAATGGCAAGAATAAAATTTTGAAAATCCTAACTCCAACTAATTTAACTTTTTAAAAATTGTTTATTCACTGAAATTCAGCTGCTAACAAAAATGCATAGAATTGAACAAAAACTGAAAAAACATATGTATTTCTTCTTTTAATTTTAAGGCTGCTGAAATTTTCTAGGTGTGTGTTTGGTACCTGAGGTCCAGACAGATATTTTTGCTTAATTATGTCTGACTCTGCTATTCATGATATGTTACTTGCCCACAAAATTTGCAACTTGAAATGGCTACAAAATGAAGGGGTAATCATAACTTGCAAGAAATTGCAAGTGCAGCGAGCTATGCTGAGATAAACAAAAACATGTTATTCCAACAAACATGCATTCCACAAATGCCCCAACCTCCTGCCCCCAAGCAAACTTGCAAAAGCATTGCTTAGGTAAGGTAACAGAGAAAGGACATTGAAGGAAAACTATAACTATGTAAGAGGAAGGCATATAATGCACATAAAATTTGAAATAGAAGGGAAATGGCTTAGCAGTGTGATCTCCTGTTGTCACATACTTGGAGATTGGCAGATGAGGGGTAATACCTGGTTGTGATCTGTAGGAGACTACTTGTGTGGTGCTGAGCCCAAGTCCTGTGATGCAAACAGCTGACAGACTTTCACTCCTCTGTTTAGACATGCCCCTGCATATCTGCAATTTGATATCTTCTGCTGCTGCTTCTGCCCACTAGAAGCAGTTCCAGCAGTCACCTTCTTGCAGGGTTCCTTCAAGGCCACACGAATTTAAATCATCTCTAGCCTGGGTTGGGTGGGGGCTGCTCATGTGTACAATTCTGAGACTAGAGTAATGCAGCGGTGTGGGGAGAGGGAGGGATGAGTCTGCAGAGTGTTTTGTCAGCTCCAAGAGACTAGAACAAGGTGATTCTGCTGCAACCACTTCGGATGTCTGTGCAGTTAGTGGACGTTCATGTTACCAGAAACTACCCATTTCATATCAAGCATTGGTGCAAGATGCAGATATCTTTCCCAGCCCACTGCAGGAGGAGTTCCTGTCAACCTTCTTGTGTTTGTTTTGTGTTTTTGCAGGTTGTGGGCTGCTCATTGCAGAAAGATACAGCTGAAAAAGGGTTAGCATCTTTCCATTCAATTTATGTCCTGAACTTTAAAGATCCTACTATTGCTTTTTTGGTTTGCTTGTTTATTTGTTTGTATTTTTTAATGCTAGGTCATTATATACATTCCATGGAGTGCTAGAGATCATAGGGGAAGTAAATAAATAAATAAATCTCATTACAGACATAGTATGGATATAAAATACACTACATTGTTTAAATAACTTATTGGAAACACTCTATAAAATGAAAATGGCAGGAGGCTGCATTTACAATTTTTTAAGTATGGTGTCATTAAAATACATAAAACAGTATCAAAAATAGGAGCTGCAGTAAAAAGCAGCATTTGTTTCTTTAAAAAACAGCTTATTTTAGAAATTGTTTTCTGAAAAATTGTTGAGAGTGGTTGGGACTTTAAGCAACGAATAATCAGTTTGTTTCTCTCCCCTTTTTTGTTGCTGGTTGAGCATTTTTGTAAATATATGCAAACCCAACAAAAGCTCAGGAGTATTAACAGCAAATGTAATTTATATTGCACCAAATTCTCCTAGCTGCTCTACAGGTAATGCTAGATTTTCCACTAGTAGTCCCTCCTAGCCTGTAAGATGTTAGCATTGTCTGTTTTGGAATATTGACTTTGGAAATCACAGTGGTATAATGACCAAGTATTATTTTGCCCAGCGTTACCTATTTTAAAGTTGACTGTTGCTCTAGTGTAAAAATGATCTGGGGGTGTTTGAGCAAATTTGCTTTGAATAATAATACCAGGGTTACTCTGCCACGTATTTACACAGGGAATTATACCATTGTAGTTTTGTTTTTCAGTTTTCCACAGTAGAAAGCTTCCATCTTCAAATACTTCAAGTAGCTAAGTAATGGGAAGAATGAAGTGCACAAGGAAATAAGCATCTAATGGGGTCAAACACCTAAGTAATGTTATAGTTCTGGTTTGGTATCTTTAAAAAAAAAAAAAAAACACCAACATATGCTGCTTGTAGTATTGGGCTTGCTTTGTTTTGGAGTTTCTTAGTTAAGGGACTTCAAAGGAACTTAAATTGCATGAGGGGAACTGCATATTGTTTGTTTACACCTTTCACCGTTACAAAATGTTGCTATTTTTATTCAGATGGGTCATCAAATCATGTTTACAACTATCAGCCATGTGATCATCCACGTCAGCCTTGTGACAGCTCATGCCCATGTGTAATTGCTCAAAACTTCTGTGAGAAGTTTTGTCAGTGCAGCTCAGAATGTAAGTAAAAATGAGCTATCTATAATTTTTTTCACTGTCCCAGTGTCTCTGTACTAGCTCTCTGTCCCTACTGCAGACAGTGTTTGCAAGAGGAGCAAAGTGTTGAACGATGTTTACAAAAATAAATAAAAGCAGCACAATATTCAGTTTTATCTTGCCCTCTTGTTAGTCACTGAACAAAGTTGAAGTCTTAATGCTTAGAATTGAGGAAGACTGAAGTAAAATCAGAGAAGGCAAGAATTCTTAGTACTTCTAAATGTCCTATAAAAGATCATTGTTTGTTTTGTTTTTAATATTCTGTTATGCTATAATCTCTATTGTCTCTTGTACAATCTCTTTTACCTGGTACTTTTTTCATACTTGCCCTTTTTGTTTTTCTTATGTTCCTTTGTAGGCCAAAACAGGTTTCCTGGATGTCGTTGTAAAGCACAATGCAACACTAAGCAATGTCCATGTTACTTAGCTGTACGTGAATGTGATCCTGATCTCTGTTTAACATGTGGAGCAGCTGACCACTGGGACAGCAAAAATGTTTCTTGCAAGAACTGCAGCATTCAGAGAGGATCCAAAAAAGTATGTAGATACACAATTACATGCCTATTGCCTTGTTCTGTTTTTCTGAGGCATTTTCATATTTTCATATCAGAATATGGAATTTGTCTTCATGCTTTCAAAAAGGAAAAAAAAACACAACTAAAAACAATCAAAAACCAACCAAACAACGATAAAAAGCCAAAAACCAAAACAGAAGGGAGGTAGCTGTCACTTATGTTACTTTGGTTATGTGCTGCTGTTAAGCTTGTACATTTTTATCAAACACCACTATCATTTAATGTTTTTAGTGTTCTCTGTATAATACTGTGGTAGAGTCTTTCTTTCTCCCAGTCAGGCTTCTCTTGTATTTTGCAAGTAGTCTGCTGTTCTAAAGTGGTAGCTTGTAAGCCTTTCTCTAGTTCAGGATAAGAAAACCTGGCTCAAACATAGATACTGCTGTTCTTTAAGCTGTTGATTCTGCGGATTCTAATGCAACAACTTGTACACAGGCTACCAAATATATCTGGAAAGCCTGTTCAGCTCTTTTTTAGAAGAACAGAACAAAACAAAAACTTAATTTCTGCTCTGGAGCATCTTCCCACCAACTAGGCTGTCAAATGGTGAAGTAATTAGTATTATACTCCTGTCAGCAGACCTTTCTAGTTTGAAGTCCTTAGTGTATATGTTGTCTAAGCTCTTTTTTTTCTCTCCACCCTGCTCCCACAGCACTTGCTGTTGGCACCTTCAGATGTGGCAGGCTGGGGAATATTCATCAAGGATCCTGTACAGAAGAATGAATTCATCTCTGAGTACTGTGGTGAGGTAAAGAAGGTTATGTATAAACTTAATTGGTAAAGTTGCATGTTGGCTTGGAACCAAGAGACTGTCTATAATGTGATGTGATATTCTTTAGAGAGACAAATGTGATTGACAAAGTATCTATTTATTGCTGTCAGAGGCTCCAAACCCAGGAGTCAGATGGTTGAAATGTCACAAAAATAATGACATAGGTTCTTGTGAGAATGATTGCTGAAGTGTCATTTTTATCTTTGATATAATTTCAATTCAGACACACCTGGAACTTTGTGTAAAATCATTTAATATAGTACTAAAATTCAGTAGGCACTTTCATTAACTGATATTCCACAGTAATAATAATAAAACTGAATCATATATGCAGTCTTGATTTTGAGATAAGAAGCAATTCTGGCTTTCTTCCTGTTCTGAAAGAACTTCTTTGTGCTTAGAGCAAACCATGATTGATTGATAACTCTAGAATACTGAAAAAAGTGTTTTATGTTTGGGAATATTTTCAGTGCCACAGAATAAATAAGTAAGGCCTCTATTTCTTCCAACCTTAAGTTCTTACGGTTACGAAAGGGGAGAGGTGGTCTACTTTACAAATACTGTTCCTTTCAGATTATTTCTCAGGATGAGGCAGACAGAAGAGGAAAAGTATATGACAAGTACATGTGCAGCTTTCTGTTTAACTTGAATAATGGTAAGTATTTACAAGTTACAATCCTTACAACATAAAATATGTATTTTCACAATACCTTCAGCCCTGTTCTTTTGCAGGCAGCAGGTAAGACTAAGCATTTTTTTACTTTCCTTACCTTTTCCCAGTAATTTTCTTGGTTCCTAGTGCTGATAGTGTTTAATGTAAACACTATTCAAATAGATAGTAGTAGTAAAGCCTATTATACAAGCCAACTATGCAGTATGTGTAGGGTAGAAGTAGATTTTCAAGGAGTAAAATTACATGCAAGCACTAGTAAACTAACCTGAATAGTAAAAGTCAGGCGAGCTGTTGTTTGAAATAATTTTATTGTGACTTAAATTAGCAGTAAGTTATGAAGGTATTTTGGGGGGAAAAGGAGAAGGAGCCACACAGATGTACAGCTACTGCTGCCTGAAGAGGAAAAACACTGAGTGTACTGTGTCAATTATGGAATACTAGAAAATATTTGGAAGAAAAAAGCTGCCTTCTGTAAATGTTAACTTAATATATTTATGGAATTTGTCCTTGTGGAGTAAGTTTAGAGAAGCTTCTAGTGAGAAACTAAGGTATTTCTACTGGGGCAGGAGATAAATGGGCTGCTCAGTGTTGGGCAGCAGGAACTTTCTAAGTTGTAGAACAATAAAGTTACTGTAAGAGACTTTGCAAGCTCTTCCACATGGGAAGCTGAGCAGTTACCTTTCCAGCTGCTAATATCTAAGCACACTAGGTATTAAATACCAAAAAATATTTGTAGGTGACCTATCTATCACTTGTGGTCTTTTTTTCCTAGATTTTGTGGTTGATGCAACACGCAAGGGCAACAAGATTAGATTTGCAAACCATTCAGTAAATCCCAACTGCTATGCAAAAGGTAAATTTTAAATTCACCTTTAATGTAGCAATACATGAAATGCTGTGGGATACTAGTTCAGAATATACGTTTTCTGTATGTGTTAACATGAGTTTGTTTCTTTTTAACAGTTATGATGGTTAATGGTGATCACAGAATAGGAATATTTGCTAAAAGAGCCATTCAGACTGGTGAAGAACTGTTCTTTGACTACAGGTTGGTAGACGTTCTTGGTAACTTCTTATCACACATTGGATTATCTAACTGTATTTCTTGGTCAGCTCAAAATTAGCTGCTGAGACCTGAAGCTGCAAGGCACAGTAAGTGAGAGACAGTCCTGGAGCATCTTTTTTAAAGTCACATAACAATAGTAAAATTGACTTAAGCAAAACAGCTGGCCAAGAGCCTTGCAAACATTCAACAGCAGCTTTTATTGAGAAAAGAAATGGTACTTAGAAAGGGGGACAGATTTGCATAATGTTCCCAGGCAGACAAGCATTAAACTTTATTTGTGTAGGGTAGCAGTACAGGTTGTCTCTACCATCATTCAGAAATGGGCAAGAAATATTTTTGCTGTATTACTGAGAAATGCTTACTAAGATTGTGTTCATACTTTCCTCAAAAATCATTACTAGAAGCAAAACTATCTGTCTAGCGAAAACAATACTATTTAACTGCATTTCTCAAGGTTGACTTAATTTCCTTCCATTAGCTAAAATGAACTTTTGCAGTGTGAGCTGCAGGATGAAAAGTGTGGATTTTTTCCCCCTTTGGCTCATGCTTTTCTTAAAGCAATTTCTTGAATGTTCTGCGTTGTTCTGTATCTGCAAATTCGCAGAGGAAGCAAAGGCCCCAGTAGTGGGAAAACTATGGCATTTCTGAGGGTATTCCAGATTGAGCTGCTGTGCTGTTAGGTCAGAACAGTGAAGTTGAAATGCTCAGTGACTGATTTTTGTTTTTATTTTTATTTCAGATATAGCCAAGCTGATGCCCTTAAATATGTGGGCATAGAAAGAGAAATGGAAATCCCTTGACACCAGCTACCTCTTCTTTTAAACATTCAGCTGCCTTATCTTCAGGAATTTCTAGTACTGTGGGCAATTTTTAAAAGATAAAATGATGCAATTTGAAATTATGTATTTGCAAAGTACTGTAACAGTAATTTATAGTAACAAATTTTAAAAACAACTTTTTATTGCCTTCTCACCAGCTGCAAAGTGTTTTGTACCTATGACCTTTTGCAATAATGTGGTGTGGTACATTTTTCAACCTTGAATAAAGGATACTTGAACTTCTTCATTTTTACTGCAGTGTAGTGGGGATTCTGTGCTAGGTAGCTGAAGAAGCAAACTGGCGACTTGCTTTAAATTTCTGAATAAAGGCAGCCCATATTTGCCTAGTTCTGTTTCTGTTACTTCAGGTCACATTTACATTAAATTGTTTACATACAATCATCTCTCTGTCCTGTCAGGCTACTTGTAGGAACTTCAACTGTAGCACTTAAGTAGAAGAGTAGTGGTCTTCAGTTTTCATGTACCCTTAGGGTAAAGCTACATTCAGGTTCTCTAAAGTGATGGTTGAAGGACAAACACCTAAGCTGACCTATTATCATACTATCAACTCTACTTAATCATTTTTCCTCTGCTTTTGCTATATCCATCTCATCAGTCTTGAGGTAGGACTAAGTCCTACCTGTCCATTAGCAGCAGATGGACACTGAAAGAAAAGGGGGAGGGAGGGGACTAAGTAGAGTTGTGATTATTTCTGAAGCAAAGTGTTTTCATGACAAATACTAAGATGTGATGCCTAATGTTACAAGGTTTTCTTCTAGACACATACTAGCTTAACAGTAACCCAGCTCTCCAAACAGGTGCCATGAATCTCTAGAAAAAACACTGAAGAGGCCATGTGTCATCTGATAAAGGAACAAAGTGTTCCCTTAACTCCAGTAACTGCTATCCTGAATTATGGCTTTTCTTACGCTGCAACCTGAATGATGCAGTAATTATGTACTTATATCACGTGCATCAACCAGCCCAAGACCACTTAGGTTGCATCTCTTAACTGGCTTATCTGTAAGCAACAACTGTTTTGCTTATTGGTACAAGTTTCTAGCTCTTACTACAAACTTTGTATATGTTTTCATCCAAAATTTTTTAGATTGCAGGTAGTCATCTGTTTGGGTCTTGTACAGAGCTATCACATGTTTATTTTTTATTTATTTGCCAGCAGAGTCTGAACTCTGCAGCTTACTGCTAAAACATGATGCTCTGTAGTCAAAACAGCTGGGCTAGGAGGGCACAGACAGGAAAACAGTATTACAAAACTGATTTCAAGACAGCTTGTCAGTAATGACTGACTGCATTCTGGACTGAGGAGGTTCTAACTCACTGCTCCTTTTCACACAAAGCTTAAGTATTGCAGTCTGGTATCAGGTGCTCAGTGCCATCTTGTTCCACAGTGACTTGAGGCATAAGAACTAAGAATTCATACCCTTTATCTTACTGATAAGAAAAAAAACCAGCTTGAGCCATTCAAACCTTTAGGGACAGTTGCAAGGGGAGAAAGTCTCCTTTGCTGGTCATTTTTGCTTTCTAGTCCCCATCCTTCTCCCTGTTGTAACATGGATGACCAGTCAGCTCTTCTACTTCTGCAAGGTCAGAACTTTTTCACCCTGCTTAGTTAAAGCATTTCAATTGCCTAGAGCTAGACTGAGAGCAGATGGACTTTTTAAAATAGGGCACTGCACAACATAGCATGCAAACTATACAAAGCAGTACTGCTTTAACCAGTGATGGGTTAGGCTGCCCAATAAGGCTGTGAAAGGCAGCTCACAGTGGGTTATTTCTGGCATCCCACATGATCATTTGGTATGCTTCTCTAGTGCCATACCACCCTTACATTCCCCTACAGAAAAAAGCTTATGAACTTCAAAAGGCAACTCAAAAATCAAACAGCAAGGTGCATTTAATCATGCAGGCAGTCTTCAGTGCAATTAAAGTTCTTTCAGTACAGGAAGAGGAAGCTTGCAAAATCTCAAGTTGATGAGACTTGATCCATTTTCCAAACAAGTTAGGATGCTGATACTCCACAATTCAAGCTGGGACTTTTTTTTTAAACCAAGCATTTTTGTAGGTCAGAGTCTAGTTATAACCACAAAAATTAGTTATAACCACAAAACTTATAGATTCCCTCAGAGAAGAATATTATCAACACCAAACCTGCTTCCCTTCATGCCACACAAGCAAAAAAAAGGGTTTGGCTGCAGAAGCAAATGCCTTTTCACCAGCAAGAATGAAAAATATAGTTAACAAGAGTGAGTCGTGTGAGGATGGTAGCTTTTTGCTTGTAACATATGTAAGACAGTTTTCATTTCACATGTATATGATGAATATACATGAAAATAATGGAATGATGCTTGGTCAATTACTGTATGTATAGTAATACTTTATTCCCATCACAGGTTGCATTTAAAAAAAATTAATCTTAAGGAACACACACAATTTTCTGTTCTATTCAAAGAAAGGGGCAGCCTAAACCTTATTCAAGGCAGTACTTAGGCGAGTGTGATGGGATATGTTAAAAATATCTCCAATTTCAGATGACCAAGTATTTCAGCATATTTCACGTTTTCTATTCCGCTTATCTGGTAAAATCATAGTTTTCTTCTCTTTTCAAAACAGACATTTCCTCTTAAAAAAGAAATAATACTTATGTTTGATTACAGATGAAAATTAATCTCTTCAGAGAACAAAGTATGCTTTACATCACTGGAAAATGGAAAAGGAGGAAAAGCAAAACAAGTTTCTATAGCTTTCATAACCATTATACCTTTTATTTACATTTAGAAAGATAAGTCATGAAACTTAAAACAATAAAACCAAATGCAACTTGTACAGAAATCTTTTAATTTTTTTTTATTTATCACATTAAAAAATGAAACACACTATACAAATGGTTTTTCATAGCAGATTACACATGGGTCCATTCAGACTCGCTCTCAAAGTGCTGCCAACATTTATAAGTGCTGCCTGTGATGGCAGCTGTTTATCATATAGCCAATGTATTGATTTAAATGCAGTAGCATGCAACCCTTAAAGGAGAAGGGTTTGATTCCTTTCTGTTCTTAAATTAGGTTAAATGGCATTGGTGTCCATATTTACATACTTGAAATGTATCAATCCTGAGCAGTTCTGATGTAAGTCTGAGACTGGCTGATGGGAGTCCTGGTCTCAGTTATTAAAAAGGGAGGTCCAAATGGCAGCAGGGTAGCTGCTATGAAGTTCTGTTGCTTTCATTCTTTTCCATCACATACCTACTTGCCGAGTGTCACACAGTCAGAAATTTTGCTAATAAAAATGTTAAGCCAAGTAACTGTAGGTGTCCTTCTCACCATCAACACGTTCCAAGTACTCCTTCTCAATCAGAATGTCAATGCATTTCTGTGAGGAAAAACAAAGGTAAGTGGTGGGACACTGACAGAAACCCTCTACGGTTGCTATGAGCTTTGAACAACTGGCCGTTGATTTTCATGCCAAGCAGAAGATGGGAGTAGGCAAAGGGCACAAACCAAGGAAATTCACTCCTGTTTCTGACCACATCCATGTTGAAGACACTCCACTAGTCCACTGAACTGAATTATGCTTACTTGATGCCATTCCATGGTAGTATGCTCAGCAACTTGGTAGTAAGACAGCAAATACAGAATTAAACCAAGATGTAGAGTGCTTATTGTAATGTTACTAAAGATTGCTACGGCAGTAAATAGTGGTCTGTTTAATGACTTGTCTGATTGCATCTTTCAGCACTGGTGCCTGTTCACACAGTGGCTCTCCACTGGTTGTTTCATGCTCCACTTGTCCCTCTGGGTTTTGGATGTTAAAAAAAAAAAGTGGCACCACTAAATCAACCAATCGGGAAAACATAAATATAATGCCCCCTTCCCAACATTTTTATTTTAGAAGAGATCAGGAAGCTATTGTAAGCACGCCTGTAAGCAGTGGTACTCTGGCAAGTGTGTAAGAGTGGGAACAAGAACTAAGCCTGGAGACGGGGTTGCTGTATGCTGACACTGATGCATAAAAAAATAGAAAAAAAATAAAAGCACTCAAGCTACTATTTTACCACTGCAAACAAAACAAAATATGAATATTAGACACTTGAGAAACTATACAAGAAATCTATTTCTGGTTAAAATATTTACTAATCAGTTACAACTTTGAAGCTCTGTCCCTACCCATCCCATCTTTAGTTTCCCTTTTTAATTCAGAAGCATATATTTTTTACCTTCCTCGCCCCCATATCACTGGTTCAGAGCAATGATTTTCACATACCTTAATTACTGGAACTCGTGGCTTGAACCTTGAGGATAGCTGTGTTAGCACTTCTCCAAGCAGTTGCTGGTGTTTTAGAACCTTCCTCATTTTCATGATTCTTACAATAGCAGCCTGCACAAAGTCAGAAAGATAGTCTTTATTGCATACAACTTGACTTCTGCATAGAACCATTTCACTTCCCCAGCAGATCATGTTTGCTAGCACAGAAGCATCATCACAAACTACTTCAGTAGTAGATAAGTGTACCTACAAGTGCCAACTACTCAGACACTTTCATAACTCATTCTATATAGCATACAGTCATCAGAAGTGCTTTTGACACATGAATTTTGAGAACTACTCTGCTTAAGGTCAGTAAGGATAATGGTACCAACAGCAATTTAACCTTACAACAACATTTAACCTTACTGTGACATTCTCTTAGTAGTACATTTATGTAGCAGACAGGTGATTGATGCCCCATGCCTGTCAGTGTTCAAGAGGCATTTGGAAAACACCCTCATTAATATGCTTTAACTTCTGGTTAGCCCTGAAGAGGTCAGGCAGTCAGACTCTAAAGGCCCCTTCCAACTGAACTATTTATCTCCTTCCCCTGCCCTACTTGCTTCTCAAGTAGATTCCAAATGAAGTGATAGAAAAACACCTTCTAGTTCATTCTGCCTAGTAATTTCTGAAATTCTGAAATTGCTAATTTTCACTCAGAATAGAGGTCTGTTGTTAAAACTACGTGAGGAACAGTATGCTATTATGTCTTTCATTGGAAGCACCTTCAAGAGCATTGTAAATACACTTTTAGCTCCATTCCACTGCACTGGAACTACACATTGTCTTTTAATAATAAAAAAAGAAAATCCCATAGTATGTTTCATTAAAAGACTACAAAGTTGGAATTTCAAGTGCACTGTGTGGCAATACTCTGCAATACACGTCACCTGAATCAGTAGTTTCCTATCTTCCTCTATATTTTTGTGTGTAGTTTCTTGCTCCTGCTTCTGTTCAGTCTTCATTGGCACATTGATGTTTACCCTTAATTTTTTGCTGTAAAGAAAAATAGAAGTTAAACAGTTAGTCTGTTCTCAAAACAAAACACTCAAACCACCCACAATTACTTGAACAACAAAAGTAGACTTTGTTGAATCCAAAAGTTTTAAACAATCTCATTCAAGTTAAAAATAAATAGAAAAACAATAACCAGAAAAACAGTGGGCCCATGACCATGTGCAACATGTACTATGCCGTGTTACAAGCAAGGAATAAGCCACAGCACCAGGGCACTGACGAGTGTCTCAGTGCTCAGCCTGTCAGCCACACTTGGAAGTGCTGCAGCAGACAGATTCCATTACATACTTAGCAGTCCTACAATCCACACGATGCAGCAACACTCAAGTGTTTCCATTACTACACTTCATGTAGATGACAACGAATTCTCAGACCTTGTACTATTAGTCAAGAGGGGAAAAAAGCAGATGAGAAGGGAGGTACAAGGACAAGTTTTAAAATGTTTCCTTAACTTAAGATCTTATCTTCAGGAAGTACTGAATTCCAAACTGAGTGTGTCTATGCTCTGGTTAACATGATAAGAAGTCAGCACAGTGGTGAGAGCAGCTTAAAATACACAAACACTGAAAACAACACTGGTTAAAATAGGTAAGAAAAGCTACTGAGAATTGTGTTTAAGTTTTCATAGCACTTTCCATTCTGAAGTTCTAAAATGAGCCTGCTGATCTTCTCATGTTATCGTGACTGGATGGACACTTAAGTCTTTGGCCTTTGCTGATCACTGTACACTACTTTATAAAATGTAATGTCCTTTGTGGATTTAGATTATGCACCCCTGTAAAAACAGCGCAATTATAACTGGCAAGCAGTGTATCTTGCCAGAAATAAATTATACAAGAATTAGGTAAGAATCAGGGAACAAAATAGAGAGGTGAAAACATATTAAGGCTTTGACAGACTATGAGAAAGTCAGATAGCTGAAATCTTCTCTATCCCCTTACTAGCTGTCTCCTTTAAAGCTGGTACATGGATCTACACTTGTATTGGCACTTGAACCCTGCAGCTTTCATCCCGCGTATATTACATTTTACTAAAATTTGAAAGTAGAGAAGCAAGATGATACTAATTCTGTGCGAATTATACAAGTGAAGTAGGTAGGCAGCTGAAGGTTTTCCTTACTTTTTATAACCGAGATACAGTTTTATTAAGGTATCTGGTTTTAACTCCACCTCATCAACATTTGCATTTTCATCTTCCAAAACCTGCAAGAAATAAAGTAAACAAACATTAACCAATACATTTTGCTGAATGTTAGGTATATCATAAAAAAACAAGGAGTACTTACAAGTAATTTTGATTTCAACAGTATCTGTAGAACTTGTGCCAAGATATCCTACAAAATTACAGAAAATACTATCAGACAGACAGCTCCTTTCCCTAACCTAAAATCCTCTAACAACAATACACAGATTTACACTAAGGACTGAGCGCAGAGCACTCCAAAATGAGTCTGAGAAGCAGTAAAAATGTAGTTAACATTAAAAGAAGTAGTAAGGTCCTTTTTGGGTGTTATGACACATTCCCCTGTAGTAGGCAAATACCATCGAATAAAGACTAACTCCAAGCAAAAGATCTTTCTAGTTCTTCTATGAATCTGCTTACAGAATCACACCTAAGTGTTAGAAATCTTTTTCCTTCAGACCATGCAAATATAAGTACCATGCCAGGCTTAAACCTCAAAAGTAAGCACCCTCTGCTTTCTGATTAACATATTTTTCTTGTCTTCGATACAGAGGTCTGTTCTGGTTACTGTCACTGGTCAGACACCCAGATGGCTACACTAGTCAATCCTCTGTGCAAGGTTACAAAGCTGCTATTTTAACATGGTGATAGTCTTCTGGATTTCATGTTGTTAAGTTTCATGTGAATGAAGAGTTTTATTCAGGTTCAATCATGATCTGGGCCAAATACTTATTTTTTTATAATAATATATATGTAACAATGTATGTTTGCGTTTATCTATCTGCAGATATCTCCAAATAAGCATCTGTAATAAATGGTAACCCTGCAGCATACGTAAGACTTCTGAATTTGCTGTAAATCATAAACAGCAGTAACTTACTAGATTTGCATTTCTGAAATCCAAATGTAAAAAACCTCACTGACTAGGTATTGCCTAACTTTCCAGAAGTCCCAGCAGACTCGATTCAGAACTACTAGGAAAAGACAAAAATGCCAAATAAGTTGTGGGATATAAAGGCTACTTGGAAAGAAGAAGGAACCTTTTCACAACAGATAGCGAGCCTATGATATACAGACATTACTACATTCACGTATGTAAGCACTGAAATGCAATGAAAAACAAATGCAGAACACAATCATTTAGGAAATAACATGTTCTCTAGGAAGAACAGTATTTAATATTAAAGAATTATGCAGGAAAACTGAGAGAATTTGATACGAGAATTCAACAGGAAAGTACACAATTCACTCTAGTGATCAGACATGCTAAGATTCATTAGAAGATTAAGCAGTTACGATTACAGGAAAGTAAACCAGGGAAGTTAACCAAGAATAGAGCACATCTGTTCCTTCAGAACAGAAATAAACTCTGGCTTCAAGCACGTCTAATCCCAGTTTCTTATGATAGCAGAAGAGCCCTGATGACCAAAGAGCGCAGTTAAATGTGCAAAATCACTACCATTTTTATTTGAGTACTGTCTGTCAACTGCTGCACAGTGTAGGCATCTTCTGTGTTGTACTGCAGTAAAATTGCCATCTGGAATGTGGATGCCTACCAGAAACAAAAATCAGAAAATGAGAATGAACATACTTACTGAACTTGAACAGCTTCGAATTCACCAGAGTGAACACACATACTGGAATAACTGGACAATGGAAAATAGCCAACTAGCACTAATCATTATACAATACAGGAAAAGTCTGACACTACTTATATAACCAGAACTCTACCTTCCAGCATTATCTAAACATAAACCCTAACATAATGAGTACTGAACTAGCTGCAGACACTTAATATCTTCTATTATGATGTCAAAGCTTTATCTTTCCACTTGTTAATATCAATGTTTAATTATTTTCCCATCACACTCTGACTCATTCATTTAATCTTCATTAAAAACCTACATGGGCTACTGAATTCATTCTCATAACCCTCTCAAATCTAACAATAATTAAAACAAATTTATAAACAAGCAGGTATCAGTAGCTTATTCATGTCTATCACCGTTGGGTTAACATATGCTGATTACACAAGTTCAGAGTCTGAGATTATCCTGTTTCTTCTCACTGTTGTGAACTCCCCTCCTCTGCCTACTTTGAGAGAACGCAGACAAAAGCATGACATGCATGAGATCTTCCATAACAGTCTGTTGTGTCACATAACCCAGTTCAACAACCATTTAAACCCCAAGTAATATATTCACTTTTCTAAGTCAAATTTATTTTAAACAAATCTGAAGTATCCTTACAGTAAATAAGTCAAACATATAATAAAAGGTTCTATTTACCATAACACTACAACTACCTGTGGAGAGCTGGTATTTGTTCACATTAGTACTACCCAGAATACCTTCAATCATCAGATCTTGTACCTGCGCTTTTCTTTTTTTTCAGCCAGTAGCATTGTACACAAGTAAAGCTAATGAATGAATGCTTAGTAGCTAAACACATACATGTGTATACATGTACACACAAATGCAACAATTAATGAACCAAATGATTTAAAACACTTGCGATATATCATTACATACTGTTAATGAATATTTTGACATACAAATAAAACACAGCTTAAGTCTCTGTGTTAAATTTTAAAATTTGTTTGTATGGGCGCACAGGTATTCACATGAACTCCACTACTTCACCATCTACACACCTTGGCATTTTAAACACATTTATCTACACAATTATTCTTTAATGTTGGGAAACCCAGTTACCTCCAAATGAGAAGAGGTTGTACAGCTCATCTACAATACGTAAAAGCAGTGGAGTAGAGCACGAATGCATGTCTCCAAAGTGGTCAACCCTCTAAAAATGTAAACGCCACCAAGTGTTTCTACCAGCATAACCTTATTCATACCTGTAACGTGTATCTATTTTTGAAACAGTTGGTAACCAGTTCCCCTTTTGACAGCTGATATAACCACGTTAGTTTTCTTCCACTATGACGACTGGCATAAAATGCAGTGAATCTCTGATAGCTCCGTTCTAACTGTATAAAAACAACAACAACAAGAAAACCAAGAATATTATTTTTCTTCATCCTTTACTAGAATATGCTCTGGAACCAACACCTGAGAATAAAATCTGATTGCCCTATACTGCAATGTTGTCTGAAACACGAAATATTCAAGTTCTTCTGATTGGATGGAAGATTCCCCTTTGTAATGAGTTTCCCCTTTAAAATGTCATTAACAATAAAAACCTTAACAAGCATCTAAATTTCATTCTTCCTTTTATGATATATTAGGTAAGACTAGAAAGGTGATTAAACTACCTTGATCTTCCACTTAACAGCAGTTGCTTCTCACGTTAAGTATTCATTTCTTGTCTAGTTTTCTGTTGAGTGCTTATCAAGATTAATGATTACAATATCCAAAGAATTTGTTGGACAGAACTGAAGCAACTGCAACAAAAAGTTTCTTACATAGAATTATACAAAAAAATCCACTATCAAAGACTTGTTTCAGTTACTGTGGAATGTTTTGAAGAAAACTTCATTAATTGTCTTCCCACAGAAGAAAGAATTCAGGTATTTCACATAATTTTCTCCCATTACCTTTACTCGCTTATCTTATTCCCAATATCCTTCAGCCAAAAAGCCAAACCCTGCATCCAAAGCTTCTAGACAAAAAAGAACCTTCCAGTCCTATGTGACACACAACAAAACATGCACACACACCAGTCTTGTTCTTGTTTAGTAACCTCATTGCTCTGATGAACAACGTGCAGCACCTTACCTCAGAGGGCAGAGCAAATGTGCAAGACTGCTGAAATGGCCATGATCCAGAACTCAGCACTTGTATGCTGAAATCCACTGGAAGAGAAGAATGCACATAAATAGGCTGGACTGCATTATCTTCCTTGCTTCCACTCGCTGCTCAAACATGCAGTTTGCGTTCTAACCCAATAAATAGCTCTGTCTTCCTCAAATTAACACAATGAAAAATCATTAAGCAATATACATTATTATTATTCAGACCATAGAACAAAGGAATTCATGAAGGATGATGGTACAGCTGGATAGGTTTAGGTTTGTGACAGACACTCAATTTTCTCTCATTTGCAGAAATTGCCCTGCTTCTATCCCCACAGACTCCTCTTTTAACATGCAAGTATAAAAAAAACTTATAAATGCACATTTCTGTGTGTAACTAAAACACAACACATAGCAAGAACAAAAATTACACATTTATATTTGTGAGGCATATCACATAATTCAGTAAGAAATAAAAATACAAAACTCTAACGTAATCCAACAAATAATTATCAATTTTTGAAAGGATTTGATTCAATGAGCATCAAATTAAAAACAAAAACAATAAAAAAAGCCATAAACACACAAAAGAAAGTGGTAAGACGTTCTAAGAATGTAACGCAGTATCCTTTTTCTTAATACTCTTATAGAAGTACAATTACTAAGCCATGTTGTGTTCGAAAACAAAACTGTTTGGAGAAAATCATCTTTTCAATTTAAAAAAAGTGACAGCATTCAACTTACTTTAATTACATACCCAAATACAAGCTACAAAAAGCTACAAGCTATTAGAAGACAAAAGTACAGACACAGAAGGCTAATTTAAAAATCCCAGCTATTTTGGACAAAATAATAAGTCTAACCATTGGGGAGTATGATATGTCAACTAAATGTTTCCTTCATGTAGTTAGCACATAAACATACTACTTACAATCTAGTGGTTCTGAATTGGTCAGGTGCTTTTTAAATTGCTCATTCAAGTCCTTGCTTACACCAATATCTTGGAACATGCGTTGCAGCTTGGACGTATACTCGAAACCACAAGCTTGCTGTATTTTAAAAACAGATATGTCAGCACAATATGACACGTTTTGACACTGAAGAATGAAAACAAAGCATAAGAAAACAGGTTCCTAAAAGATGTACAAAGTTCAGTATTTCCTTTACTGAATTATAGATCCCAGCTAAATGTGTTCTTCAACTTATCAGAAAGTGAAAATTTTGTTTAAAGATGAAACAAAAGCACTCAATGAAACAGACTACTAAATAGATCATTAAATCTTATTTTGCTTGGCATTGTACTAACAAATGAAAGTAAGTTAATGAAATTAAGTCCTTTACTAGGACAATATCCATGCTATTTATTGGATTAAGAATAAACTTTAACTCCATCAAACAGACATGCATTACAAGTTCCTAAGAGGTTAAAAAAATTAGAAATGGATGAGAACTAGGTTGTGTATTTTTCTGCTGTACATAAAATAAGTGAAAAAACAAAGTGAAAGTATATACAGCAGTGATATCCAAGGTACTGTAAAGACGTGCAATATGGTAGACCATGGGACAATCAAGGAATACTTACTTTTAGTTTAGAGATCATGCTTGCCTCGGCATCATCACTAGCACTGTTCTGATGTACAAGTCTTTTTGCCAGCATTTTAGCATAGAATTTTTGAAACACATCTTTATCCTCAATGTACTTGAAGACAACCATCTGGAAAAAACAATATAATTTGTAAGAAAGAAAATAAAGCATTTGTTGTGAAAAGCTTTAACAGGACTTACTTCAATAACACTTCAAATTTCACAGCAGGTTTTTTTTTAAATGGTTTTTCTCCTTTTTATTTTTTAAATGTGAATACCATTTTAAATACATTAACTGTATATTCCACATTCCACATAAACACTCTATGCATTAATATACATAACGCATATATATAACTATGTAAAAACACAGTATAGAAACTGTTATATGTATATATAAATCAACTAAACTAAGTGGAAATTCTACCTTATCATTTTAAATACACTAAGCATTCTGTATTAAAAATATGTACAATGAAATACCATTAGCAAGTCTCAGAGATAAAGACCATCACTGAAGAGCTAATGAAATCAAACACACAAAGTAAAAGGTTTGATCTCATCTGACTTACGTGACAATTTAATATTACTAACTTGTCAGAGCTAAACCAGAAGAAAACTATTTACAAATGTCTTACCACTTGATTGAGTGTATCTTCTAATTCTGCTTCTTCTGGATTCTTTGAGCTGTAATGAAACAAGTGAATTTTTTATGATTCCCCAAACTGCTATATTAGCATTTAATCATTTGAAGCTAAATACCTTAATTAAATTATGAACTATGAGAACTTAGAAGGCAATTTGTCCTCCTCAATTTGTGCCCAGATGGAAGAATATACAGATAGAACAACAGAAGGAAAGCAAGAGCTTTAATGGAAAAAGGGATTGTGCTTCTTTTCTTTACAACATGTATGTACTGCACCACTCAACTTTACTGGGGGGGAGGGAGCACCCAGAACTTAGAACGTAGAAAAATTAGAACTTCATTTTCTATTAAAAAAAATACCTTATTTCTTTTGTTATTTCCCATCCTCCTGCCATTCTTTAAAAAAGAAAAGTAAACTACATATCATCTTTAGGAAAGGCCCTACAGATTTTTCGGTTGGTTTGTTTAAATTCAGGAATTAATATAATTAATTTTTCTTCAAATGTTCTCTTTCTGAATACACAAAATAAAACTTCACAGTCTAAATCATTTTAAAACAAAAGCCAACCTGGAATAATAATTTGTCTTCAAAGACGTACCTTTTCTTTAGCAAAGAGTCACAGTATCGTGCCAGTAGCTCTGGGGATTTACTGGATGATTGAGCCATTTTTGTCACTGCATTATTATTTATAAATCGACCACAAGCCTATAAATCACAAAAGAAAGTGAAATTTTGGGGAAATAAAAAAATGAGAGAAAATGGTTACCATATGCCATTACATATACTTACTTTGTCCAGTGCAGCCACAAAACCAGCATCATTGTTGAATGCAGACATGACTAAAGCATTGTATTTCTTATGGACATCCAACACTGTCTGTACATACATTTTTGGATCCTGTAACAGAGAAAGATTGTTTGCAACCCACTGACTTCTGCTTTCTACTTTCTCCTTCCTCTAAGAAGAAGCTACTCATTGGCAAGTTTTTATGGCAAAATGTAAAAAGTATTAAAATATTTGATGTAGTATTAAAAGTTTTAGATACAATTAGAGGTAGTATCTATCCAGACTAGTTTAGTCTCTGCTTCCAGGACTGACGATTATTACTGCAAGCTTTCCTTTACTGCAACCAGTGCAGAGTGAAACTATATTATATAGTACAAAAACCAGACTCAGTTATAAAACCAAAACCAGTAATGCTGCCATTGCAAATACTTTCAAGAAAGGTATTTCCAAAGACAAGAGTTTAATTCCAATCAGACCTGAGAGCTGGGTAATCATGAAATGGCAATTGCTGGAAGAAACCCTCAAAAAAAACCAACTCTGTAGCAAGAATGTAATAGTGTATCGCCAATAGGTACAACTTAGTGCAGAGACCTCAGTCGTCACTGACAGTTAAAAAATTATCAACTCAACACCCAGTGGCATTCAAGTGCCAACAAGCATCCAACTTTTGGCACTCAGACTAAGTCCTGCATGCAATTACTGACCTCTGCATCTCAAAAAAGATGTAGTGGAATCAGTAGAAACACTGAAAGGCAACTAGAACACCACGCAGACAGGACATCTGCTTTACATGTGTCTAAAAAGGCTAGAAGTCTTCAATTTGGAGATCTGAATTTCAAAAGTGCACATTGAGCCAAGATTTAGAAAATTGTGAGGATGAGTGAAAAGATGAAGGTTCACCAAACATCACATTTTAAAACTACAGGGTACTTGATGAAATTAACAGGAAACAAGTTTAAAACAGGTAAAATATGTATTACCATTACAAGGTAGTGAACTTCCATGACTTACTGCCACAGTACACTGTTGGAAGCAGAGAGTATTAGGGGGTCCAAGAACGGATTGAACAAACTAGAAGGACAGAGTTTGTCATAAAAGGATTGGGCATGGAAGTACTACTGTTAAATCCCTACCATAAGAGTTCTGGATGCTGTGAACAAATAGCAAAAGATTGGCATGGTTACACCAAGATCCTGAAAAACATTTCCTATTGCCACTGAAGACAGACACAGACTAATGCAGACCACCAGTCTAAGGCTGTGCTTGAAGCAGAGAACTGACAGGTTATTGAGAATCTTGTCGGCAAGAAATTGTCAAGAGAACCCGAAGGACATTCAAAGAGGAGTCCCCTGATTACAAATCCAAAACAGATAACCAAAAGGAACTAAAAACAGTAGTCCTCTGACTGAACAGCAGTTCAGTTAATATAGTTAATGGAGTTTAAAACACAACTCGTTCAGCAATAAGAATCAAAAATAGGTCAGATGAGTCGACTTGGTATGGCCATTATCCCCACTGACTACAGAGAAACTGAGACATTTGCTCAGCTGACTGTTAGTCTTTAGACACAGTACAGATAAATGAAGTTAGACAGAATCCTACCTAAATGCAACCAAGGGCAAACAAGACAATGATTCAAGTAATACAGCGGAGTAACGGATATTGGAAGAAGGGACAAGATAGTTCCCAAGGTAAACCAGCCAGAGATACAGTTACGAAAATAAAGAAAAAATATACAGAAAAGGAAAAAAGAGAAAGATAAAGCGCACACGTTTAAGAAACATGAAAAAGTGCTGTGATAGAGGGTTTTTTTCCCTCTCTCTGCTTTATGTGGCTGGAGTTTAAAGAATACACATAAATCTCAGGCTTCCTCACTCTCAAAGACAAACTGCTGAAAAAGCAGCTTTTATTTTTCCGGGAATTTCAAGGTCTAGGTAAAAAGAAACATGAGAGTGACAACTTCTTGAGGGATTTATCTACTATGGAGCATATCCAGTTTCAAAATTTAAGTTGACATCTATGAATGAAACTGAAGACTTCTTAAGTTACTTCATGATTTGTAAAACATCACTACTGCTAAAAAGCTAGGCGCTTTGAACTATAGAAATGAAACTACAGACATGTAAAACATTTTAATCTCTGCTAAAACCTATAGTTTTTACTGCTGTCCATGCAGTTATTACGGACTACTGCTTTAATATTTACTAGTACATTCTATTGCTAGTACTATTTCAAGAATACCTGTGACCAGTAACTGGTTAAAATTGAACTCTGTCAGAGATCAAAACTTAAACCCAGTTTTAAACAAAATTTACCAAAAATCTGTGTTCTATCCCAATTTTGTTTTGTGCAATGCCTTTTTTTTTTGATAGTTAGTGTCATTGTCTACACTGTCTACATTCAACAGGGTTAAGAAAGGTTTTAAACAACTTCTTAACATTGCTGAGATCAATACAAAATTAATCTTGGAATTACAATGTAACAAAATCAAGAGGGCCAATTATATGGTTAAATGACCACTGTGCTGTGAAAGAAGTGACTTGCTTCTTACATTGCACCCTAACCAACCATTTCAGTTGTCATCTTGTTTCTTTCTTTACCATCTCTCATGCTTTTCCAAACAGAATTAAGCAATTCACCAAAATACTAAAAACAGAGACTTTCTTCGAACAGTCCCATCGAAGTCAGAAGTCTACACATCAACGAAAAAATAGAATACAAAAATAGAAACCATGCTTCTCGTAACAAAAATACTACACTTGGAGTGGACTTCCAAGTATGTTGTATTTGCACAGGCAGCTTTCTAAGCAGTATGACATCCTGACAGAGCCAAAACTCAGAAAGGAAAGAAACCCCAGAAACAAAATAAAAAACACAAAAGTAGTAATAACAGGTAGTATTAATAACATAGTAATATAACTGTTGCTCTAAGCCTACTATAAACATCTGAGAATTGTCTATTATTCACAAACTTGAATGAGTGAGAAGGAAAAAACATGAAAAATGAAGATTTACACTATAGGAGGGTTTCTGATGTAAATTGGCAGTAACCATATACAGACTTATTTTAATGGGATACTTGCGTTTAAAGCAGCTTCTCCACATTTTTCTATTGCAGCTAGACCTTGATTATGAATGTGGGTTTCTAAGAGCTTTTTTAGCTCTCCAAGGCCATCCTGGATTCGAGATACAAGGTTATACATACGTCCCAAGTCTGAAAAATAACAAAACAAAGCCAATATCTTTTATTTGTACTAGCTATGACTCCAATTTTTCATTTATAAATTGCCAATAGGAGTTAAACATTCATTACCAATGAAAATATACATGCAATTGCCATTGTAAAAAAGTCAGAAAAAAACAGCAAAAAAATCTGTATAGTAAACTTTTCCACTAACCTGGAAAGCTAGGAATTCAAGAGAAAACAATCTGTTAAATATTAAGACACATTCTACATTCACATTGGCATCAATAAGAAAAAAAAGGAAACTTTAGTTAAAGAAATACATTTGCTTCTGATTTCTAGTCTCCACACTTTTAAAGAGGTGTAATGATTTAAAAATGGAATTAAATGTTTTTATTTACATAAAGTTTTGAAGTGATGCCTTTAATTAGAGCTTGCATTAGTGTTACTGTTAGCTGTGCCAAGAACACAATTCTCCACTTGATCACCATCCCTTTGATCTTATTTTGAACAGGACAGTTTTCAGAGACATGACATCACTTGTAGCCTTTTCTATATTAACATTTCTATTTGGGGCAGCAACAGTGGAAATAGCAGGAAATTTAAGGCAAACTGTCACACACCGATAAAACCTCTGGCAGATAATCTGTAACATTAGAAACCAACACTAACAGTGTTTAGCTATCTGATTACCAATAGAATAGTTAGAATTAGATTAGAATATCAATCTTCTTTTACCTCAAAGAAGAAAAAAAGGTTTTGAAAATCATCCCCACAGTATAAAACTAGTGAGGGGTAGGAAGAAAGAAATCGGGCATCATTTCACACATATCAAAGCTTCATATTAAATTATCATCAGTTTTCAGTCTGTCAATTAGTAATTTTGGATATTGTCCTTCAAGAGAGCATTGTTCTTATTCCTTTTAAACAAGGCAAATTCTTTGGGCTTTCTAAGTGCAGGACTCAACCTTTCCCCCATCCCCTAACCACCTTTTGTTTCATTTAAACAAACAAACAAAAAATTAAAACTTTTATATTGGCAAACCAGGTACATGAAAACACTTGGTATTTCTAGTGATCTTGCCCTTACTGAACAGACACGTTAGTACACCAGCAAACCACCAAACGAGTTACTATAAAGAAATATGGATATTTCACCTCACTGAATTGATCTTAAGGTTGTCAGCTACATCTAGCTATATTGTAAAAAGTGTAAGGACTTCTCTTGAAGGTTTAGGAGCAGTTTATTACCACCTTCAGATTATTAAATATAATGGAGCAATCAAGTAGCTGTATTGCTACCTAACACTGAAATACAACACAGAGCTTGATACCTTTAATAGTGAAGCAATTACACCTCTATTTAGAAGAATTTCCATGTAATGCTTTCAGTTCCCTAGAACATTGTGAAGTTTTAAATTTATGTATTGACCATTTTGCAAAACTGAACAGTTCCCCCCCCCCCCACCGAAATATCACATTCTCGGTGTGATGTTAAACTTTAATTACTACCCAGGAATGCTCTTCCTTTACCAACAGAGTTTCATAAAAGAGATAGGAAAAACATGCACATGTGTAAGTGTAACAAACTGCTATCCTGCTCAGGGTTCACAGGTTGCTCTATCGGGATGTCTGTATTGGGTGAAATACGGTAGAGATGCTACAAAACAAAGGACCATTTACAATGTAATTACTCCTAAATTATCTTAGGGTCTGTTCCCAATAAATATAATTATTTCCTATAGGTGTAATACTGATGTGAATAGGTTAACACATGAAAAATATGCTCTTACAACCTAACTGTCTGCACAATGCAATTAAAGAGTTAGAGAATACCGACAGGTGTGACCTGCAATATAGTATGTTTAATATACTTCACTTAGGAGGACCTCAAAACCTGTATGCTTTCAGGAGCAAAAAAATAAAGAGTTAATCAAGAGCGATCAAGATTTTATTATGAGTTTAAGTAGCCTATTGTAGATTATCCTAACCACACCATAAAGTCTAGGTCCAGTGCTTCAAGAGTGAACTGATTAAAAATTGATTTCATTCTTTAATCACAATCAAAATAAAATGTTTTTACTCATGAGACTTCAATAGGGCCAAGGAACACTACTGTCATTTGAGTAAGTGAAGGCCAAAATGAAAAAAGGAAGCATTTTGAAAATGAAGAAAATTCAGGCATTTTAAAACACCTCATCAGTCTTTGATATAACTCAAGTGAAAGTTAAAAGAAACACACCAAAAATAAAACATAGGACGGTGCCCAAGACTCAAGGTATTTTTTTTTCCTTTTCACCCCAGGAAGGCTTCCCGAGTCCAGACATGTTTTCTTCTTGATTGAGCTACTGCTATTTCTATTGTCAGAATATATTTATGAAGCCATTTTACTATTCAACACCTATCTATATAAAAAAAAATCTCTTTTCATTATAGATTAAGTACACTTACAAACAAACAACATCTGACCTTTAAAGACTACTACAGGACAAAAAATCTTCTATTCATATCTGAAACAGGTAACTTCTGGTCTACTCATCATGTTTAATTACCCTGGTTTTAAGTGTCTCTTAGTTATAAACATAATCATACTAATTATGCATAGTTGCTCTTTAAGGTTAATATGTAGGTAGAGTCACAGTTGCAATACACAACTGTCAAACCAACTGTATTATCAATACTAACTTACTACATCTCTTCAATCCTGTCATTTTTTTATAAGGCTCTAAAGCTGAAACGTTGCCTATCTTGATTTTCTATAGTTTTAATTAAATTCCCCAATTGCAAAAAAATCGGAAATACCATTCTTCATCACCTGTATTATTTGACCCTAGTTCTGACTATTTTGTGCAAAGCGTTAACTCCTGAAGAAACTCTTAGTAATCAGTGCAATTGATAATTCCTTAGAGATACCCAAACTTATTTTAGAGGAACTATTGAAGAAACCTTTATGCTGTTTGTTCTCTATGAAGGTATAAACTTAATTCACTTAATTTTAGCTGTGAAAACGAGTCTCATCAAGTAATAATTTGTACCTTTGTGCTCTATATGCAGTTCTATTTAATATTTTAGAAGCTACTTTTTTTTCTTCTATTCCTCTTAAATTCCAGACAACTTAGATTTTTAAATTCTCATTGCTGACTCAGGAAGATACATTTAATAAACTGAAACAGCTGGTGAGACTACTATCTGTTTTCTGTCTCAAGATTTGTGATAGCTTCCGTTCCTGCTGGAAGAATAGCTCAAGTGCTCTTGAAGCCATTCCAGCCAAGCTAAAATTAGTGCTGTTTTGCCTCAGTATTTAGGATTGGAATGGGCTTTTTGAGGCAATATCCTGAACTGTCCCAATTTAATCAAAAGTTGTTTGTTATCAGTTTGGTGTCTATCTTTTCTCTTAATCTGACTGGGAAAAAAAAAATCATGTTTAGCTATCAACAGAATTTACGTCATTCACAAACCATCAGGGAAGAACTCTCAAGCATAAAACCAATGTCTTAAATGACCTACCTTCATTTTTGTCAGCATCCAACAAATTCTGAAACTCTGTATGAAATATTTCCAGGTGTTTTTCAATAAGTACTTGCTCACATTTCCGTGCTAATTCATCTTGTGTGCTCTCATGGAGATATACTTGAACTCTACGTTGTTCTTCAAGAAGGCGAGCTTCAGCCTACAGGAAAGAAAGACAGGCATGAAACCTGTATGTAAAGCAAAGATCCAATATAGTAGAACACAGATGTCTATTTAGTAAATTAATCTATAAAACAAACAAAAAAAAGTCAAATCTCTCATGAATGCAGTGCTATGGTACCCTCACTGTAAGCATTATTTTTTTGAGAATCATAACGTGATCCTTCCCACGCTACACTATACAGATATGGAATCAATGTCGATGTTGATGATATCATATACTGTTGAAAAGGGGGAGAATCACAATAAAATTGTCTTCCCTTATGATTCTGAATAAGAAGTTTTCAGATGGGAATATGTTGTCAGAGAAGGAGAAAGCCACTGACATGCAGTGCTTGCAGTTTCAGCATCATCAAGCTCTCCAGCTACAGTTCGTGCCTGTGCAAAACTACAAGGCACAAAACTAGAATTTAACAGTACACCCGTTATAAACTTACTTGAATGTTCTCATATGCATTCTTAGACAGAAAAGCTTCCTAATAAACTACAATCACTTTGAACTGTACCAGTACCAGAATTTGATTTAGCATATGAAATACTACATATGCATATCTTTCTGGAAAAACAAAATTTTAAGTGTCATTTGAGAAGCACTACTTTATTCCAAAATGTAAAACTGAAGGGTTTTTATATAACAATGACCTCTATTTTGTTTGTAAAAGTGTTAAAGATTCCCTTTATAAGCCATGTGTAAGAGTAATACGCTATTAGGGATAAGGTGCAAATGTCCCTTTATCAGTCCAGATTATTTAAATTAATGTCACCAAGACACTATTTATCCCCAATCAGAATTCAATGCACAGTGCTTCCATGGGAAAGTCAAGTGTACTAACAACAGATTACTTTCCCTAGTTTATACTTCCAATAGATGACCTAAGATGCTCTTATCGCCAGGATGACACGACTGACTGACAACTTGCAGCTCTTCACATCAGTCTTATTTATTAATTTTCGTAACAGAAAAGAATTGTATCAGTACATGAGTAATAATTATGGAGAGTACTATTCTGTTCTAGGCATTTAAGTGGCATGCATGATTATTACACCCATACAGAAAAAATTAAGACAAGAATTTTAAGACAGTTTTGTGTAAGTCAAAAATACGTTAAGAACTCCTGACACAGTGAGGTAAGAAAAACTGAAGAACAAACCTATCTGAATTTTAAATAAATAAATAGTTCTGATAATTTGCATGACCTTTCCAGTAGACCACATAGACCAGATAAATCAGTCAAGACAATTTATTCCAGTAAATAAACTTTTATCTTCAGTAATTCCCCTTTCTGGAAGGTCATATCCCTTAGTTTGTATCATTTTGCAAGCTTTTACCATTTTTGCTAGCTCCATTTAGAATGCTCCAGTAATGACATTTACTAGAGTCTATAATACATCTTCTTGAGTTTCACCAGTTAAATCCCAAATCAGTTAAAAGAAGACACTAAGATAGACAAAATGCCTTATTCATATATACAATATATATACACACCATATATTAGTATATGATCAGACTTGCAAGGCTACATGCTTCCTTGCTGAAGATTTCCCTTGCCTTCCAATAGCTTTCCATACATTTTCAGCATCAACTGAAAAGCTTTGTTTGAAGCTTAATGTTTGCAAGTTGTTCTTCTGTGCATTTTTCAAGTTTTTAAGATCTCTTGAGGTACTACTAAGTTTGTTCTACTTGCCATTAATCCCTAGTTCTTGAAATAGCAATGACCTTCAGATAGCTTTTTACTGTCCTGTATCAAGGAACCCTGGATGAGCCATTCATTCATATTATGAATGACTAAAATTCCCTTACTCTGTTTTTGTATCTATACCTATACCTCAGCATACAAAATAGATTGTTAGAGGATGAAAGTAAAGAAAAATTGAAAGAGAAGTATCAAAAATAATGAATTCAACATCAACAGAAATATAAATACAGAAATGCCCGAGAACAACTGATGCCAGGCAACTCTCCCAATACACTGAAAATGGGATTCGTTATACTGTAGTCTTTCTATGAGTTTGACACACACACCCTTTTTTATTATTATTCAGTAAATCATTAACTAATGCCAAGAATCAGACGTTTCTTGTGCAGCTCTTTCCCACAGAAAGGTATTACAGCAAGAGACATGACTGCTACATGTACCTGAATGCTGCATATTCAAAATGTTGTTTTTTAATTAAACAAAAAAAACTCAACTCAGAAAGCAAGGAATGTACTCTATATATATACACACACACACACACACACATACATACATTTTTCAAATTCACTAAGACTGACCAATAACCAGGCTGGAAATACAATTTGTTTATCCAAGTTGCTCTTAATCACCCTGTCTAGTATCCTCCAAACCAGAGAGACCAAGAAGAGACCAAGCATTCAAATGCTGCTTCTGTTTATCAGCGTAACTATGTAGGGTTCGCTAAATGAAAATATTCTGAAAGAACGAATGCTGATTAATTATCTACTTCCTCTATGGAGGCCAGCTTGCTCAGAAAGAGATTTCAATAATGTGCTAACACACAAAGTTCTTGGTACAGGAATAGCAAGCTAAAGCAAAATGATTATTCCGGTGTCAAATCCTCAAGTCTAACAAAAATCTGTATTTTAACTTCCTTTTCTGTTTTGCCGATTAAGAGTTTTACAAATTTTTGTTTTACTTAATGAAAATCACTAAGGCGACAAAGTTCAGATCAGACAAAAAGTAAAACATAGAAGCATATCACCTCAGGGAAAAGAGCTAAATTGTTTTGCTTCTGTAAAATAATTGACATTTAAAAAACTGGTAATAAAAGTCAAAAACATAATATTGCTTTACCTCTAACCAGAAGATAACCACAAAGCCATTAAATAACCTACCTTCTTCATGTATTCTGTGACTGGGTTCTGTTGCAAGAATTCAGTACTTTCTCGTGTATAAAATCTCTCTGTGTCAGCAAGAAACTGTGATTCAAATGATTCTTTATAGACTGTTAGTGTAGGTCCTTTTGCAAATGCATCATCTTCATTCAGTCCCAGCTCCACTACAAAAAAAAGAGTAAATATTAATAAAATTGTCTTTTCTTAAATGGCCCTTTGCAAGTAAACAGGTAATCTCCTTCTAACTGACATAAAGGTAATCAATTGGGACAGTATCAGCATCACTTTTTTTTTTAATAAAAAAGTAGTATATATTTATTTATAGCATTTAAAAGTAGCACAAGGACATAAGAAATTCCACTCTCTCAAAACATCGTTCAAATCGCCCCTTCCATATTTTCCCTCTTAGAGTTACATGTTATATGCATACATATTTTTAGTTATGAAATTGGTCATTAATCTGGCATGGCAAAACTTTCAACTTCATGCAAATGGAAAAAAAATAATCCCGCTCTGCTCTGTAAACTGCTACACTTCACCCTTCACTTTTTTTTCTAAAACTGATTCATATGCAATCAACATTATCATTTTTGCTTTCAAACTTTACAAATATTTTATTATTAACTGTAAATATGCATCCAGTGTCTCTACATACATGAAGTTAAACTTCCTATTGCTGTATTTATTTTACTCTAAAACGGTATTTACTGAACATCCAAGGAGAATAGACAAGAGTCTACTTCTGAGTTCTGGTAGGGGATTATATCATCACTATTTTTTAAAAAGAAAATAATTAAACCTTAAAAATTTACCATAGGATTGTACAACTCCACTGATCAGCCTGGTATTGATAGTTTCACCATTTCTTTCCTTTTCAATCAGTTTCAACACAGCATTTGTTACCTTAGAAAACAGGGATTAAAAGCAAGTCAAAAACAGAAAAAAAAGCTGGTAGGTCCAGAAGGGTATTTAATCAGGAATGTATTTTTATGTTAAAGACAAGTCAAGATCCTTGAGAACAAAATTTAAGGATAACTGAATATATAAAATTTCTACAGACATCACTGAGAGTATGCTACACCTGTAAGTTCTACAGTGTGATTACAGTACAATTAGTGGTGAGCTATAAAAGGGCATGAATGTGCTTAGGCTTTTTTTTTTTGTTCCCTTTTATTTACTTCAAATATTTGTATTTTCTTTTTTTTTTAATTCAGAAAGCACCCAAACCAAACTTGTTTGCTTTATACCTGAAAAACAAGAAAACATCGCAGTAAGAGCTAACTAACCACATGTACTTTAAAAGAAAGCTATTGTTCATGCTGATGGATAATGTGGTATAACTACTGCTCCTTTACACTGAAATATAACTAATGCTTTCATAATACAGTACATCTTTTCATCATAAAGTACTAGCAAATAAGAGTAAAATATATATAAACACAGTATTTCATTTTGATAGAATCAATCTTCTTGTTTTGTACTGATTCACTAATTGAAAATATTTGTTTGACTTGAATCTCCCAGGCAGAGTAAATTGATCCACAGTAACGTGAGATCAAAATCTGGATCAAAATCTCAGACTTGTCACAATCTGTTCTCACAAAATCTTGACTTTCTTGAACCTTGAGACATCACTGTCACTATGTACTCCTGCCTGTCCTGCAAACATTAGAAGTTGTTACTTCATTTAAGGCCAGCTTTTTAAGGATAGCTTCGTTAAAGTATGCCAAGGATCCTCTTAAGCAAATAGATAATGGAACAGTGTCGATATCAAAGTTTAACTACTAGAAATAAATAAATAAAATTAAGGCAAGGTTAATTCCATCAAAATATTTTATCTTAACATCACAAAAAAGGAGCAGAAATCTCTGTTTTATTTTCTGGGGCTTTTTTGTGCCCCAATATCTCCTTGGAGCAGTCACTAAGAATATATAAAATTAACCATCTAAAATAATGCTATAGTTACACACACACACATATATATAAATATACCTGCTTATTTAATGGCCTGAATAAGCAGTCTCTCCAGGTCACCAAGGCAAGCTAGAGGAAGGGAGGTGAAAGACAGAGTTAAAAAAAAGTACTTGTACACTGAGTGTAACTTTTTAAGGAAAATTAATATAGTATACTAAGTAATCAGAACTTATTTTTACAATTATGTTCTGGCACACAAATTTCTCATGCAATAAAACTGTTTCACAGGAAAAGTTACCTTTTGCTTTATTGTTAACTCTACTTAAGGTAGTTACCTAAGGTGTCCCCTCTTCTGACAGTGATCCACTGCCAGCTCTGAAAAATAACAAACCTTGCATATTACTTTGACATTATACTGCTTTTTCTGTTAATGATTTTCAGGCTGGCACAATCCCTCAGCACTAGACTAGTGGAAGGTAGAACAGTGGAGAGGGAGGTAAGTAAGGATATCAACTGTTTTTCTACCCTAAGCAAAGTTATTTTAGTGAAGCAGTAAAACAACACATCTTTCCTAATGCATCACCAGCAAGGACAATACTTATCCATAATAAAAAAAAAGTACTTTTAGCAGAAAATCTGCATCTCGGATAACCATGTTCTTCTGTTATTATATTTGAAAAAAATTAAAAATCAAGATCACATATCAATCTTCCAGACTAATATTACAAACCAAGTGTGGTCTGATTCTTGGCAGTTTGAACGCTAAATGATTTGTAGAGATGCACTGAAGTTAACAGAAAAAGGCAATTCACTTCCTGGTCCTGTATTGGAAACACTTGACTGAATTCTAAGTGGAAAGACAAGGCTACGTAGATACATACAGATAACAATACAAGCAGCAAATATCAAGAAGGGACAGCTCTTGTCAGATTGATACTGGTAGTCCCAGTGGGGACCAGGTAGATTATATATACACATCTTCAGGTTTAGACCCATCAAAACTTTTACAATATAATGGTGTGGGGGATAAGGAAAGAGGTGCAATTTCTTTCAACAAATTCTATGACGCCCACTTAAAAACTTCTGTAAATGTCCTACAAATAACAAGTTTCAGGGAGTGATTTGTAGGATGAGAGTGCAAATAAGACAGACGAAATGGACAAATAACGCACTTTAAAAGGCTACCTACCGAATAAATTTCATATATTCCTTTACGACCTTCATCGCACTCACGACGAACCCAATGTCGATTGAGGTAGGCACATATCCCATTCAGTACTTTGCTTGAAAACCTATAATCTTCCCACTGTTGAGTGTAAAATTTCAGCACGCTCTCATCCATCAAATCTTCTCCATCCTAAAAAAAAAAAAAAAAAAACAACAACCAAGTTTTCCAGTAGTATTGGGTAATTTTAAGGTTGAAAGACATAAGGGTATACAATAAATGTATGCCATGAAATAAATTTATAGGAAATATAGGGCTAAAAAATTTACTTTTGCAATAAAAAAAGTACAAAACAAAAACACAATACTCCCAAAACAAAACAAAATCAAACAAAAACCACAAAAATCATAAAAGGAAAGCATAGACAAAGATGCTCTCTCCTGAAGGAGAGAGATGGCTCTACATTAGAAACAGACAGCTACACTGATGAGTGTGCTAGGGAGAGGGAGAAGTACTATGTAGAAATTCAGGTATCTTTCCAAACTGGACCAGTACAGTTTGAATTGACATGGAAATAAAACAGGAATGCATTCTGGATAAAACCTTGAGACACCTTTATGCAGCTGTGTAAATTAATTACAAGGTGGACTTACAAGACTCTAAGAATTCTTTTACTGTTGCTCAAAACTAAAATCCTAAAAATTAGAAGAGTGGTTCCTTAATATTGAACACTTTTCCAAAAATAAATAGGAAACATTATCTTACAAAGCAGCTTATTGCTCTATTCGTAATATATCAAGTATAATATATTAAGGTCTACCATCAGGCATTTTCAACATTACAGGCAACCATTTTTTCAGCATTGCTAATATGCTGGTTAACAGGTTAGAAAGTCTGGCTATACTTGTTCAAGTTACAGGACAATTTAAGATGACATATAACGTTACTTTTATAACACACACACACACCCCTTTGGCAAGAAGAGGGGGAAAAAAAGCTTATGCCAAGGTAAAGCCTACAATACCTTCTACTGTTTAGTGGAATGCTTGAGATGAAAGCAGATTTCAAGATCATTCAATTTACTTTCAATGACTGCACACAGTTCTGGTTTTGTTGGTACAAGTTTTTCCTCAAGTCAGCCCCTAATACTATAAACACCAGTTGATCTAACTTTCCATCTTACCTTAAGAAGATTTGTCAAGTAGTTCTTCAGAAATTCTTTTAGGCGTTTGTACAACTCCAAACCCACAAACTGAGCACCTCCAGGTGTTTGGCCCTTTTTTGATTTAGAAGGAGGTACTCCAGCTCCACGTGCTTGATTAGACTGGTGTACACTAGTACAGTAGTTATAAACGTGACTGACAAGGAAGTTAAGGAATATGTATGTGTGAGCACAGGACATTAAGAATACAATAAAAAAATCAAGTTAAAGAAATTACTTTTATATTACTGTAAATGACTTCACCGTATATTACATTAACTCACATAAAATACAATCAAAGCTAAGAAAAATAAAGTAATTTTAAGCAGAACTATCTGTAGCAGAAGTATGCACTGTGGACTGCACTGCAAATACTGATAGGAACGTTAAATTTACCTAACAAGACCACCAACAAAATGAAGTAGAGGAATTTTCTGAGGTTGTTTTTAAGGTTTGAATTGAATTTATCTGATGTATTATAATGGCCTTCTAAAAATACATAAGCTTTCATATGAACAGGAAGAAATTTCAACGCTTTCCTCAACATAAAGAGAACTTTATGATGAGATTCATCGAAACCCAATTTACAGCTAGAAGTGTAACTGAACTATCTGCTTGCATTATTTTTTCCTCTCATATTAGTACAACTTGGAAGACTTATTGTATCTGTTAGCATGACATTTCAAGAGAACATTCTGTTTTCTGGAACAAAACAAACAAACAACAAACATTCAATTATTCAGAATTCTTCCAAAGTAGTAAGTGGAAATCACATTGCTTGAAACACTTCATGTAAGAAAGCATCCTAAAAGAAACCACACTCCACAAACAAAGAAACAAGCTAGGTCAGTAACACTGAATGCAACTGGACATTGTTGATGTGACAACAAAAGTTACCATGATGACTCAAACAATTAGCCAACAAGAAGAAAGGTACTGAGCAGCCATGCTTCTACTGATGGTCTAAGGCCAGGCTTTTGAGTCACATCTCTTGTTAGAGGAATGTTGTAATAAGTAATCTAAAAGGTCTAATTTGGCTTTAACTTGTGTTTTAACTAATGGGTCAAGCTTTAACCACTAGACAGTCTTTGCCCATGGTATGCTGCACATTAGGATATTTGTATATTGACAAGATTTGGCTTTTTCCATTCCCTTCTGAAAGGCCAGCACAATAAAATGAAAGAAATCAGTGTGATTAAATACACAGGGAATTAGAAACCCAAAATATACAATCCATTACAGTCATTATAACAGACTTGCTGCTGGTATTTAAACAGTAAAGCTCAAGTAGAAAAAATTCTGAAAAATACTCAGTTACCTTCTTTGCAATTTCTTTAAGAAATATTTCATAAAGAAGTCAGAATCTTAAACTTGGTTTTCAGCTTCAGAGTGTACTCTACACCACAAGGAAAGAGACTCATATTTTTTAATGAATTTCAAAGGAAAAGTCTATTTCTACCCTATACTCACATGCTTGCTTAGAAAGTCATCTCATTCTGCCCAAAAAGATAATGCTCTTTGCCAAAAAATTAACCATTTTAGAAAATGCATATTATAACCTCAGTCCTTACCTGTTACCTCTTCTAGGTGCCAAGTAATGATAACAAACAGCCTGAAACCTTTATTTGTGCTTAGTAACCAAAGCTTTATCAGCTTCCTAATCTCTTATCAGCCACTTATTACCTGAACATTATCGATTTCTTTCAGCTCCCAGCTACTTGTTTGTTCAACTTTCCTGGCACTGTCACTACTTTTATTATCTAGACTTCAATTTCAGAATTCCCCATTCATGTGTGCAATGCTATACAGTACAACAAATTTTCTCTGGATACAAAACTTTTCCCTTCCACAAAGAAGAAAAGCAGGGCTTATCTCACAATTTAACTTTAAAATATTTAACCTAAGGTACTCTGGATTGTGTATGGGAAGTCCCTCCATAATGATGCAAGGAATTTAGGGTGTCGATTTATAAATACTGAGCTTGGAGTTTTGCCTCCGCCTTCTCCTAGCTCTCCTAACCCAAGTGGCTTTGATCAAGCCTAAAAATACAGGGAGCCCAGATGGTGAGTAATTCTTACGTTTTTTGTGAATACTGCCTGATGATAATAATACTCTTTCTGCTCTCTCCAACAATCATCCCAACAGCCTTCAGAAAAATCAAAGACCAAGGCTAGAAGACATAAGCCTTTTTTCAGCCCCATATATTTTACTGTTAAATCCAGGACTTCCTGTAAAGTAAATGCTGAGAAAGATTTTGAGATCTTTTGTCCATTCCTTACAGTAATCATCTCAGAGATGAAGTAAAAATATACCAGTAATAGCCACCTTTACTTGTAGTTCCAGCTTGAGTCTCACTAGCCAAAGTGTCCAAGAAGGCACTTCCCAAATAATTTATTTTATTTGTTCTATGCAAGTCAAAATGAAGTTATAGTTTGTCTGTGCAGGAGGTAGTTTGTAAGTGCAAACAACTCTTCGATATATTATGCATAAAAGAATACTCTCTTAGGCTTTGTTTACAATTTGCATCCCCGTCTGGTAAAGCCGACAACTGACAGAAAGACTGACATATGTAAAACAAAATCAGTGATGTGCTGCCTGCAGCAAAGTACATGCCAGTCCATCTGAGAATCACAAGAAGAATGCTATAAAAATATTTCTTGGTTGCAGAAAGCAAACTAATCCCCTCCAATTGCCTCATACTTCGGAAGTCAAGTGCATACCCAAATGTCTATTAGGAAACATTTCTATGGATGCTTGCACAGTTCTGCATAGTGATTCACATACTACAACAGAGAAATTAATTTATCAATAGTTTACACTAGAGTGAAGTTGCATTGCACCCAAAGCTTCTGGCTTCTAAACTTCAAGCTTGATTCAGCAAGCAGACAAACCATCTTACGGATTAGATGAATCTTTGTCATCTTTATAGTGAGAGGAATTAGATTTATTTATCTAAATCAAGATTTGAGGTAGGAGATGAAAAGCAAGTTTGTAAATTTATTCAGTATTGTGTAAGTTGAGATGAAAAATCTTTCAAAACTTTATTCTTCTCTAAAGCTCTCTAAAATGTGATTCAAGAAGCATCCAAAGACTAAAATTAATTTCACCATCTTTGTCTTCAATACAATTTATGCTGCTTTTAAAACAACAACCTTTACTCAGTTTCTAAAGCTGCACAGCTACCATTTCATAATGAATTCATGGCTTTGTACAACATATCTACTGAAGGAAACAATCCTGACAACCAAAATGCACCTGGAAGGCTTAATCTCCATCCTTGCCACCTACTTTTCTAGTAGGACAGGAGTTCACGCAGACAGTCAGTGTGGATTTGAGGAAGCGACTGCCATGACAACTAACAATTTTTCCTTTTCCCAGATCATATGCTGAGAGGTTCTAAACTTCTGTGTCAGCACAGGGGAAGTGAAAGAGTCTTTCAGCAGCACTGCATAAACTTTTTGAGCAAGTGCACCATGAAAACAGTAAGCTTGAGAGTGCTATGGTCACCTCTAAACTAACCTCTTCCCCAGAAAAGTACCAAAATATTTCATGAAGCATTTTTTCTTCAAGGAGCAAGTGCAGACAAAATATGGGAGACAAGTATCAATTTTGTAATTCAATACAATAGGAAAACACTCAGATTTTATACCAATGGGTGTGAATTACTTCGTTTTATGAGTCTCTAATTTTAAATTTATATAAAGAAAGCTGTGCTTCTGAGGTAATAACTGATTTCAGTAGCACAGCTGGGTCTCCACAGTTCTCCCATATTGCTATGAAAATAGCATAGTTGGAGTACAGATATGTAAAAATAAAAGGAAGTGAAAGGGAAGCAGAAATAATATAATTTAGCACAAAGCTATATTATTTATGGCAAAGAAATGACCACAATGCTTCTACAACAAGAAGACAAAGCCAAACCACCTTCTAACCAGAGTTTTTCTGTTATTGCTTTCAGTCTCTTTATAATGAAGATAAAGCATAAATCTGCTATTTTACATATCTAAATCAGTAATTAACTCTATGCCAAATGCCATCACCTTAAGAGTAGGTCGACACAAACAAGTTCAGATTAGTTATACTTCTGTCAAAAAATTGCATTTTCCTTAATTATACCAAAGTAATGCAACAACAACATATAGAAAGTTATTGAAAACATCAACAAAAAAAATGCTAGGAAAGGCTATGGAAGTTTTGTATTCCTGTAAAACCACTTCCAATAAAACAGAATAGCTTACCATTTTCAATAGAGAACTGCTTTATGCATTTTCTTCAGACAGATTAAAGTCATTTCAACTCACATGTCCAGATTATGTCGGCTGAAGTTCACAAAACCATCTCGTGCATAAATAAAACTTCTTAGAGAAGCATATGTGTCTATATGACTTTAACACCTCATAAAACAAACAGAATAATGAAATTTTGCACAGGTTTTTGAAATGATGAGGTTGCCAAGATAAAGTCACTTTTCAGAACAAGTGCTTGAAACCTGAAATTCAGCTTTCTGTACCGTAGCAATGGGAAGGAAAAAAAACAACATAAAAAAAAACAACCGACCAAAAAAATAGAACCAAAAGCCTTAATTCTTTTCAGGAAGGTATCAGCAAGAGCCCATTTTTAAGTTAATTCAGTTAGGAGAGGTTACAGATACCCCACAGAGCAGTTCAAACAAAGGCCAAACAAAAAAAGACCCTGGCTCCAGCCCCACACATTCTCCATCTGAGTTTCAATACAATTTGTTCTATGATCAATTACACATTTAAGTCTTTATATGACATACTATTGCTTTGTTAAGCTATACCCACTTAAATCAGGGAAGGACTAAGGAAGTGAATGTAGGACCTATTACAAATAGCAGCATGCATGGCTGATTGAGAATCCAGGCATAATCGAATTCAAATACATTTATGTAAGTCTGAGATCTGAGAAACTTCCAGCAAAAGCCATCTAAAGACTAACAGACAACTTCTTGTTTCCATCTGCGTGGCATAAAACCAAAAGAATAGCAGAGAAGCACTGAGTTACAAGGAAAACACAGATTTTCAAACTCAAATACATACACAAAGTGTACAGTCTTTATGTCAATGAGTAAGAACCACCATAACTGAGGTTAAGTTTAAAGTTCTATGCATTGACAGAAGTTGATTTTGTACAGAATATTCTTGGTTACTACAAGCAAGTAAAAGAGCAAGAGATCAGCATAGAGATGAAAATAAAGAAGGAACTGATCACACTAAGATATATTCTGCACTTCTTTAAAACCAAAGCAGCAATTTTTGTAAGTATACACAAGACTGTATCATTATACCTACACTTCTGCATAACCATGTGTACCCTTCAAAAAGTATAAACAAATTCATTTACTTCTACCACAAATGCACTTACTTCTACCTTCACATTACACATAAGCTCTAACTTGCACACAAGAAATGCTAAGAAATATCATATTGAATGTAAATAGGATTACTACTAGCACAATGGAGGCTGCTTCGATGTAGACAGAGTGACCTCAATTTGCCATTAACGTGAAAGGACAGCTTACAAACTCAAAAGAACACTCGTTCTGAGGTTTAAGAACTGCATGCCCTAGCAACCCAGTATCTTTTTCTGTACAGAAAGAATATGGTCCATTAAGAAAAAAAAATGCTGTACTGCCCAGTAACAACAGATTCATGGGATCAGTAAATAAAAGATTCTTACAGTTTTAAGGTACTTCCACTTATTAAAAATCTTAACTAAAGAATCTTACAAGAATTTCAGTAAAAAGCCATCAGAAAAAGAAGCAATTGCCAAAGAAGCAATAACTCCATGATTCTCCTTGGGCAAAACGTTCTACTGGTGCTGAATCTATCCACAGGCAAAAACATGTTTCATGTATTTATATATTTTATTTTATGAACAGGGAGATTATCCTGAGTCATCTGGCATTTTTAGAATGTAAACATACTACAATGTATATAATAATGTTTTTCCATTATTGCGTGCTAAAATCTGAGACAAAACCACAATAACCTTTCCTGATGTACAATTACTTGAAGCAATGGATAATCAATAACTACCACTTCATTAAAGTAAGTTTAAAAAGTTGAATCACGGTAAGCAAATTTAGAAACAAGGGAAAAATGTTCATAAAATAATTAAATTAGACAGAAAAGCCTAACCTTTACTTTCCTTACTTTAAAATACGTAACATAATTACTTTTAAAAATAATTGCCAAGTTGTTAATAAAGGGACAAAAATATAATAAAGTTGATTTGGACACTGCAGATGCATTTTTCAGTGAAAAAAAATAATCAAACCTTCCATAGTACTCTTCCTATTATTAATTAAACCATTTTAAGCTCTCTCTCTGCTTCACATAGACTGAAATCTTATTCACAGTAAATTAATGATGCCTAGAATCCCTTAACAGTTCTCCCCAGCTGAACATATTCCTTAAATATTACAACTGAACAGAAGGTTCTTCTGTTCAACATAGGTATAAAATACTTACACTGCCTAAAAATATTTTAAAAAAATAAAAAATACAAAAAAATAAAAATGCTTCCCAGATTATGTTTTGTAAAGTAACACAGTAAGAGCATGAGTTTATGACAAAAAAATCTTGAGTTTTCAAATAAGAAGTACACAGGTATGAAATAATGGTGAACCACTGAGCTTTCCATTCATCAATCATATTTGTAAATTGAAGACTTCTTTGAGGAACAGAAGAATAACTTCTTGAAGTTATTCAGCTTTTTGGGTAAGCCACTGTGAAAATTCATGCTAGTTCAATATGGTGCAGGAAAGTTTTCTGATAGTCTAATACCTGGTCTGAGTATCTGTTTAGGATATATAAAACAGGGTAAGTTACCAAATCCTTTCATTCCCTCCACTGCAGAATTTAAATCTGAATGTGTGGAAATTCCAATTCATCTGAGGAAAATAAATCAACTTATTGAATAATTAGTTTAAAAAACTGTCAACAGCTTCTGTAAAAAAAAATAATAGTAAAATGGAAAATGTACAAATATTTTACCATTGCCAGATGGATGTTGGGAAGAGGTGGTCATAAAGATAAGTGACTTATTCAACTTGTTCTTATTTCTATTGTTATAAGAGTCATTCTAGTAAGTAAACAAAGTAATAGGTGTTCCATCAAGAGTTCAGAAGCTTACAACTTGCTTTGCAAGGATGGTGCTCTCTTGGACAGACCCCCACTGCCAGTTGTGTCAAAATAGATCAAATGACATGGAGAAATACTCTGCATGCATTGGTAATACTACTCGCTGACTTATTGCAACAAGTGGGGTTCCTCTTTTGTTGTTTTTGTTGCAGAACAGTGGCTTGAGCTCATTTTTCCTTTGTATAAGGGAGAGAACAACCTATCAGTAAACTACCCTCTCATGTGCAGTGATATCAAAATTTGCTGGTTTTCTCCAGGGTTCCACAAACTTCATCACTGTTATAGAACTGACTTTTACAACCTAGTCCTTTTCCTAACAGCCTCCAAAGTAATTATCACTAAAGGAAAAAAAAAGGGGGGGAAAACAACAAGTACCATTCTAAATGGATTTTGTTTCTATAAGGAAGTTCTCAACAGGAAACAAAGAACATATATCAGAAAGTAATTACAGTACAATCCATCATACTGTGCAAGGAGCAGTAAATAAAAATACCACACCTTCTCTAAAGGACTGCTCTTCTGATTAGGTGTTTTGACATAGCTGGTAGGAAAAAAAGGAATCACAAGAGTATGTGCTGTACTAAAAAAAAAAAAACATTTGGTAATGGTCTCACTTGACCAAAAAAAAAAAAAAGTACATCCTGAAATCAGAAGCACAAAGGAATCTAAAAGAGCAGAGACTGAAGTCTTTAGAACCACCATTCAGAAACAAGATTTCTTGGTTCACCTCTTCAATATTCTCCAATCTAGAAAACACCCAGAATAAGCAACCTATTAATTCTCCTGCTAGAAGAAAGCATAAAAAAAAATTAAATACCAGCTCTGACCTACACTCAGAGATTGAATCCACTGTCTCACAAAAGGACTCTCTGGACAAAGAGAATGAGTGGAGATAGGATGTAGGGTCCAAACTGTCTCAACTGCTTAACTCTTCCACTACTTTCTAAAATTCATTTTAACAAAGCACAACAAGAACTTCCACACCTCCAATCAATGCTGGCTAGAAGTTCAATACCAGATACAGAAGCAAATGCAGTTGCACGCAACAAAAAAGGATGAGGAAATGACTGAACTGTCCTCTCCACAAGATTTCCAAATTGGTGTCACATTCAGCCTTCTCGGAAGTAAGGCTGATCTTCAGACCTTACACTCAGCTGAAACTCATCTGTTTTGCTTTCCAAACCCAGCTATTCAGAGCTTCTTGTAAAGTCTGTCAATCTAATAGACTTGTATGTGATGACTGAGCAAATGTTTCCGACACTGCATCTAAAAGGGGATAAATATCTTGATAGTTGTTTCAAAATTCTTAGCCTAACCAATGCCAAATATTCTGAGGCACTGGATTATTAAAATAATCCACAAATAAATATAAAAGTCAACTACCAAAATTATTCACCAAATGAATTCACTTATGGAAGCAAAAAAAAAATCCATCTAAATTTCAGGCTCAACAACTCGAAGCAACAAGAAAGCAGTTAATATACATGATAGCCCTTTCACAGCTTCATCCAATGAATATTTGAGAACATCTGATGGAGAGGGGAAAAAGGTAGATGTTTTAAGAGTACACCAAGTATTTAGTCTTCAGCTGAACTGGTTGATGGAACTCACATAGGTGGAATATGTTAAAGGCACTCAGAAGGTAATGGTCTCGCTCAGAGGTTCTGGTACCTGTCAAATTTCTTGCAAACATTGAACTTCTGCAGATTTGTTTCGTTCAGTAAAGAACAACACTGGATCTAGCAACACAAGGCTTCAGTCATCTCAAGTCTCAGGAAAAGTTCTGACCCTAAACCAAATGTTATTTCATCTTCCTACCTCTATTAACGAAAAATCCTAGACACAATCAAGAGACTCCTCAGGGCTTTTTTTCTTCTTTGGATCATGGATTCTGCAAGCATACATAAGATTACACACCTGCTCTGAGATTATGCATGCAGAAAACAAACTTCTGTCTCCTTAGAAAGTCCGGAGAACCACAGAACTAATTGACTTATATTACCTTGCTTTTTTTTTAAGCTGTCTCTTCAAGTAAATTAACAAAAATAGACTAAAATTTGAGGCACAATTCCAAATAAGTGCCAACAACAATTTTAAAATTAATTTATGTATCAGAATAATAACCTTTATTAAAAATCTCCAAAAATTAACAAAACTATCAGAATTACTTGAAGTAAGTAAGGAAATGCATACAACCATTCAATTTCTTATGTCATACGTCTACACACTTTGCTGTACCACAATCTTCTTAAACAGTACTTAACACTACTAGGCAGTAGAAGGTTCTTAGAATGAATACTGACCAACAGATGCAAAACAGAGAACAGGTGAGAGATTTCACCTTACTGTGGTTCCTTATCAAATCCTGTCACTTTTTACAGAAGGCACAACAGTAGGATTTATCACTTTCCAAACAATGTGCTGAATTTAAACACTGAATCTGTAATACAGGAAGAGGCACCTGTCTCTAAAAATCGGTGATCAAATATCACAGAATCACTGAACGGTTTGGTTGGAAGGGGCCTTAAAGATCATCTAATTCCAACCCTCTGTCATGGGCAGGGATGCCCCCACCAGACCAGGTTGCCCAAGGCCCCATCCAACCTGGCCTCAAACACTTGCAGGGAGGGGGAATCTACAGCTTCTCTAGGCAACCTGTGCCAGTGCCTCACCACACTCAGAGTGAAGAATTTCTTCCTTATATCTAATCTAAATGTATCCTCTTTTAGTTTAAAACCATTATTTCTTGTCCTATCACTACACTTCCTGACAAAGAATCCCTCTCCAACTTTCCTGTAGGCTCCCTTTAGGTACCAAAAGGCTGCTGTAAGGTCTCTCCAGGCTGAACAACCCCAACTCCTTCAGCCTGTCTTCATAGAAGAGATGCTCCAGCCCTTTGATCACCTTCACGGCCCTCCTCTGGATTTGCTTTAATACAACCATGTCCTTCTTGTGCTGGGGGCCCCAGAGCTGAACACGGTACTCCAGGTCGGAGGTCTCACAAGAGCAGAGGTTGGGAGTTACCTTCAACTCCTTGACTTCGATCCTGACACACTACCTGACAGAAATAAATTTCCTGAAGTTTTCCAAGTAGTAGTTCGGTATACACATACAAGGACGAGCGCAACAACAATCTCCAGAATAGGAGTTGCTGGAAAACTTCAATAGCTCTTGGATGTGAATTAACAATTCAAGAGAAGTCCATTGTGCATATCCTCACACCGACTGGAAAAATCATAAAAACAACTCAGATTAAAGAACTATTTTGAAGTTCACAAGGGAAAATTTTTCAAGGTAACTGGACATTACATTTCAGACCCAGAAAATAATGCCAAAATCTAACATATAAAGGAAAAAAGTTAATTAATAAAAAGCTTAGATATCTGCTCTATCAAACAATCATAATCAAACCTGAAATTCGGAAGTATACATAACTAAGAGTTTTCCAGAACAATGAATCTTTCTGCTGACTTGCAAGTAAGATTAAATAGAAAAGGCTGATCATTAAACAGAATAGGCTGATATATTCTTAAACATCACTAAATCAACAAGAAATGAAGCAATTTTGAGTTTAAAAATGTAAAAAGCTATTTTTAATCTACCAACAATGAAAGAATGAAAGTACTAATTGGCTTAGATGCTAGGATACGTGTAGAGTTCCATGTATCTGGATTTTGCCATACTTTGTCTGGTGTAAACCTGTTGAATTCCAGCTCTTAGGTCATCCCATATCTGGTCAAGACCAATTTGTTTAAGTCCGTGAGGGTTCTGACTCCTATTAGATGACATTTTGTATTTCCTGCAAAGTCTTCCAGTGCAGCAGCCTGAGATCTGGTTATTCCTCCATCAGAATCACAAGTAAAGCAACATTCTAAACTCAGCTGCAGTAACTCTAAGATATTCTTTATATGCAAACAGCAATGCTTCCCAGGAAGAAAATCTGCAAAAGGAAAAAGATGCATATATTACAAAACAGTCCAATCAAATTCATTAGTATTAGAGCAAAAAAATATAAAATTAGTGATCTCTTTGGAACATTTTAATTTACACAGATGAGAAATCCATGATCCAGAACCAAAAGAATTTAATTTTGCAATTCAGCAATTCAATACAACATGCAACTGTTAGTATCCAGATCTGTCCAAAGCCTATAGGTACCTCTGTCAGCACAGTTGACAATAAAGACCTAACACTAATAAAAAAATGTAACAAATAATTGTTCCAAACAGCAGACACTATCCTGCCATGAAGTGTTTGCTCCCTACACAACAGTGTTTCCTCCCTCCACTATTTCACACCAAACTCATGGTTCTGTGATAATTCATGGTTTAACAAACACCGTGATACATATCCAAGATAACCGCAAGATATTTAACATCATTATTTTTCTTCTTTTATCACTAAACTCTTCTAGACTCAAGATTCCATCACAGGTAATCTGAAAGTCCAAGGTATTTTGGGAGCAGAGAATTTTGTATGTGGTAGATACATGTTTACATTAATTCCTGTGTTAAGTAAAATAACATCACTTCCTTGAATGTCATTGTATTAGCAAGAAAACACGCAGCCAATAATGGCCAGAAAAAAGAACAACTAATTGAATGCACAGAATAAAGATCCATTTTTATACAAGTCCTTAGAATTTATTTGCAATTTTAATATGGCTCATCCTCTGTAGCAACCAAATTAAGATTTACTAGAGTGACAAAGGAGGTAACACAATTAAAAGAATTAATCCACAATAATCAAGTTGTAATAAATCAGGATCAACTTACCCTAGACTGCATTCACTGAAATGTTGTAATACTCAAAACACAGTGAAACATATCAATACTCTTTGCCATGAAAAAAAGAATACAGCCCTATGATAAACCTGTCCTGTAATGGAGCCTGCTGGCAAAGGGCCATGTGAATCCTTCTGTAACTTCAAGGATAGTATGTGCCAAGACCTGATAAATCCTGTTGTTTGTTTTTGACCTCTGAGCAGTGGAAGATGAAGATATACTTCCAGGATCTAAAATGAATCATAGGTACTTCATCACAGCCACTTCAAGATTTTGCATGTTGCACTCCAGATTCCACAGTTTAAGATTAAAGATAGTATCATACCCTACCTGTCTGCTCCCCCTGCAAATTACTGGGAAAGGGGAACACATAACATTCATTTTTTTTCAGTCAGCAAATCAGTCCTTACCCAAATAACACATAAGCTAACATTCCTCATAGTCATTTACTATCCATCACCCATAAGTATTTAAATCTCAAAGTCCAAGTAAAAAACATGTAAAGTTATTTAGATGATGTAAATCTGCAAAATGAGACAGTATTTGTTGCAATCAGAGAAACCGCTTCTGTAGCTATTTTTCTTTTAACATGAACAACAATTACTTGGAAGATTAGAAGAGAAAAAGCAGAATACAATCAATATATGTATTTTATAAAATTTACATTTAAAATTTAACTTTGCTGTTTTGTGCTTTTATAGTTACAGCAAACTGATTGTTAGAGACACGTGAATAACGCATCACCATGCCGCACTGCGAAACAGATCACACCTTATTTGTATTTCATTTCTGGAAAACAAACTTGCCACAAAGGAAAAATGATGGGATTTCCACAACTTAGCAATGAACACCCGGAAGAACAAAGGTCCACAAGTGGCCGCTCGCCTCTTACTGCGGGAGAATGGCCATGGTCTGAAGTGCATGTAACACACCCAGAACCTTGGACTATGACCCTAGGTCAGCACTGCAATACAAAGCAACAAAGTCAACTTTCTCTCTTGAATCCAAGAGAAAAGAAACTTCTTGGTTCCCTAAACCTGGTGCTATTTCAACTCTCCACATAAGCAAGAGAGGACAAAGATACCAGTCTACCAACTATCATTCTCTATCAAAATCTGTAAAATGTAACTGACTATAACACTTCCACTAATCTGTAAAAAGCAAGCAGCCTGGAATTAGAATGTATTTTAGTAAAAATATTTTGGTGTAACTAATACAGAACACCTCACTCATGTATAAAAGTTCACAAGAGAAGACCAACCTCTTCTTAGGTCAAAGAAAGTACAGTAACTATTATTGTAATTCATGAGCAGGACAAGGTCCCTTACCAGGCAGGCTGCAGAGAGAAGCAACACCTGGGGTTCTTACTCCGGTGTCTCTCTAGGTGCCAGTAAGAGTACATTACCCTTCCACGCAAGCCTGTTGTAACCAGTGGCCTAACAGATGCAGAATTACATACGTATGACGGAAATAAGTACCTTCTCTCATGAAGCACCTCCTAATCTTGCTATGTACCCTGGTGCATCTACAAATGCTGCCTTCTTCCATAATCTTTTAAAATCAATGTGTTCCTCATTCACACTGTACTGATTTTCCCTAGCATCCCCCTAAAATAATCTGTGTTTAAGTCAAGATGTAGCCATTAACAAAAAATGCCGTGAAGTAAGAACTTAGTTTTGATTTTCATTTTATTTTCTCATACAGTCCACTACATATATTTTCTTTAGAAACATTTCTAAAAAATTTCTACTGTATGTGACATTACATCACCATCCTTTGGCTATCTTTCAATTTGAATTTTACAATTAAAGACGTAACTACAGAATGTTATAATCAAATCACTAACTGCCCATGGAATGTTATCGTATCACTAACTGCATAGATTCAAAACATTTACTTCTTCTAGTTACTAGCTAACACAGTTGGTAAATAACGTAACAAATGAATAATGATCCAAACTACTTTTTTTCCAGATTTATTCATATGCAGAAAAATGTAAAGGGAATTATTAATATATTACCACAACAGGAGTTTCACTGCATAAGAATAGTTACAAAATCATATTTATAAAAGCAAGAATAGTTACAAAATCATATTTATAAAAGGAGATGTTTGCACTTACTTGTTCAACTAAGATGGTGTTACATGTATAGAGAGAAAGGGAAAATGAGGCTTTGTTGCATAGCACAGTTATTATTACACACAAGCACCCAGTGAAAACATGAAGTTCTATTTCACTGCTATGCGTAAGTATAATTTTCAAAATTATTTTTGTGATTCATGCACACAAAACCTCACCAAGTCTGGTCCACAGTAGTTATGCTGTCTTGTTACCCATGGTCCTTATCATTAAATTTACAAGGGAGAATAAAGAGAAGCGAAAATAAGAGACCTATAGCACTTCCACAACAGCTCTCATTAGCTAAAGAGGTCTCAGCTTTTAGAACTTATGTAACAACATGACACCATCCATGCACGCCACCTGGTATCACATAATACTCTGACCTTCAGCATTTTATGAAAACAACAAAAATCCATTGCTGCAATCCTCACTGCTTTGGGGGACAGGAAAACTAATAAATGCACAGAGACTATAATGAAAGAACAAGAGTTTAGAAGTCCACCATTTCTCAGAGCTCTGTCTATGCGCAACCTCCCAAGGGAGGCAAGGTGCCCTTCCACGGGCCAAACATGGCTACAGATGAATTGAAAGCTCAATATTAAGTTATAACCTTTTCATCAGTATGATTTCTCACCTTTGGAAGTGATGTTACTGGGAGTATGTACAAGTCAGACTTAAACTGACTGTCACCGTACCTTCTTGCTCAACCACAAAGCAGATGTACTGTTCCTGACCAGGTCACAGACAGGACCACCTGCCCAAGTTACATCACCTGCTCAGTAGCTCTGGACCAGTGAATTCAGATTGCATTACGTCTCCAGGACCAGCGGCAATTACATAAAAAATTACTTCTGCAGTTTCCAGCTGATACAGACAACTTCATGAAGCAGTATGCAGTTTTCAACAGCCCATTTCTTAACCCTGCTTTCCAGCACCGCAACTGAAACAGAACTGTCAAAGAACCTTGTCATTTCTGCCTATGCCAACATCAAAAGGAAGTAGTATTTCTCCCTAAACTTTAGGACAATGCCCTCAAAGGACAGAGGGAAATGCTATTCTCCTCTTCTGTTACTAGGGGCTGGAGGAGGAACATACCTCATATACAAGGCATGAGAGCTCACTTAAAAATGGCATCATTAGTTTTTGCTGACCTAAGAAACTTTCTTTTAAGGAAAGAAAAATAAGGAAAACAATGTGTATGTTGAATGAGGCCTATACAAAGAAAGTAGGGTTAATTTTCACAGATTATCTAAAAAACGCAATAAAAGACACCTGACTACAGCATCTCAACCTATATGCTGGAGTTACGACCTTACTTTGATGTCTGAGTACAACATAACTTTTTTCTGAACAGCTACACAGCCTACGCACCACCCATCGTCCTCTCATAACCGCGTATTTCTAAACTACAGATTTAAAGATAGTTTACTTCAATAACAGTAAAAACAAGTACAGATAGAATTCAAAGTTGATAGCTTCTTGACTCAGTAAGAACTTTCAAAGAAAAAAAAGCTATCAGACCTGTAAAGACACAGGACCTAAACTCAGTCATTTCTAAGTAATTCCTTGTCTATTTCTAAGTCAACCCTTGTCTAATTTCAGTAGTAAGTTATGGTGAAACAAATGCCATTAAAATCACCATAGAAAATCCTAGCTGGAAGGGACCCACAAGGATCTTCAAGTCCAACTCCTGAGTCCTCAAAGGACCACCCAAAAATCAGACCACGTGTCTGAGAGTGTTGTCCAAACACTTCTTGAACTCTGTCAGGCTCGGTGCTGTGACCACTGCCCTGGGGAGCCTGTCCCAGTGTCCAACCACCCTCTGGGTGCAGAACCTTTCCCTAACCCCCAGCCTGACCCTCCCCTGTCCCAGCTCCATGCCGTTCCCTCGGGTCCTGTTGCTGTCCCCAGAGAGCAGAGCTCAGCGCCTGCCCCTCCGCTCCCCTCGTGAGGGAGCTGCAGGCCGCCATGAGGCCTCCCCCTCAGCCTGCTCTGCTCGGGGCTGAACAAACCAAGGGACCTCAGCGGCTCCTCATACATCTTGCCCTCCAGACCCTTCATCATCTTTGTTGCCCTTCTTTGGGCAATCTAACAGCTTTGTGTCTTTCTCATACTATGGCACCCAAAACCGCACAGTACTCAAGGTGCAGCCGCACTAGTGCAGAGCAGAGCGAGAGACCACTCTGAGAACTTACTCTAAAAAGTTCAAAGACTTCAACTTTATTGAGGTTTCCAAAATTTTCAAACATATACTGAAGTCAAAAGTTTTCCCCCATACACCTGAAATTCATTTTCTGAAGAAGAAAGAAATATTGCCAGTACCAAAAATATATCACAAGTTCATTTGGACACTAACTACAGTTTGTTACCTTTGGCAAAAATTGGTGCAGTGACTACATCCACTTAAATAACCACTAAAAGCAACAAAACAGCCCGCTGTGCTCAAAGGATAAAGTATAATAAACATTTAATCTTTGGCTTCAAAAGAAAAGAAAAAGTAGTAAGTTTAATACAGGCACACACGTACAAATGCAAGGTGAAATTCCTCTTGCCATACTCTTTCATCCCCATTTTTCCAGCTCAACTTCTGTCTTATCTTACCCTGCTCTCCTGTTGTCCTCTTATTTCAGCATGTTTGATCCAGAATTTCAACAGACGTTTGTTGAAAACAAGAGCAGCAACTCTAAAAAAGGTTCCCAACCAGTTCCATTCTCCTAGAGTCTCTGCTACCTCTACACTGATCTGAGGCAACTATTTAAGTTATTTACCCAGGATATGCAATACAGCTGAACAACATACAAAGTATTTTCAAAAGACACAATCAGAAGGACATTAAACACTACCTTTATTCTAACATGGTAGTTATTTGCTTGCTCTTGTACTTATTTTAAAAATGATTTAAGATACAGTATGCTGGTTTAACTCTAGCTACAATAAACTTGAAATCACAATAATTGAAGCGACCCTGAAGTATCACCATATCAAACTACTTGGCAAGGTTTTGCCTTATAGTAAGCATCCACATGCGCATCTATTGCTTTACACCGAGGCTAAACTTACCAAAAAATAAACCAAACCCCTCTCATAACCAAAGCTGTCAATTTATTATTCTTATATTCCTCTTACCAAACATGGGCAGTTCCACAGATAGGATGTTGCAAAATCACACAAAGCAGTCTTAGAACTCCTTTTGAAGTCACGTAAGCACAAACTCCTTGGAAAGACATGAAAACGCAAAGTGCAGAACTGAGAACAATATACAGATTAACTAGAGGTAGAGGGAGGTAAGACAGAATCTCCGTTGTGAAATAGACACAAGCATTGGCTTGTGGGGAGGGAGGACAGAAACTTACAAAATTCTCTTCACTTTCACCTTTTACTTCTGTCTTTAACAGTTATATGAACTGTTTCTTGGACTTTTTTTTTCCCAAGTTAAACATCTCTCAAATCCTGAAGGACATGGCCTCCACTCTGGCACATATTAATATTTGATGTGGTGGAAAGAGGAAGGAGAAATAATTCTATTTTGTCTCTATGATCGCTTGCACTCACCATTTATGACTTCAAAGACATTTTCTATAACTACTTGCCTCCAAACCAGTAATTTTGTGTTTACCTGACTTCAGTGGAGGTTACCATTCTGAGCTCAAAACTGTAACGTAACATAGCTTAGTTGAACCATGATCCCGCATACAACATTTTATAGTATTGACATTTCTGTCCAGAAGTATTTTAGGTCACTAAAATAGGCAGGTAGTTTACACATGTAAAATAACTTAATCCCTACAGCAAGACTAGGAAAAAGCATAGTGTCCTTAGCACTTCACACAGACTTCAAATGTGTAATTAATCAAAGTCTGGAGAATCTGTCTACAGCAGACATTTCCACTGTGCTGCAGCAAAATGAAACCACAACAACTGAAAAAAAAAGTTATAGGTTATTCCAAAAATTACATCAATACCAGAAGAGAAACATTAGAATGTTCTAACTCATACATGCCTTGACAGACAACGTGGATCAAATTACATTTCTTGAATCAGTCTGGAAGATGCATCAAAGGAAACAAGGGTGGAGAAGTCAAAAAAACACAATCCTAGATACTCAACGTGCCTACAGAAGACAGAATAAGGCACCTTGTTTTTCTTACAAAGAAAAATCAGTAGTGGGAAGTTTTATTGACTTTAATTTAGCAAGAACAAGCACAGAAGACTTTGGAAACTCTGAAATATCTTGGGCCAGCCTAGAAACCCTAATGACCTTGCACAGCCAATTCTTACATAAACTGATTTCCTGAGAGCTCTTGCTTACCATCAAAACTTTACCTGAAACCAACTGAGTAAGCTGGTTTTGGTGACCCTATTTATTTTTGGTGATTTTATGGTGATCCTACAGATCTCCACCCAGAAAACCTTGCTATGGACATACAGGCCACTTCAGTCACAGTAGCACCTCTGTCAGAAGGTTCAGGGTGAGTCTCTAAATGCTAACACAAATCCCTCTCCAATGTAACAGAATTCAGTGCACCACAGCAAATGATTTCATACTGACCTGTTAAGTCAAGTAGCAGTTTTCACTTGTAACAATGTTTGTATACAAAGTTTTCACACTGGACATTCACTCTTCCACAGTGGTGATTCTGATCTTTAATTTTAGCAAGGACTAATGTTAAAGAGTGTCAGCCAGTTCAGGGCAGAATCTCTTCCCAATAGCTTATTAATTTCACAGCACCTTTGATCTTTTTACCTTTGCAGGAACTCACCTAATCAAAGTAATGTGGTTTGTAAGTTCAGTTTAAAAATAATGATTACGACCACACTGATTTGTCTTATAACAGTCTGAAGTTTTCAGATGACCAAATATATCACAAGAGCATGGCTTAAGTACTGAAAAGCTTCCTCCTACGTTAACCTTCTTACTAATCTTTCATTCAGAAGAAATGAGAATTGCAAGTCATACAGTTAAAATAGTCAACAAAATGAAAGAACATTGCAATTACTTGCATTTATTTCCTGCATGTGACAAAAAACACTGCTATGCAAAAGCTGCTTCCCCCATTCATTTTCCCCTCCCATTCAGGCTTACATTCTACATTTGAATCCAGCCTAACCTTAAGTCCACGTTATGTGCACTGATGTATCTACTAGCAACGCACATTTCCAATAGGGTACAGTGCTGTGAACACTGTTCACAAAAAAGAGTAAAGTTCCTGTTTAGTTCATTCCAGGTGCCTAGACATTGACAAGGCATAGCTACTTACTTCCAGAGACAGCAAGAAAAAGACTGAGAATGCTCTCATTAAAGCCTAAAAAGGGATTCATACATGATTTTTCTGGTTCAAATAACTTATCTGAACTGTGAAAACCCTAAATCTAATCTCATAGCAAAGAATGTCTACTGTACAAAAAGGGAGTTTCATATAAATTCAGCCTTGTCTTATTTTTTAATCAGTTTTGACTCCTGATAACTGCAACAGGTATGGCTGGTACAGAAGTGAAACAGTTTAACTTTGTAGAAGTTAAAATTGTTGCACACCACTAGCAGCTACACTTAAATCCCACTTCTTGTTGATTTAGCTCGCACCATGAAGTCTTAGGTACTAGTACAGGCTTAATTTTAACAAAACCAATTTTAGTTAATTTGCTTAAGCACATACATTTGGGTGTTTCACTACTCCTCTTAATGATGGCACTCTCACAAAGGCACACTTTCAGAGACAGTAAAACTTTGGAAAAATACCTGCACAGTAAGATAAAAGACTATTTTAAGAATATCTGCATTTTCTTAAGAAGAGTGTTTTAAATTGTACAGTGAAAAAAATCTCCCTTGACTACCCAGAAGCAAGCAAAACATTTGCCTGTGACATTATTACCACGAAAAGCAAGATGGAAAGACTAGTGCCTAACAAAACAAAAACAGTTTCCCTATAACCCTTCCTCTTCCCCCATCTGAAATTAAGTCCTCTAAACTTAAGATAAAATTTCCAGATGATAGTTTCCACTGAGTAACACTAGAGGAGCTTGCAAATTTACATATGAAATTAAGTTTAAATTACAGAGCAAAGCAGGGTGAACTAAGGTCACACCATTAGCCTTGTTTCTGAATTCCAATCAGCATCAAGACATTGTCCAACCTTAAACACATAACAATAAAAAGCCAAGTTACATCAGCTGCAAAGTAAAAATACAAACAAGAGGTTCTCGAGTTCAGCTATGGCTGAAATTCAATTCCTAACAACCCAAATTCTCATAGCTTCCTGCTTTATTTTTAAAAAGAATCCTGGCACTAATTTTTGTCTTCCTTGTATGCTGATGACTCAAACACATCTGAGGCCACCAGTACCTCCACGAAAATGAGAGAAGAGAAGCACATCTGTGTTTTCCAAATATCACTACATTACCAGGGCAGAGTGAGAAGCTGCCCACATGGCAAAAGCCTTCAATCCTCAGTGTCCTGTGCGAGGATAAAAGTTTCAGTTTCTCCTTCAAAGTAACACAAAAAGTCTGAGACATAATGCAACATTAACCAGAGCCAATCTAATGAAACCAAGGTCAACAAGCATTTTATACCACCTCTCGGTATTTCTCATTTAGTGAAAAACAGATGTCAAGGGTATTGAAGTGCTATTGGAACCTACTGCACAACCAGGAAGATCTTACAGAGAAAATATGTATTTGATCCTTTGTTCTTAGTAGTGATTTCAAGCAATGCCTCATACCTGCCAGACCAACCTACAACAGTGAACCTCCTGACTGCAAAGCCAGAAAAATCAAAGGGAAAGAAGAAAAAAAAAAAAAAAAAAAAAGAAAAAAAAAAAAAAAGATCAATCTCCTCTTTTTTGTGTTAATTTTTGGAAGAGCACCACATCAAAATTATACTGTTTATTCGAGAAAGGCAGGGCCATCCTGAGAATAAAATACAAGAAATCCGAACTCTGGCACAGGGTTGCCACAGGATATGATTCTCTATCAGTTTCCTGAACCACAAAGTGGAGTCATTATTTTCTTATTTTCACAGTAGCTTCATTTTTTGCCATTTTTTCAAGGTTCTTAGATTCAAGTTAGATTCAAGGTTCAAGGTTCAAGTCGTTTAGATTCAAGGTTCAAGTCGTTTTTGACTTGAGAAATGTTATATTAAAGTGGAATGCAATAAATATTTGGTTAAAAATTGTATATATTTGACCTTGACCAGCGTCACTTATAAGAGGTCACATGACAATGTGAATCGGTTCACTGTTGTGACTCTGTAACATCATAGGTTCTGTGGGTAAAAAGAGAACTCTGAAAATTACCCACTGGAACATAGATTATGTCCTAAAACAGTGTTTTCCCACAAGCTGCACTGCAACTAATCCCCGATTAAAACCTCATATATCTACTCACAATGCAGAAAGCGTTTACATCTAACAGTGTTCCAACCCTGTAGTTACATTAAAGTAAGGCTGTGAGTTACTGCACTATAGTGGTGCGTATCAGGTCAGGACAGCTTTGTTACCATGTTATTTAATCCTGTCTGTAAAAGGCTGGAACTGCATTCTTGTAGAACCATCAACAGTCAATCTGTAGTAGTTCTCCAATTTAAAAACTCTTATAGTATAATTGCAAGTGACTTTAAAAAAAAATCCAAATGAAGGTATGTTTTACAGCTCTCTTTAATTTTCCAACCATTAAATTTTCTTGATATGTCTCTTCCTTAATGAATGTTCCCCTTTAGCAAGTAAGAGAAACTCCGTGGTCTCAACAACCATTTTTTAAAAATTGGCTTGCAGCCTATAAAGGTTACAAGTCTTACCTAGGCCTCTAAATGTTGGTTCCAACAACCATTTCCTTACATGAAGATTACCTTGAAAAAATACAATAATTAGGAAGTTTGAGTTTGCCCTTTCCAAAAAAAAAACAATGCTGGTACATACGCAGTCAGTTTAAAACAGGTTCAAGCATTCCTAAAGCACACAAAGAACATCCACGTAAGGCTAGAAGTTACGTAACAGCTGAACTTCCAAGTTTTCCATGCTCAATCTTCCTTCGAGCTCTGTGCAGCACAAAGACTGCACTGACCTAGACGCTGCTGGTACTGCCCATGCACGTCCTCCTGACACAGACCTGCTGAAGTTCATTCAACACCTGCCCCTTCCCCTCAGAGCAGACAAACTGGGTTAAGACAACATGGTAAGTACAGCAGCACAGCCATGATCCAACCACTTTACACTTTAATCTGCTTCTGCCCTCAACAAGTTCGAAAATCCTGGTTGAAAAGTATAGTACACATGACATCGTTATCCACCTATAGCATACTGGCAATCCCCAGTCTTCACATTCACGATGAATATTTTGGATGTTAAAAGTGGTATAACAGCAAGTGAGACATCTTTAAAGCTGCTTCTTCTGCTAGGAATATTAGGAAAAAAAAAAAGTTTCAGTGCCAGAAAACGCCAGGTATACCCAATCCACATAAAAACTGACACCCAGGATGTGACTCATCATTAAAGTGGGCCCTACTGAAATAAGTGTGACTATGCAAAACTAGACACTACTTGACAAAGATAACAGATGAAAAGCAATACTCAGAGATCTTCACATATAAACTGTAAGAAAACACTTTTAAAGCTGAATATCTGAGAAAACTTCCTCAAAGGACCCAATATTATCTCCGTAACAGCATAGCTAGAATATAAGACATTACACCAAGACTGAGAATAAGCTAAACTCAAAAAAAATACCCTCAAATCAGTATCCAACTAAGGGTGTGCATCAATTTAGCTTAAAATAATTTAAAGGATTTAAATCAGAGCAATGCAATTTTCTCATGCCCATAGTTTAAGTAACAGACCCAAAGTGTAAGGCAAGTTTAAACCAGTGGAAAAGGACTGTGGTAAAAGGAGAATAATTTAGTTAAACCAGTGCAACTGTTTTGTCAATCGAGCAGTGGGGTGAGCATTGCCTAATTAAGGCGCCTAAACTATGAAACCATTCTCTATATGATCCCTGGATCAACACATGGAAAAAGTTTCTTCTAGAGGGGTAGTTCAGATCAGAAGCCTAGTTCAGTTGCTCTGAGATGTTGTTGAGTTACTAGGATCTGTGTGTATGCAGTTGAGAAAAACAAGAATAAGCTGTTAACATTAGACACCAAACTTGGATTCTAAAGTTAGGTGTACAAAGTGCTCTCAAGATTCGATGTATTCCCCACACCTCCCTGGGACAGCTATATTCAGTGTTTAAATCGCACCTCAAATATATTATTACAACAGTACGATCATGAAATGTAACCAGTCTTAACCAAAGCAATTAAAACAGACATAAAATAAAAAATTTGGCAAAAAATACTGGGAAACAAGGGAAATCACAAAGCAAAGGGAAAAGCCTGTTTTCCAGTAGTCGCCAGCAGACACACCAAGTGTAAGTGCAACACAGACTCTTAACCATCACCACACAACATCACAGCTGTTAACTGCAAGCATATTTGGGGTGAAAACTACGTACCGTGGTACTTAAGAAGTATCTTACTACTTCCCCAAAGCAAATGCTTCCCAATTGCACCCAATATCAACCAAGTACCAACTCACAGTACGGTACTACAAACAATATTTGGCCTAATTTAAGGCACACAGCCACTGAGTACCTCTGGTCCCCATGGAGAGCCTTTTGGGAGGACCCAGAGGAATGGGTTGACAGAAGTTTTTCCTAGATCAGCATCAGGGTACGTGTGTATGAAGGTGAAGGCATATGACTATATACGAACATTATATAGGAGAAAAAGGTTGTTAAGGAAGCTAGTAACGAACAAACGAGAACAAAAGGTAAAACAAGTAAGTAGTCTGTGTCGTCCTAGTGCTTACTGACAAGTGTACAGTTAATCTAGGGTTAAATTCTTTTCTCCTCAAAGGCACAGCTGCAGGATTTAAATACAAAGTGGGGGAGACAGCATGAGAATCTGCAAAGGAAAGGACTATACGCCAAAGGGAAAGAGTATTAGGTGAGATCAGAAGGAAGGTTTTAATGACAGGAAAATAAGATCAGAAGGGCAAAAAATCACGGTGCAGGAACAGTTACTGAGGGGAAGAAAACTGAAAGAGGAAAAGCAATAAGGGAACAACGATGATTAAGGAATATAGATTGAAGAGGAAATAAGAAGCATTGGAAAGTATCCCAGTAAGGACACAGTCAGCTTTCAGTGGCAGTCAAAGTTACTGGGAGATGAATAAGGCGATTAGTTGCAATGGCAAAAAACTGCAGGACTAGCCATCCGGATGGAGGCAATAAATACATAAACAAGCAAACAGATAAAAGGTTATCTGAGGGGGCACCCTCCCTGGGAGCACCACAACAGCAGGAGGCAACAAGGGAAAGTCCAGCACACAGTCCTTGACCGTGAGGGGACCTGGGGAAGGTGATAAGGAGGGAAGTACTCCGAGGGAGACACCACGGCGCTGGGGACACAGCAGGGTTTCTCTGGGCACAGCCAACAGCTCCTGGGCAGCCGCGAGCGCCGCTATGGCTGCGGGACGGCTGGGGCACGGCGAGAGCAGGCTGCGCTGCGAGGAGCGAGGAGGAGAGCAGGCGGCTGAGCGCTGGAAAACGGCGGCCGGGCAGCTCGCAGGAAGAGCCCAAGGGGCCTCTGGACGAGCGAGCGGAGGCCTGGACCAAGCCCAACCCGGCACGGTACGGCCGGGGCCTGCAGGAGGGCCCCGCGGGGCGGCCCGGCCCCCGCAGCTCCCCGCCGCCGGCTCCGCACATTTCAGCGCCCGGCCCCAGGCCTCCCCGCCCGACCCGGCCCGGCCCAGAAGCCGGATCCCCGCGCCGCCGCCTCCCTGACTCCCTCCCTCCCTCCCTCCCTCGCTCGCTCGCTGCGCGCCGGCGAGAAGAAAGGCGGCCGGGCCCGGCCTCCCCTGCCCCGGCTCCTGCTCCCCAGAGCGTGGCTCGTGGCCGGGCCCCGCTCCGCCTCGGTCCGGCTCGGCCCTGCGGCGCCTCCCTCCCTGCCGGCCTCCCCCCTGCCGGCCCGGCCCGGCGTCCCCGCCGGCCTCGCTGCGCCACAGCGGCGCGGCCTCCCCGCGCTCACCAGCATCGCGCGTCCCGCAGAGTCAGGCCGCGGCCGCCCGCCCCTTCCGCCTCCGCCGGGCCCGGATCCGCCGCCGCCTCCCCCCGGCACGCCGCGGCCCGGAGAGCGCCGAGGCGCCGCCCCGGCCCGCCCCTCGGTGCCCCGGCCGGGCTCGGCCGCAGCTTCCCGGTGGAAGGGGCCCCGAGACCGGGCCCTGGGCCCGAGACCCGCGTTCCAATCTGGGCTCACCGTGCGGGCCCCGCGGACACAGCACCGGCCTCTTACTTCTCAGTCTGAAGTGCCAGGACTCACCAGCCCACGACCGAACGGCTGATGTTTTTGTATTTATCGGGAGCTCTGGGTCCTAGCTTGTCCCAGGCGGTACTGAATCAGACGGTACCCAAAGCTCCAATGAGTGCTGCAGTTGTGCCAGGCAGGGTCCTTGTCTAGCGTTATTAAACTAAACTGAGAGGCTCTCGTCTGTATTGCATCAAGAGTCGTTAGCTTCACTGAAGTGATAACTTAGACGGCAGTTAAAGTGGGACTGTCATAATGACTAAAGATAGTTAGAAATCTTTCTGTAATCATGAATTTAAAAAAAAAAAAAAATCTCAAAAAACGACACCACAGAGAGAACAAGGTAGAATTTTTTTGAAATATATGTATTTTTTAGTTGTGAGCTCCTTGGGAGGTGTGTAAGGCTGACTCATGCAGTGGTAAATAGTTACATGAACTTATTTGCAATCTATGAATGAGTTTAGCATAGGTAATTTTAATGCAAAACAAAACACAGACTCCTAGCGTTTGCATCACCTTCATCTGGACTGTAGTTTAAACACCATGAAATAGGTGATGCAAAATCATACCAAAATTAAGGCAAGTTTCAGAAAAGTAAAGTTTGGACTTAGTCCTGACTTAGATTTCCACAGTCCTCAGGAATAAATATTCATGGAATTGTGCTGCTAAGGAGAAGAACGGGATTGATGAGTCCTCAGTATTTTGCTTAGTCAAGGCCCTCTGTACTGTACCCTCACAAGCCATGCAGATTTTCCCTGCCAAGTGAAGTCAAATACTGATCTGAAGTATACCAGAAGACATGTAAAGCAACTCAAATGAAGTCATAAGAAAGTCTTATCGTTTACATTAGTTTTAAGAAATCAACCCAGAAAACAGAACAGCTTCATAGGAAAAAAAAAAAAAAAAAAAAAAAAAAAGGAAGCATCCTTGCTCCACCAGCTTTACGCCATTTTCAAAAATTGGTCTTCTCAAAGCTAATGGCCTTTAGTCACCTAAGTGTTTGAAAAAATATTTCTCTGTATAATAACGCCTTACTTCAGCACGGCCTAGTGAAGTGGACGTAAGCTAAGTCATTGACACAGCTCTTCTAATGAAACAGTTCTGGCTAAGCACTTGAGAAGCACTGTCTGAAGAACTGGTTTAATGCAGAGCGTGAACACTGTATCAGTCAGCTGGGTGGCATCGCAGCACGTATATTAATTTTGCCCATGTAGACATAGTTTGCAAATACCATTCCTAGGCATGACTAAATTCCTGGCTTGCTAATGTAGGTTGCACTAGAAGAGAGTCAGTGTTAGTCATGCTCCGTGCTGCATCAGCATGGCCAGCTCTGCACGATACAATAAAGACCAGGAAGAGTAAGGGCAAATGAAATAGTCTGGGGGAGACAGGAACCAAATCCAAAGGAGGATGGAGTGTTAAAAAAAAAAAGGGGGGGTGGGGGGGGACGACACGACACACGTGATGACTGATTTTTCAGTCTTGGAAAGTAAGTTTTAATGATGTATTTTCAAACAATTATATTTACAAAGAGGTGAAACCATCATTGGTTTAAAATCATAAAATGAGGGGAAGATAGGGTCATGGAGAAGCAAATAAAGTGGAAAAGAAATGGCAGAAAGGGAAGAAAATACGCACTTTTTTTTTTCCTTGAGATCTGAGAATTATGAATATTTAGCTTTGTTTGTTTGTTTATTTTCCAAGAGCTGCATTATGATTTGTATATACTTTAAGGAGGCAAGGCACAGTCCTCTGATTTTATTCATGATTGCTTGCTTGACACTCTGAAAAGGTAGGCCATGACAAAATTCTCACTAGAAGATTTAAACATCATGCACAATGTGATTCATTCTTACATCCATTGAAAAAAAATCCAATTTCACAATAAGTGGTCACAGAGAGAAAAGTGAATTGTATGCCAAAGACAATATCACCATTTTTTTCACAGCAGGATGGCTAATGTACTTTAAATTGTCCAGTGGATTTTATGTACTTCACATGAGAGGAGAGAGACCTCCCATAGAGAATGTGGCAGCCAAAAGTTCAAGGACAAACTTTATGGGAGAAATCAAATCAGTTTTTACCAGAATGAGTTCACAGAGCTGCTGAGAGGGGCCTGTTTCGAAAGTAACTTGCAGGTTTCTCACTTGTTGCATCAGCGATGAATTAGCAGGCATCAAGCAAGAAACAAGACAATGTGTGCTGTTGGTGCAAGTAGGAAGCGCTGTTTGCAGTTGGCTTCTTAGCCAAGAGGAAAAGCCTGAGTCACTCCAAGACGCAGAGGAGCAGTGCCAGTTTATTACTACTGTGAGGAGGTTGGCTGCCTGGGCAGGGATATTTTCCCTGATAGTGATATCTACAGTGGTTGTCTGAAAACAGCAATAGTATCATCCTCTCAACATAGCCCAGGAGACCAACTAAGGTTAGAAGATAACTAGATTTCATGACACATTCTTTCCAAATACATGTTCTGCTGTGCTGCCAGTGCACACCTACCTTGGACTACCAAAATTCAAAAAAAAACAAAAACAACACCAAAACCAAAGCCACCACCAACAAAAAACAATACTGCAGAAATGTTTACCCAGCCAACATGACAAATCTGACAAATTTGCTTTGTGGAGTTGAATGAATCTGTAACATATGTAAAACTAGTGAATGCAGTCAACTACAGCTAAATCCTGAATATAAATATTTATTTGATTATGATACTGACCCAAAGTAAATACAAAACAAAACAAACAAACGAACAACAACAACAAAACCACTCTATTAAATCTTGTAAGCAACAGTTTTTGAAGTGCTAGATGAAATGAGTGGATGTGTATGACAGTAGCTAGCCTGGATGCGAAGGTCTACTAGACACCGAGACTGTAGACACCTCAATGTGTTTAGCAAATTTATATGAGAAGTAGAACTTTAATCTGCACATTTGACTAGTCTTAAAGGTCTGAAAGCATTAACTAGTATTATTTTCATCTAGGTTACTTAGTCCAATGCTTGCTAAGTATGCAACTGTGAAACATCAGTGAAAATGATGAAGGGAGCCTGCAATTTACTTTTTGCCAGGAAATTCCTTCAGATGCTGTGGGCACTAAGAAAAGCAACGTTAATATGATTTGCTTGGAGCAATAATGTAATAGAGCTGGAAAAATACGTTATTAATGGACAGTTTGGCCTTCAGAATACATCTAAACAGAGAAAATCACCAGATCTGTACAGCTATAACTCAGAGTTTTGCACTTTGAAAGGTCTGGGGTAGTCATATGCTGAGGGGACAGCTAATGAAACTAAAATGAATTTGTTAAATGGGATCTGTTAAATATGAAAGAGTTTATCAGGATATGCAAGCTAGGTAGAGAAGGGAGGGAGGAGATTTAGCTGAAAAAGTCCCTCATGAGTAGACTTAGCACTAAGCTGATGGCACGGTCTTTGTTGTGCAGAGGAGTTTGTAACGTGTGACCTGAGCAGTCCTGCCACGCTTGGCAGTGTTAGTGGAAAGGGGACTGCAAGTGCCTCACTAGCCTGATAAATCACCCAGTAAACGTGTAAAAAATATCTATATCTATATCTATATCTATATCTATGTAGATATGTTTGAGTCATTTCCCTAATAGAGGGAGTTTTGTTTTATTTTTCCTCAATAACATGATGCATATATGTAGCCTGGTACAGTTACTCAGTTACTGCATTCCACAACATGGAGGTGGGCCTGCTAGCCTCTGCTTTCAAGCCTGTGGGTTTTAATCAAATTTGAAACAAGTGTGTTGTGATATTTTCCTTCTTTGTGGAAAAGTACTCCCTGAACCACAGGGTGGAGGTTAATCACATCTGACAACAAGAAATCAGTGATGTAACTGAAATATTCTGACCTAGAGGTAGAAAGTTATTATATTCTAAAAGCAAACTGCTTTCTCAGAAGTCTCATTACCTCTTGATCCTACAAGTGTTTTGTATTTGAATCTAGCATTAACAATTTCAAGGAGGAATGCTGAATTACCTCTTTTTGATGACAGTCCTAGCAGTCTTTTTTTTTTTTTTTTTTTCCCCGAGGAAAAAGTCTGTGTGGATAATTGATTTTATAAATTGTTGCAGATCATGCAGATGTGAATTTTCACAGTTTTTTTTTTTTTATTATTTTTTTAATCAAAACAACTCTCCATGCCTTTCTTTTCTCCCCCTTTCTGTTCCCCTTCCCCTCCTCGATCTTCAGTCTGTTTGACACAAAGCATGTAATTTGACCTGAAAGGAAGTAGTTGGTCTGTGAATACTAGAAACAGAGTTTGTTTTTCTTTCAGTCAGAGTTAAAGCATTGTCCAGTTCTTTTTCTCTCTCTGGGAGATCCATCATTTTGTCTTACCAAGAGAATGCTCTTCCCAACTAGCTTTAGGTTTTGGTTATACTAGCCCGAGCCTTTCTCAGGCTCACCACATACTGAACTTTGTAGAAGTGAAAAAGGGTGGGAGAAATTCTCAAGCTATGACGCCCTTCAGCTGGGAGGTGCAACCTCCTGCCTGTAGGTTCAAATTTGCTAATAGTTTGAGATGACTAAACTATAGCTTTTTTCTTTTTTTTTTTTTTTCACCTAATACATTTGCCAAAGAAAGCAAGGATGGTCATGAGTGCTGTGAGAAAGCAGTGTTATGAAAGCTGACATAAGAAATACCCACTGGCTGTAACCTTTTTTATTCATATGCTTTAACTCGAGTGAAAAACAAAATATCCTCCTCTTGTGTCTTTCAATGTCCTTGCCTAATGTCAGATAGATTTTCTCAAAACAAAGCAAAATCGAGACTAAGGGCTTAAGTGACAGGAGCCACTTCTGTGCTGGTTTGTTGGTCTTCGTGAATGACATCAAATCTGCCTCTTATTGGTCGCTTTTGAGAGCAGGGATTTAAGGAAGCGATGCAATCACTGTCTCTATAACCTAGCTGTTTTTGTATTATACCATATTACTGTACTAACACTTGTATTTGGAAAAGGTTGCTTGGCTGTACTGAATATCTCTTGCTTTTTCTGGCAGATTGATTTTCCTCAAAGTTTCAGTAAAGTGTTTGATAAGCTCATATGTGAGGTTTCCCCATTTTAGGACTTTATTCCTTCTTTTAGGCTGAGCATGTTTTGCTTTGTAGGAAACTCATGGTAGCTCTGAGAACATCTATTGCTTGAACTAGTGAGAGGCACGGCCGTGTTTTTGCCCTTACTGTTCCTTCTTGGAGGGGTTGCAAGCCAAAATACAGGAAATATAAAACAGGAAAAAGATGTGTTCAGGAAAGGGATAAATGGTTGAGTTCAGTATTTGAACATACTGGGAAGAGACTGTCCATTTTTGCAGCTTTTCTGTTGAGTGGAAAGTTTGAGTTTCAGGACTGTCCATCATTACTAGTAAATCAATATCGGGCTTATTGTCTACCATGACTGTTTATACAAACTATCTGAAATAAGAGATCATCTGTGCTTCCAAATTCAAAGATGTCTGAAAGAATCTATCAGTGGTAGATGATACTACAGCGCTCTACCTCTTTTTGTGTTGTGACCATTTGCCAGAATTTAAGAAAAGATTTTGCAAAGATATGGTACCTTTGGTTAATCTGATGCATTTTCTTTCACAGGCATCTGCAGGCCAATATTAATACTTCTGTTTGTATCACCAAGATTGGCACAGGGTTGTAGCTCTCCCCAAGATTTCTGATTTTGCTGTTCTCTACCAGGTGTTTTTCACCTGAACTATTGTATCAGAGGTTTGCAGCAGTGAATTCCAGCATTCCTGGATGCCAGGCCAGGCTGGATGGGGCTTTGAGCAACCTGGTCTAGTGGAAGGTGTCCCGTAGGCAGCAGGGTTGGAATTAGATGATCTTTACGGTCTCTTCCAACCCAAACTATTCTATGATTGTAGTGAACATCCTTGCCACAACAGTAAGGAGCCTGCCATAGGATTTCTGATTCTGGCTGCAGAAGATGGGTTTAAGTTTGGTTCTGATTTCATCAGCCTGCTAGCTCTCCACCTGATAGCTGCAGGCTGATAGCTGTTCACCCTGATGTCTGTAGGCAGAGAAGGGACCTGGTGTGCTAAAGTATCAGTGGTTGCTAGAAGAACTCCCACAAAATAACATCATGACATCAGACTTACATCAGCAGGGACATTAGTCCTCTTTGCACCACATGTTTTTGTGTTTTTCTCTAAAGGATGGCAAACACTTCTAGGTGAGTGACTCACAGCTTCTCTGCACCATTGATCAATTTATTAACTGTTCAGGAAGCTGGGAAAGCAGTACCTTAATGGTGGTCTGAATTGGTGTTTCAACAATATTGTAACAAGAGTTTGTCTTTACTATCATCAGAAACTAGGAAACTGCTAAACCAAATGTTGAAAAGTATTGTAGCTGGAATCCAATACTCTAACTTACAACACTTGGTTTCCAGATTCTTAAGGTCTACTATAGCTAAAATTTTGAGTTAATTTACTATTTTAAGGTAATATAAATAAGAGTTAGCTAATATCCAAAAATATGTTTTGTGTGATTTCTGTCTAGCTCAGATACGTTTTAGTAATTTGCATAATGAGATAGGAACATTAAGGCATTCTAGCAGCTATCTCAGAAGTCTGAGAAAACCTAATGAATTTTTATAGCTAGGAGACCTATTTTGTTGATTAATCACAATTACCTTCGCATCATGAGGAAGAAGTGGTAGACCTACACTCAGTAGAGAAAGTAATTGGTTTTACCCTAATTCTCTGTTGTTTTTTCATAGCCAAGTACTAGTTCTTTTCAAGCCCAAATAGCAACAGAAGATGCACTTTTTTTTTTTTTCTTGAAAAGAAAGCTAATTTACAAGTCAATTATGAAGGAATTAAAATTACTGTTGCTAAAATAAACCAAGTACATTGCGTTATTTGTGACTGATGCTTTTAGTTATTTGTTATTATGGCTTCCTTTTTTTGCTCAGTAATTTACAGTGGGTCTCCCACATATTATTGCAAATTAGCCTAGTTTGATGGATAACAAATACTTTTATCTCTTCACTAAACAAAAGACTGCATATAATGAATAATGGTAATATTAGTATGTGAAAAACCTCATGCTCCAAAAAGACATTAAAAGCACACTGGATGATAATTACAGGAAACAATGCCTCACCTCCTTGAAATTTGTCACAGAAATTGTGATAGCACTGAATGTGGTTAAAAGCTGGGACCATTTAGAACACCATATACTTAAAGGCATTATCAAACCGCAGCCATCCCCTCTACAAACAAACAAAAATACCCCCCAAAGATGAAAATGTGTTCACGTTACTCTGATTTCCATGTTTCAAATATCATATAAATATGCCAATTTCTGGACACAAGGTATTCTCAGTATTAATACACCTATTTGTATGAACTCTATGGACTCCAGTTACACAACGTGGAAAAGCAACAAAGCTAAATGATTTGTCCAGTGTTATATGTAGTGTTCAGGCCCAGATTAAGTGTTACCAAGGTTAAGTGCTATGCTACTGTGCATACCCCTTGGCACTGTGCAGATCAATTTGCTGTTCCTGCTAGTTTTTTTGTTTGTTTGTTTGTTTGTTTTTCAGCTGGAGAAGCAAAACAGCATAAACTTTGATCCTCTGACACAAGCTTGACTGTATACTTGGAAAGGATTACTTTTGTTTAATATCATGGCAATTTTGTTAAATCAGAGTAACAGACTCAAGGTCAAAAACTGCCTCCACCATTTAAGGCTATCTGTCAAGATCATGCTATGCCAGAGAGGAAAATAATGTTAAATAATACAAGTGATTTCCAAGGCAACTAATCCCTATGTAACAACATATGAAAACATTTGAAAATAATTCTAATGACACAGAGATCAGTAAAACACACAGATACACTGTAGATCCTCGCTGTACATGCTGTGAATGGGTAATTCACAACCTGTAAATTGTAGGCTGAAAACAGACCAAATAACAGGCTGGAAACGGTTTTTATCTGGTTATCACCACTAAATATGAAGCTGATTATTCCTTCTGTTTCTATGCTGTGTAAGATGAGATAAAACTGGAAGTAATTATTACTAAGATGGTCTCAACAACGTGTGCTGGACTTACTGCTCAGGCTTTATTTTTTTGACCTCACTGTGTTCAAATCAATAAATAAAAGGAAATAAATTTGAAATAAATCAGATGAAAGCTCGTATGTAATGTAGTGTCTAAACTGGGAGATTCACAACACATTAGAATACATAAGCGAATAAAATGCTAAGTACAACTTAGTTTTCCAGGTGAACAGCTTTGATTTTGCCTAATGTTTTACATCTACATAGTTGGCCAACGTCTGATAATAACTGATGTACCACTCTAGACAAGCTCTACCATGTTAGAGGTTCTACATAGAGAAGCTGATCAGCTGGTACAAACATATTTGCTCAAGATGACAGACACTGCTGCTTTTTAGCATAAATATGAAAAACTTCATATTTTGTTTAAAACATCCTGAATACTGTTATTTAATATTGGAAGTCCAACTGAGGTTTTTTTTTTTTTTTTTTTTTTTTTTTTCAGTAACAGAAGACAACCAATCTTTGCTTATATGGAGAGTATACTGAAGTCCATAAATACCCATAAAATTAAGTCATTAAGCTATTATTGTCAAAATAAAGAAAGTAAATATTGACCTCTTTTTCAGTTCTGTTTTGAACTCACTTTCTCACACTTTATTTTTCTGATGTATAATTGTGCATTGCTGTGAATTTTAAAGTTAAACCTTTTTTTTTTTTTTTTTTTTCCAAGCAACTAAAAATGTCAGGAAGAACTAAAAGTTAACATTTATTAAATTAAACTCTATTGAGCCAGAAATTTGCATTTGCTTTTTAAGTGACTCAGTTGCAATCATCAAAGTCGGAATTAGTTCAGAACTGTGATCTGTTCTCAGTTTACTTCTGATGAAGTAAACAGAAAAAAATATTCTGATCTCTAACACAGCAATTCATATATCAGTTTTTAATTATTTGTTTTCAAAACAATGCTCACCTTCCTTATAAAGGACATGCCAAGTCAGATTATTCCCATTTTGTAACAACCTCTCCCATTTTATTGATTTAAGGAGCTGTATAAAGCTAATTATTATTACCATAACGGTCCCTTTTTAACATCATTCCTTCCTGTTAAGACTTTGAGTACTTAATTAACAGTAGGCATTAAAAAACCCTACAGGTTTTCCTTTGCTATGCTGGGAAAGTCATTTTCACAAATTGTTGCAAATGAACTGGAGTAGAGATGCTAGTACCCACCTGCTTCACATTAGGGAAGCTGGCCAGACAGGTAAGAAGACTTGTGAGATCTTTTTTGAGGACATGACTTTTTTTGTTTGCTGCCCGTGAAATTTCTACCTTCAAAAACTTCCGTCTCATTATTTTTTTGCTGTTGCCCAGCCAGCAAAGGACCAAATGCAGATATGCTGTGAAGGCAGGAGATGGTGGGTAGGTACTGAGCTTTGGCTGCAGTAGGTAGGATAGTCCATGTGTGCCACCAGTGGTTACGTGCTTGGAGGAGAGTTGAGGCTGCTGCCTTCTCTGTTGCTCCAGTAAGCTGGCTATTGGGAAGTTTTTTGGTCTTTGAAGTGGCTGTTAATGCATCGATGTCACTCCATTGGTATTCAGTGGCATCTAGAATGAATTGCTTCTGTGCTTCCAAAGATAGTGGATTGGTTGAGGGAGAGGGAAAAAGAAAATGGGATACGTTCCCCTAATTAATCTTTCAAGAACAGGATCCTAACAAGCATAGCTTCCACTTTAGTATAGCTGTAGGTTTTTGAAATGTCCCACTTTTAAACTGGAAATCTATTATATAACACAGCACAGATTTTCAAAACTGGAATATTGCTCCTTATTTGTGCAGCTGAATAATAGGCAGACTGAATCTTTGTGGTGCTGATGTAAATTTCCATGTGTGCTGTAGGTATTTGTTACTTAAATTACTTTAAGTGCCAAATATTTATGGATCCAGGTTTGAAGATTTGGTTCTTTTTTTAGAAAAAGGCATAGAAGCTTTGTAAGATAAGATTATTCTTCTGTCACTTTATAGCAAAAATATTTTTTGTTTGTGTTGTGCTCCTTACAGCTAGTTGCCTTTCTCTTCTGAGTGTCACTAATGGGAAATACAAACTTTATGAAGCAAATTTTTAAAGCAGCTTATGGGTGATCAAGAAGACTTTGACCTCTTACAGGAGGCAATTTTTTCCTCTATGCTAGAGGAAAGCAAAGGTATCAAAGAAGGGAATTGAACACACAATGCCTGTAGCATGCACGGCCTCAATTTCTATAAAGAATAAAATACCAAAAGTATTTACAGAGAAATTATCTTCAACAGAAAGTAACCAGCTAGTCAGATCAAAGCAACTGATATATCAAAATAGATCAGCAACAAGGAAAAAACACCAGTTACAGCTAACTGGATATGTTATCACTTCTGTTCATTTTATAACACCCTCACAAGAAACTAAGAACTTCTCACTGGTAATTTTGTAGAACTGTAATCAGTCCTTTTCACAATACATCTATGTTATAGGGAAGTACTATTTTTGTAAGTGAAACAGAGGCCCTGAAAGACTCAAGCATCCTTTTTTTTTTTTTTTTTTTTTATATCCAAAGATGAAGATATGTACACTGTGAGATTTTTTTTTTTTTTTTCATGCTTTTAACAGAAGTTAGGTTCATATGTGCTGTTACAAATACCATCCACATTTCTATTTGCAAGTTGAAATAGAAGAATTCTTAAAAATCTGGCACAAGCTGATTATCTCACATAAATCCCTGGTGAAACAGCAACCTTCCCCCCACCCCACCCCTTTTCCCAATTTAATTCCTAACCTGATTTTTTTTTTTTTTCCCTCAGTTGTAGTTTTAACCCTCTGTGCCTGCACTGGCCACAGTCTGTGTATCATCCCATCATGCCAGCAGAGTTGGGAGCTGTGCAGCCCCCAGCACTGCTCAGCTCAACTCCATGAACATCAAGCTTTGTGAGTTGCCTCTAGCATGTGGCTGCAGAGTGTGTCCAGTTTTGAAATACTGAATAGTATGTACAGTACAGTGGGGACCTATTTAATGCCAAACTTGGTCTTTTCCTTACTAGCTCAACAGGATTTACTCAGGAGAGAAGGAAAAAGAAATAGAGAGAAACCTCCAGTACTGAAATCATTTGGAAAAATACAGTGAGTCAGAGGAGAAATGTATTACACTAATTAACAAGCTATGTACTACTAGATGGAAGCAGCAGAGAGAACAGTACATGCTGAAGTAACATATAATAGTCTCCTCACCTGAACCTTTGTCTAGTCCATGCTGGGCAGAGATGGGCAGAGAGCTGTTTTTTTAAAAACTAAGCCTTTAAAAAACTAATATAGCAGGACTGCCTGCTCACTACCTCTATGTTTAAATGTTGATGCAAAGCAAATTTTTATAAAGTTGAGCATCACATGCTATGCAGAGATTACTAGATGTAGAAATCCATTTCGTTGGGGTCACAGCTCATTTGTAAATGGAGGCTGTGCTTCATCTCCATCTGTCAGTGAGTTGGCCATGTTTTTGATCCCCCATTATAGCCAGTGGTAACTGGAAGTTTAAGGGAAACAATTGACAGGAGAAATCAAATGCTCCTCCTCTGTAACTGGTAGACAGAGTACAGAGGAATACCTTGGACAAGACAACTAACCTTCATGTTGCTAAAATCAAGTGATGCAGATCTCACCTCCCCTGCTAAGCAAATGAAACTGCTCAGGCCCTGTAGCTCTCCCAGCCTGATCTAGCTATGGAAAATGGGATCAAATCCCATAGGAATGGGAACAGTTATTCCTCTGTAGATCCAGATAGATACTATCAGCCTGTGAAGGTATTTTCCTTGTCAGTTTGAAGCCTTTTCCACCTGGTTATGAACTTTGTCTCCAGTGCTGGGAAGTACAGTTTAACAAGGAAATGGTGATATCTGCATAGCTGCTAAATATGCCCAGGAGAGGGATTTTTGTTTGGTGCAGAAGAAGCTGAAAAATGATAATCTTACATTGAGACAGGACCCCTCATAAAAATATTAAGTTCAAGACTTATGTTTCTGCATTTTGGAAGACATGTAAAAAAGTTGTTTGGTTACTGTTAAACAGCAATCACAGATTTCAGTTCTCAAAGGGGGCTTACAAAAAAAAGATGGAGGCACATAGTGATAGGACAAGGTGTCAGTTACACAGGCACATAGTGATAGGACAATGGGGAACAGCTATAGACTAAAAGAGGGAAGATTTAGATTTGAGGTTAGGAGAAATTCTTCACTCAGAGCGTGGTGAGGCACTGGAACAGGTTGCCCAGAGAGGCTGTGGATGCCCCATCCCTGGAGGTGTTCAAAGCCAGGTTAGGTGAGGCCCTGAGCAACCTGACCTAGTGGGTGGTGTCCTTGCCCATGGCAGGGGGGTTGGAACTGGATGATCTTTAAGGTCCCTTTCCAACCCAAGCCATTCTATGATTTTATGATATGATTATATGATTCTGTTGCAATTACTTTATAATATGATAATCTTTATAAGGTATTGAATAGTGAGGATTTTATTTATGAAAACTTGAGGGGTCCAAAAGCCTTTACAGCTAAGTTGTATAGTAATCATGCCCTTTTTAAATAAAAGTTGATGTCTTTCTTTGTAATTTCCTTATCTATTTTGTGTCTATTACTGAAACAACAAAAAAATTCACCATATATATTTTATTTTCACCTTCTCTCTCTATTTTTTGTCTTTCACAGTTTTTATTCTTAAACTTTTAAGAGGCCAAATAACATTTCCTATTTAAAAAGAAGAAAAAACAAAATCCGACCAAACAAAGAAGCTCTTACTGGACATTTCTCATTGATTTTCTGGATACTTTTAATTCCCAGACTTTTCTTTGATATTTTGTTTCTTATGGATTTTTCCTGTTATTATTGCTCACTTCTATATCTCTTTCCCCGTGTCTTTCTTTTTACTGCCTCTTATCATCTCAAACTTCCCTTTCTTCTGTCCCGTCTGTTTTATCCTATAAACTTTACCTTTGAGGATCGTGAGTGACACATGATGGAAAATGTTCAGGTTAACATCAAAGACTGAAAGACAATCATTGGAACACAAAAAGAGAAAATATCATTGGTGTGAAAACTAGGGTCAGGATATATTTTTCATTGATCAAAAATTCTTTGATCTTGGAGAACATCAAGCAGAAGATAAGCATTACACAAAATGTAATGGACATATTTATTGATGCCTTTGGTAATTCAGGTTAATACCCATAGCTGCATTTTACATAGTTATACCATAGTTATATGGTAGTTACAAGAAAACCTTATTCTTGGACTTGTACTTGATATTCACTTGGACTTTATATGCTTACATAAGGTTACTGTCTCTAACAGCAAATTACATGCAAACAGAGAACAAGGGTTACAAAGTTGAATTTCTGTTAGTACTCAGCTATACCTCATTTTAGTAACCTACGGGAAGAGAAAAGCTGGCTGATTTTCAGAGATACTGAGGACCCAAAGACCATGGGGTCTTTGCACAACTTTAATGCAGGAACCAGACTAAGTGGCTCTGGAAAACAGACCAACTTCATTAGAGTAGCTAATGTCAGGCAATCAGTTTTGAAATGTTAAACTGAAAGAGCCAACTTCAAATTGCATAAAAAACCTGGGAGAGCAGTCAGTCACATCTGGGATTTCCAGCATTTAATCATGGGACAGGCTGAGGTTGTTTTAATCAAATCTGGCTAGGTATCATTATGTATAGCTTTACAAAATATAAGCAAGCAAATAATTTTGAATCCAGCATGCTCACATTTCATACGGTGTCTCCATTGCAAGCTCTGTTTCAGCATGTAGAAATATCATTAAGAATCTAAAGCAGCGTGGCAGAGGCCAATGAGGATGTGGCTGGACCTGTTTTCAGTTTAGCTCTGTATCATCTGAAAGCTATGCATACATAATGACCTCTTGCTTACCTGGACCAATAATTCATTCAAATCCTTCACAGATCTCAAATATAAGGTGAAAAGATCATGTCTTTTTGCTAATGGAGGAAATTAAGTCCAGAGAAGTGGGGTCATGGGTCTGGGCTGTGTCCAGCAGCCAGTGCTGGATCTGTCCTCTCTCCTGATGCGGGGAAGTTCCTTGGGCAGTCAGCTGGGTGAGAGAGGTTGGGTGGCAGCAGCAGACAAGGGACAGGCCTGGAAGCAGGGCGATGTGCTGGGGACTCGCTTGCCTTTGATGATACAGCCTCAGGAGACAAGGTGTCACCTTGACAGGATTCAGTAGACACCTATGTGAAGACTGCTCGAGGAGGAGCAGAGTAAGAGGCAGGGGGCAGTTCACAATTCACCTCAGCAGTGAGGCATTTTTTAGGCTGTAGCAGAGATGGAGTGGAAAGCAGAAGCAGGTATAACCTAGCTGACTAAGTTGTTTTGGAGAATTTGGATTTCAAGAGGTGAGAGTGAAAGGAGAGTAGAAAATTAGAATACTGCCCTCTTACTTTGAACCAGATCTGTAAACAGACTCAAAGTAGCACAGGAAGAACAAAATTATTACTGTAAAGCAATTCCAGCAGTGCTTGGAAGATATTTTTTGAAATACTACAAAAGATGCTCAAAGATGCTGAATTACTCACCTGTATGATTACAACAAGCTATTGGTGATCGGTCAGCTATGAGGGCAAACCCAGCATGACACCCATAGTGGAGTGCCTGCTTTTTCTGGCAGAGCTGCTTTGTAGTGTCCCGAGGACCTGCCGCGGGGCAGAGGCCTGGGTCGCTGTCACTCCAAGGCAGTGCAGGTGGGCTGCAACTGCTGGCCTCGTGCAGTGGCAAGAAATACTGAGCTGGCAATGGATATATAAATCGGAACTCCTCTAGCCAGAGCTCAGCTCTGGCGAAACAGGTGATGATGAGATCAGTTCAGGGAAGAGTGATTTGATGGCAGCCCTAAATGCTGGCAGGATGTAGTTCTTGTGTTAGATGGCAAGGCATTAGTTTTGATTCCTCTCTTTGGGATGTTAAAATTAAAAATAAAAGTTAACACAGAATTACCAAGATACTAAAGATTATTTCTATATGCATGTTTCATACAATTTTTAGTTAGTATTTGTGTCCTCACAGAGGCCCAGTACAGTGTACTGGGCAGGCCACAGCTGCAGTGAATTACTGGATTCTTTGAGACACAAGCCCAGGGTGGTCCATCCATTCTTGGCTGTTTCCACATAGATGTTAAGAGTTCAATAAGCCCACATTTAGAAATGTTTACTAACAAGATTTTTGTTAGATACATTGTCTTTTTTTTTTTTCTTTCTTTTTTTTTCTTTTTAAATCAGTTTTTACAACCAATACTTTTAGTTTCAGTAATAACTTCAATATATGTATGGCTGGCTGGGTGGAAGCTTTTTTCCTTTCACTGAAGAAGCAAGTCACTGCATGTGGAATAATCAAATACTGGGAATTGCTTTCAGATTTGCTGACTAGCATGCCTCATCAAGGACTTATACAGTGCTGCTTTTGACTTTGCCCATCTCTGATGCACGAGCTATGAAAACAGTTTGTATTGATGAAAACATAAAGTACAAAGCCTGTTAGCTCAGTGGTTTTGGCTTCATCCAGTCTAAACGTGCCTGCAGCTCCACATCAGCAGCAAGAAAGGCTTCTCCCTTCTCTCATCTGCTCCTGTGCAATGGCCCTGCCAGCCCAGCTGCTGCCTTCGGCTCACAGTGCACCTGCTGGTGGGTACCAGATGCTAAGGAGAAGTCAAATGGCAACTATTTTATTAGGTGAAGCCACATGCGAACTTTAAACTAGTCTGTCTCCAAACTCCTATGTTCAAAAACAGCACTTGAGAAAAAGGCAGTGTCTTAGGCCTTGCTACGTCAGCTTTTTCAGATACATGTTTTTTTTCTAGTACAAATCTGGCTAAGCAGAAGAGATTGCACTGACATCTGTGGCAAGCAGCAAGGAATTCCAGGCAACGATATGGTATCCACATCTATTTTGTTAGATTTGGGAGGCTCCTCTTGGGAAAGAGCACAGGGAGGTGGGACGTGGTCCGTTTCTTGGGCAAAATAATTTTCATTCTCAAAGAGTTACTAGATCTAACATGGAGAACAAATGAATGCTTACAAAAATTAAATAAGCTATAGCTTAAATGAACATTTTCAGCTACCATTTTCATGGATTTTTTAAAAAGATCAAAACCATAATGTTATCTCACCAAGTGGCAATTCATTTTAATGATTCTCTTTATGGATAAACTTTTGGGCATAAGCATGTCTCTTCACACTTCTAAAAAATAAAACCAAAACCAGAAAAAAACTACACAACCCGCAAGCTCTCCACTAATAAAGAAACTTCTGTCTTTACCACACTTAAAGAATTTGAAATACATCTGCCTAGCAAATTATAGCTTATTCATCCAGTCTATTACAGAAGTCTGGTAAGTCCAGTCCTTAATACACTGAGTGCAAAAGAAGGTGCTAAAAGAAATGAGCATGCTCTGATGTGAGCACAAAGAAAGCTCTTGCTGGTCACGCTGTGCATTGTGGAGCCTTCAATCCCTTAAGTTTCTTTCCAGGTGCTCTAGAAATAGCTGCATTCATATTTTATTTTTACTCAGGAATAGAAAACAAAACTATTAGTTTTAATTTGTACAATTCATTTATTACATAATCAGTGCTCTTTAAGTTTCTATAACGAGTGCCTACATTATTATTCATAAAATAAAAAAAAAAATCAAAATGCACTAAGTGTATGTGCATTGATTTTACTCTCAGTGACATAGTTATTTTGGAACATAAAAGTTTGACACCTTCTAAAACAAACACAAAACTGTCATCCTTAATATCCTTAATATTATTTTAAGGAGATCCTCATAGGAGATCCTTCATTATTCTAAGGCAAGCACATTCATGCAACCTGAAGGTCATTAACTGTTGACTAACCATCTGAAAGCAGGTGGTGACATGCTGTGATAACTGTGTACCAGCAATCTTTCTTTGTCTCACTTTCTAGACAGTAATGCAGAAAGGGAAGTAACTGGAAATTTTCTGGTGCAAATAGTAGACTAGAAGTCTTCTTGTTGGCATGGTGATAGGAGAGAATCAAATTCACTACACTTAAAATGCTGTCAAAAAGTGAACCTAGTTAAACAAAATCATGATCCAGTACTGAATTAAGGCAGCACAATTTTGGGAGGAATCATTTCCAGTCTCCATACTTCACTTTTGCTTGTCATTTCATTTCAGTGATAATTTAAAATACAAACAGTTCTTAACTAGTAAATGGAAGTAGTTCTCTAAAATTTTCATTGCAAATTCAAAGGTGGTGCTGTCTCCTGCTGACAATTTGTGTCTGTTTCCAGCTTTGTTCCCTTTGGACAAAGGCAATACCAGCTGACTCTATATTATAATAGTATAATAGTCTGTACTGCCTACCGAAGTAACATATTTCTGGGGACCTGTCTCCTACAATATTTAGGCTACTATAAGTGGTCTTTTTTTTTTTTTTTTTTTTTTTTTTTTTTTTTTTTCCCTGTAAGTTTGTAAGTTCACATGTGGAAAAAACTTTTTTCAATTTTACACAAACCAATAAAGATGAGGGCTTATTTTTTCCCTGATTATCCACCAAAATGATAAATTTTTAACACTAGGTTCAAGTAAAACTGAAAGAAAAGCAACACTCAGGAGTACTACTGATGCGATAATTACTTCTTAAGATGCTATGTAAAATAAAACGAAACAAGTTATAAGTACTACTTTAAAAATACATTAAAAAAATTACTCATAGGACAATTCTAAATGCAGAACAAGTCTGTGGTATTTTACACACAGACACAGATGTGTGCAAATGTGCATTTATCCATAACAAAAATGTTCAAAGTATTTTTCACTCTGTATTTCACAAAAAACTAGAATACAAAGGAATAGAAAGACAGTCAACAGTGAAAGGTAAACATGGGCAGACTTCCAGATATTTTTTCTAATAGTGAGCTGTCAATCAGATGCAAATAACTTATCTGTATTTTGCAATATGCTTACTCACAGAGGAAAGCAAGAGACTTTGTTTTTTAATTCCCTTGGAGCATAATCTCCATGCAGATCTCCTCAATGTACCTAAATCTACCTAAGGTGAGTACAGAGTAACATGAGATTTTAAAATTATTATTATTATTATTAATTTCAGGGGTGTTATCCTGGAAGTACATTATTAAATTTCTTGTTCTGGAATAAAAGGAGTAATGAAGTCTTCTCTCTCCTGTGGGCAATTTGTTGGTCTCACAGCAGGCAGTAGGAAGTTTTGCCCTCCTAAGACAACTCTGTAGAGCAAGTATTCGCCTTTTTGAAGCTGCATCCATGCCAGGTGTTTTCAGTTCATTGTATGCTGGCAATGAATGAGCAGAAAATCAGACCCCTGTGGCCATTCTAAGATGCTCTTCCCCCTTTTCTAGCATCACTGACACAAACTACAGGGTTTCCAGTGTAATATGTGTGCAGAACACGTGTTGATCTCTGTTTGATTACAGGCAGCTGGAAGAAATAAACAGCTTTTCCAATCTCACATCAAGCTCCTCTGTGAGGAAACCAGGGTTGAGGGAGACATTAGGGACATTTTGCCAGCCTCTCTTGCGCGTGTCGGCAAATAATTGTGGAAAAATAAAATAAAACCGCTGCCAACCTCTGCAGCAAGGGATCGGGTATCGTAACTCGCTGAAGTCAGTCAGTGCACTGGCCCTGCTAGGACTTCCACGTGGCGGATTTCTCGTTTCCTTCAAATTTCATTAAAAACAAAACAAAACAACAAAAACGAAGAAACAAACAAGCGGTCGGGACCGCGCAGGGGTCGCCGCCTGGTGGTGCCGCGGGTCAGGCGCAGGCAGCCCAGGCAGGCACAGGAGAGGTAGCGGGGGGTGCTGGGGGGTGCTGGGGATACTGGGGGGTGTTGGGGGGAGAGGAGGAGGGTCAGCTCTGCCACCGCATGCTTTACTGCTTGCTGGGCAAAGCTATAAGTGGTACAGTTGAGTACCCCCCCCACCCTTGACCATTTTTTATCACAAGGCTGTGTTTTGTATGGGGCTGGCTGTATAGCAAACAAATGTGATCGGCAGCAGCTTAAGAGTAGTCTGGTTAGAAACAGGTCTGATGCAAAGTGCTTGCTTAAGATATTCCTAACAAGTTTAAAAGTAAAAATGAGTGTGTCAAGAAAACCAAAAGTGTGTGTAACCTCTGAAAGTGGTCAACAGACCCAGTTTATATATATATTTATATATACTTATATATTTGTGTATATTTGCACACAGTTTTTTTTTTTTTTTTTGAAGCACCTATCATCTTATTGATAACTTGCCGATATTGTAATTTCTGCCGGAGTGAAAGCTGGTTTTGTTGGTCTGTAACACAAATATTGCAGTCTCCAGAACAGTGTCTCACAAAGCACTGATTATTTCCTTGCTGATGAAGGTTGCCCATTACCTCTAGTTAGGAGATCAGCTACTTACAAACAACTGGCCCAAACTGCCCATTTTATGTCCAAATTCTGTACACGCCTATTTTTATACATGCATATGCATTTGCGCACATGCACACCCATTTGCATACCTCTATACACATGAACACATATATATGTCTGTATATATATATGCAGATGTACACACAAGCACAAAATACACACACAAAAGCATTTACAGAGAGAGACTGTTTTAGTTTTAGCCAAAATAATGAAGGCATTGTACAGAACAGAAATAGGGAGAAATACTCTGCTTTGATCGCGTTACAGAGTTCTGGTGACTTTTCCTTTGAGACTTCTAGCATCTGCCATGCACTACACACTCTGCCCTCCTCTCCTCTTAGGATTTCATTTAGCAAAAGAATAGATTACCTGACTTCCTGGTTTAATACATTAACTGGGCAGTATACATAAGGTGCAATGGCTCCCAGACGCACTATGCTGTTAGGATTCCGTGTGTGTAGGCAAGCCTAATATCTAGTTCTGTCTGCAGCATGCACAGCCCTTTGACTTCCAGTGGGATATAGGCCCAAATATGCTTCAAAACGGCTCAGTGTTGTTACAGTATAAGTGGCTGTACAACTGAATAGCAGAAGGCAAGATGATCAGAGAGCCTCACGAGTTGCAGCTTAGGCATTGATTGAGTTGAGGCATGCCACAGATTAGCTCAAAGCTGTGTGAGTGCCAGGAGTACCTCATGTATAAATTAGCAACCCTTCTGTAAAAATACTGCAAAAATGCTTGCTTGCTTGCTTCCAGTAGCTCTTGGGGCTCTCATGGGCTTCTCATATGCTAATGTGACTTATTAAACCTACCACATTAGGTTAATAGCAATAAAATTTTGGGTTAAATACCAAGGTATTTTCCCCAGGGGTTCTCACATGCATTGTGTATGAAATTTAAATAAAAGGTGCAGAGAGGATGCTCATCTTTTTTAACTTTTTCTGAAATTTCATTGAATTGTTTTAACAACCTGATTCCTTCTACACTGGCCTGTATTTTCAGCCTAAAAGGAACAATTTACATGGAAGTTGTCTTTACAGAACTGACAAAAGGAAAAAGCACTCCCAACCAGTTGTTAGGACACAATATTCTTGCAGTTCCTTGAAAGGCAGAAAGCAAGTTATTTTTGTGCTTTAGATCTTGTCTTCAAGTTTTTATTTTTTCCTTTCATTTATAACAATTCCCTTGGTGACAACTCCTGCTGCACCTGTGTCTGTTGTGGCAGTGACTGGTTCTGTAACTTTCCTGAAGTCAGTTCGGCCAGAACAGAAAAGCACTTGAATTCTCAGAGAGTCCATACGGGTAACAGCAGGAGTGTTTTGCAGGAACCACAACAGAAGAATAGATCCTATACATTTCTGAACATCTTCAAGTATAGGAAAACATTCAGAAAATATTAGGAGAGATAAACGTATATAAACATTTTTAATTACATAATTGATCCTGGTTTATTCCATGGACATATCACTCTTATCCAAGTCATCATTTTCCTAGTAATACTTGTAAATTTACATAATGACTGCTCAGAGTTTTTGGTGCAATAATCAGGAATTCAGCTGTGCATTTATAATGAATAACAGTAGGGAAAATTATGTTCCTAATGCTTTCAGTAATAATAATAAAAAATACTACTAATTAAACTTTAATGCTAAACTCACATGTCTGTATTAGTGGTATAACTGGGAAAAAAAAAAAAAAAAATTTCTAAATTACTGTGTAGAGAATCACAAAAAGGTCATTCACCCACCACATCTGCTCAATAATTTATTCTTTGACTAAATCCATGTATCACAGCAAAATATTTAGTTCATGAGATGACAAGAATATCTTCTGATGGATTATAAAGACTTGCACAAAGACATTGCACTGCACTTGTCTAAACTTGCATAATTTGAAATAATTTACAAACTCTGGAAATTTGGTAATGCAGAATAACTCCTTTACAGATTTTAAAGACTACCTCTACACCTTAAAATATAAGTACAGCAGCAGGCTTTGAGTTTAATCTTTAAGAACTCCCACTTGTATGGGAGTCTGATCCCCTGAGTCCCAGGTCACCTAGCCAGCGGTGATGCTATCTGTAACATAACCTGTAAGTTCTGTATGACTTTGATACTCTAAAATTATTAAATTATCTTAGTTATTAAATTATTAAAATGCTGAGTCTGATGTATTTACCTTCTGCCATTTGTAAGGATGTACTTTTAACTCAGTCCTGTGTACTTAGCCAAGGACACTGAACTCTGACTGCATTCTTATCATGTTTTTTTATTGTTAATGCCATGCTCTGGACCAAAATAAGCCCTCAGATACACCCAGGCACCTTTGCTCCCTTTGTTAGCTTTGCACACACCCTGGCTGAACCTGCACTTGGGAAATCCCTTGCAATTTTTCTGAGGAGGTGTAGGAGAAAGTTACTATCTAGCTGATCTTTGCTGTTAAAGTCAGTAGATGTGCTTGAACACACTCTTTGAGCAGAACTGTTACTGAAAAAAGGCTCCTTTTATGTGGTCAGGCACAGGGTAAATCCACACTTTGGGATGAATTTTCAGCATTACAGTAATTAATTCTCACTGCTCAGCTTACATAAAGCAGCCATTGCAACCAGTTCAACCAGTCCCTTGAGAAATCCCACTACATAAAGAAGTGAGGAGCTGTAGGTGCATTTCTGAGTTAAATACTCTGATCAGTCTCACAAGTCATCTGCAGTGGTTCTTGCCTACCACAGCTGCTTTGGTCTGCAACCTTGTTATGGTGAAATGAAGTTCATTTAAAGTCAAACTGAAACTGCAGCTTGGCAGTACTATGCAAACACCTCTCCTTTCCATAGCCACCAAAGTACCGGGGGATTTGCTTGCTTGCTGCTTAATTTTGCCCAAGTTTCTCTGGCTACAGAGGAGAAAAGATAGTAAGCATATTTTGTGTTTAGTGACCTGCTCAATGAGATCAATTTGAAACTAAAACTTTGCTGTGATGGACTTAGGAACAAGGTGGGCTGAGGGGCTGTGGCAACACTGCAAATACTTGATATAATTCATTTCTGAGGAGGACAAGGGGGGAAGGACAAACTGAACTTGGTATTTATTCCTAATACAGTAGCTGTTTAGCACTGTAATTTCTGAAGCATATTTTAACTGATACCACATTAAAAGGTATTTCTTTTTCATGGAATCATGGTTGACTCTTTCAGAGCAAAACCAGTTTAAACCCTCAGGGTATGATGTTGGGGTGGTTACCATAAACACCCAAAAAAGCACCTAACCAAGCCCCTTCAGTGCCACTTCAGTGTTGCCTCTGTCTAGCCTGTTGATGAGACATGCCTCTAATACCAATCTACTCATCAATGCAGTCTCAAGGATGTACATCTTTTGTTCTCCGTGTAAGTTGTGTATGAGTAAAAACACCAAACACCAGACACCAAACTCAATAAAGCTGAGGGTCCTGGCATGCTAGGTGTCTGTATAAACTGATCAGACCTTTCATGTCTGAAAAAGCATGTAAGCTGTGTGATCAGCATGGACAGGACAGCTATTAGGATACCATGATGATGGGGCAGACTTGTTTCAGATGTACCCAGTTCTCTTTCATTGGCTTCAATTTTGTTTTTCTTAGAGGTATCTTAGAAGAAGTAGGTATGAAGAAGAGAAAAAAATAAAGAAAAAGCAAAGGAAAGGGGCTTGGGCACGTTTCACTTGACTGTGGCCTGTGCTTTGAACATGAAAACCCAGAAGTACAGGTGTCAGTAGTTTGTACAAACCAACTCAAGGCTGCAAATATCTGAAGCCACAGCCAGCATTTCACAAGCACAGTGGGGCGGATGGTCTCACGCCTCCCTGCATCATGAGGATGTGCCTTATGCCTTGATTGACACTGTTAACCAGTTTATCTTTGTTTACTCACACTTCCCTGGGGGTAAAAGGAGGAATAGGAAAGATAAGGGTAGGAAGATGAAAGCTGGAAGTAGCATAAAATCAGATGAGAAGAGGCATTTTTTTTAATAGATTTATGGTTTCAGAAACCTTGGATGATAATGTGAAAGAGAGTGATGTGATATTTCCCATCCCATGTTGCCAGAATTTCTAACCTTTCCATTTGTGTTTACTCCAGCCCAATTTCTGGGAACATTTTTCTTTCCCATAGCCCCTCAAAAGGCTTGAGTCTTGATATTCCATTTGCAACAATTTATATCAAATACCTTGGACAGTATGACTTTTCACTTTCCTTCCTATAGCAACAGAACTCATCTCCATAAAGCTTAACATAATATAACTCCCTGTTCTCTCAGAAAAATCTAACATGACAATTGGCAAGAAAACATATAAAACATATAAAAGCAACTCATATTGGATTATGTTCTTGTTAATCTTTATACAGTGGAAGAAGTCCAAGCTGATACTTTTGTGGGTATACTGTTTAACAGAAGTATTTAACAACTCAAACAAGCATTTTGTCTTTATGGAAAATAAAATAAAAAAGAATAAAAAAGAAAGTGGCTATGCAATGTTTTTAAAAGCAAATAATAAAGGGAATAAGATTCAAAAAAATCTGTTTATTTATTTATTTATTTATTTTAAAATGATGTTAAACATTAAGAAGACAATAGGAGAAAATCCTCCAGCCTTTCCTAAAAAATTATAGGTATGTTGTGACCACTTTCTAGTCTGCATCCCTCAATACCTATCTTCTTTAACTTGGCTTGGGATACCCTACCTTTGATGACAAACTTACTGTTTATTTTCCAGGCCATATTGCTCCCCTGAAGGTTAATACCTTTTGCACCTTCCATCATTCTTTAATCCAGGCCTTCTCTTCCATGCTAATGCTTCTCCCCTTGCTAACTTTAGGCATGATGTAATTTTCATTGTGGTTTGGTGCAAAAACATTCACAAAGGTAAGGACTAGGACTAGGATCCCATGCTTTGTTTGACTCTAAGATCACCTAGAAAGCTTAGGAACAAAACCTTTCAATGCCAGATACACAAACCACATTAGCAAGAAGAAAGGAAATAGAATGGAAAAAAACACTGGATTTGTATATGCGATAGTCCTGATCATTGTCTTATGGCTTTAATTTTTCAATGTTTTGAACATAGCTGAAACACTTTAACTCCAGAAGGGTGACAAGCAGATCAGCAGAGAATCTATGCCCAGGCAGTGGGAGATAGAAGTGTGTCCCTTCTCAGCCCTGCTGTGCTATGGCTGGCAGGCATGCCCTGGTCACCTTGCAACACCTGGCTTTCAGCTGGGTCAGGAAAAACCTGATGGTCAAAGAGTGGTTGTGATGATCTGTGTGTATTTCTAAGATAGCACACAATAGTTTGTTGGTGTTATTTTCAGAAGGCCACCAGAGCATGTCTAAAGACACCTGATCAGTGTACCCATCTACATGGCCCATTAGGAAAATTGAGAGTCAGCTGCAACTTTGATTTGCTCAGGCTGTTGTGATCTAATGAATTCAGAGCCAACAGCCTCTATGAGGAGTCAAGAAGGATATCTTTCAAAGTCAAAAGTGGCAAGCAAAACTTTAGTGCCCTCAGGATAATTGAAAGCAGTGAATCTTGCATGTTGTGATAAACATCCAGCAGCTCAATTAACATACGTGTGCAGAACAACAGTTAAGGGTTCATCTGTCATTTGTAGATGGTTCACAGAAGTGTTTGCTTCCTCAAGAGGTCCCTCCTCTGCTTCCCTACTGCCATGGGCTTCTTTCAGTGACTTAGATGTTGACTGCCCTTGGGACTGGGAGATAACATGCTAGGAACTCCATCCATAAATGCTGGTGGCCTCTAAACCTCTTGGCACTGCTGTGAACAGAGCACACAAAATGCCAAATGACCCCTTCAGAGGATAATATCTGAAGGGCACAAGATTTCTTTTTGCTTCCATGCAGTTCTTCCTCATGTTGTCAGCTTCCACTGAGTGTAATATTTCAGAGTCAAGACTCTGCATTCACCACCTAGGCTGCAACTTCCTTTTCCACCATTGTGTGTCAATATACCACAAGCAATAAAACAATGCTTTGTGCTGCAGGGGATAGTTGCTAGAATGAATCGTTATGGTATAATCCTGGAGGAACTGTTTTCTCCTTTTCAAATTGTGGATGTTGTGGGTGTAAGCAGAAAAAAGATGAAAAATAAAATCACATCAAAACAAAACAAACAAAAAAACACCTTCACAAGCTTCTATGTGCTTCTGTGTATGCAAATACCAAGTTTTGGTACTGTCAACATCTGCAAAGCCTCTTGTAGTTTCCCAACAAACTGAATTGTCTGTCTTTAGGAGACCTCTTCAGGCAACCTTAATGAGGAAGGAAAAATGACCTTCTCTCTGCTTGAAGTCTCTGAAGTCTCTTAAATTCCCTTGAAGTGTCTGAGACTTCTTTAGGGTTGAGTGTAGTTTGCTGTGTTTTATCATTCCTCCTTAGCTAATCACACACTTTGGCAAAAAGTTTTCTTTCCCCACAAGAGGGACCTGCTGCCTGCCAGCACCATGGATCCTAAGGCAGGACAAATGGTGTTTGTGCTTCTGTGTGCTTCTCATAGAAAAACAGTGCTTGGGTAAGGTTCACAGAGAGGTCTGTAGGAAAGCCCCATTGGCAAGTGTCCATCTGTCCTCCTACCCCACACCAACAACCAGCCTTATACACCAAGCCCGAGCAGTAGCAAGGGACTGCAAGCAAGTCTAGAAATTGGGATGGGGACATTTGACTCAGAAAGCAGGTGCTTCATCTCCTTTTCCCATAAATAAGTCTACTGTGCATATGACCACGCCATCAGATGTCTCGTTCTCCCAGCACTACTCCTGTTTGGTTAAATTTCCCACTGCTGTTCACATAGGCCTGTAATCACACAGAAACACCGAAGTATCATCTAATCTTTTGGGGTACACAGAACCCCATAGATCTTGACCAAACAGGGGGTTTTTAGTGTTCCTGAAATGCTGAAATGTTTTATTTTACAGGAAAAGCTGAAGGAACAGTTTCTGTTTAGGCCAAAGTTCAAACCTAGCTGCACTTTTCCTTCTGTACTTATTGCATCTACATCTCACTATCTGCTGCCTTGACTACTGTTACTTGCAGGCAGCTACCTGCAGAGAGCTAAAGTTCCTTTATCTCTTCAGCTGGCATGTTACTTCAGTTAATTGCAACCATTTGACTGAAACCAACCATTTGATCTGCTTAGATTCTCCTTCCCACCTGACTTTATATTTGCTCCTTTTTACCTCTTCACAGTACCTGATTTACTCCAAAGGACAACCTGGCATGCTCCAGTGGCTAGCCAGACAGCAGATGTGATAAGCAAACAACCTGGAGACCATTGCATTGCTCATAAAAATGTAGACTGTGTCTTCTTGGTGCACAGCAGATGATCAGGGTGATAGTCGGTTACCTTGCTGTGCTGTGGAGATGAAATTATATGTTGGGAACTAAAACAAGAAGCAAAGAGGAAAGGCAAAGTAAGATCTTGTAACCTGCTGCCTTGTGCCTTCCTCCAGTAGCCCAGCAAAGACACCACACAGCTGAGATACATGTGTTTCCCAGGTGGTCACTGTGCCAGGCCTGGGGGCCTTCTCCACAGGGCACTGCTACTTTGCTAGTCCCTAGGAATAGAGAAGTCCCATTTCCCAAAAGAAGAGCTGGAAACTGTTCTTTTGTTTTGAACAGAAATTGCAACAACTCACCAGTTGGAACTGACTGGGATTGGTTGTTCCAACCCCAACGCACAGGTAGTCGAGTTAGGTGTCCTGCTGAGCACCACAAGAAGTTCTTGTTAGTGTAACACTAAATCAGGTAATGTTTTGCATTCCTGTGCAAATGACTGTGGACTTTTGTTACATTTTTCCCCCAGGGGTTTTCAGTGACAAATGCTCAAAACGTTTATTGGAAATTGAGCCTTTTGAATGAAGTCTATTTACTCAGAAAACGTTTTCAATGCAAACTGCTGTCTACTCCAAAGAGGTTTCCTTCCTGCCCCTCTTTGATAAGGAATATAGTTAACATCAGTATCTACTTCCAGTATGTCTGGTATTTAGTTCAGTTTTCAACAATTGCTAACCTAAGAGTGACTATATAAAATCTATTTTGTCTACAGAAGAAGCCATTTCATCTAACAGAGGAAATATGTGCCAATTCATCAAACAATGATCCAAGCTTTCCAGTTAGGGGTATATTGGACATTTTAAAGATACCTCCTCAGGGTGTTTTCCTCAGGCAGCATACAAAGATTTCCTTTTCATTACTGGAAGTGTATGTCAGCAACTCCCTGCTTTGTTGAGCTCTTCTCTCTGGTGACCAGCAATAGGACCTGAGTGAATATCTTGTACGACAGGGGAGGTTCAGGTTGGGTGTCACGAAAAGGTTCTTCTCTGAGAGGGTGGTTGAGCACTTGAACAGACTCCCCAGGGACAATGCTCTCAGACACATGGCCTGATTTTTGGGTGGTCCTTTGAGGACTCAGGAGTTGGACTCAATGATCCTTGAGGGTTCCTTCCAACTAGGATATTATATATTCTATGACATGTTCATGCAGAATGTGTCATGCATGTAGTTCATGATCACAGTTGCAACAGGAGATGTCTAACATTTATGGAATACTAGGGGCAGATGAAGAATCTCTCACCGCCCACCTTGAGCTATTCTGTAAAAAAATCTGCCCACAGAAATCCACTCAGATTACATTTACATGTGCTTTAACATATAAACTGATATCATAAGATATACATCTATACTTGTTTCAATTTGTTATTTGCAGATAGGCAGCATCAGCTTTGCTGAAACACTCTGGAAGCACCAGTAGATGTTTTTCCAACAAAGAGAATTTGGTAACACACGTAATGATTCTGTGACAAGCTTCAGAGCTGTGAGTGACCAATGAAGAATGATAGGGGAATAGAGGCAATTTATGGTCTTTTCGCTTGAGTACAGACTGCTATTTGAGCAGCATACCAAACAGCAACATCCGTGCTTTCAGAAGGCCATGCTGGTGGATGGCATAAGAGCACAGACGTCAAAGATGCATCAGTGACAGTTTAAACTTGCCTTGTGATGGTGAACTCAATAATAACCTAAGGAAAAAAAAAATAGTCAAACAATCATTTTCAATTTGCTGAGAGAAGAGCTGCAGTGATGCTGGGACTGCTAGTCCCTGCAGCCAGCTTTGGTTTAGTCCCAAGAAGGAATGAAGACAGTCTGAGATACCTCAATTCCTCATATCACAAAACCAACTTCATGCAGGAAACTACGTCCAGCAAACAATTTTGCTGAATGTGTGACTTGTTCTTAAAAGCAGCAGATGGCACTCTTTAGATTAACATGCTCTAAATAATTTTTATTTTAATACAAACCAGACACACTTGCACACACACAAATGTTGGGGTCTCAACAAAATATTTACACCAGGAAATCCCATTTATTTGAAGTTTGACTTAGATGCCTTAATAATAATAATAATTTAAAAACAAACAAACAAAGAAATTGAGAGTGAAGACAAATTCTAATCTAAAATTTCCAGGGTTTGGGGTTTCACTGCACTGTTTCCGATTTTCCCATCCCTCTTTTTAATTCTACATTTTTATTATTATTATTATTATTATTGAATCTGCAAGATCTCCATCTTGCACTCCAGCAACATCTTTCAAGACTACTTAGTGACTTGTACAGATGAAAACACCCAGTGTCAACACAAGAACTAGCATTTCTTACAGATTCTCCCTAACATGTTCCCAATATAGTAATGGCCTGAGATAATATTTTTTCTCCTATCATTTTTTTTTTTTTTTTTTTTTAAAGAGGGAAATGTTTTCAGGAATAAGCACAAACTCACACAAGGACTGTGTGGACCAGACCTGTATCTCTGCTTGGTCTTTTCTTTCTTGTCTCTGGTTTTATCTTCCTATCTGGCTTATCCTACAGATGCTGCCAGAATGAAGTCTTTTCCTCCCTGCATTCACAGTGTTAGCAGATACTACTTTACTCTACTTTGAGAGAAATTGGTGGCTTGAAGTTCCTGTTCATCTTCAGTTGTATACTCACAGCCCATAATCACATAAACCTTGGAACTACGGTTTCTGGATGGAGGGTCTGACCTTCATGCAGTCATGGGTTGGCCCAGCATGACAAGCCTGTCAGCCGTTTCTGCACTGGGATCCTCCTGGAAGCATATTCTGGCCAGGCTGAGCAATTCTGCAAATGGGCACCAAGCTCAAAAGGGGCCTCGCTGGGGTTTTGCTTAGGCCCAAGAAAGCACCAAAATTCAGACCTTGTTCTCAACAGCTCATACCAGAGCTCTGCATTTGTTAGAATTCACACACAGCTGGAAAAATAAACCATGTGTTGTTTTTGCCTGGATTTATTTATTTATTTATTAACTATAATTTTTAAATTTGCATTTGTGAAATTCTTTTTCAAGGAGCTTTTCTGGATTCACAGCAATCTGGAAGGACTGTCAGCTCCATCTGTGGGAATAACTTTTGACTCTGCTGAGTTCCTCATCACACAGAGATGCTTAGCCAATGCACTGTCATAGACACTAGTAAATCCAGAGAGCAGATGGCCAGCCCAATTTAATTTCTTCTCTGTTGTTGAAGCTGTGAAACTTGTCTAGGAACTGCTGCTTAGTCATACAGTGATCCAATGTTTGTGTGACATGGTTAAGGAAAACCAACGACTTGTTGGTGGCATAATCTGACACTCAGCATTACAGCAAATCCTTTATGCACATCAGATCACGTCAGTGATATCAGGATGACAGCCACACTGTGTCTGTGCTGGGGAAGGCAAAGATTGTCATGTGGTTTAATAGATGCATCAGTCATTTGCAAGTGAATGAATATTCAGTGTGTACAAGATGATCTCAATATTGCTATTGTGTGGAAAGGGAATAACTAAATCTGCTTCTCATTTTACTCAGACCCATGTCAGGGAGTTACAGTCATAAATGCTCAAAATCAGGTGTTCTGTTGTACAGCAGGAAATATTTTGGAAAAAAAAAAAAAAAGAAATCATAGCAATTGTTTATAAGCAAAGAGTACGCTTCAAGTTTCTGTTGGCAATTTTAATCTATGGCTTTTACACCTGTGGTGTGATTTACAGAGATGTAAAACAACTGAAAATAAATGTTAGCCAGTATGTTTTATACACCAGGATTGCCTTCTTTCCTCCTTACTGACTCGTGTAGAGGGTTTTGGGAGAAAAAAGTTAAAGTCTTTATCCCAGGTCAAAGTCAGTGTGCAAAAGATAATAATGAGTTGCTGTTAGAAGCATCATCTCTGATAGTGATTTAATTACTAGCTTTGTAAAATAATTTTCAATTTAGATTTTTTTTTTTTTTAAAACAGATTTAATGAGTTATTTTTATCCTAAAATTTATCTTAAGCTTCCTGTAACAAAATGCAATTCCTGACAGAAATCCAAAATGCCATTGCTGTACAGTCATAGATCTCAAGGGTATCCTCTGCAGCAAATTGAAGTATTAATGGAAGATGTGAGATTGAGAGCAAGCTGATAGTGCTTTTTGAGGCTGACTCCCTAGTGACAATATCTATCATTAGTGTTAGAAATGCTGCTGTTTAGAGAGTATGTGGTGTCCATTGGCACCTCCAAGAGCTCCTAAATGTTTCTAAACTGACTCCAGAAATTTTTGCATTTCTATTCTATTCTCCCTGTCCTTCTTTAAACTTTCTTATTGCCTGTTGTATTGCACTGAATACTCCTCTGGGTACTGGATAATACCTTACACTGCCATCTATGCAGGAAAACAGTTGCAGTTACTTTTACACAAAGTCTGGCCGTTGGTGACTAACTATGTGAAAGAACTTACCCCATCCTTGCTGCCCTTAGAAATGAGATGACTGCTCACATTCTAGATTGCATGCAGACCCACTTTGCATTACATTCTCATATTTTTTCTGCCTACCAGCTGTTTGCCATTCTCCCTGTGATGAGTGCCACACTTCCATCATCTGTGCTGCCTTTCTTCTCCATCTGCCTCTTCCTGAATACCATTGTTAATCACAGAATCACACAAAATCACAGAATGGTTGAGATTGGAAGGGAAGTCTGAAGAACACCTGGTCCAACCCCCCACCAGGCAGGATCACCTAGAGCATATTGTTCAGGGTGGCATCCAGGCAGGTTTTGAATGTGTCCAGAGAAGGAGACTCCACAGCCTTTCTGGGCAATCTGTCCCAGTGCACTGTCACCCTCACAGTAAAGAAGTGCCCTCATATTCAGCCGGAACCTCCTGTGCTTCAGTTTGTGCCCGTTGCCTCTCGTCCTGTCACTGGGGACCACTTAAAAGATTCTTGCTGCATCCTCTTGACACCCTCCCTTCAAATATTTATACACATTGATAAGATCTCCTCTCAGTCTTCTCTTCACCAGACACTTGCAATAGGCCACAATAACATCACACCTCTTTTACCCTTCTTTTACGTCAAATTCAAGCCCATTTCTGCTTGGCGTGCTCAGAAATGAGGGCCTAGAAGCAGTTTAGAACTGTATGAAGCTGTAGTGGACCTTCAGAGAATCCTTTCTTTGGACTAGGTACAACACCATACTAAATTATGAACAAATGTGAATGTAATTTAATAATTTCAAAAGAGTAGATTGGAAGAGTGAAAAGAGGCTTGGATTTGAATGCTTCTTTCACCAAAGCCAAATGTTATTACCTGATTTATAGTTCTCAGGCAAGATACACTCCTGTCTGAGGCAGCCCTGATGACAACTTGACAGAAAAATGATGGTTGATCCTGGTGTACAATCACATCTGTCATAATTTTCACCCAATCCCTTTCCCTGAATACAGTTCCTGTTGTGATACTGTGAGCAAATTGTTATTGCATGCTTGGTCCTGAAATTGATTGTACAAGAAGGAGAAGGGGGAGAGGTGGAGGAGGGAGGAGAATGGGTTAAAGAAAGTAAAAAAAGTCTATGCAATTTTTTTTTTTTTTTTCAGCTTACTACAATACATCAGAGAAATTCTTCTTTGTGTCAGTGTGAGAGTGAAAGATTCCTTGTGGACTTTACAAATGTGAGAAAACTGGAAAGATGGAAAGAGAGAGGTGTAGAAATCTGTTCTGGGCTATAAAAAAGTGCCTTGTTGGGACTGAAAACCCTAACATCAGACAAATAATTTGCTTTATTAGGAGTCTTTGAAACCCATTGCCCTTCTGCTTGTTACAAAGAGGGTGGCAGTGCTCTGCTGGTGGCCTGAACTGGCTTTTCCTCAGTGTATTGGGTTTACATGGCAAGGTTTTAGTAGCAGGAGGCCATAGGGGTGGCTTCTGTGAGAAGAATCTAGAAGCTGCCCCATGCTAGGTAAGGGCCCCACTGCTGACCAGAGCTGAGCCAATAAGTGATGTTGTTTGTGCCTATGTGAGAGCAGATTTAAGACAAGGAAAAAAACGCTGCGACACACAGCAGCTGGGAGAGTGAGAGGAGTGAGGAACAGCCTTGTAGGTGCCAAGGTCAGTGAAGAAGGAGGGGGAGAGGTGCTCCAGGTGCCAGAGCAGAAGTCCTCTGCAGCCTGTGGTGAGGACCATGGTGAAGCAGGCTGTCCCCCTGCAGCCCATGGTGTACCACAGTGGAGCAGGGTTCCACGCTGCAGTCCGTGGAGGAGACCATGGTGGAGCGGGTGGACCTGCACCGACGGAGGCTGTGGCCTGCGGAAGACGCCTGTTGGAGCACATTCTGGGCTGGACCTGTAGGTCGTGGAGAGGAGACCACGCAGGAGCAGGTGACCTGGCAGGAGCTGCCATAATTGGACCCATATCTGGACCCATATCTGGAGCAGCTTTGAAGAGCTGCTGCCTGTGGGAAGCCCACACCAAATCAGTTCAGCAAGGACTGCATCCCGTGGGAGGGACCCCACAGCACAGGGGATGAGAGTGACCGAGAAGGAGCGACAGAGAAGAAGTGCTATAGACTGACCATAACCCCAATTCCCCTGTTCTCCTGCGCCACTCGGGGGGAGGAGGTGGAAGAGGGTGGATGGGGGGGAAGGTGCTTTTGGTTTCTTTCCTTTGTTTCTCACTTCTCTAGCTTGTTAGTAATAGGTAATAAATCTTACTATCTATCTCCCTAAGCTGAGTCTGTTTTGCCCATCACGATAATTACTGCGCGATCTCATCCTTATCTCAACCCTTGAGCCCCTTTCATCATATTTTTTCCTCACTCCTCTTTGAGGAGAGGGAGTGAGAGAGTGGTTGTGGTGAAGCTTGGCCACCCACCCGAGTAAAACCACCACACTCAGCATCATTTAAACAGTGCAAAGATGGCTCTAGCCTTCGCTGTTATGAGATGGGTTCTGGTTGTATCTCAGCACTGTGGAGGTCTGTTTGCAGCTACTACCATTCAGCCATTGGTCTTAGAAATCCAGCATGTATAAACTTGTTGCCAAGAGCCCAAAGGTATTCTTGGCTGCATGAGGCACAATATCACCACCAGGTCAAGGAAGGTGATTGTTCTCTATTCTATGGTGAGGGTGGATTTCGAATACTGTGCCTAGATCTGCCCCCTCCAAAAGGCCTCCAGAGGTCCCTTCCAGCCGTAAGCAGACTGTGATTCTGTGACGAATCCTGTTGTCTAGGGGCACATCTGCTCCATCTGCTGGGGGTCAGTGTCTTCTTGCAGATAACTAGTGACAGGACTAGAGGGAATTGCCTCAAGTTGTGTCAGGGAAGATTCATGCTGGAAATTAGGAGACATTTCTTCTCAGAAAGAGCAGTCAGGCATTGGAATGGGTTTCCCAGTGAGGTGGTGGAGTCACCTTCCCTGGGGGTGTTCAAGGAAAGGTTGGACCTGGTGCTTAGGGACATGGTTTTACTGGGTGACATTGGTGGTAGGGGGTGGTTGAACCAGATGAACTTGGAGGTCTATTCCAACCTTAATGATTCTGTGATTCTAAATAAACATATGCAGACATCTGGAAGTAAAGAAAATCCAGTAACACTAACCTGCCTACCATATCCTGTTGTGAAACAACTGAAGGTTTTAGAGATTAACAGGCTTACCCAGCACAATTCTGCAAAGGGAAATCTGTCTCACTGACTTCTGAAGCTTGGAGTTTGACAGGATTTAAAATGTATCTTTGTCATAGTTCCTACAAAATCAAATCAAGCAGCTAATACCCTAGATTCTACCCTTCCCTTTACCATATCCTGCTCAGATACTTAGCAATTTGAAACTGCTTAAGTTATGCAGTTCTTTTGCTTCAGCTTAGTGACCAAATGATCAGTAATGAAAGGGTACAGGACCCCTTTTTTACAGCTATTGAAGGTTTCCATCTTAACATTCCTAGAAAAAAAGATGTCAGAAAGACCCATCATCATTAATGAGAAGGCAATGCAATGATGCATTTTCAGCATCAATGCATTTCATGCACATTGAAAGGGAGATGAGTAGCTGGAACTTCAGGGTTTTCACCTTTTACCTCTGCAGACAGAAGCTATGTCGGACACATTTCTGACAGTTTATTCTGGTGGGTGCTTTACAATACTAACAAAATGGAGACATACAAAAAGGCATGTAGGGTATGAGAGGAGTAGCACAATGGCTGGTGGGATAACTGAAACTCTAAGAGCTGATAACTTTTACTCTCCTACAGTGGCTTTGGAACCAGGAGCTCAGCTAGCCATGAACCCCCACAGTGTACAGCCACACTTGTGGGATTCAAACAAGGCCAATCAAAAGGTGAAGTAATAACCTGGGAAGACAATTCTGAAAAAATACCTTGTAAAATACCACAGAGTTAATTTGAGGTAAAGGAAAGGAGAAATATCATTGTTTGAAGAGGTCAAGAAACTGTGGCTTTTCTGGGTTGTATGGGAACAGCACCAGTAGTCAGCCAGGACTGGGACATATCAATGCCTTTAATTTTTCCTTGATGTGAGTATACCAGGAGTGCTTTTCAGACTCATGGGTAAGTTTCATTTAAAACCAAACTAGCAACAGGAAACTTCTGAAAATAAAGCAAAGCAAAACAAAACAACTGTGCAGGTCTGATGGGGAATTCGGTGTAAATATAATGCAGATCTTGTCTGCACTACCTTCCCATGTTGGCCCCTTTCCTTCATCCTTGCTCTCATTTCAACAGCTTCCCAGGCCCTTCTGTGTTGCAACAAACCTGACAAAGCCTCTTTTGGGGTGTTGGGAAAAATCTCTTTCTTTCTGTCATCCCTCAAGCCTGTTGTCTTGCTCTTCCTCCAGGAAGTATCCCAGCCCCTATCCGTGCTGCCTCTTCCCACTGCGCACGCACCCTGCACACCACCAGGCCACCCATGGCAGTGCACAATGCACAGCTTTGGGGGAAGGGGTATCTGTCCCTCTCCCCCCAAAGTTGTAGGGTAAAGCAGCTAGCAGGCATGCTGTCTCCCTTTAAACAAGGGAATATCAGCTGTCAGCTGTGAGAGGGAAAACATCTGTCTGTTTCTCCTAAATGAAACATGGCTATCCATGGAAATTGATAGATGAGGAGTCACAGATAAAAAATAATTCCTATGTACACACAACAAGGGATCATGCTGCAAATCTTGTTAAACAATGACAGGAAGTATTGTTCAGAAGTAAATTCACACAGGGCTGCAGATTTATCTGGATATCAGGGCTATGGAGTCTGTCCTCAATGTATCATTATAAAATGCAGTCATCTTTATGGGCATGTACAGAGATGTAATTGGGACTGGTGCAGAACACAAATTAGATTTGAAAAATTTCTTCTGCATCTATGCTTTAAGACACAATGAGGTTGTTCCAGTAACAGAGATTAAAAACAAAACCCCCTTCCCTTCTTGCTCAGTAGCCTTTTTTTTAATATATTTTTTATTTTTTAATTAAATATCATGGTAACTCACTGTTTTGAAATGACTGGAGTGGTGAAGAGATGCTACTTGTTCTGCAGAAGTGCAGAGCAAGTAGGGAAGGAAGAGATGATTAAGCACATAAAAACATGCCTGGCCCTGAAAGTCCTTAAACTGCAAATGGTTTGCAGCTGAGAGACTATTCCAAGAAAGTATCACAAGTGTGATATCTACTAGATTTCTATCTATATATAACAAAATATCCACTTATCTTGTTATCACCATCTCTAGGCATCTGATTTTGCGTACAAAAATAGACTAAGACAAGAGATGTACCTTTGATTTGAGCTATTATGGGCATTCCTAACTCTCAAAGTCTGAAGGCAACTCCATAGATTTGGTTAATAAATCAAAGGGCTGTGGGAGATGAAATTCTCTTTCCATTGAAATCCGTGGGATTTTTATCTTTCTGAATTTTAAGGACGGGCAAAGGTGGGTTTGGGGAGAAAGAGTTACCTGTGATAAGGAGCCATCTGAAGTCTTTTACTAGGAGAAACAAAGACCTTGCACAAAGAGGCATCAGGCTAGGAGGCCCCCTTTGTCATCACGTTGGTGTGAGCACCCTAGCACTTCATGTGTATGGCAGCATGTCACCCTGTCCTGTGGGCAGCACTGATATGCCTTCAGTGCCCAGGGGTGTCACAGAGGCTGCGTGCAGAGGAGCCGCCAGAAGAAGCAGGAGTCCTTGTCCATCAGACATCACGATAGTGTTGCTAGCCCGCACGGGACCAGGCTGGAGCACATCTGCAAGAAGAGCAGCCTCAGGGATGTCTCTCACTCTAATCAGCAACCCCATAAGCAATACCAGTCATTATTCAACACACCAGTGATCATTTAATTTAAAGCTAATGAACAGTGCAGCTGATAAGCAGTACATAATATGTCTGCTTTACTTTACTTAAGTTTTTTAATTTACAGCAGAGAGTAATTCTGGGGAAAAAGTCACCAGCTGTGCAAAATAATGCACTACATGGTGTTGGCCAGTGATTGTCCAAAGAGCAAGGAACCTTCTGCTGGGATCAGAGCTGGAGCTGAGTGTTTTATCTCAGCTGAGGAGGCTAGAGTACAGCTTGCTGATCTTGGCCCCCAGATGGTGCATAATTTGTTCCCTGGCAGATCTGCTCATGTGCACTTATTGGGGATGAAATGAGCAACGCGGAAGAGCCTTAGATGTGTGTTGTTGGTCTTGGGCGGGGATGGACACACTCCATCCATCCAAACAGAACAGATGTGTATGGGGTATGTGGGGAAAGAGCTGTGAAACTGTAGCATATTCTATAGTAGCTTTTCTTATGGAGTGCCTAAATCTTTCCTGGGCCTTTCCCCTGCTAAATAGGCACCATAAATAAGAGGGATGAGTAGTGACACCATAGGTTTGAATTAGTACTATTATTTAATTTTTTCAAATTCTCATTTAAAAATCTCCTGCCAGTCAGTGGCTCTACCAGCCTTTTTTTTTTTTTTTTTTTTTTTTCCATAAAGAACCTCAAACAAAATGTAATTGCGGGCGTATCCAAATAATTCATTAAAATCTGTCGCAACCCTTGAGCATCAATGTACAGAAAGCTGAAGAGCACTCTACATATCATCTCAGACTTTTATACACCCTTTATATAAGCAGGTTGTAAAGGTTTTGTTTGTTTGTTTTCATTAAATCAAGATTTAAAATATTCAATAGCATCTATACATGCACACACACACAAAAGCAGTCTTCATCTGGCAAGGCTCTTTTAATATCGTACTTTTACCAAACCACAGTACATACTTCAAATAAGGCCTAACAGATTATACTCTTTATAAATTTACAAACAGTTTATTCTCCTTAAAGAGATCATATTAATTTTATCTGTCTTGTGTATTTCAATGAATTATATGTTTATTCAAGCATAACATAGCAAATGTAGCCATAAATCTGTAGACTAAATGTCTATAACAGAGGAATCTCAGATACACTATACTTTCAGATTAGGATTTATTTATTTATTTATTTATTAAATATATACACTTTTTTGTTTAAATAGGGCAACTGTCATATCCTGATTACGCTTTCTCTTCCCATGGGAAAGTTGTGCTCAAGAAAGAAACCTGTGGACTAGAATAGCTGCAGACAGACGACACCTTGATTCACCCACCGAGAACCTGGGCCAGCTTTGTAGGCACGTAACCCTAGGATCGGCTTTTAACTTGATTTGGAGGGAAGGGGTGGGAGGCTGGTTTAGCTTTCCTGTTAGTTAATGGCCCTGGTCTTTTCCTGGGTACAGACAATTACAGCAATGGGAATGAGAAAGGAAAGCACTCTTCTACCTCTAGCCAAGAGCCCGTGTTATTGAGAGCAGGCTGGCTGGCTGGTAGATATTAGTCAGACATGGCACACTGAGAGTATTTAAAAGATACAAAGGTGTGAGAGAAAAGAGGAAGTAAAATAGCCTGCCTCAGTAGCAATTTTGATAATCTTTTGGTATTGTTATGTTTATGAATGTAATTCTGAATCCTTATTCACCTCCTAGTCTCTGCTAACCCTTTGTCTTGCCTGCGAGACTGTATCCATAGGCCAGCTATTGCTAGCTTGCTATCTTGTCAAGCAAAGCTAGAGAAATAGGAGTACCTCCTTAAAGTGTGAAACCCTCAACAGCTTTCTAAGAAACCGTATTGAGGCCATCAGACTGATCTATGTCACCTGTGCAAAGCAGGTGTTTCTGAAGTGTTAGATTACACTGATGGCTTCAATCCATCTCTCAAAGACTGAGAAATAAGTTCCTGCTTGAGCTTGAGCCCAATGTGTCCCTGCCAGAGAGCCAACAAGGGACAAAAGAAAAAAAAAAGACATACACAAAAAAAGACACTGAAACAAAAAACAAACCAAACCATGCAAATTATAGCTGAATAATAAAAATCAAAACCCAAGTCCACAACCCAAATCCCACTTGCAACAGAGACAGCCGGTTACTTTCTAAAGATTGCAGAACCAGCCATTCTGGAGCTCCTAAATAACAAGAGTTTGGCAATAATTACCATGCACAAAGTAAAGGGCACTTATAAAACATCTCCATAAAAATATCTATTTATCTCTACATCTCTATTTATATATGCCAGTAAGAAGCTTCAGACTGAGCACATCCCAAGCACTCTGTGTTGGGGGGAATCTATTTAATCCCAAAAAACAAAGTGCTGTTAGTTAGGGCTAACACCCACATACAGGAGTAAGTCAGTACAAATCATTTGTAGCAGGCTTCTGTTAATTAGCACTAGTCAAGTGGGGTAGTTGTCAATGAGCTTAAGCCTTTCAGGAATATTGTGTCAAACCATGTTGCTGTATCAGAGGAACTGCCTGGACTCAGGTTGCTCAATGCACATTTAATTTTGCTAGGACTTAAGATATTTTGTGTCACACCTGCACAGCTCACTGAAGTGTCTTGATCCACTGAAGAGCAGAGCAGAATAAAAGATCCTCCTTACCAGTATATGAAAGAGATCAACCACGTGAAGTGGATTTGTGGAAAGCCAGTTCCTTGTGCTTCAAAGACTTAAAGGGAATCAAGTGATGATGTAGTCTCTTTGTTTAAAAGTGCCTTTGATCCCGTATCTTAGGTAGCTGGGTCTTCAAAAGACTGGACATCATGCAGGAGTTGGAATGGAGGGAGTTCAGTATCTCAGGAACTCCAAATACAAAAGCAGATTTTTTTTTTTTTTTTCCTGAGATGCTGGTCCAATAAAAATGAAATTCTTTAGTCACCACTGTTGAGAATTTCCTTAGATGTGCTAATAATCAAAGTCTGTAAGGGTGCTGACTTTTTGCCACTTTTGAGATAGACCTTTACACAGCTCCACGTGACTAAAACCACTAGAGTCAGTGCTTTCATAGTATCACTGTTTTTGTGTCCTCTGTTGGAGGATCCCATTGACCTTGTATATGTGCAAGACATAGCAAAAGCACAAGGGAAAGAGACCGCTGAGAGTTAATTCTGACATCTTGTGGCCCTAAGGAAAATTAAAGCTAGCTTTTGCTTGACGTTTATTTTAGTATTTATATGTATTTGGAAAAATATGAACCAAAAATAACCCCAAACCCAAAGTGAGTATGTTTAATGGAATGAGGTGCGGATGTATTGTTTTTGTATTGATCTCAGGCAAGACAGTACTGGGATTTTGGAATGAATGTAAACAAGTTATAATGTTGCAGCTAGCAGAAAACAAACTTTTACTTTCAGTCAATGAGTACTATAAACAGATAAAAACATCTGCAAATATAGCATGTCAGGAATTTAGTGTCATTTTTTTTTTTTTTTTCCCAATAAAATAGCCACATTTTAGGGAGCTAAGAGTCTTCACCTTCGTCAAAGTAGCCAGCGTTGCTTAAAGGAGTTATGTATCCTGACAGAAAAAGGTGAGGAATTTATCAGTGAGAGGAAACATTTCTAAAGTAGAGGAAGAAATGGAAACAAAAAACAACAAAAAACTGTTAGCCAAATTCTTTCCATGATGGCCTTGGAGAGATGGATAAGGAGTTTGGAAACAATGAGATGTTAGATGTGTACAGAGACCTTACTCCTGGAGCAGCAATTTAATAATGAAAGGGGCATTACAGCCTGTGTTTCAGGATGTGCCCAAAAGGAAAATTTCTTTTAGATACATTGCCTTGCTGCATTTGTTTATGATTTAGGGCTAAAGGTCATGTTAGTGCAAGTTACACACACACAGACACAAAAAAAAGATCTGCAGACAGACCTTTGTTTTGTAACAGAAATAAACTACAACTGCCTGTTGATATGGTGTCCAGTCACCTCAATATAGGTCAGTGCTTTATGATGGCAAGCCATACATTTATTTTTAAACATGTACCTAACATAGACTTTTAAGAAAAAAGAGTGTCAGGTTGTTGGGCCAGCTTGTGAATAGCTTATTGACTGTGCCATGGTCAGACTGCTCAGTAACATACTAACTGTTAAGTGTGAAGATGCACAGTTTAGCGATTGAATATTAGCATAAGGGGGATGACTACCTCGTCTTTATTCAGATAAGTTTATTTGTATTACATACCTCCTTCAGCCTCACTTGAATCACCTGAAGTCATTGCCTTCTGGCTGATTCAAGAGTTCGTTGACTTGCTCCTATGACTCTTTCAGTCTGTTTTACAGACTAAAGCCTTTTGAAAGCCTACAGCCCTGAAAATAGGATCGGTGGGGAAAAGAAGGGGAATGGAAATATACCTTTAGAATGCATGACTTTTTCTCGTTCTAGAGTTTTCAACAGTCAGTACAAACGAACAGTCAAAACATGGTCACAAGGCATCACTGGACTTTGCCACAGTTATATTCTGCAAAGTAGGTTAAGGTCTCGGACAGGGTCAGGGCTTTGGAACAGTGGTTAAGGCAATTCATGCTGCAGAAAGAAACAGGTTGGAACAATCACAGCCCTTCTGACTCTGGTGGTTGTTGCTCTGGTGCTTCTTTGCCTAGATTTCACATTGTTATTCAACTGCACTTAATATAGTTCTTTCATAAAATGCTTCTCATAAAAAGAAAAAAAAAATAAAGCTTGGTAAGGTAGTCTATTAAATGAACCACACAAGTCTGTTGAGCTGGGCAAACATTTTTCTTGCTGACTTCAATAAAAGGCTCACAATCATAAAGGAAAGGACAGAGTTGTGGTAGGAAAGGAAGGCAAACAACCCACACCCAGTCATTTTTAATGTGTAGCTCTTGTGAAGCTGGCACTGCCACTGAATCTGCAATAACAAACATGAGCAGAAGCGGTGGCAGACTGCTTGCTGCTATCTGCAAAGCAATCAGAAACGGAAAAAACTCAGAACGGTAGTCATTTTGATTCCATCAAAACTCTATGCTCAGACTCTCAGTCCACTTCAACAGGTACAGATTTACACTGCTCAGTATTGGGCAGATTTGGATTAGATATAAGGAAGAAATTATGTATTTTTATAAATTTATTTTATTAGTGGTGAGGCACTGGCACAGGTTGCTCAAAGGAACTGTGGATGCCCCATCCCTGGAAGTGTTTAAGGCTGGGATGGATGGGGAATTTGAGCAACCTGGTCTAGTGGGATGCATCCCTGCCCATGGCATGAGGGTTGGAACTAGATGGTCTTTAAGGGCCCTTCCAACCCAAACCATTCCGTGATTCTATGATTCTCACCCACAGCACACAACTGAGGCTGCCTGACACAGGAGGAGCATGCATGCATTTTAGTAATTCTTCCCTGGTTTTCATTTTTTCTCTTTTTATGTATAACTGCATACTAAAGTCCCTTTTTTCACGTACTTTGTGTCTTTCTTACAAATCCTCTCCAACTTCTGTCTTTTCAAATTGATTTCCTGGTACTGGAGAAGGAAAAAATATAGACAATGTTCAGAACATACAAAGCCCGAAGAAGAAGTTGTTAGGGTAATTAAAACTATTTAGAATTGCTTTCATTTTTTTTTCTTTTTTTTATTTACCAACCTGATTTCTAATAAAACTTCAGTTAAAAGGAAAGACATTCACAGAAGATATTAGGCATACATACATGTTGTCCTTCGTTCATTCTAATTATTCTAATTTACATGCTGTTGCTTTTAGAAGGAAAGGTTTCTGTCTCATATCTCTAGGATGGACAATGAAATCTGATTAACAGAATCTAGGTTCCGCTTTTTAGAGATGACAGCCTTTCAGAGTCACCATGCTCACTGGAATGTGAAATAATTTAAGGGAAAAACCAAATTAAAAGCTATTGCTTGTCAAACCGAGATAGCTTCCTATTTCAACAGATATCCCGGTGATTAGATGCATCTGCCATTAAAGGACACTGTTTTAATTAAAATGTAATTATTTACTAGACTCTTTTATACTGAATTCTTATTACAATAAACTTGTACATATGCACCACTGCTCTGGCAGTCATAGTAAAATATTTATGTTAACCATCCTTCCGTATACATCATGCTAGCTAGAGCATGATGTTAAAATGCTGCCATATCTTTGAAGTGGTAACTGCTACAAGAGATATAAAAGGTATAGTAAGGTTTAAGACAAGAAAAATACAATGCAGAAATGTTCCAGTACCAATTAAAGACGCATATTCTTATTTAATACACCTGAATTTTCTATCAGTAAGTATGGAATAAGCAGTGTGTGAAAGACTTGATTCAAAACCTACAGATTGGATTGCAGATTTCCCCTTGAGGCTGGGTTGACATCGAGATTAGTTTTTCACCATTTTGGCTCTTTGGAGCTCTACAACTTGTTTCCTAGTGGTCTGCATGTGTTGTGAATGAATATCCAAATATTGCTAACACAGAGACTCCTGGTCTCCAGCCCAGTCTTGCTCTCCCGACAGCTGGTAGCAGTTTTGCCATCAGTTCCAGGGGAATCACAACAAGCCTGCTATAAACACAACTGGGACACTTTAGTTCCGCAACCAGTGCAAGAGGCTACATTTGCCTGTGCAGTTCAAATAGGTGATACAGCTAAAAGCAGGTGATACAAGACTGCTTGTTTTAATATTCTCTGTGGGAAAGTACAGATTTTTATAAAAGCAGGGTCCACTCTACTTCCCATCAGATTTTCCCACAACAGGCATTTAGATAGTATCTGTCAAATAATATGGATTTTTGGCACAAATAAGAATAGGTGAAATGAACTATGGATGTTGTTGCAACCTCCAATAATAGGCCCACAGATGAAGAACTCCTCAGAGTAGATACGGTACTAGCAGAAATATACAAGCTACTTTTCTGAGTCTGCTCCTGCTTCATTCCTAGGCAGCTTAATGGCCAGTGCCTACAATTAAGCATACAACATTCTCAAGAAATTAAAAACAAAGCAGGAAGCCAGGAATTCACCTACAGTCATGAAAACAGAGATCAGATGCTAGTCTAAAATATCATATATAAGATCCAGTATAAGAGGAAGGAAGGATTCTAATAATTAATTCAATGAGTTTCTAGAGTTATGAAAGTGATTGTATCAGGAAAATTGCAACAAGATCAAATACTATCAACATTTTAACACAGCGTTACTGGGCTTCGTATAAAGAGGTCCGTGGTGTCGAGTCACTGGAGAGATGCTGATGCTTGCAACTTAATTTAAGAACTGTAAATCCTGTCTTTCAAGTTCAAGACACAAATTTACAACTATTGCATGTGCAATGGTCAAAGGTTGTTTTCCAGACATTTCTGCTTGCAGGGTTGTGAGAGATTGGCTAGTAATCTTTCAGAAAGTTGGTGAATAGATGTCAGAACCCATTACCATAATCCAAAAGCAGTCCCTATCTTAGCCAAGGACTTGGTTAGGCACAGAGACCAAGCCATACTTCCCCTCATGCTGAGGCATTTGGCAAATTTGCACTGTGGCTGGTAAGTCTGTCTCTCCCACATCCTCTAGCATCAGAGGATTCCAGTCTCTTAGGATACATGAGTTTGATCCCCCTTCCCTGACATTAAATTCAGATTAGTAAGTAGCTTCTTTTTGCTGCAAGCCAAATTCCAACCTATGCAAATGATTATATATTCACTTCTCTTGGTAACTTGAAGTTTGAGACATGGATGCTTTTCAGAGTGGACCAAAATCAAAATATATAAAATCGTACAAAAGAGAGAACATCTTTCTAGTCATAGATTGACATCTGTGCAGCATGGAACAACCGAAGTATTTTGCTGAATAGTTAGTGGTGCAGGCTAGATCCATCCCAAGCTGATATTTTCCAAAGGGGTGGAGACTTATCTTACATCCATAAGAAAAAATGAACAGTGACTCATCCACTTAATTAAGCACAAGAGAGGGAGATATTGATACTGGAGGCAAGGCAAAAGACTGTAGAGCACAAGAGTAACAGAGGTGGCTTTCACATCTCCCTGAACCCCTCTGCCACACAATGTTACCTGAGAAACATTTTTATTTGAAACTGGCAACTTTTTGTATGCTAATTCCAAATCCATAAACAGAAGAAATAAATGGCTTTGATTTGGTCAAAAGAACATTGACATATGTTCAATGAATCTAGCAGAGGACTTTATGCTACCACCCTTATACAAAACCATCTGGCCCTGTGTGTGTCTGTCTGAAAAACTGTGCTTACAAACTTCTTGTCAGGTAAGGCTCCAATATCTTCCTCCCTCTCCGTGATTTTTTTTTCTTTATTTTAAAACATAAACTAAAATAATGAAAAATACAATTAAAAAGATAAGGGAATTAAGGATGGCAACACTGCTCAGTGTAGTAAATTTTAGATTTGGATCTGAAAAATAAATCTTTCTTGTAAAGAAAAATGGATTAAATCTGCGCATATTAAACCCAGTAATATTAAAGGTAAAGCAAATCTAAGACTGTCACAAGCTTAAGTACTTCTAAAGGGAAATTCTTGTTGTTGCTTCTGTTCTTTTAGCACACAGAAAATGCCTTGCAATACATTCATTAATTTATTCTGTTCCACTGCAAAAACTGCCCATTAAGACCCTAGGTTTTTACCAAAACAGGCCATTGGAGAGCCATGCACATATGCAGAGGGCAAGCTAAAGCTACTTTATTGCCATCAAGGGATATTAGGTCTTCAGGCTGCCCCATTGCCTTTCCTGTAGCTGCTTGTCTGCTTCTCAGGTGCCAACTTTCCTGGTCTGAGAGAGGACATGGGGTACAATGCTGCACTTGGCATTGTCCTTGCTGTTCTTGAAAATGCCTTACAAAGACAAGTAATAGTCCAGGAAGATCTATGTATTGAAAAGTAACTCCTCTGTAGGGCTGTGCGTTTTTCTCTCTGGGCAGAACTTTCAAGCTTTTGTTGCTTCACCTTCCTGCCTGTGTGAATTCTGCCAGCAGAGACTTTCTTCAGGAAGGTACTAAAACAAGGGATTAAAAAGTTAATTGCTGTGCCAGAGCTGTAAAAAGTATCATGAAGTGATAGTGAATTCCATGAGTTTAAACTAGAGCTGTACTAATGTTTCTGAAACAGACTATAAAAAAGAAACAGAAGTAAACAACGTCTGGCTCTAATTTCCCTACTACAATGCTTATGCTTAAGGACAGTATTTACCAGAAAGTCACAGGCAGAGCTGGGCTTCAACTGGCATGTGCCTCTGAACATCAATACCACTGCCAAAGATACAGGAACAGGCTAGGTCTACAGACTTGCATGGCACCATCCTTCCTCTCAGAGTCCAACAAAATAATAATAACCAAAAAAAAAAAAAAACTTCCTGTGCTTTATGATCATCCTCTCTGGTAGTAGTAGTAGTAGTAGTCATAATAACAGTATTTTTACAAAGCTGATGAGAATTGTCCACAATCAACAAAGTGCCTGGGTCAAAAAAGATGAATCCTGCCAGGGTTGGCACAGGCTGACAACATTTTGAAAAACCGGCAAGTATAATTTGCATTAAGCATCCATCCTCACCCCTCTGTGCCACTCCCAGCCCTGAACCCCTGGTTCAACACCGCCGAAATGAACCGTAATAAAGTGAAGGCGTAGGGCTGACGGCAGCCTGTGGGGAGGTGGCCAGCCATGAAGGAACACAATGCTGGGAACAAAGGTCTGTGACTTGTTCTCAGGACAGAACTACCCCCATTTTAAACAGCTTTTAAAAAATGTAAAAAAAAATGGCCTTGTTTCTTGTTCTTTAGGACACCTCTAAACACATACAGAAAAAATACAGTTATTACTGAAAATTTTAAACAGTGCTGAAGCTGCAAAACTGCTCTTTGTTGTAGTTGTAAGAATACAGAAGGGGCAATTTGCTGTAAATAAATATTAAAAAGTATTTTTCTTAAATGCTTGTGATATTCTTTTTTTTTTTTTTTCCTGCAGTCTCAGTAGTTTTTCCTGTCACTTGCTCCTCCAGTTGTGCTGATCTTTTTACCATACATGTGCTCAAGCGTCCAACGCAGAGTGTTCTCACCCCACTGCAAGAGTCATCCCAGTCCCACCCTGGCCCTGCTTGTATCCCACCCCAGGCCCCCTCCCCGTGGGCTTAGATAAGCCATTCCTTCTTGCTTTCGTCGATGGTCTCCGTAAAGTTGGGGTCATTGTTCATGATGGCAGCGTCAGCACTCTCAGCTGACTCTGCCCCTTTGGCCTCGTTGGTGTGGTATGTTCCCTTGTGGCGAAACATGTAGCGGATCAGGAACACCAAGGTGCAGAGGATGGTGAAGATCACCACAGCAATGACGCCTGAGCAAAGGAAGAAAGAAAACATGATGCTAGAAAGGAGAATAGCTACAGATTCTGATACAAAGAAAGAGTCTCACAGCTATTCTGAGCTGAACCTGGATCTGAAACAAGAAATTCCATTAGACTGCACATACTACTACACTCAGTGTTGCTTTACAAGACAAAAAAATAAGCCAAAAAACCACCACCAGTATGTCATTTTATATGCATCTAGAACTGACTGAAATATATTAGGGTGATCTTTAAAACATTTTTATATGCGTTTGGAATTTGATGTACTAGCAAAGCTCTCCCTGGCGACTTAGGGCGCAACTTTCATATGAACAGACAGGGCAGATAAAATTGTATGCATTCGTAATATATTCAGGATCCTTACATCTGGAGACAGCTCGGTAGAATGTCTTCAGTTGAATGATAATTCGAGTACCATTGCTAATGCTAATCCTGGCATTACTTAACATCACCTGGAAACCCATCACACTGAATGGGACTCCCAGGCACATAAATTATAGCAGAACCTGGCCCCTAAAAAACAAGGCAAAATCATGACTGATTTTTGTCAAGAGTGTAACAAACAGTGTTTGTCATAGATTCACGTTGGATCTGCTATAAATGGAAAAGTGTTCTTGACATTTCATGGGAATTAATTACATATGTAATTCCACAGTAGCTCTCCACATGCATGCATGATATGTTGATTACGAATATGAATATTTTAATTTGGTTAAAACTGAATCTGGGAGGACAAACTAAGTGAGAACAGAACATTTCAGTAGAACAAAGTACCTGAACAGAACTACATAAATGTCTATTTAACTTTGTTCAGGTTTAATTTTCCCACAGTCAATTCTTAGCAAATAGCTTCAATATGTTACCAACTGCAATTCAGCCTTCACAGTCATGCTGCAGAATCACTTAGTAAAGAAGACATTTTTCCTACCTCCAATAATGGCAGAGTTTCTGTTAACTCCATCTCCTATAGCTTGACCGTTGTACGGGAAATCAGCACTGGCTGTAAATAAGGAATTAAAGTTTAATGTTGTAATATCAGTGAAACTTCCCACAATAGTTCAGAAATACATCCAATATCCTTAGATACAACTTAAAGAACAGGAAAACTGTGATCCCTACTTATCTAAAGAAATATGAAAGAAAAAAAATATTCTCTAATCCCTGATAGCTTTTTGCTTCCTCCTCTTCTTAACAAAAATAAAAATAAAACAAAGGAGGTACCCTCAATAAGCACTGCTGCTAATACAGCAACTCATTTTGTTACTCTACTAACATCAATTCAGTCAGTTTCTTTAGCACAAAAGCAATCAATAACCTTTCTTTCAAAAGTGTGTGATCACACACTGGTATGATTGTCTTGGTTTTAACCTTAAGAAAACATTACAGAGGGTTTCCAAAGACAATTTCATCATTCAACCTGTCATCAAATTTTTCTGAATAGTCAGACATAACAACTAGATGCTGCCGTGACTATGTAAGCTAGGTGAGTGGTTGCAGTCATACCTTTCTTTGCCACAGGACTACGGTATTTATTTTGGAATAGAATGTCATTAAAAGTATTTAATAGAGATAGTTCAAATAATTAAGGACATGAATTATTTCTTATGTCAGTATTTAAAATCCAGATGCGTTTTCCTTGTTTAATGGATTAGGTGATACTGCAATAAGTTGCTTTTACGGGCCAATGATGTATTCACTATACTCAGAAAATGGCTAAAGGAATTCTACTGGCTTTCTGTTAGCATGGAGTAAAAACTGTAACAAAGTTCCCTTTATATTGTGAAGTAGCTGCACAAAAGAATGAATGGCTTCAGCTTGCCACGCAGCCTGTAAAGAGGTTTGGGGCTGGAGCTGTATGTATACTCAGGGGCAGAGTTGAACCAGCTGTGTGTGCTGCAGTTAGTGTTTGGCTGGTCGCCTGTGGGACACACAAGAGAATATTTCTCAGGACTCAGTGGAGGGGGCTTGGCCAGCAGTTTTTGCCAGTGGCACTTGTCCCTTTGATATTTATTGGCACTCTAGCTTCTGAAAACAGCACCTCTCAAAAACAACAACAACAACAAAAACAGTCTAAAAATATAAGAGAGAAATAAATACCTGACTCCATACCACTTTTCCTACAGACACCTTGGCACAGTATCTATAATATTATCCTTGCAGTAATGAAAGGGAATGGCTGGCAGTGGGAAAAGAAACCCTAACTTTAAACCTACCCCCTCAACCCATCACATAAAATCTGAAATCCAAATCCATTTACAAAAGTATAAAGTTTGCCAAATTGCTGCAGCCAGTAACAAGTCCAACCACTTCCTGCTGTGTTTTGAAGTTACTCTACTGTGTCCCAACACAAGACATCTTAGCAGCAGCAACGATCACAGTTCCCTTTTCTCTTACAACTGGGTAGTACTTTTTATCTTCTTTATAAGGTTGTTTTAAGGGCAATGGCACTAGAAAAGTGTGAAGAAAGAGAAAGGTTGCTGGTTTATGGCAGCATGATCCCTCCTGAGCTGCCACATCACAACAGCTATGCTGCAAGGGAATCCTGGCAGATGCAGACTGCAGTTTATGTTTAACAGCCACCGAAGTACACCACTGAATAACGGAGAACATGTAGTATGATGCAAAACTGCATCCTTGACCTTGTCTGAGAGCTGCTGCTAGGAGTGGCCCTGATAATACTTCCATCCAGGGCTGAGTTCCACTGCATCTAGTGATCATATACGCTCAGGAAGAGATGTATATTAGATTAACAAGATTTGACTTACTCAAAACATTTCTGACAAAGAGGAAATAGGAACACATGTCTGGGGTCAGGTGATAACCCATTTCCAAAAAAATTGACCATCAGATTGGATAATGTGTAGTATAAGTTGTTCCCTGCTGCAACTGCCGGAGTACCAGGAGAGCTGTAGTAAAAACATGAGCTTAGAAATTTGTGTATTATTGTTTTAGAGCACCTATGTCAGTGCTAGCAGATATTATCACCATAATTCATGAATTTCTGTTCTGTTACTCTTGTGCTGGTGTGAGGTCTGATCTGATTTGATATGAGTTTTTGGACTAAAAAAATAAAACTAAAATCTCAGCCAAACAGTGGGTTATAGTACAGCTTCTGCTGCAGCAGTGTCTCTACCAGTTTTTTTACTGAACTTATTCCTACAGATGGATACAAGAGGAAGAAAAGAACTCATTACTGTCTTCTTTTATAGCTGGAAGTTTCCTTGAAGTTCTTCTGGACAGCAGTAGCTTCTACAAAACAATCATTTAAGAACTGTAAAAGGGTAACTCCTGCCACAGCAATTTGGCAGAACACAACATATGAGGGCACATCTCTGATGCTTCCAGATGAGCTTAACAAGAGAGTACTGTAACCAACAGACACCAAGTGCAGGTATTTCAGATAGCAGTTACATCATTCAAAATGCGGTGATTTGTCTCTGACCTTAGTACAGTTACATTCCTCAACAATATTAAGTAACTTTGTCAAAGAGACAAATAATAAGCTTCTTTCCTCTGAAATTCAGGAGCAAAATGAGGAAAGACGTCAGAGGAGGCTGACAAGAGGGCAACAGTAATACTGATACTGAAAGAACAGAAGAATACAGAGTGCCATTCACAGGTTTTAAAGAGTAACTCCTAAGAGGTTTTAAAATGATTGGTCAGGTGAAATGAATATCATTATTAGTGACTCTCGTGTTGCATGACAATCTAAATCACAGTGGTATAATAACTAGTTTGCATGGCTATAATATGCTGTTGAAGTACATGATGAGTTGCTAATGGACAAGTGTGTGCCTTCATTTCTCTATCACAGCTGGGAACACCTCTTTCTTGTTTAGATCTTCCATTATCACTGTGACATTAATTTTAACTACATGTCTCAGCAAGACCTGTCTCACTGCCTGATACTTGCACCTCAACAGTTTCAAATCATGACTTGTCCAGAGCAAATAGGTGTCATGAAGCTGCAGTTACTCTATGTAGCTACCCTAAAAAGCCAAAGTAAGTTTCTTTCCCCTGGGGACAGCAAGTGAGTTGTGGATGTAATTTAATGTGGGTGTGGGGAGGACAGGTTTTTCTGAGCAGCCAGGGTTTTTCATTTCCGTGAATTAAAACATGAAGAACAAAGTTAAAAGCTTTTCAATATGTGATGGCCCAAGAGATAAATTGCCAGTTATGTATAACTGTATAACCTACAGTTATTGTAAGGATGCACTGAACAGTACCAGGAAATGCTAAGCTCATCTATAGCTTACTAATACTAATTTATCTGGTTTCCTTCCAGGATCCAAGTTGGGTGATGCTGTTCTTTATACCCTGTCTTCCCACAGCAGGCCATTGGGTTTGCTTCATATAAGGTCATCCAGAAGCTAAATAATGTGAAAGGACACAGCATACCTTGCTATCTCTTTCTTTCACAGACTGCTATTTATGAGGCCATAGTTTCAATAAACACAGAGTAAAAACTTATGTTTTGTACTTTTAAACTTTCTGTTACTAGTCTCAGGGTAAATGGCATTAAAAGAACTTTGCAGCACTTAAAAGGATGATTAAGGGTTGACTGCAGGCAAAATCAATGTTTTGGCCATCACTGTAGTGAAATTTGAAATTCTGATTCACCACAAAAATGTGGCACAAGAAATGGTATCATCCTGCATGCTCAGCATGGCTGCTGCCACAGCCAGCCGCAATACAGAAGCACTCACTAAATTTAAAGGGGAAATGTGACTGGATGAACAGACCATAAATAGGATTGGACATTCAAGGTGATGTGGTTGATTCAACAAAGTGAGTGATAATTTAGCTTTATTATAGTAGGTGAGAATTTGCATCTATAATTTTCAGAGGAAGTTTATTTATTTTTTTTACAATAGATCCCACGTAAAAGCCTTTTGCAAATTCACAAAATTGAAATGCAAAATGATTTTCTTAAAGTAGAAAAGTGGTCCAGGAAGTGGAAGTGGGTTGGGTAGGGAAATCAGCAAATGGCTATTCAGCAGAGGAAAAATGAAAAAAAAAGCAATGTGGAGAATTTTCAGCTAGAAAACAGCACCGAAGGCCTAAAAATGAACCAACAATGAAGTTTAAAAAGTAAATCTAATTTTGACATATGCTACCAGGAGTGTTACATATAAGCTATTGGAAACAATTTTTTGAACTGAACTTTTTTACTGAGTTGTGAAGTCTTTGTTAAAATACACCAACCTATAAAGGAAGATACAATTTAGATGTGCCTCAAAAATGGAAGAGTGAGAGTGATTACTGGTCTAAAACAAACAATGGATGAAAATGCTAGAAAATAGATTTGTTCAGCCTAGAACAGATACATATGTCCTAGTGCTGCCCTTCAGCTTTATAGATGCCTACAATTTTGAGAAAGAGCAGATGTTCTCTCATTCTTAAGACCAGTCCTGTTTTTACATAAATATGAACTAGAGCATCAATCAGAACAACTAGATCTGGTGATCACAAGGAATGTAAAATCCCCAGCAATCAAGACATTGATTAAAGGTAGAAGTGAGAGAACAAAATAAAAGCAACTATGTTAACTACCATTCTCTCTAGATAGCCCTTGTACTTATGCGTGACCTCAACTTGCCAGGTGTAAACTCCGAGCACAACACAGCTGATACAGTTGACTGGAAGCTGGCAAATGTCATTCCAAGTTTCAAGAAGGGCAATAAAGAAGACCTTGGTAATTACAGGCCTGTCAGTCTCACTTCACTGCCTGGTGAAATTATGGAGAAAATGATTCCGGGAGTTACTGAAAAACACCTGAAGGACAACAAGGTCATTGGTAGCAGCCAACATGGGCTCATGAAGGAAAAGTCACAATAAATGTGTTCTCACATGACTGGAGTGCTGGAATGGAGCAAGCTTTTTAGGAAGGACAGGCAGGTGAGACAAGGAGGGAGCGTCGCTCTCTATGTCAATGAGCAGCTGGAGTTCATGGAGATCTGCCTGGGGATGGACAGAGAGCTTATGGGTCAGGATTAAGGGGAGGGCACGGTCAGGGGACAAAATAGTTGGGGTCTGCTACAGGCCACCTGATCAGGAAGACCAAGCAGATGAGGCTCTCTACAGACAGATACAAGCAGCCTCTTGATCACAAGCCGTCATCCTCATGAAGGACTTTAATCACGCTGATATCTGTTGAAGGACAGCACAGCAGTGCATAGGCAGCCCAGGAGGTTCCTGGAATGCATGGATGACAAACACCTTCTCCAAGTGACAGAGTAGCCAACGACAAGAGGTGCTGTACTGGACCTCATTGTCGCCAACAAGGAGGGGCTGGTGGGAAACATGAAGGTCAAGGGCAGCCATAGCTACTGTGACCATGACATAGTGCAGCTCAAGATTTGAAGACAGGGAGAAGGGAGCACAGCAAGCTCATTAGCCTGGACTTTGGGAGAGCAGACTTTGCCCTCTTCAGGGGGTCTGCTTAGTAGAGTACCATGGGACAAAGCCCTGGAGGGAAGAGAAGCCCAAGAAAGCCGGTTAATATTTAAGGATCACCTCTGCAAAGCTCAGGAATGATGCATCCCACCAAAGAGGAAGTCAGGCATAAACACCAGGAGGCCTGCATGGATGAACAAGAAATTCCTGGCCAAACAAAAGCAGAAAAATGAGGTCTACAGAGGGTGGAAGCAAGGACAGATAGCCTGGGGGAGATACAGGCATTATCCGAGCAGCCAGGGATCAGGTTAGGAAAGCCAAAGCCCTGTTAGAATTAAATTTGGGCAACCAGAAAGGATTTTACAGGTACGTCAGTGATAAAAAGAAGACTAATTAAATTGTGAACACTCTCCAGAAGGAAATGGAATACCTGATTACCCAGGATTTGGAGAAGGTTGAGGTACTCAACAATATTTTTCCCTCAGTCTTCACCAGAAAGAGTTCTAGCCACACAGCCCAAGTCCTGGAAGGAAAAGGCAGGGACTGGGAGAATGGTGAACTGCCCACTGTAAGAGAAGATCAGCTTCAAGACCATCTAAGGAACCTAAAGGTGCACAAGTCCATGGGACCTGATGAGATGCAGCCAAAGGCCCTGAGGGAATTGGCAGATATAGTTGCTAAGCCACTGTCCATCTTATTTGAGGAGTTGTAGCAGTGTGGTGAAGTTCCCAGTGACTGAGGAGGGGAAACATAACCCCCCTTTCTAAAAAAAGAAAGACCCAGGGAACTAGATGCCAGTCAGTCTCAGCTCTGTGCCTGGCAGGATCATGAACCAGATCCTCCAAGAAACTATGCACATGGAAAATAAGGCAGTGACTGGTGACAGCCAACATGGCTTCACTAAGGGCAGATCATGCCTTACAGGTGGCCTTCTATGATGGGGTTACAGCATTGATGCATAGGTGAAGACAACCGACATCATCTACTTGGACTTGTGCAAAGCATTTGACACTGTCCCACATGATATCCTTGTCTGTAATTTGGAGAGACATGGATTTGATAGATGGACCATGCAGTGGGTAAGGAACTGACTGGATGGTTGCACTCAAAGAGTTATGGTGAACAGCTCAATGTCCAGGTGGAGATCAGTGCTGAGTGGTGTTCCTCAGGGGTTAGTAGTGGGTCTGGCTCTATTTAACATCTTTGTTGGTGACATGGACAATGGGATTGAGTGCACCCTCAGCAAGTTTGCTGATGTCACCAAGCGATCGACGTGCTAGAGGGAAGGAATGTCACCCAGACAGGTTTGAGAGATGGGCCTGTGCAAACCTCATGAAATTCAATAAGGCCAAGTGCAGGGTGCTGCACCTGGGCTGGGGCTATCCCAAGCACACAGGCTGGGTGGAGAATGGATTGAGAGCAGTCCTGAGGAGAAGAACCTGGAGGTGTTGGTTAACAAGAAGCTGAACATGAGCCAGCAATGTGTGCTTGCAACCCAGAAGACCGCCCATACCCTGGGCTGCATCAAAAGATGCAGCAGGTCAAGGGATGTGATTGTACCCCTCTACTCTGCTCTCTTGAGACCCCACCTGGAGTACTGTGTTCAGCTCTGGGGCCCCCAGCACAAGAAGGCCACGGGAGTATTAGAACAAGTCCAGAGGAGGGCCATTAAGATGATCAGAAGGCTGGAGCACCTCTCCTGTGAAGACAGGCTGAGGGAGTTGTGGTTGCTCAGCCTGGAGAAGAGAAGGTGCTTATTGTGGCCTTCCAGTACCTAAACGGGGCCTACAGGAAAGATGGGGAGAGACTCTTTGTCAGGGAGTGTACTGATAGGACAAGGATGAATGGATTTAAACTGAAGGAGGGATTTGGATTAGATATTAGGAATAAATTATTTACTATGAGTGTGGTGAGGCACTGGAACAGGTTGTCCAGAGAAGCTGTGGATGCCTCATCCCTGGAAGTATTGAAGGCAAGGCTGGATAGGGGATTTGGGCAATCTGGTCCAGTGGGAGGTGTCCATGCCCATGGCAGGGGGGTTGGAATTAGATGACTTTAAGGTCCCTTCCAACCTAAACCATTCTATGATTCTATGAAAAGGTTCTTCACCAAGAGATTGGTTGGGTACCGGAAAAGGGAAGAGGTCATGGCACCAAGCCTACCATAGTTCAAAAAGCATTTGGACAATGCTCTCAGATGTATGGTTTGATTTTTTGTGTGGTCTGTGTGAGCCAGGAGTTGGACACCATGATCCTTGTGGTCTCTTCCAATTCAGGATATTCTATGATTTTATAATTCTATTGTCATGCCTTCTTCCTCATTCTATCTTACATCCAGGTATTTAGGAATTGACAAGAGACAGCAAACACTCACTGACACTTTAGGATTTTGGGAAGGCATTTGAGACTAGATCCATTCATTAATATATATCCACAAAACCATAACACAGCGGAAAACTAAAAGAAACTCTTTGGCTAGGGCTTGTTAAGTTACATCAGCTCTGCCAGTCAGGTGAGACTGTACTGTTATGGTTTCAAATGACAGAGTGCTCTTTATTACAGACTGCAAGTACATAAACAACTTCATCAATTGCTTGACTCTTGATTGTAGAAACTAATGTACAGTCAGTTTCATTCTCCTTCCCAAAGGGAGTAGATTACAAGAGAAACTCAAAGTGCATACACATGAATGACTGAACAGGAGTCAACAACTCTATTTATTACACAGTCCTTCATCAAAGGTGTACAACACAACCTACAGACTTCAGTTGCTCTATCTAGGTTGTCCCATTGCCTACACCCTCCCCGTTCTTGGTCTGAGCACAAGACTATAAAGAGCTCCCAAGACAAGTACAGCAATTCAGAAAAAGAAGAAAAAAATCTCACGCAATACTAAAAATATTGTGTCTTTATATGCTGTCTTTATATACAGCTTCTCCAAGCTGAAAACAGAGAAAGGAAGGAGAAGACCCTTGTTTCTCTAGGGATTTGACAGAAGATTCTGAGGGAGGAATGTTTAACATTAAGTAAATTCTGTTAATGGAGTTTAAAGTCTCACTGAAATCAGCGTAAGTATAGAACAGAGAAGTGACATTATTTTTAATATTAAACATGACATCTTTTTGACATCTTTTTTTTTTAAAGTCCACACTTACCTACCCACAAAATATTTAAAATATATTATTAATCATATTGTTTCTAGAAGTTCACTGTTGTACTAGCATGCTACACAAGGATCAGTCATTACTCTGAATTTTTAGTGATGCCTCATCCATAATGTTAGAGGGTTTCAAGTGTATCCTTAATATGAACCATTCTTCTGTCTTTCTAGAAATGGGAATCTTCACGTTCACAGATTGTTAACAATTAACAGTTTTTTTTTTTTTTTTCATTTAAGTTACAGGGTACTAAAAGATTACACCCACACAGGTGTACACATGAAGCTTAGAGCAAAAATAAAAATAAAAATAGGGCTTTTCACTTTGAAATCACCTTGTCTCTGTGTCCAACAGTGCAAGTTATTTGGAATATAAAATTCCCAACATTGGATCAAAATCCAGTAATCTCTTCAATCCTCTGCAACCTTGCAGGGGTGGGGAAGAGGTCCCTCTTCCCCAGGCAGGGACAGGGTGAGAGGGAAGGAGAACAAGACCAGAAAAACATTCACAAACAACAAAAAACTCCTCTAACATAGTAGTGTTACTTGAACTGATTATTTAAACCAATCTATCTCAGATATTTTCTGTTAGGTGAAAAACATTTTGAAAGGTTTCATTTTTTGTAAGAGTTTTTCACTGAACCTTTAGTGTTTTGAATACCAGTTACAGAGGTCAGTTCTAATGAACGACATATTCACAAAATAGCTGAGGTTAGAAGGGACCTCTGGAAGACACCTTGTCCAATCATCATGCTGAAGCAGTCCCATGAGAGACAGACATGCACAGAGACTATGGAAAACATAAGTTTTTCTACTCAAAATCTGTGTTTAACTTGTTGTTGTTGACATCTCTCCAATCAGGCCATTATTCCAATGTCAAATGAGCATAAATTAAAAAAACATCTGCAATGATGACTTAATAGAAACATTGTCCTTTGAACAGCTCTTTTGTATACAAAAGTCTGGGACAGTGTGCAAAAGTAATTAAGGATTACAGAAGAACGAATAGTTGGATGTTTCTGTTAAAAAGTCATGAACTTTGGAATGAACGATAGAAATGCAAACAATGAACAGTAACAGCATTCGGGGAAAATTCAGTGAACACTCTGTGGTCAATGAGCTGCTCCAATGCAAATTCCCACCACTAGATTTCAGAATCAACTTCACAATCAGTCAAGATCATGGCTTCCCAGTCAAGAGTTTTATCAACCTTCTAATTTCACATTGCAGGCAATCTTTGCTGTCCGTACTCTTAAGCAGAGGAGGAAATGGAGTTTTATGAAGAATGGTTTGCTCTGAGAGGGCAGTACAATATTCTTTATTTTGGTATTAAAAATCAAATTTCTTGGCAAAGGAAAAGCTTGTGCCTTATTAGGAGATTCATCCTTGCAGTTTATATTCCCTCAGATCAAGCCTGGATGAAATACCAAATATGGAGCACATTCCTTCACTGGGATGGGTTAGACAATTCCCTTGATTATCCCTTTGTATGGTACTTTTATGAGACTTTCCTACTTTATTTTGCACACAAGGTAGTAATTGTACAAAGCAGTGGGAAGGCAAAACACCTTCTACATTTAATAACTAGTACCTGTATACTGCAGAATTTTCTTCTTTGTTTTAAAATAAGACAGCAGATAGTTAAGATCACTTTTGGAACACATTTATCTGAGGTTTGAACTTCACCAAGTCCTGTTCCAGATGTATTATTTTGAACACTTTCTGTGTCAAATTCCCAGTTGATTTGCAGCACATCAGAGCACCCCAATTCATCAAAGACATAAACTCATCTGTCTTTTAATACCTGGTAGTAACATCTGTTCAACACTGGGTCTCACTATGACTACAGACAAGAACTACTAGTGTATTAGTAATGCCGACCTAAGCTATCACTTTCATAAAAATTTTATGAACAGGGCTTACATTTCACCTGTTAAGGAAGACAAGAAAAAGCTTCCTTTTATAATTAACGTAGATTATGAAACACTTCGGTGCTCTCAAAGGAACAGTAGAGTTAAGTGCTGATCAAAGCCTAACTCTATATAGATAATCACTGATAATGGACCCACAGGGAATATTTGAATGAAACAAAATACAAAACTAAAATAGCCAGCCCAATGAACAAGAGAAACAAATAATTAACCTTAAGTAAAGAAAGATTCATCCTTATGGCAAGAGCAAATAATGGGATGGATCTGTTTTTCTTGTAGCACATTAAACAATAAATGTAGCAATTGATACTAACCTTGATATATTGTCTTTGCTGTCTCAGATATTGTGTATTATCACTTTAAAAGTTGCTGTTATTAATTCCTCTGTGATAGAAAAGGCTGTGATACTGTTTTCATGGGTACTGGTGAAGAGAGGTGGGGCTGCCTTTTTACTACATGTTTGTAAAACAAACAAGCTCTTCTCTCACTCAGCTCCCCACATCTGTAAATTTACGACAGCGAAAAACTATAGAAAAAAAAAAGAGCTGGACTCTATTAAGGTAATTGGAAGAAAAGTGTTCACACTGCCAGGATATTAACTACAAGATCAGGTTCTACACTTTTAGCATTCACACACTTCTGGAAAAAAGAAAGGTTGGACAGGGGATGAGGAACTGGTCAGAATACACAGTCTGAATCTAAAATAAACTTTGATAGCAGTAATGAGCTGACCATAGTCTAACCTCTTATACAGGAAGTAAAGTGCTTTTCAGCCTAAGGAAAGGAAAAAGAAGGCAGTTACATGAAGTGCTCAGGTATATAAATGCTTCTTTCCCCCCTTTTTCCTCCTCATATATGTCATTACTATGTATGTTCCTAGTTAACGTTAGTACTTGTGGAAAAAATACAGTCTTTGCAGAGGTTGGAAAATACTCTCTTCTTAATATTGCTACCTTCTTGTCTTAATGTCAGATGGCAGCATTAATATGCAAATCACTGCTTATGAAAGATCTACAATGCTGGTCTCTCAATGAATGCCAGTTTGGCAGTTTGTCAGCTGCCTGATAAACTAGACGAAGTGTCAGAAATTTCACACTGAAATGATGTATTTTTAAAGATAAGAGAAAGCTTCACATAATGGTGTGAAGGAACTACATGAGACTGAAGGAGGCATTTTTATTCCCAGTCAATAGAGTTTTACAGCAATTCAAGCACCATAATTAAGCCATTTAAGGAGGAAGCACTGATTGTGCCAAATTTCAGACGTGCTCTTCCTAGTTAGCTGCTTGACTGAGAGGACAAAAATAGAAACTGTTGCATCTCATTGTTTACCACGTAAACCTTCCTGCCTGCAAAAAACCACTCTGGGCTTAGAAACTGAGGTATGAGTTTCTGTTAGATTTAATAATCCCTGGCTGTCTGAAAAAATGACACCTTACTGTTTGTAAACAAATCAGGTAAAGGCCATGGACTTCTGAGACAATACACAGAGAGAACTGGGGATGAATGCTGGTCATTCCTTGCAGAGAAAATGTGATTAATGAAAAGTACTGAAATCTGACAGAGGAAGAATCTTGTTGGTCTCCAGAGGAGATTGCAAATGCTTCTTCCATCTCTCATGTAGGAAGTATAAATATAAAACAAGCTTACTGGCAGACAAAGAGCCACCCAATGTTTACATGCTGGCTATGTTAATTAAAAAACAACAACACCTTTAATCATTGAAAATTTCAAAGAGAGAATTTGGCGTCATTCTCTGATCGCAGTACAGATAACTAATCCTAGTTAGTTGAGAAAGGAAGAGCATCATTTTATTCTAGCAACTGCCTTCACATCCATTTCTAATTTTGCTAGCCTCTTTCTTCTGTCGTATCCCCCTCCTCCCCACTTGCTTGCCCCTTGCAGGAAGCATGGAGAAAGGAATCTGCTCTCCTGTTGTCCTTGGAGGAGCGAATGAGTGCTGATTCACATTACCAGTGATTTGAATCCTTTTGCTGTTGAATTCACTGATGCATACAGGACATTAAGCTCAGGATGTGCTATCAATACTCCATCAATGTCCATAGCCAGGAAAAGACCCTTTTGTTCACATGTCCATAACCTAAGACAGTTTTGAGGTCTGAATTGCCTCCTGCCCCAGCAAGTAACACTTTTGTCCTTTCTTCCCACTGTGAACTCATTGACAAAAGCAAGAGTTATTTCCCATTTTTGTAGCCACATCCATGCCAGGGCACTTGTGACACAGCTTCTCCTCAAAAACCGTCATGGTGCCCTCTGACATGTGATCACCTAGTGGTCAGAGCACAGCATGGGGACCTAATTAATGATGCCTGGACCGGCAGGGTGACCTTCAGTGCTGTCACCAGTATCACCAGTGACACTTTCTCTTAGCCCAGAAAATGCCTGTTATCTTTTGCTGAGCAAAGATAATCCATTTGCCTATTAGGTGAGCATGGATCATATGGCCTGCATTCAGACCTCCCACTCTCTTCTCCTGTCACCACTTGTTAAAAGAAGAAGGATGAATTTGTAACAAAAAGGGAGTTAATCATCAGGCAGCCATTTTGACCTTAATGACAACAGTGCATGCCTTCATATAATGGTTTTGCCAGATGTGCTCAATATACATTTCAAAGCAGCTGTTAATTCTTTTATTGATGTCAAGCTGTTAATTCTTAAAAGGCAAGGCCTTTCACCTTCTACAAAAATAGTGAAGAGCTTTTAGGGTTTAACTCCATTGTCAGAAAAAAAATCACACTACTTGAAAAAACACTGCAGATTCAATCCTGCTCGATTAAATTTTTTAAAATGATGCTGAAGCCAATGTGGGTTTGATTAAATCCTGTATTAAATACTTTAGATGCCATTTTGTTCACTCCAAGAGAATAAATGCACCTTGCAGCCACGTAGTATGATGGTAGCTTAGAGGCGCTAAAGCATGGTCTGTAAACTCTTCTATGTATCCCATCTTTTCTGGTATTTCATACTTTAAAAAAAATTAAATTCAAAATAAGGTAGTTTGGCAAGTTGGAACACCTTTTACCTAAAATGGAGAGGTACATACATGTAGTAGGTTTGCTGTATCTTTTATATAAAGAAGAAAAATTTGGAAGTGAAACTTCATTAGTACATTGCAGAACCTTTGTGTTATGCAATGTACTTTTATGTTCTGCAAAAACACCCACAAACTGAACAACCCCACCCCAGTAATACGAATCTTCCAATTTTGTGTACAAGGCTTTTTAGGTTTGGGAGTTCGTTTACTACAAAAATACAAAAATCATTTGTGGCTTTTTTGCTTCCCTGGACAGAGCGAAGTGTCATTATCAGTGACATACACCTTAGTTAATCTTAACTGAGAGATAATAAAAAACATAAAACTTACTAACTTTTTAACATATGCTACAGTAATAGATATTAAAATGTACGCTAATATAATTAAATACAACATTTGGTTTGAAATACATGCCAGACAGGCAGTTCACTGCCTTTAGACAATATGCACAGGTGGACATATTTTAAATAATGTGGTCATTGATCAACCTCTTTTTTGCCTCCTTTCTGCACTCCTTTTGATGTAACCAAGGCAAATTCAATTGTCTCACATGAATGGAGATAATACAGATGGGAGGAAAACACCGGAAAGGAACTATACTGATGACCTGCCTGGTTTGATTATTGCCTTTTTTTTTTTTTTTTTTTTTTAAACCACCAAAGTCACATTTTAAATCACCAAAGTCACATTCTAGAAAAGAATGACTTGTTGAATTTCTGCACTTCATCACCACCAAGAACAGATCACCATAGCAACAGGAAAAGACTATGCATTATAGAAATATTCACAAGCTGAACAAGATAATGATTTATGATAATGTTGCAGTAGGATGGCAAAATGCCAGGCAGGAGTGGGGAGGGAGGGAAGTGGCATTTTTGCAACAATAAAAAAATAAATAAAAGAACTAATATTGTAAATTTGAAATATATGTGAATTCAAGACTAATAGAAAGTGAAAAACAGTGAATCTAGAGGCTGTATGGCCCATTTATCTGAGGAGCAAATCAATAAACTTTCCTATTGACAAAATCTTAACTCTAAGGGTCAATTGCAAGTGACTGATAAATGTCTTTATGATTTCCCCCCTTTATGTTAGGGCATCCACAGTGTTTCGCAGCTAGCAAGAGGTGTCCATGTAGTAAGTACTTAAAAGAGTTTAAGGCAAATATTTCACGTAGGTCACCCGTCAGGCAGAACCTGCTTGGCATCTAGTAACTATACATAAGGTCTGATCCATTATTGCAGTTTAGAGGTGAAAGGATCATGGTATTTGCCTTTGGGGATACCTGTCCTATTTAGATACATATATTTGACTCTCTTCTTCATTGTGTTTCAACTTCAAAGTTCTATTTCTTGGTACTTGATGAGCAAAGGTTTAAATCCACACTTAATTCAAAATATGAATCAGGATAAGTGCACAGATTGTCACCAAATAAGACCAATACCAACTATACCATTTAATACTTGCCACACAACTTTTCTCATTTTCTCTTTTCACTACTAATCACCTGTTCTCAACTCTTATGTTTTATTAAGATCTATTTAAAATGAAATGGATGACATGCTGCTTTCAAATGCTTTGCTTTTGTGGCAGAGTGAGTCTCCAAAGAGTTTTTTCCCTTTGCCCCTTCAGGCAGTTTAGTGAAGGAATAAATTTACAAAAACTGTTTAAGGGTTTTCTAGCAGATATTGTGAAACATTAAAAAAAAAAGTGTAAACTGCCAATTTGCTAATGCAAATTGTAACAAACACTTTAATTTACCAGACACCATCGTCTATGTCTAAGTTAATGCAGTCTACAGCATATATTTTTCCTGAAGCTGAAACAGAGCCAGCTGTGTCAGACCACCAGATATAATTTTACAAAGCCCAAGTTGTTCTTATCTGACATCACTAAATGAGTTACTGTGATACCTCCTCTTTGTATCACAGATATTTCACCAAGAGCGAACATCTGGAATTGTTCACACACAGCTGAATGTCCTTTCACTCCTGCCCCAGTGAAACACCACTCCCAATGCACACCGTAACTGACCTGAAATCATTGTGTTCTTTAATGTACAGCAGTTCTTTACAAGCAGTCTTTAAAGCAATGTGATATTTTCCCTCTATTGCTGCTGAACACTGAGGAGGAATCCCTGGATCCCAGTTTTACTGAAGCTTCTCATCATTACAAGTGAAGGTTGGCTATCATATTCTGGATGCCCAAGACTGACACAGTCAAGTCCCACTATTGCAATAAGATTTTTTTTTACTGGACTGAAGTTAACAGACCACTTGAGCCAAGCTAACTGCATACTGCATGTTCCCTGATATGTTTCATGATGGCTACATGACTTGACTACTGTAACTAATCAAGAAGAAATGTATACATTTTTAATCTGTCAGATCAAAGCTGGATTGACTCAGCAACGGTTTCCAATACAATACCAAATGAATACAAGGTCAAGCATAGCAGCACACAACAGGGACAAACAGAACCTCCTCTTTTTTAACAGCAGGAGCTATTAGGAACAGTTCAGCTATGCTGAGTAAATCCAGACAATATTTTATTAGCTTGCAGTCACATTATCTCTAAGAAAAAGAAACCAACCAAAATTATCAACCAAACCTCATAAGCTGCATAAGACTCACTGCAGCAGTTCATCCTCACGAAGTTTATGGCACATTTTTTAAAGACATGAGTCAGTGAGGGATCCTCCAGGTAACGTGCTCTTATAGAAACAGAAGCACAGAACATAACTTTCACATAGAAACTGACCTAATAATTTCAGAGAATAAATGGACTGCTAAGATTTGTGATGAAAAAAATTAAGTAGGAGATTGCATGTTACAAATGGGGAAGAGATGCACTGAAGTCTTATGAAGGTGTGGTAGCATGGAGGGAATGAAAGGTTTTAGAATACGATATTGCCTCTATCTGTGTTTGGGACCCTCAGACCCAGAATATCTCCCTCTCCTTAGAAACCTCTGCCCTACTTCTCTATTGAAGAAGACCTGAAAAGAAAGGCTACAAAAAATTGCTTGAGATTTTGAGAAAAAAGTGACAAAGATATGACGTTGGCACATGCTTCTAAGGAAGACAGGAACCTGTCCTCTCTCACATGGAAACTGACAGCTAGATGGATCCCCAAACACAACAGGCAACCACTGTCAAGCCATCAACTTGCCCAGATGTGTTCTAATTTACACCTGTATAAGTGAGGCCAAAATATGAGACAAGTGTCAATGTACCCCTGAATATGAATTTAAAGGGAGCAGATTTTTTTTTTTTTAAATGACACCCATGCAGCAAGAAAAAATAAGCAAAAAACCCCTCTAAAGTAAGTTATAATGTACATTTTCAAACACTGCCAGTCATAAAGCAGGATAAGATTGCTGGGATCAGCAAATTGTTTTGGCTTTCCAGCATTTCCAGCATGAGAAGAATGCAGTCATGACTAATGGGATTTTCCATTAAACATAGCCTAAGGAAAGCAGACATTTCAGAAAACAAATCAGCACTTTATAAACACATTTATGCCTAAAATTAGATTTACTTTTTTTTATATGACACTGACTACAATATACTCACTTATTAGCAATTCAGCAGAAGAAATTCTACCATGCATTATTTATCTATACTAGCAATGTTCTGCTTACTATGTATCCAATACTACAAAGTGCTATTACAGGAGCAAGTGCAAAACTCAAGAATCAAACAGTGTAAGACTTACAGAAAAGTAAAGCTGAATACTTCAGTGTTGTAACTCTGATTATATCTAAAGTTTTCTGTAGTGTTTTGAGCCCAGGCTCTTCTACTTATAATTAAGAATGCAACATACAGGATGAAAAGCAGTACAAACCTGAAACTGAAGTTTTGTTCAACCTATTAAAAATGTAGAGGTGGCACATATATTAAGAATACATGTAAAATGCAAATGTATAATGAACACAGGACACTGATCTGCATTACTGAACTCTAATCTAGATGTACTAGAAAGAATGAAACTGATAACTCCCACTTACCAAAACGCTGTAATGTTCCTTCACAAATGTAACTGTGATTAAAAAAAAGGCAAAAAAAATATTCTGCAACTTCATTTAGAAGTGATCTCTGTCACTCTCACTCCAGTTTTGCATTTCCTTCTGTGAGTATTGCCCTCTAATCATTTATACATTACTCCTGCTCTATGCTACTTTTTCTTACAGAGGGTGAATGTATTTCTTTCTCTCAACTGTCCAGCTGAGTTAACACGGAACAAAGCCCACCTTACCTGAATCTAAGTGCCACGGGTCAGTTGCAGCCGACATTGGTGGGATTGTCAGTGGTGATGCTCCGCAGTTGGATTCCACCAGTTCTCCTTGAATGTGGACGTGAGAGGAGGTGTTGGTAGGTCTCAAAGCTGCTTTTAGTGGAGCAATCTGGTTGAACTGTACTCTTGATAGGCAGCCAGTGAATCCTGGTGTGTTGTATTTATATATATCTTGGTCAATCTTCCCAATTTCTAAAGGAAATCAATAAAAATAAAACAAATCACTGCTTTGGAAAGCACAGTCTTAACACTCAGTTCCCAGAGCTCAGTTCCAAAGTCTCTGTTTCAGGAGACTGATAACATTTCAGATCCTACTTTTTTCTATTTCATTACAGATTAAAGAGGGAAACCTTCAGGCCTTGATGTGAATTGTTTTCACTGCTATGTTATCATTAAAATGACACCCTCACAGTAAAGAAGTGCTCTCTCATATTGAGCCTGAACCTCCTCTGCTTCATTTTGTGCCCGTTACCTCTCGTCCTGCCACTGGACACAAATGAAAAGAGACTGGCTCCAAAACATGGAGATGACAAACTCCCCATCCTCCTGCTAAGAAGACGTGTGTGCTCCTGTGCCTTCCCCTTAGAGCCCCTGACAGCAGAGAGATTTTAGAAGTCAGACATTTTGCACATGATGGCTTTCAGCCAGCTTGCAAGCTGGCTTCATGAGCAGACCACAGGCCTCCTCCGCCTTTGCGAGCTGAAACAGATGCAACTCCCCAAACCTGAATAGCTTTCCTCACTTCTAAAACACCAGCTAATACAACCCCAAAATAGTAGCCATAAGCCACAGCACATGTCCTAACGACCAAGGAATGAGCGGGCCACTTGCAGCTGGTTTATTTCTAGCAGGATCTCTTGCGGTAGCTGAAGTCACTCAGTCCAGTGCAACAATGCAGAAACAAAACTGGCACTCTTTATCATCCAGCTGTATTAAGAGAATATTAGCACATCAAAACCTCACTGCAGTATCCCATGTAATATTTACATTGCAGTGAAGAATTCAGCTTAATTTCCTCCATGGTAGCAGAGAGTACATGAAAAGGAACATGGCAGCATCATGTTTGCACTGTACCAATGTATTTCTACAGAGCCCTTGAGATTCTTCAGATTCCCTTTCACCAGATTTCCATTCCCTGGGTTGGGAGGGAGGGGTGTTAAAGCCTGGCCCTTGAAGTCAATAGAAAAACTCCTACTGAGCTGAGCAAAGCAACACAATACCCCAGGGAGAGAGACTAAGAACCAGCCCCAGGCTGCTCAAAAGCATCCTCTTCAGATAGGAATAATGTCCAGGGTTTGAAGAATGGGGTTTCTAGAAAAAAAAAAGGCATATATAAATCACAAGACTGTGTCATGAAAAAAGAAAGAAAGGAAAACAGAGCTGAGACAGGAGATGGTTCTCCTGAGAAAGGTGTGAGGAAAAAAAGTGCGACAGTTTTATCCTAAGAGATGGGGAAAGAGCTGGAAGTGAAGCCCAACTGGGATTGAGTTTTACTATCAGAAAAAAAAAAAAGAGTTATTAGAAAATGCATTACAGACCTTTTGGATTAGTCTGTGTTCAGCTCTAACTGAATGAGGACCAGTTATATGCTCAAGGCAATGAGGCCTGGGCTGCTCACTGGGCATCCTAAAAACTCCCTATGTGACAGTGCTATTTCTATGACTACTAAGGGTTTTGCATAAGAGATATGGTACAAGGAGTTTCAAGGTGATAAACCAGAGTATTTCAAGCCAAGCTTTTTTGGGGGGGATTTACATATTAAATGTGAAGTGGGGGAAGGCTGGTGAAAAACGGACAAATCCTGAGCACACTTAAAACAACTTACTGATTTTCACACAAAATAAAATTGTACCTTTTCTGTTGTGGAAACCAATTCAGAATGATAAACATGCAACACTTAAGTACTCACCTAGCATCAGGACACAAAAGGAAGTCACATAATCTGATGATTACTAGCATTAGCTCCTTATACGATCCACAGTACAAGAACTGATCTGTTCTACCCCTCCCATTTTCCCTTTCCTTTCTCATTGGAGAACATCTTCCTCTCTCTGCTAGTGCTTATCCAGCCTGTATCAATATTACATCCATGTTTCACAAACTGTCAGTGAGCAGTGGCTGTCACCTGTGACAAAGTGGAAACATGCTCAGGACTCATCTAGAGACTAGCTTAGATTCATTAACATCATTGTAAGCCACGTGAGTCTTTCACTCAGCCCTCCTTTAAGGAAGTTGCCTGACTGAATAGTTAAACATCATCTTCTTCAAAAATTTTATACTAAGTAAGAAAACTCATACATACACACAGATTTTCCATATTTAATAGTCAAATTGTTTGAAAGTTGATATCACTCAGACAGGATTCATACCTGACCACAATATTCGCTGTCTCTTACTACAATAAATATTCATAGTATATTCAGTGAATGATTGCAATTTTGAGTAATCCTTATAATCTAAGGAACAGTTAGAAGACCATATTCCTCCTTAAACACTGTAACTGATGTCAGTAACAGTTTATTTACAGAGTCTGTGGACCTTCATGCAGCAATGTTGTAGCCTCCCATTTACAATCCTGAATGACAAGAGTAAAAATCCATAAATATGGTTGCACTACTTTAGCAGCTTCAGCACCATTCTTATCTATACTCTGTGAATAATAAGTGATGAATACTAGATCCTGAAAGAATTAAAGAAAAAAACACATAAAAAACCTATCAAGGCACCTTGCTAAAGACCTGCATTTTTATTTAAAACATTTCACAAATGACAGTTGTGCAAGTCACCCCATGTAAATTTACAATTGGCTCACATCACATCAGTGCTAAAACAAGATGGATTGAGTTCTGTAACTGTGAATATGCTCCTCCATGCAAGTCCCATGGGGCTCTGCACACAGATATTCTGATGTTAGGCCATTATACTTTGCCTCCCTGTGTATTTGAGCCTGCTGTAAACCCATCCCTGGAGAGTGTAATGATTATATAATGAAATATGTCTTTGTTGTCATGACTAAAATTCAATTTTCTCCCTATAACAAAGGGGAGAGCAAAAAAGATGACAGTCATATTATTTAAAGGGAAACGTACAATGCAACTACTTTCCATTGTTCTAATTTTCAGCACACAATGTTGTATAAATTAATATTGTAGCATACAGTATTACTATTAGCAATTGGTGATATTAATATTATTGCTTTCAGATCTAAAACAGCAATCTTCTGCTGGCACCCCGTCCACAAGCATTTCTGTAATAAAAGACTTCCAAAAATACCATTTATCAGCCTTTTTAAACTTTATCTGTTTAAACTTTATCATTTGCTCCCTTGACCATATAACCTGCTGATTTGAGATGAAGGCCATGATACCAAACAGAGACAATTCAGGTGAACCCATTCTAACACAGATGCACTACAGCATACAAATACTTAACACTGAACATTCACATGATAACTACCTACACAGATTAATCACCGTTTAAATGTATGTAACTACTACACAGTATATTTAAACAACTCACAGCTGTTGCCACATCCTGTGTGCTATCATTCACTGAATGTATGCTTAACATCAATTACTTGTTATTTATATTTTGTTATTTCTTTAATGGCAAAAAGATTGTGGAGTTTAATCCTGTTACTGGTTTTGATTTCAGGTCTTATTTTCAACAGCTGTGGCAGAAACATACCACATAGTGATGAAAAGAATATTATTTCTCAGCTGAAAATTATGTGTTACTACTGAAGAAGCTCTTTTCCACCTAGGTGAAAAGATGGAAAGAGAATCTATTTTTAAGCATGCTGATGACACAAGTCTGTAAAGTTGAAATTTATTATTCCATGAATCTACAAGAAAACAAGCAAAAATATATTGTATGGAGGAAAAAAATGTGCAAAAGTCATAAATGTGTAAGTAGCATATAGCAATACTACTCAGTGTTGTGAGGCTACCTGTTTTTTAAGCCTTTTTTGTCCTTACTACAGTACCTTGAGATGCAGAGTTGTGGCTCCTGCCTAGGCACTATTATAAGACAAACAAACAGTTTGGTTCAGATTATTACTGAAGTTTACCTAGTTAGCATGCACATGATGATAGAATCCACTTACAGAAGCAGACACATGCCAAATATAGTTTTTGCCTACAGTCTCTCTCCCCTTTCTACTTTCTATATCTACCAGTGAAAGATTTATAGAGTTGCTCAAAGTGCCATAGCAACTCTAATAAAACAACAGGCTATAGCACTGCTGGAGGGGGGCAGCTCTGTTTAATTCTAGCATTTAGTTTGTATATGTTTCTAGCATTAACTAGAACGACTGCAGAAAAATGACAGCCTGATTTAGCAGGAAACAAATAAAACCAAAAACAATCTAAAAAAAGTTTGGTCCTAACACTTTGAGCAGGTTTTTGATAGACAAACAGGAATGCTTTCTATATACATAAAATTCCCCATGTGAGGATCCTAGAATGATTCACACACAGACAAGGCTCTGCAGCACAAAGAAATATGATCCAGGACTGTACTGTGCCATACCATTACAGCCCCTTTACATAGGGAAAGATGGCCTTGGACTGTGTTACACTGACCCTGGAAAGAGGGAGGGGAGAGAGATTCAGCCATGAGGGTAGAGAGAAGCACCCTCATTGCAATGTTACAAAAACTGTTTTTACTAAACATATGTCCTGAATGTCTCTTCTATACTAGCTGATCAGTGTTTTTTTTCTTTATAGGACTCTGAAATGCAGATCAATACAGTTATAAAAAAATCTAAATCTTGCACAATGTTCAATACACACAGAGAGGATCCAGACATCTGTTCATGGTGAATTACCTTCCATGAGGAAGGAAATGTAACAGAAATTGAAGTACTTGAAGTTCATAGATATGTACAACAACGCACTTAACAAATAACCTATTATGAATTCCCTTGGAGTTTTCTAGTGATGCTCTTCACAGCAGAAAGAGGGCATACCTAAGCATACTTCTAGCATGGCAAAGCTCTCAGTAAACGTTATAGCCATCTACTTCTTTCTTATTTGACAATGGGAAAACTCTGCCCAAAGTACCCCATAGTGGGGCAGGGACAAGAAAAACATGATATACTGGAGTGATTTGGTTGTGGCAGAAGGTGCCTTTTAAACAAGAGTCTCAGCAGCCCAACTAAAGATCCCTCAGCCCAATGACTATTTCTTCCACATTTTAAAAAAGACACCATTTGAATTTTGCTAAGAAAATGGTGAAAAAAATCAGCCATTTGGATTTAGGACAACAACCTATTTATGCTGAGGAACACAACAAAAAAACAATGCTGGAAATATCAATAGCCATATCAATATCAGGAGAAGCACAGCTTTGCCACTGAGTGGTATTTCTCGCTGAACTACCAGAATGCTTTCCTATTTCACTTAAGATTAAGTATTCACTCAGCAGATAGACAGAAGGTAATCCATTATAAATCTCTATAACCCTCCAGCTAGCTCTACTAAAATGAACCTAAATTATCTCTATATAATATTATAATAGACTGCACAGGTGAACTGTTGATTCAATTAAATGAACCACTAATTGTTTTTGGGTCAACCTTAGCAATAGATTTTTCTAAAGCGCCATGTGTTCTCTTGTTCCCTGTACTCAGAAAGGTATCTTGTTACATTACCCACTGCAAAAAGAGCAGCCCAGTAGGCATCTTAAGCATCTCTGTGTTACTGCATCAGGCTCCGCATAATGGAGTGCAGTTTAAACTCCACTGAAAGGAAACTATTGATTTCAAGAAGTCACAGTGTGCTGAGATTACTAAATCATTTTCTTATTTGCAGTATTTGATACCTAAATGGGGTGGTTTAATGCAACATCGAACCCTGGCACATGCTGATACTTGAGGACTGTCATGGACAGAGAGAGAGAATAAATAAATTGATTTGAATCACACACAGCACAAAATTAAGGGAGAATCTATCTGGGCCATCATATATCCACAAGACTGAAACCACAAGGTGAAAAAGTCCACATCAGGAAAAAGTATTGTACACCCAGCAAGGTGTATAACACTAGACAAAGGGAAAACTATGTTCTGACACATCACCTAGCTCTTCTAATGAATGTCCTCCAGTGTGTAGCCCAAGCACCTGTTTGCTTACTGGCTGTTTATATTTTCTCTGTCTTAAGATCAGTGATATCTATAAAAAAAGCATACTGATGCCACTTAACTGTGTGGATACCTTGTGTGGTATCAGATATGCTAAACACCTACAGTATGAAGCAAAGAAGCGGCAGTCCCAGAATGATGTTTAATGGAGCCATAGTTGATGTAAAGCAGAAGGACATGTACAGGCTTTGAACTATCTGCTGTAAAGACTTACCCTCAAAATTCCTTTGTTTTTAATTTCAGTCTCTCAGTTAAAATTCAGTAATTGATACAAACCAAGTATAAAGCAGCAGGAACCTTATTTTTATCTGTAACTACAAAGAGAGCTCTCTGCACTCTGAGAGGGCATGCTGCTCTCTGCAGGTACATACCAAGCAGGGTAAGATTCTTTGTTATAGAGAACTTGTTACAGGGGTGCTACGGACAGCGAAAGGGTTAGCGACCCCTGAGAACAGGGACTTGAGCTTCACAGGACATGACTGCAAATGGCTACCACCTGCTCGTAAGCAAATTTTAAATCCCACATAGCAGACATGCTTTTTCAGTCCATTGGTCTGCAGTGACCCAGCGGTACCCAGATGCCTACCCAAAGGAACTCTCCTTCCTTCACACTAATATGTTTAGGCTGCCCGGGAGCCTGCGGGGATGCACTAGACACCATGGGAGGCTGCAGCATAACCTCCAGCCCCTGTGAGGCTCAGACTGCTGTATGTCACCCCCTCTTCTGGCACGTATCACGACTTGCCATCCCCTTTGCCTTGGACCCCTGATCAGATCCCTCAGTCAGATCCCTCAGACAGGCATACATCTGACTGCTTTGCAGACCTGACAGGTACTGCCTGCAGTGTGGCCCTGTTGTTTGACATGGTCCTTCCTTGGATATATATTTTTTTCTTTGCAATTTTATTTACGGTACTTATTGTAACGTTTCAGGTTTCATTTTGTAAGAAATTATAGCTTGTATGGAACAATTTTGTTTATACAATTTATGTCTAAACTGACAAACTCATTGATCACACTGAATATGGACAAGACATTATTTGTGTTGTATGAAGCACTCTGTCAGAAACTATTGTGCCAGCCAATAGTGTTGTGCAGTTAGCATACAGTGCTTTCACTTGCTGTCTGACACTTAATAAATGGTCTTATCCAAGGTGCATGCAAGAGAAAAATTACTTATGAAGACTAACAGCTCAGAGCAAGTTTCAGTTGCAATAGCAGCTTCATTGGTGTTGGTGAAACAAAGGCCATTTCCTTATAAAATAATACTTTCAGCACACACTGGAAATGACTGAACCAGGTGAAAAAACACGTAACATCAGAGAAGCAAAATAGGCCTGGAAGCTGTGCCACTCAATAGCTCTGGAGCAGCTCCAAAACAGAGTCATGGGCAGAAGAATTACGGCTTTAAGGTCACTGCATAGTGGAGATGGTAAATCACTGATCTGAAACATAAATCAGTCAAAGTTCCATTACTACAGAAATAATTAAGACTACTGCTGGACTGCAGTTCTTCAGTGAAAGAAAAAAAAAAAGTACTGTAAAGAGGGCTATGAAACCAAGTAATTATCTGACAGAACAGTTTCACAATGCCAGTAATAAAGAGCTTTTGAGAACACGGATTTTTTGTCTGCTATTCTGTACCTATGGTATAGTTACCGAATGTTTCAAGATTGTATATTGTATGTATTATTTCCTGGAATTTCCCATTTTAAAATTCCTTATGGAGTTGATAATGTTTATGTTCACCGTCTTTTGGTGAAAAATGAATTAACTGATGCTGCAAGGTTCTTAGTAATTGAATTGTCAAAAAACAACAAACAACAACAAAACTACGGCCAACACAGAATGCCAGTCTTTCAAGGGAACAAATGGTACTGATTTGCCGTATAATCTTCAGACAGTCACTTCAGATATTCACCTCAAACTCTCCGTGTCTCTCTTAGAAGGACTTATATAATTTTCCCTAATATCTAATTGGGATGGCAGTCCTTTAGATACTTCAAATGTTTTGAGGTCTCAGTAAAGAAGGTATGGATATTGGTTTTAAATTTGAAAAATAAAATGAAATGCCTTTTTAAAAAATACAAATCAAAACAACAACAGCAACAAAAACAAACCCCACAAACTTCTCATGACTTTGGAAATATTACTGATGGAGGCATAGTTTGTACAGTGCATTTCTATTCATAAAACAGAAATGGGAAATGGGAACTATGCAAAATCAGGGTAAAAGAGAAGAAATTGCATGTTTCTAGAGATCCTTTTGATATCAAAGAACGATACCTTCAAATGTTTCCATTCAACAGAGACCTCTTGAGTTCAGGTAGGGTCAGAAACTCAGTGGGAGGTGATAGTCCTCCTGTGCCCCACTGTGACAGTGGGACCAAAACCATCAGGCATTGTAGGGGAAGAGGGACTTCTCCACGCATTACCCTTTATAACCAATGGTGTATATAGTCATTACATATTTTTGTGTAGCATTTTATTTCTCCTCTAGATGACTAATTTTTCTCCTCTCTCAGCGTGTTCTTTGAAGTGGGAATCCCATATGCATGGAGAGCTAAAAATAAAAAATAAATTAAAAAACCCCTAGATGATAGCCTGTACTGACAGAACAGGATGCTAATATTGTTCAGTCAGACTGTAGTCATCCCGCAATAGTACTTCAATTGCAAATTCTCCTGAGGGCTTCTAGAAATCTTTTGACTGACATGCAAAGTGCTCAATATAAAGCTTAACCCAAGCTGCAGAAATCAGCAGTTCCAAGGTAAAAATGCATACGTATCTCACAGTTAGCTTCAAGAACAATATATTTTTTCTCTACCCTGTACTCTATCCTCTTCATGTGATGCACGAGTAATGGGATCATGAGTGGAGTGCAGCAGAAGGATAGCAACCAGGTTGTTTTATCCTCAACAAGGAATTTTATTTTGATCTACTTTTCTCTGCAGACAGGCTCTAAATAGCAAGAGGGTAAGTGGATGATAGGGGAAGAAGAAATTACATTGCTAAAATGTCATAAAAAAAACACACAACACAGTATGACTGATAAAGTAACTAAGGAATTTTTATCATCAGAGATATTAATATCAAAACCCAGAAGATTTTATCAAAGAAAAATGATTTTCAGAATTGGTTGGTACAAAGGATTTCAGCAGAATTTATAAATCCATTATATTTTAAGGCAATGATATTTAATTTAGACAGAATCTTTTATAAGCATTAAAGAAGAATGTAAAACAAACACATAATGGTAGCATTACTATGTCAAAGAAATACCCAATTTTGTGCATATGTTTTGTCTAAATACGTTTTTATGTATTATTGGGGCTAACTGTTTCATAACTCAGCAAATGTCTTTGAGGCCAGGAAATAAGCAAATAAATAAATAATCAAACAAGAGTCTTGCAGTGTGGAGTCAGTTGTGATGTGTCTTGGCCAAACTCCAGTGAATATAGTTATATTGTGCATTTGTTAAAAGTGTATTAAAATACTGTAACTTCAGTCTGTTTATTATTTGGTGGTTTTAACTGGTACACTTTTATGACTTTTTGCAAATGCACTCAGACTAAGCTTTGTATTCCATATAACCAGCTTCAAATATCTTAATAAAACTGCAGTGTCATCAGAGTGGGTAGGCTGAAATTCCCTCTCTTACCTCCCACCACCCTCCTCTCTTTCTGATCTTACTACCTCACTTTTGTAGATGGAGGAAGAGCATGAATAACCATCTGAAGAAGATTTATGGTATGAATCTAAAACTGAGAAATGTTTTTTCAATAAAAACATTTGTATTCTCATACCATGTATGCCTCATATTAAAAACAAAAACAAACAAAAGCTTTAAGAGTACAGAAGGTTAATTTAAAAAAATAAGGACCTGCAATTTGTTTGTCATGAAACTACATTAGTAAGGACATCAGTATTAATAAAAGAAAACTTCATCAGTCCCAGACATTTTTTTCTTATTTATTTAATAGAAATCTGTGACAATTATATCTACAATATTGGGTTTCAATGCAATGTAAGATATAAATAAAAACTTTTGGAGAACTGATATTTTTCAGGAGATATTCATCATGGACAAGCAATGATCTGTCTATGTAGTGGAAATCTGTTTCAGTTATCAAAGCATGAAATGGCAAGAAAATGAAAAACAGGATGCCAGCAAGGAAATAAATACTGTAACTTAGTAGGCCTTTTTTTTTTTTTTTTTTTTCTTCCAACATTTTGATTCCCTGTTTATTTCCTCATTTTGAATCAATTTTTTCTTGGATCAAAACATCCACTTTTTATAGATAGTAACAATCTATATGTACTACTGAAAGACACCACCTATTTTAACAATTGAAAAAATATTCTAGGACAGTTCAGGAAAGAAATGAAATTGATTCTTTTTAACAGCAATTTCATCTATTTTTTTCAGTATTGTATGCTTCACAACTTGAAGCTGAGTAATTTGTATTTGAACAGTCTATTATGTCTCAAAGTCAGAGATGGGGTTGATCTAAGAAATACTGAAGGCTTTTGCTTCTTTTCTTTGTTACATTCATGCATGCATATGTGAATACTCTTGTATTTCCTCTGCTGGAACACACTTATGTGCAATAAATTCACATCTGAAAACTGCTGCTATTCAGTGACAATATCAAATTATCACGTCTAATTATCATAAAAATGTAACAACCACATTAGATCGGATCAATGAGTTACCTAGTTCATTGTTCTTTCTTCAAATAAAAAGTGACTGACAGTAGATGATTCAGAAGTAGTATAACAACATGGAACATGGAAAATTATCCTCCCTGGGTATACCTTTTCAGATTCCCAAAAACATTTCTGAGATGAAGGTTGCATTTTGCCTTTTATATTTACCTTCTGGCAGAACTGTCTTCCATGAATGCGTCCAATGCTTTTGGAAGCCATTAATGTTTCTGGCCTCCACAACATTCTATGCCAGTTACTTCCACTGCTGTATTCACTCTGTGACAAATGATCTCTTTCTGCTAATTTTAAGGTTGCAGCCTGCTGAATTAATGGGATTTGTCAACTTCTTGTATTCTGCAAAGCACTGCAGACCTCCACCATTACAGGTTGCTCCTGTACAGTAATTTGGGTAGACTGAAAGGTCAGGTGAGCCCTCAGCCTGGCTGAAGAGAAGCCTTCATGCACTTTAGTTACAGTGGCTGGGCAGAAGACCCTCCCCACCTCTAGGCAGTGGAAGCCACAGGTCAACAAAAAATGAAATGTAAAAGCATTATACCATGATCTGGGAACTATAAACTCTCCCCAGGTTCTACAAATACACTGGAGATGAAAGAAAGACGTGTGGCTTGACACTGTCGGGAAAAAAAGCTCAACAATTTTCTTTCCATGAGAACCAGTAAAGAAGCATACTTCCTTTTCCACTCCTGCCAATCTCAGGTATAACACATACAGCTTAGCCAGACCCTTACTGCATTTCAGATCAGAAGTAGAATATTACATCAGGCATCCTCAGCGTGCCTATCTTTGCAGTTTCTACAATTTGCTCATCCACAGCCTTACTCAGGAGTTAATGACAATAGGTGGCATAAACATTTTGACAAAAAAGATACAGAGCTGGGTGTATGGAAGGATGATGGAAGAACAGGAGCAGACGACATGCAAGCACTAACCCTGTGACAACCTTCGAGTCTCATTAGATGGCGTAAACTGAACATTTCCAGCTGGCCTACAGCAAACTGTGCATTACCAACATGTTTTATTATTTCATGCAGGCACAGACGTAATTCAGGAATAGTGTTGGAGGGCACAATGCCATTTGCAGTACAATGGCTTTGTTAACAAGCTGCAGCAAGTGCCCCCACCCAAATACTGAAACCGAGCTTTGGATGTTTTTAATCTCAAACCTCAGGGATTCTTTGTAGGTAAAGGGAAACCTTTGATTAAACCGCAATAAAAATAAAAATATATATAAAAATAATTATAGCACTAGAATTATAGCAAGCATAAATGCTTGCTCTACTACAAAGATACATTAAAACAACACATTAAGTTAGTTCAAGATGCTATACTGACACCAAATCCTGTAATTTGCTTTTTTCTTAAACCTTGCATTATATTAGGCTTCAAACATTAAGCTTCACATCAGCAGGACATGTCCAACAGGACTGCTTATTAACTTGCTTCTTTACAACCGGCTGGTATAAAAATAAACAAAAACTTACAGGTGGGTCGAAGCGTCAGCCTCAGAATACGATCTCAAGCAGATTCGCCCTTTTTCCCTTTGAGATGCATCCCAACCCGCCCGATTAAACTGAACCCCACACGCAGATAAAGCACATACAAGAAGTCAGGAGGGGCGGGAAAAAAAAAAAAAAATAATAAAAAAAAGAATTAACACCAGGCTGGGATCTCGCAGCTTTGTTCCGGCAGAAGAAGACCCATGCACTTCGCAGCGCCGCTCCCCTGCCCCAGCGGGCCCCGAGGAGGGGACCCCGCTCCCCTGCCCACCTCGTCCCGCCCCGTCCCGTCCCGTCCGGAGGATGCCGCTCCAGGTCCCGCGGGCCGCCGGGCCGCAGGGCAGCGGCAGGTGCGGAGCGGGCAGAAAACGCGGCGCGGAGCCTTGGAGAACGCAATACCCGGACTGGATTCCCGGGGAGCGGGAGCGGGGTGGAGGGGCGGGGAGGCTGGCCTCCCAGCCCCTGCTGCGCCCCCACCTGACGGGCTGGGGCTCCTGAGAGCCCCTCTGCTCAGTGAAATCATACATTAAAATATACGTTTTAAATATATGAAAATCACACAGATTGCTTATTGGTTTCTCGGGCAGTCCAAAGCCCGCAGGGAGATGGGCAACAGCACAGGCCCGCCTCAGTCACTCGGTCTGTATTTCTCTCTGCAGCACTATTTCAGCCCTAAAGGAACATAAAAGGTTTGAAATCATCTTTGTAGAACATGCCTCTCAACACCAACAGCTGGGGCTGATAAGGGAAAGGTTACATTTTCCCAGGGAAAATGTAACCTTTGATAGCTGAAGGTTATTCAGGTATTTAATGAATTTTGAAGGCTACAGTTCAAATACTTTTAATTTATAGTCATAGAATCACAGAATGGTTTGTGTTGTGTTGTACGGGTCCTTAAAGATCATCCAGTTCCAACCTCCTGCCATGGGCAGGGACACCTCCCACTAGATCATGTTGCCCAAATCTCCATTCAGCCTGGCCTTGAACACCTCCAGGGATGGCGCACCCGTAACTTCTCTGGGCAACCTGTGCCCGTGCCTCACTATGCTCATAGTAAAGAATTTATTCCAAATATCTAATGTAAATCCACCTTCTTATAGTTTAAAGCCATTTCCTTTTGCCCTATCACTACACTCCCTGACAAAGAGTCCCTCTCTTTCTTTCTTGCAGGCCCCCTTTAGGTACTCTCAGCCCGTCTTTGTAAGAGAGGTGCTCCAGCTCATTGATCACCTTTGTGGCCCTCCTCTGAACTTGTTCTAATATGTCCGTATCCTTCTTGTGCTGGGGTCCCCAGAGCTGAATATGGACAAAGATGTTAAACAGCACTAGACCCACTACTGACCCCTGAGGAACACCACTCATTACTGATGTCCACGTGAACACTGTGTCATTGACCGCAATGTTTTGAGTGTGACCATCCTGCTAGTTCCTTACCCACTGAGTGGTCCATCCATAAAATCCATGTTTCTCCAAATTAGAGACAAGGATATCATAGGGGACAGTGTCAAATGCTTTGCACAAGTCCAGATAGATGACACCAGTTGCTCTTCCCCTATCCACCAGTGCTGTAATCCTGCTGTAAAACGCCACCAGATTTGTCAGGCATGGTATGCTCTTAGTGAAACCATTTGCTTAGTGAAGCTCATCTGCTTGGTCTTCCTGATGAGGTGGCCTGTAGCACACTCCCACCACAATTTTCAATTTACTTGAAGATGAGGATGAGAGAATCCAAGTAAAAACCTGATTAGAATGTTTTTAAAAAGTTAAAAGTTCTAATAAAACTTCATTTGCTTGGTCTTAAGATGAAAAGATGGAAACCCAGGTACCTGCCTACAGGGCACTTGAAAAAGGAGAGGGGACTTTGTTCAACAGAGGAGGATTGGAAAAAAAGAAAAGTTAAAACAGCCAATTACTAACATACCTCTATCTATTAACACAGAGATTATGAGACCACCTCTTCCTTCTCTCCTCCCCTGGTGCTGAACAGGGTATCTCCTTGCTCTCACTCCTGCACCACTGCTTTCCTTCCCTCAACCCTGTTCCATTGCCCATGCTGACAGAAAGACCACTTTTTGTGCTGGAGAGAAGGCCACAAAGGCAAACAACTCCATACTAGAGGACAGATGCAATCTGAGGATTGGCATAAGCCCTGAAGAGTCCACAATAAAGTTGGCTACATATCACAGGGGTGATTGGACTTGACCATTGGTATCTGCCCCTCACCTCACTGCCACTTTCACTGTGTGGTGGCAACAACGTGGATACAGACCCTGCATGGCTTTGGGGGAAGGAGGCTGCCAGCACTGACTCAGACCAAAAGTATCACTGCAGCCAACAAAATTCACTGGCCAGGGGACAGATCATTTTATGGGCCTGCTTGGCTTTTCTTCCAGTGAGAAGGAGCCAGAAGTGAGCAAGTAAAGCCAACAAATTTAGCACTTTACCAGAAATGTGCTTAGACCTAATAGCCATAATGGGAATAATTGATGTTGGAGGCATCAGGATGGTGGAGACATGGGACAGGCTCTCAGATCTCAAGGCCTACCAGCTGTTGCTATACAAGTCAAGCAGGAGATAATGGTACTGATCAGCAGGACCTGGTTTAAGACCTTCACTAACATAGCATGGAACCACAGTTAGGGCATATCAGTTCAACTCATAGTTTCAGTCTCCCATCACCATCCTGGGGGTTTCTGTAATGTACAGAAGGGCAAAACTTCCCATAGTCCCTGCTGAATCATCCAGCCATTACTGCTGTAGAAACAGACATTACTACTATCTCTGTAATAGTTTAGACAAAGTTTTAGATGAATTACAGAAGAAAGACAGTAGTTTCTCCTCTCTATTTTTGTAGGGAAAATCCTGTTTTACTCAGAAAATTGTTTACATATTCTTAGACTTCCTTCTATCATATATATATATATATATATATGAAGAGGAGATCACTCAATGGAAACACAGTTTAGAGTGTGAATTACAAGTACATTATTTTGTACAGCAAGTGCTTGCATTTTGTATATTTTTCCTCTTTATTTTGACCTGTTCCCCTCCCCTCTTGTGCTTTATCAGTAAGAACATATCTTGAGTGTTTACCATAGCATTTCAATAACTAGCAAGCACTTCCCTCACTAAATCACCATAAAATGAACATATATTTAAAATTCTGTGATGGTGACCTATTGACTAGAAACTCAGCATGGCTCATCTTTTCTGAGAGAAAATAGCAGCAAAAGTAAACACTTGACTGAAAGGTGCTTTCTTGTTTGGATTTATTAAACAAGAATGTAAACTGGAGGACTTTGCTGAACAAAACTGACAGGTTTTTAGATTTGAACAAAATAGCTCTGTATTTCTGAGTAGGCTGCAATATGAGACATGTAAACCAACTGCCATCATAATTTTACTGAGTTCTATTACCTTTGGTGGTTCTGAAAGAAGTCAGGTTTGATTTAATAAAAATGAGTACCATTCTGCACAGGCACACAGTGTCCTGTTCCAAGTACTTGAAAAAAAACCCCACACCTCATGTGCCCTTAGACTCACAGTGAGTTTTCTCAATCTCCACAAGCAATGCATGATCCTACTCATTTTAATAATAATAATAATAAATCAGTAAAATAGGCATCTCTAACTGGTGAATGGATATTTTTAATAATTCTAGCAGAGACAATAGGCAATTTGTGCAAACAGCTATTCAAACATAGTTAGTGAAGGCACTCAGAGTTTAACAGAAATATGGAAGGTTTCTCAGCATGGCGGTATGCAATTTAGAGATACTCAGACTAAATTTAAATGAGTTGACCCAAGCACTAGAAGCAGGTTAGCTGCAGAGGAACAGTGCTCTGTGCAGAGTATTTATTCTACCTCCTGAAAATATAAAATAATAATTTAGTAGAAAAAGACCCTGCAAGAATCAACTTCTAACTGCTTATATTCATAAGCTCTGGATCTGAGATATAAACAAAGGGTATATAAACATCTCACTTAGAATTACATTCTTGAGAGATGATTTGCTTGACAAGAATGTTAATTTCTGGCTACAGGATGCTGTCAACATTTTGGGATGTAAGGTAGGGAATGAGCACTCTTTGAATATACATCATTGGTGGGTTTCTGTTTGAGAGTAACTCAAACCAGCATAATTTTAAACATGGATGTCCCAGCATATATGCTAATAAGGTCTACAAAAAGAGGAAAAGGGGATGACAGGTATATCTGCCATGTGTAAAAAGAAAAAAAAACCACACCTCATTCTCATTTCCTAGAGGCTTCAGTTGGGATACTCATGCTGGGTTCCCATGCAGCTAGTAGCAAAGCATCATTAGATTTTTGAAGACTACTTTTTTTTTTTTTTTCCCTAAAAAAATTACTGACTACAACACAAGGTAATTAGTTTGGACTTCATAATGATGGATAAAGATGACTTAATCACTGGACTGGAAAATGGTGGTTGCCTAGGGACCAACAATCATAACCTGATTACATTCAATATGTGATGTATGTGCTTTAAAAAGCATAATTGTCCAAAACTGAGGCAAATAATGAACAGCAGAAAGAGGAGAGACAGGAAGAAAACCATGGATTGACGTGGATATTTAAGAATAACTTGAATGTCAAATAATAAGGTTCCACAGCTTTAAGTCTTTATGCTAATATCATAGGAGAATGTGAATGTTTCTTTTAACTAGAGGAAAACTCCAAACAAAACCTAAAGCATATAACTTTATTTGGATATATTCCTTACAATATATCTCTTAGAGAAGAATTTATCTTCTCTAAGAATTATTCCTCTCTAAGAAGAGAAGAATATATCTTCTCTAAGAACTCCTGGGTGTTAATTGAAGAGATTACAGCCCCTACAGTGTTTGATATACCTTTAAGCACTAGAGAAGTTACAGAAAACCAGAAGATTCTTTAAGTTTTGTTAAAAAAAAAAAAAAGTAAACAAACAAAGGGGATGTGATGGTTAAGTATTGGATAATTAGCCTGATGCCTCTTTTCCAAGTAGTGGAAGAAAGATGTAGAATTCTATATTAATAAACAAACAAAAAAAATTCAAATAAATGAATAAATAATAATAATAATAATAAAATAAATTCAGATTTGAGACTCTGAGTACAATTTTGGTCAAGCTAAATAACTGTATAGATTCAATACATTTTTGAAAGGGCTATGTGCCTTGATAGCATGTTGGATTTATAAAAATAGAGTCCATTCTATCAATTAAGCACATGCTCAGTGGAAAAAAATCATAGATCACAAGCTTGTGTGAGGTTTGGCAGAGATTAGTATCTTGTTATTCAGCATACTCAGAATGTAAAATCTGTTCCCGTTTGAGTTTGTGGGCAACACAAATTTTGCTGAGAACTGGAAAATCCTATAAAGCACCGTGGGTTGCTGTGTAAGATGAGCCCAATCACAGAAAATGCATTTTCAACATAGTGGAATACAGAGTTGTACATGGGTTCAAATAAGGCTGCAATGTACACAGAGTGGAGCAGAAGGGCTATTTCTTCCAATGCAATTTCTAACGTATTTGGTGCAAACTCTTGATGTGATGCACTAGCAAAAGCTGGATGGTACAATCATTGGATATGAAAGCAGGAAAGGAAAAATATTAAGTCCTTTCACCTAGTTGATTAAAAAAAAAAAGTGTTTTAATTCTAAGAAGGTACAAAGAGCTCAAGAGCTCTTACACTAAGCCAAAAAAGGCATAACAAGACTCAGTGTCTGTAAGTAAGAGCCAAATATGTAATGGAAATAAACTGCAATTTTAAAGGTATATCAGACTAACTGTTGAAATGAACTACCCAAGGAGGGGATGGCTTTAAACAAAAAATGTGTGCCCTTTCTGGATGATGTATTTTATACAAACAAGGTTTTGGAACCAACAGAGATGGTTAAAAATTAATAAAAGACAGGCTGAAGAATATTGCCATTGTGTTGGGACTGTTCTCTTAAACCAGTAAGCAAATGTAGCCTATCACAGTGAAGTTACAGTCTAACAGGGGGACCTTAGGTAGTAATCACAGGTACTACTATTCTCCATCATTGTTCAGGCTGATGAAAGGTTCTGCGTTCTCATCTGGAAGACCCTACAGGATATGCAATTGACTGAGAAAGCATTCACCTTGCATTGAAAAAAGTAAACTGAATTTGATCTCTTAGTAAATCATTCTCTTAAAAAAAATCCATCCTACAGAGCATAGTTTGGGGGGCAACTTCTACTTTAATCATCCCTTTCAGTTTTCTTTTTTTTTTTTTTTTTCACATAGAGAGTTAAGACTAATTCTACTGAAGTGAATGAATCAATTATTTTAAAAGTCCAGACCTTGGATTAGGTTATTATTTTCTGCTTCTTGCTTCATTTTGCATGGTTCTGTTAAGTAGTACTTCAGCACAAGAGTTACAATTTTGTGATGCTGTCTAGCGAGGTACTTTCCCACTTCATTTGAAATCTATATTTAAACTGATGGCTGCTCTAATTGAAGGGAGTGGAATTATTTTTGGGAGTCACCACAGGTAAGTGCCTACTCATTTCATTAAATGCTTCTGTCATTATTAAGTGATACCTTTTCATCACCTGATGTGTTGCTGTTCCAGTAGTATGTTCAGCTTTTCCATCAACTATTTGAATATAAACAATAGAGGCTTGCTTTCAATGTTATTTTTGGCATCTCTGGCATACTACTGGAACATCAAGGTCTGTCTCTAGCTCATTACCCCAACTTCTATTTCTCACTTGGTTGGAGTTCAAGAAAATGTTTGCAAGTTTTCTACTATTTCACATGGCATGCATGAAGTCAGATGCCCCAAATATTTATGAAAATATGGCCAAAAGACATCTTCAAAGGAACCTCTTTCAGGAAAGGTCTGCAAACACACCCTAAGAATTTTAGACATAAACAACCTGAATGCAAGTTCAGCTAAAACCAAAAGACAAATGCCCCATTGACGTTATGGTGGTGCACAACTGAAGACACATCTCCATTTCTTCCTCTAACTTCATCCAGTACCAAACACAGTCAGTACCATCTGCCTATTAGAGTGGGAACTGCTTTTTCAACTTCCAAATAAGCAACTACTTTGTCACTTGACAAGCCAAGTCACTTGAACCTCACTTGTAAATGGGGATAATAATATTAACTTTAAAAATTTGCTATTATTTATTAATACATATATTAAAAACAAAGCAAAACAAAAAACCACCACCACCAACAAAAAATGGATGAAATTCCAGACTATTGCTATTACTTTTTGCTGTTATGCATACAGAAAGTTGGAAAGCTAAAGGAGATCTGTTAAAACTGGAAACAGAAAAGCTACAGAGTGCTTGTGATTAATTTGTGTTAATACAGCAATGCCGTAGTTGAGACTTAAGTCCAAGCCACTCTCTGTTGTGAGAAGAAAGAAGACAGAAACATCATCCTTCTCTCCACTGAATGAAACCAGACATTGAAGCTTTACTTTGGCTCATTAAATTAAAATACAGTTAGGTCTTGGCTGAGAAATTAGGAGCCATCTTAGGATATTTAGTAGAGATAAATGCCTTTACGATACTCATTACTGTGCTGTCTGATTCCAAGAAGCCCCTTCCAATAACATATCAATGCTTATTCAGAGTTTGTCGCAACCTGGCTGGAGTCCTCCCTGAGGGGCCATCATACAGCTGGGGTATTCTTGTGCTCCTGGGCTTTAGGCTTCCTTGAGGGTCAAATCTCTGTTTCTCAGGTGTATATCTTGCCACAGGTTCTTCCTCTCCCTGGTCTGCAGACTCTTGGACAACATATCATTTTTCCTCAAGGGCTATATGATATTTAGTAACACAATACTTCCATTTATTATGTGGAGAGATTAGCTGGGGATGAAAAAAGGCATGCAGAAGACACTGGAAGAATTTATTTAAGGAAAAACATCTTCTTCATCATAAGATGTATGCTTCCACTAATTGTTCCATATATTAAGAAATAAAACTCATCAATCATTTTAAAAATTGGTCATTGGTTATGCAAAATACCCTTAGCAAATACAAGCTTAGTATGTCAATTGAGTTGATTTTAAGAGAGCTGATCCAAAATAATAACCTCCAATTCAGGGAGGTTCCTTTTGGAAGCCATCTGGGAAATAGCTACATTCTCACTGAAACTTTGAGCAAATTGTCACAGATTTTTTTTTTTTTTTTTTTTCTATTTTTCTCTGCATATGGTTGTTCCAAAAGCAGGAACTGTAGATTGAGGATTAATTTTGTGGAAAAGAGGTGTGAGAATACTGATACACATGTCCAAACAATGTTGCTCTTGGCATATTGGGGACAGTTATGTTTCTGACTTAGACCTACTTGACAGTAGGGAAAAAAGAAACAAACCATAAAACAAAACAAAACAAAACAAAACCCTGACCTTTAACACTTAGGAATTCTAAATTATATACAATTGGATGGTGATTTAGCTTAAACATTTTGACTGGTGGGTTTCTATTGCTTTTATTGACATCTTTGAAGGCCTTCACTGATGAGATACAGCAGCCGATTATGAGGAAGCACAAGTTCACCATCCAGACCTGAGGCCAAGCCTGGTCTCAAACCTGGTTCTAAATTTTAGGGATTGAGCTAAATAACAGCTTGTAAAATATAACTCATACTTGGGTATGTGTGTCTGAAGGAACTGTTGTTGTAATATAAATTTCATAAAATGGGGAAAAAGTGACATTCCCCTTTTCCTGATTCAAGAGTGTACACCTGGAAAAGAAGGTTGGCATAATGACTATAAAGTGAGATGAAAGACATTTCCTATCTTCTTATCTGAATTTTGACGATAGATACATTTGGAGGTACTTGGAGGAAAAGGTTTTGAGGAGAGGCACATGATTCTGATGATGGCCACTACAAAAGACACAGTCTGTGATAAATCAGTGAGGATGTATGGCTATGACTGCAAGAGGGAGTATTTCCATTCCTTCATGTCAACTGAAAAATTAAGATTGCTGTATTTTCAGTGAAGTAAATGCAAATGGTTACAGATTATGCATAACAAGAGTTGGTATCACACTAGCAGACACAACTCTCCTTCTCTATGTTAGAAAGGAAGACTATATGAAAGCTAAAAAAAATCTTCCTCTCTTTTAAGCGGGACTGACAGCTTGCTAGACACATAGTTAGGGAGGCCTTTGTTGCACACGTTTTGTGCCATGCAAATAAAAACATTTCACTGAAATAAAAGCAGTTCTAGGGCAACTCTGCTCCATTTGAGCTTTCAAGTTACGGAGTAAACTTATTCTTAGCTTCCCCAGAAAACACACTGCCACAGAACTTAATTAATTCTTGTCTGCAAAAATCATGAACTGCAGCCCTAAAATCAAGTTATAGACCAAGATATTTTACTTACATTACACCTTCAGCCAATGCCCTTTCAAATATGTTGTCAGTGGTTGTTCACAGTGAGTTGCGTACCCATACAGATCTTCCAGACTTCACATTTCAGTTTAGGGAATAAACATGATTTCCCTAGCTAGCTAAATTTCCTGGCACCACCTAAATGTCCTAAATTCTCATTCCTTTATAAACAAAGTAAACCAACTACAGATCACCATGGCTTTTCTGTATGGCTTTAAAATTTTCTGGTTCATCATTAGAATATTAGCCATTACAATACAGATACAACTTTCTTTCATTATATAAAAATACAAGACCTTAGTTTGAGCTCTTCATGCACTTATCAGAACTCTAAAACTGAATTGCTGTCATGGCCAATGTGTAATTTATGATCTAATCAACTATAATTGAAAATAATTATTAATATAGACAAATATAACAAATGCTTCAGGAGGTTTGGGGCATGTTTTACCCAGCTTTTTACAATATTGTCAGCAAACATTGACAGTATACCATGAATACCCAATGCAGATCAAATTGAGAAGGAAATTTAATCTTAATTTCTGACATATGATGACCCCAATTGAACTTATAGATGTCTGCTATATTACATATATTGCTATATGTAACAATAGAAAGTCAGTATTTCTTTGCCTTCTAGAAAGCAACAAGATTTGCTGTTCTGCAAATCACCAAATTTAGGACAATCAGTATCCTTGTTTATTCATTTTGTCTTCACAGACACTATTTTTCTCTCATATGGGTTATGATGATGTCAGAGAACAGATTTTTGAAGAGATAAAAGGAAAACAGTAGCCATTATCTATTATAGGAAACAGACTTACTCAATACTCATTATAAACACACACTTCCTAAGTTCTATTTGCTTGACATCAACATTGAGGAGCTAAAATAAATCAGGACACCCCCCAACACTAACTTTTTTTCTGCTATTCTTTGCCTCTGTGCTATATCAGTGCATCGGAGGTAAATCTCTTGCTACCTGTACTTTCAAACACAGTAGCAGAAGGCTGAGTCTTGTGGACTTCTTAACTACTAATGGAAAGACGTGTTTCATTATCTATCCAAGGAGTGAAATCTCTTTGCAAAGGTCAGAACGGATCGGGCAATTTACATGACTGCTACACTGTTCTATTTAAAAAGGTTTTCAATATTTATCACTACCATTGCTTTGCTACTACTGCAGGTTTTGCAGTAGTGCAAAGACAGATGGTTTTATGCTATCTTAAACCATTTCTAAAAATCTGGATCTTGAATCCCAAACTGGCAGACAAGTTTACTGCATCATTACATGCACTGCAAAACTGTCCTGCCAGGACAGTCTCAATCATTGTCTCCCTTCATGCTATTTAACATATGCTGCCTCTGTAAAAAGTTTACCAGGGTAAAGATTGACTGATCATGTGGATATTTCAACAAGCCTTGAAAAGCCCCCAAACAGTATGATGAAAAGGATGATGTATTGCCTGTGCAAAACAAAGCAGTAAACTCAGGGGGAATTTGATGAGATGGTTGTATGATACATGCCCCAGCAGTGCAACAGGAAAATAGAAAAATGAGAGGAAATTGTAGAGGGCATGAAAGAAGGAAACTGTTTTTATGCTAAATGTGGATCAGTCTGCAAACTACCTGAAAATAGCAGTGATAAAATGTCTCAGAGCACAAGACAAGAACAGCATTTGCCAGGACTCAAAATCAAACCTGTGATAGGTATTTTACAGCAATGAGTGATTTTGTACAAATACAAGAAACTTTCTTCACTATAGATATTTCACAAAAAGTGTCGTGTAGCAGATGAGGAAAATATGAAACTTCCAATTGGAGAAACAATGAGAGAGGCAATTAAACAACAATTCTGGAAGTAAAAGCATTTTTCCAATCACTTCCCAGCTCTCTGGATAAAATTCATGTAACAGAAATGCCCCTTGATGGCATACCACAGTATGAAGACTGAAGAAAATCTAATAGTAATTAGGTACTTCACTTAGTTTGGAGTGACTGTAGTTTCTTGACAAGGAGGGAAATATTGCAGCTCTTTGTGATGAAGAGATTTATTTCCTGCTGATTTGAGATTTTATTTTTTTTTCTTGGATGAATGCCCTTTGAATTTCTAAAACAATGTACCAAGGATAAAAACAGATAAAGGATTAATTATGGCAAGATACCAAAGAGAAGAAACTTAGATAATTAAAAAAAGATTTTATTAAAAAAAATATGAATATTTAAGACATGATTCTCTTCTTCAAGGAATGAATTTATTCTTTCCAATCAAAAGGATAATAATGAATAAGCTGGCAAAACATTAGAACTAAATTGGAGACCCAACTAGAAAATAATTAATATATACAGAAATTCATGAACTGTAAAATCTCCAGAATGGAAGAATATTCAGATGAGATTTCACTGTAAGAAGAGAAATGTTATTTGAATAGATAAAGAAGCTGCAGTCTTTAGTATGCCAAAGCATTCACACATTCTAGCAGGAAATCAGTTTCCTTCAGCAGTCTGCTTGGCATAATTTTCTTTAACTGTTTTGTTTGGTTATATTTTAACAAAAAATATTAAAATACCAATATAAAAATAATCTCTAGCAGAGTTTTAATATTAATTTAAGGAAGTTCTAGTCATAAAATACACATATTGTAAAATAGTGGAGCAGCCAAATCTTTGCTGTCCTATGTTGCTGAATTAGTTGCAGTACAAATAAGAGAAGTAGACCGGTGAATTAATATGAAAAGAAAGAGCTCCAAGACTTGAGGAATTAAAGAACAAATCTCTGTGTAAAATGTACAGAGTTTTTTGATAAGTCAGTTTGAGAAATGCAGATTTTAAGGAGAAATTGGTGACTTACCTTGAACTAAGTTTATGGTGCTTTACCATGTTTGGCATCATATATCTCAAGAGCTCTCTGTTCAAGTATGTGATGCTGTTTATGAAATACAGATCACCAACTGCCTATTAAAGCTTTCCCGTCAGTGTTTGCTGTACATCTTCCTTATTCACCACTTTTTTTCCACATATCCATTTTTCTTTTGCATGTCAGTTGTCTCCTTCCCTGTTCTTTTCCAAGTAGTATCAACACTTAATCTTTAATTCTGTTGTTACACCTACCACTTTCCCTCTATTATTTTCTGGGTTTTTAAAATCAAATTAAATGTAAACATGAAAAAAAATTGAAAAAATAAAATTAAATAAACTATTTTAAGATATTTTCATGTCACATTGTTCAGGTACTTAGAACATAAGTTTTTCTTTGAGATTTAAGCATCAGATGGTTGGTTCAGGCCTCTAGGTGATGTGAATTTGTAGACTAAGGTGGGGAGAAGACAGTTACTTCACACTGGAACAGTTCTTCACAGAAATCTGGAAAACTTGGATTATCTGAGTACCTATGGAAATCTTAGTGTTTGTTATCACGACCTCTATGTTGACTTTACTGAAGTACTAAATCCTCTGGAATACTACCTGCCTCCTCCATTCCCTGAAATACAGACTGTCACTGACTGAAACTGTTTGAGGTAATTTGAGGATGGAATAAAGCATTAAAGATTCTTTTGTCCTAAAAAATGAATATCTCTTTCTATCCATCATTTCCCCATAACACTGATAAAAATAAGTATTCTAAATATTGTGCACTGGTAGTTTGAATAAAATAGTGAGATTTGCTACACTTAAACATCTGACAGCATTGAAATGCACAAAGAAAACAGCCTGACACATCAACAGATGTACACCAAGGCTGAAATATTCTAGATATACTGAATTTACTGAGCATAACATTTATCTTTACATCTGCTATTATATCCACAACATTTTCCAATTCACTGCCTGTACAAAGCAGTTTAATCTCACAGCTGCAGTGGTGAGTTGTTCTAGATTTCTGAGTGACAAGCAACTTGCTTAGAGTTACTACTGGGCTGGTGAGTGAATGCAAGTCAGCAGAAAAGCTGGAGGAACAGTGATAGGTGAGCTGTAAAAGCAATATGCATTTTTTTTGAATATCTTACAAGCTGGTAGGTACACATCCGCAGAAAACATTTTCATGGTTAGTTGCAAAAGGCTGTATTTAAGCATTCTCAGCATGAAATTCTTCAAGAGGACCTGAATACTGGCACAAATTCCCAACAAGCATTTTTAAAAAACAAACAAACTTTTTTTTATACTTGGGATTTTTGTGGATGAGTCAATCTGAAAGCTAAAAACAATTAAATGAATATTTCCTTATTACTTTTCTCCCTGCCTCCAGTTCATTGCTAACAGAAGTTTGATTCAGGAACCAATGTAGAGATTAAAAGCAAAGGCTGGATTTAGATTGCAGGAATTTAAGCTGTAGTAGAACCACATTAATTTGTCTTAATAGCTACAAAATTTATGACAAGTTGGCACCTTTGCTTTAAAAGGCTGTTTCGTAGTTAAATAGCAAAACATCGAGGCTGGTGTTTGGAGCAGGGTACGTTCTGTCAGCTGCTGAAACCCTAAAGGTCACTTGAAAGGTAGCACTGAAGAAAATTGCACAATCTTACAGGGCAGTTTTCCCTTGCATACAAAGGGGGATAACAACATGCATGAACATGCAGGAGCCAATCCATGATAATTAAGAAGGAAGAGGCAGGTATTTGTTCGTTTCTTTGCCTCATGGCCAGGCAGTAGGAACAGTGAAAAACAAAACAAAAACACCCCCTAAAATATCAAAAACAAACAAACAAACAAACAAGAACACATAAGAAAACCCAACAGCTTCCATGCATAGTTGTTAAGGTTCAGCCAGCTTTCCAGTTTCTCTATGGTGGTGCTTTGTTCTGTGCCCCATGTTTGTGTTTTTCATGGTTCTGCTGCTCTGTTCCTCAGCCCCTTCTGTTCTTACTCTTTTCCTTTCCTTCCAGGTGCCCTTGCCTGAATTCCTTGGTCACCAAGAACAGTGCATGCTACTGACCCAGTGCAGCTTATTGGCATGGAGGCCCAAGCGTTCATCACCAGATTTGTTGGTGCAGTAAAATGTGAATCTTGCTGATCAATGCTTGTAGCTGCATATAGAATCATAGAATCATAGGATATCCTGAGTTGGAAGGGACCCACAAGGATAATCAAGTCCAGCTCCAGGATCCACACAGGACCACCCAAAAATCAGACTGTATGTTTGAGATCATTGTTCAGACTTCTTGAATTCTGTCAGGCTCAGTGCTGTGACCACTTCGCTGGGGAGCCTGTTCCAGTGCCCAACCACCCCCTCAGTGAAGAACCTGTTCTGATACCCAGTCTGAACCTCCCCTGTCACAGCTTCATGCCATTCCCCTGGCCACCTGCCCCTTCACTCCCTCTCACAAGAAAACTGTAGGCTGCAATAAGCTTGCACCTCAGTCTCTTCTTGTCTGAACAAACCAAGTAACTTCAGCCACTTCTCATATGTCTTGTCCTCTAGATCCTTCACCATTGCTGAAGCCCTCCTTTGGACGCTCCCTAATAGTTTTATGTCCTTTTTATACTATGGTGCCCAAATCTGTACACAGTACTTGAGGTGAGGCCACACCAGCACAGAGTGGGACAATCATTACCCTTAACCAGCTAGCAGTGCCATGCTTGATGCAGCTCAGAATACGGTTGGTCCTTTTGGCTGCCAGGTCACACTGTTGGCTCATATTGAACTAGCCATTGACCAAAACACCCAGATCTCTTTCTATGGGGCAGGTCTCCAGCCTCTCATCCCCCAGTCTGTACTTATATCCAGGGCTGCCCCTTCTCAGGTACAGAATCCAACACTTACTCTTGAAACTTCATATTGTTAGTAATTGCCCAGCTCTCTCATTTGTGAAGATCTCTTTATCCTAAATGGAGAAAATAGCTCCTCCCAATGTAGTGTCATCTGTAAACTTACGCACCATACCTTCAAATCCTACATCCAAGTCATTTATGAAAACTCATCAACTAACTGTTCATTCATTTTATTATGTATTTTTCTAGCTGTATGATGGATATTTTGTCCAGAAGGATACTGTGAGAAAGAGTATCAAAAGCTTTACTGAAGACGAAAAGGATTACATCAATGGGCTTTGCTTGGTCAACTAGGCGGGTGACCTTGTCATAAAAGAAAATTAAGTTTGTTACGACCTTTTCCTCATGAGCCAATGTTGGCTGTGACCAATGACCGCATTATCCTTTAGGTGTTTTTCAATAACCCCCGGAATAATTTTCTCCATAATTTCACCAGGCACTGAAGTGAGACTGACAGGGTCTTCTTGCTATTATTTTTGGACACCATTTTTTTAAAAAAAACAACCAACCAACCAACCAAAAAACCAAGAACACCAATAACCAAAAAATGTACCCCAGATGAGATACTGTTACAATGCATGAATTCTCTCTCTCACTGCTCAGTGAAAATAGTTTATTTTACAGGTGTGCTGCAAGGAGAAGGAATGCACTAACTGCATTTCATTGTTGAATGCATAGACTAAGACAGTACTACAGCAAGCTCATAGTGTTGCAACCAGAAAAAAATAAAAAGGAAATTTTACATGAACTACCCTCTTAAATAAGTGGAAAAAAATCTCTAACATCAATTTTGTATTTAGCAATGCAGCCAAGAGATGAAATGTAATGATCAGGCAACAAATTATTTATAAAAAATGATCTAGAAAGGAAGGCAGGTCAGCCATCTAAATTATAAGAACTTGACCATAGCCACATGGCACAGAGCAGCATTAAGAAGAGGTACTTGAGCTCAGACATGGGAAGCAAGGTTAGCAAAGCCTAACCAGCTCCGCTAATGATGCCACTGACATCCTTAGCGAGGCATCCTGCCCAGTGCCATTAGCTCTGCTGAAGTGCATTGTGTGAACCACGCCATTTTCTTTTCCCAGCTCTGCATCCCTAGTGGGAAAACATAGATTTTCTGGATTTCTTCATGATAGAGGTTGGAATCCAGAGAGGCACAAAGTGACAGTGACACGGTAACCAAGATGGAAAGGTGGTACCCAGCTATATTCCTACAATTCAGCCACAGCTGCTGAGCTTCCCCACACTTCCTTTCTGCTGTCTCCATGCATATCTGATGACTGGAGTTTTCACTGCTGATATTACCTTACCACCTCTCCTTAAACAAGGGAGTACACAGCTGGTACAACTTTCAGTGTGGTCATTAGGGCAGAAGTGGCTCAGAGATTTCATTGCTGTCATGAATTTCAAGGCTTTAAAAGACAGCCTGTTTCATCCAGATGAGTATTCAAGTGGAGATGATGCTAAAGTTTCTGATAGGAGAAATAACCTTACAAAACTTTTCATTGTCACTGTCATTTGATATTTCCTATGGGTGGAATAAATGTTTTTCAAATATAGTGATCTAATGTGGAATAAGTTCACCTTCCATCTCATTTCATGATTAAATTTATTAGTTATTTTAGCAATTATGTTATTTCGGCAAGTTAATGAGCATTAGAATCACCTCTGAGAAATAATGCATCCATGTGAGCATTAGGTGAAACAGCTGACAGAGAATAAAATCTGTAAAAGCCATTGAAGGAATAAACCCGAGACTTTCAACTACCATTTTCCTTCAACACTACTTAAATGGGATGTTGGGTATAATTAACTTAAACTAAAGAGATCTGACCATGAATTCTAGGGTGTTACAGATGATTGTATGTGGATTAGTTTTAAATCCTAGAACTAATGAATGGATTTTTCACAGCCCAACTTTTAACCTTTTAAATTAACTTGGATAATCTGAAGATTACCTAAACCCATATTCAACTGTCCACCTTTATACACTTTTTCATTGTATTGCTTTCCAGACCTTTCCAGAAAAAAAGAAAGGTTTACAAATGCTTTGCAATTCTTTAATTACATGTCAGAGATCTAAGACGCTATTACCTGAAACAAGAAGCAAGTACCAATGCACACCATGCCTTTTCTCTATGCAGTTTTCTAACACATCTGCAAAAAAACTAGTTTAAGGGTCACAGAGGATCTCAGTGGTTGCAATGGTATTTAGGAGTAGTGAAGTGCATCTTCTTTAGTGCTTCAACAAAGTTATTTTTGGCACTATTAACCTCCCTACAATTCTATGAAATTTTAGTGTCTAAAAGCCAGATCTGCTTTTCAGAATATATGGTGGGTAATCTATCTACTGTAGAAATCACTCAAAATGCAAAGAGTAACCCAAGGTAATCCAGATTATTTCTAAGTGTGATAAATTACAGACCTCAAAACATTGTTTTATGAGTGTCCTATTTGTCCACATTTAAACTATGAAACCAGGAAAAAAAAAAGGAAAAAAAAAAGGTAGATAATGGCTTGAGTGAGTAATATTAGAAATAGCTAAGAAACTTTTATTAAAATATAGCATACCATTCTGCTATTTGGTCTTTTTTTTTTTTTTTTTTTTTTTTTTGTATTCCACAAAGATGAATCATGGATGGACCCTTGGACACTTGGACTATACTGAATTGGAAAGAAGGAAAAGGAATAGACCTATGAACAAGTAGAAAAAATGTTCTTGGCTCAGAACAAATTATTCTATTGGGCAAAAATGTATTTCTTTAGTGGGAAAAAAAAATCTTAATAAATGAACATATTAACATATAGTATAGAGACCAAAGTGTATGTACCTAACAGCACAGGTATATTCAATATAAACTATTAGCTAAGAAGTGTACTAGTGTATTTGGGGTTTGTGTTTTGTTCAGTTCATAACTGGGAGAATTAGGCCCACATTGCAACAAAGACACAGTGTCACAAATTTTAAGTTAGTTTGCACTTAACATTTTGTAGAAGTCATTTATACTGTCTTGTCCAGCTTCTTCAAAAAATTACATGGGAAAAATGATAAAGAGAAAATTAGACAATAACTTCACCTTAAAATAATTCATTACATTTTTCTGAGAACATTGCCAGTTCTTTCTTCTTCACTGCTGTACCAAGATTTGCTATAGCTTATTAAATCTTCTGACTTTTTTTCATTTTTATTTCATTGGGGAATAGAAAAGGAAAGTGCTCAACTGTAGAGTAGTCTTACTAAGAGGTAAAAAATAAGTAAAATTTGGGCCTTCTTAATACAAAATAAAACAGTTTGAGAAGCTGTATTCGAAGTTTGTGTCACTCTATTTCTCCCACAGCTTTTCCAATCACTCAGCTTCTGTACTTCTAGACTTGGATCAGTCCTAGCCACTAATACACTTTTTGGTCTTCTGGTTGGGTGCTATTCTTTCTCATGAGCTCTGTATTCTCTTCTCATAATAAAGGAGATGAATTATCACACAGTTCATTAGCCTTTGCATGTCTTTTATAATCTCTGATTCTCACCCTGTAATGTCAGGAAGTCAAATTTAGCTACTGTCTTAATCAATGCAACTTTCAATCTTTTTACTTTATTTTATTTTATTTTATTTTATTTTATTTTATTTTATTTTACTTTATTTTTAATTTTTTAATTATAGGGAAACCCTACAATACCTATTCTATTCCTGGACTTTTTTAAATAACTATATGTATTATGGTAAAAATTTCATACAGTTTGGATTTTCCAACTGGGAAGAAGGATCAAAAGATGATTTTGTTGATCAGCAAGCTTTTTCATATAACCATGAGGCAGCTGAAAACCTCTGAAAAGAAAACAACAAACACCTACGAGGACTGGTAAAATTCTGAACACTGAAGAAAGCAGTAGATAGGAAGAAGTAACTAAAACAGTGATAGGATATGGTATCTTACTATCAGACTGAATAAGATTAAAATATTCTGTTATGGTGGAAGGTTGACTGTAATCTCACTCAACTGCTTCAATTGCTAGTGGAGCACAGCCTGACATTTTGGTAGCTGAAAATCACTGTGACAGATTTGTAAGTTCATGTAGTCATTGAGGAAGTCTTTTTGGAAAGTGGTGTACATTCATGGGAAAGGAAACAGGCTTGTCTGTAAAAGAAATATATGAGTTTATTCCTGTTGCATTTAAATGAGGTGTTTATAAACTAGTCACTCTATTGCAGATTAAATAGAATTTTATTATGGCATCTAAATCTGAGGATCAGTAACTGTCATGGTGAATGTTATGGCAATGTTACTAATATGTCAGATTTAATATCAGAATAAGCAATCAGACTGCAACACTAGGAGTCATTAGTGTTACAGACTATGCTGCAGGAAACCTCTGAATCTAATTCAGGAATCTATTTAGAAACAATACTATCCCGAGAGATATTTTTGAAACCACTAAAATTTTTGTAAAACATATTATGCAAGTAAGAGACCATATTTTAAGATAAAAAAAGACCTGAGAGAACCATTTCAGAGCCTCCATCAAAATAACATACCTAACAGAGGGTTACTACTAAATCCTTCTAGGAACATATTTCCCCTTACAGCTAAATTTAGATCATTCCTGGACCTTGGTGAAAAAATTTAGCTGCTTCAGTAAATACTGAAGGAAACAAGGAAACTGTCCACTGAAGACTTGTGTGGATCCAGACAGTTTCCTTGTTTCCCAGTGAATGTCATACTATTATTTTGTGACCCAGGAGACAATCTAAATTATTTAATTAAGACAATTTGTTTTATTTCCTTATAGGAAATTTTCCAAGGCCTACTTGTTAGACCAGACCTCCTGTATTTTAGTGGCTGGTAAAGGCCTTCTTCCACCAACAGATAAGATACTGCCTTCCCCACTTTGGTGTCTTACTGCCATGTTTCGGCTTGAAATTTTGTCAGTCTGAAATTTGTCTGAAACACGTCTCACCATTTATTAAGATGCAAATGAAAAACAGATGGTGCAAAAATCTAAATAAAGTGTGTATGTCTAGTTTGCTGCTGGTGGCTGAGACACAGCAGGCATAAATGATTGGTTTGGGGTGACTGCTCCCAGTGTATTCCTTCTAGGCACACCTTAATACCATGCAAATAAATGGGGACAATGAACTCATGTTGAGTGGTGTCAGGACTATAGTGCTATAGCAACTTTTAAGATAGGTCACTTATGCAACTACAATGCATATTATCTACAGCACAGAAACAGATGAAGCCATTCAAAATGGAACAAACAATCTTTTGAATAAGTTCCTTCTCAGTGGCAGCTAACAGTGTTTTAGCTGTTCCCTGAAATATGCAGATGGAGAGTTCATTATTGTACCTATCAGAAAGGGTTTATGTAATGATAAGATATCAATCAGCTGGTGGTTCTGAGATTTAAATAATGAGAGCATTTCTTCTAAAAGAAATACAAAAAAAGCCTACAGTCAAATGTCTGTCTTAATGTGAAAATGTGACATTACTTCCCATAATGTATTTCTCTTTTTCCTTTTCATTTAACACATTTATTTATTTATTTTTTTCCTTATCGTTTGTGATAACGGGATTTCAGCAAATTATTCACAAGGAATAACTTAGACCATGAATTGATACTTCAATATAAAGTACTGATAAAAATATTAACTTCTCGTCACATTTATTCATTGCTTATTTGAGAATATCTTCACTTTATTTTACTTTATCTTGATAAGCAGAACAGGGACTTTTTCTGGTAAAGAAAACTGCAGTGCAATATAGGCTTACTCTATGTGCTATAGAAGATCTACTTAATCCTATGGATTAAAACAGGCTATAGTAGTGCAAAGACTTTGTGCTGAGCCTTTGAACTGAGATAAATGTCATCCTACAGAGCTGTACAGTTTAAAGCCTATTTACATGGACAGGTCAACTCCTGTGAGACAATGAACACTGCCCAGGCCTGGCGCAGTTCTGCTTCCCAATGTGCAAAGATGCATTAGTGCATTAGTGCATCAGTGCCATGATTTACTAGGAACAATTACCCTGGTGTCCTATCAGGCTTTATCATTTCAGGCACAGCAACATACACCAGGAAATTTCTATCTAGTTCACATTCTAGGAACTTTCACATTCCTTACTTTTCCCAGGTCCTCCAGAAATCTGAACAAACTTTTTCTAGGCTCTAGGAAACCTCTGGTACTTCTGTCATAAGAGACAATTGTAGGTCAGGAGAGGACATGGGAGTGTGTTAACGAGAGTGAAAACTAGGTCAGCTGTTGAGGGAGATGGTTGACTTGATCTCTTCCCAAACAAGGGACACAAGCCACTTCTGTTGTCTGTCAGGCACTCTGAAAATACAGCAGACTTTGAAGCACACCAGTCTCTTGGAGACATTGTCATTCATCTGGCCAGAGATGAGAGTTTTAGTTTCAATGTTTTTGTCAGACCATGAATTGTTTTGTTCTGATTTTCACCCCACTGTCTTTCCTAAGTGAAACAAGCATCAGATAAAAATTGAAGCTGTTTTCAACTGTCAAACAATGAGTGAGTTTTGAATTAGACACAATTAGTTTACCTGTCCTTACAAGGAATGGTTTGTAGATTATCTGCCCCAACCAAGATAATCTGGCCAGAATGGATATTTATACAGCTGCTTCTTGTCAAAATATGGGTGAATGTTCATACTATTTTTTTCAGTGTTTTGCATTTCGAGCCATGGGCAGAAGTTGGCCATGTTAGATAAAACAATGTAAAATCTAAAGTCTCGTGACCTGGCATGGTAACATCTATTCATTTATTTATTTATTTATTTATTTATTTATTTATTTAGGTCAGTTCTCTCTTCCTATTAATTTAGGAGACATTTATTCTCGTTTTTATTTTTTACTCTGTTTGTATTTGGAAGAAAATTATGACATTCTCAGTTTCTACTTCAGGTATGCTTTTGGGTTTCTATTTGCAGACTCTATAACACTTTGTTTTATGATATACAATCCAAGGTGCTCTCAGCACTCTGATTTCACTGTCTATGCCATTATAATTTTATAGGGCAGCAGCAGATTTCATTGGTGTCCTTGGTGATCTTAACATGTTCTGTTCCCCTCTTGACCCTTTGAAGCAGCTATATTTGAAATAAAATAGTACTAGATATAACACAGTACAGGTGAAATGGTTCCGCTCTTCCTTTGGTAGGGAAAACTTGTGTAACTAAGACATGCCACCTTAACAAAATACAGAAGTTGTGAAAAGGTCACTCTAATTACTGAGGTTTAACTTTTGGTCTTATTCAATTACTTTTAAATGGTGTTATCACATGTTTTTAATGTCAGATAAGACTTGTGCAAATAGTCTATTCAAAAAGACAAACTAAATTAAAGCCTTTACAGTCTCTCTTTCTCTCTCTCTTTTTTATTTTATTTTTTTTCAGAACTAGTAGATGAATACATTGGAAGGAATGGAAGCAAAATGGGATTATTCTCTCAGCAAGATTTTGCAGAATGACTTACACAAAACAATTTTCAGACATTTTAAAGCTTAAAGGAAAAACAAACAAACAAACAAAAAAAACAATTTAAGAACAACAAGACTCTGGCAACCTGCTACAGGCTTGTATGAATGCTAGAAGAACATGAAATGAAAAAGCTCTGGAGCTGTTGATACCCACAGAAGACCTGAAGACCACTAATCAGTGAGGTCTTGTTGCAGAGAATACTGCAATAAGGAAGTGAAAGAACAGCCACCAGCTACAAAGGATGGGACAGAGGCTGAGAGATAAAATGTGACCTGAAGAGTGAAAAGTTAGTGGAAGGAGACAGTTTCAGGTAACACACTAAGCTTTACTTGGTTTTGGAAGAGCAGACCTTGCTATACCCATGACTACTGCAATTGCCATAGCATCCAGCTGCCTCCAGCTTCTCTGCCTCCATGGAGCTGTCAGCTGGCCAGTTAAGCAGCAACTGAACACTACAATATTCTGAAAAATGAAAAGAGGGTGCAGCACAAATGATGAGAAGAAAACTGTACCAATGAATAAGTCTTGGCTTCACTTCTTCAGTCTAGTTCTCAAACAAAAGATAAAATCTGCTTGGGCTACCCTGATTTCTGCCACAGAAGTTACTGAGGTAGATGGGCTCCCCTCTCATGGGCTTGTAGATGGGCTTGTAGATAGGTAATTTTGCTTTCTGAATATGTCTTGCAGATCTGATTTCTTGGAGAAACCAGATAGGTCAAAAGCTCAGAGGTTTAAAAGAAAAATATATATATATATATTAGTTCTTGTTTTAACTAGAAGAGCTGTGGAACATTTCTGCCATTATCAGAAACACTTCAAAGAGTAAAATATAAACAGAATGACTGACAGATCTGAGGTCAGAGCGATAGGCAATATTAAATCCTGGAAGAGTTTTAACCAGGCTAATGCTACTATACAACGGTGTTGTGGAAGCACTTTTGGAAGAGAAGGAAAAGTGTCCAGATGTTGTATCTTTGTATGATAATTCATGTGTGACTCATGCAGAGGAAAGCACATTTTAATATTCAACTGCTACTGTAGCAGGAGGGCTTCTACTATGACAATATTCATATTCATTCTCCCTGAGATTACAGTATTGAATGTTAATGCTGATGCTGAGAAATGAAGTTGCAGACAGAGTTACTTTGAAATAAGTTACTGCATGCTAGCTATTTTCTGCTCATTATCTGTAAAAGTAGGCTAAGCTACCCTGCATTTGGATTAACTGTCAATGCTTCAAAATAAAGGAGAGCCACAGAGCAAACAAGCAGTGGAGTCCTCACTGCAACACTGCTGATACATAGAATAAGGTGCTAACCTCATTATGATCATGAGGTAGTAACACATATGTGCCAAAGCTGTGTAGTAGAAGAACACTTTTAGATCAATTAATCTATTTATGACTCTGAGTTATCTTCTAGGATTTGAATTTAGGAGCTGAGAAAAGTACCTTGCAGTATCAGAGACCTAATTGGTATTTGGGTAAGTGATATCCTTGATTAACATTACCTTCATATCAGATTATGGAAGTGCCAAGCAGCATACTCAGATTTAGTGCCAATGATGACAATGTCCATTTTTTTTTTTTTTTTTTCAAAGCTATCAAAACACTCATCAATAATGGTAAATGTTCTCAAAGACATTCGTAGGTTTAGACAGTGCAACTTGCTTTGGTATGACACAAGCTCACTAAGTGATAAACTTCTGCAATAGTGTGGAAACATGGACATTAAAGTTGTTTTTGAGTGTATGATGCTTTTGGTAGGATGAATTACATCATAAGTCATTTCTGTTACTCAGCTAATATCATTGAAGTGTCAACATATGCTTGTTTGATAGGAACGAAAGTATCTTATTTAGTAGTAACGAATATTTACCTCTTGAAAAAATTGCCATTGTGTCTGCTGGTAGTTCAAAAGATTTTGAATTTTTTTGTCCTATTATTCAGTATCTATGTGGAGAGATGCTGTGTGTTCTTTCCATATCTATTACGTGCTATTGTTGATTTCCAGCATTTCACTTTAGTTTTAGAGTGATGGCAGCTGCTTTTGTAAGAAGGAATGAAGACCTTAAAGTTTTTTCCCTTTTTACTACTCTTGCTGGAAGGACCTGAAGGACACTAGGATGAGGCAGAGACATAAATGGAGTCTACAGAGGTTAACTAGCTGCAGGGACAGCTATTGGTTCTGCAATGATAATCTGAATGTGCTAAGAGATGACTTGTATTATGTTGATTGTTTCCAAGGGAATATTTAAGTGTTTTTGAAGTTATATCATTTGATTTGGAGTGGTTGGTGGAGATGGAAAACAGACAAGGAACAAATTACCTTTTCTTCCCTGCCACTTTCTCAACAACTCTTGTCTGATCTCAGTGTTTCTCTGCTCAATCAAATATGCTATTAAGAAACCCTCAAACTATTGCTGTTCAGCAAATGATGATTTTACAAAATCATGTTTAATTGTGTAGCTACTTCTTTCCAAATACATATTAAAACCCATATAAGTACTCCACTTTTATTCAAATAATACAGTACAGACTATGATGTCAGTTCTCTATATGGAAAGTTAACATATTAGTAATTGCTTTAGGCCTCTGAAAAGGATGTGAAGACAAACGAACATTGTATCCAAAGCCATAGTACTTAGAGGGAAAATTGAACCTCTGCTCTATTCTGCCTTAGTAATGAGTCTCAAGTTGCAATGCAGATGAAAATTTAGATTCCAATCTGAACTGTAACATATAACACTTAATGTTATGTTGTTAATATTTTATTTTTTCTCTTCATTACTGGTCATCCTGATAGCCAGCTTCACCCTCTTACCTTGTCTGTGTCAGCCTTCAAATCCTTAGAATCTTTAAATAACAGATGAAATACATTCCTTGTAACATTAACAATTCTCTTTTATCTTATTTACAAAATCCTGCATTTCTCTAGTTCTTTTATTATGAGGCATTCACATAAAACAAGATCATTTATTTGCCTCCTCAAGCTTTTTTTCATATCTCAAATCAAAAATCCATTTTGCCTCTGTAAGAATTACCTTTACCTTCAGTTTCCCAGAAAACTGAAAGTATTTTCTGTCAGTGTTTTGAAAGCCAGTGAACAATTGCATTTTCTGGAAAATATTTCAGGAAAGCAGAAAACACCTCAATTTATAGAAGAAGAAATTGCCCTTGATTACAACTGCAATTCAATCATTTATTTTTGTTTCTAGCCTGACCCTCCTGACTTACAGAAAATATTATCAACTGTTATGAGGCACAGAGACATTTCATCATGATTTTTTAAACCAGCCATTTTGTTGTAACACCTAGAGCAGAGAGTGGTGTTGCATTGTGGTAGGTGTTGTACAAGTGATCATTCTGATTGGTACTGGATGAGCTATCACAGCAAGCACAGCTGTGGCAGAAGCTGCTGCTCCTATGCAAATAACTCTAATAAAAATGGAAATAAGACAGGCAGAAGATCAGTTCCTTTGTATGATTGTTCCAAAGTGCTCTTCAAAAACCCATCTATTTTTAAAAATAGGACCCTGCCTTCATTTTTAGTGACAAATAAGAATTGCATAGTATGGGAATAACAGAAATTGAATGCAACTGATGCCAGCACAGCAGTGAAATTATGACTCTATTCCCATATTGCACATTTAGAGAATGCAATTGCAGGTGGGTACAAATTGTAACTTGATATATGTACCCAGATTTTCCACTGGTGCTAATCCCTCTGGGCCACTAAAATATGTCAAGTCAGTATGATGTGAAAATTAGAAGCTTTAAAGATACTCTGCATTCTGCATCTACTTTACCTTTCAAACTGCTACTGAACTGGTGTGTTAACGGTGCTCTTTCCTCATTCAACATTACTCTGAAAATTGCACAGTAGAGTTGATCAACAGTGATGGTTAGATGCACAACAGTTTTACACCAGGAAATCAATGTTTCTGGAGATAAATTTACTTTTTCTTTGTCAAAAGGACATGGATTTTTTTTTTTCTTCTTCAGTACTGATTTGCTCTTTTACTTAGTAAAATATGCTATTCAGCAAAAGATAGTGACATAAGCAGAGGAGACAAAACAAATGAATCACCATCCTTCATATTCTCAACCATTCTAATACAATCTTATGCACTTAAAAACTGAAGTAATGAATCCCAGGGACAAGAGGATATGAAATATACAGTAAAGACATAATAATGTTTGTAAAAATGGATGACAACATCTTCTGAAAGAGGGATGCTGTTGTAAGAGACTTAAAATCATAAAGTAGCATGGGAAAACAGAAATATAACCTGCTTATTCCTTTAGGATATTGCAACACCTTTACCTCTTCTTAACCTTTAGTTAGCAGAGGAGCTGAAGGTGGGCCTCAGTGTTTCCTCTGACAATGTTTCCTGATGATAATCTTCAACTGTACCATATGTATTTTTAGGACAGATATTATCAGGACTATGGTTACTCTTTCAAATTCTAGATTTGGAAATTGCTTTCAATCACTCCTTTCAGTTTACCCTATTTATAAAGAGTGAGAGGAATGTAAAGTATAAGTTCCAAGATATTTGAAACTTCCCTTGTGACATAACAAAAATCAAATTATATTCACTGGTCTCTGCTATTGTTTTCCTTTACATTTCTTTATTCTGAAAAAGTAAATCCTGTGATAAGGCTCTTGATATTAACAGTCAGAGGATGTTTAAAACTCTATTTTCAAACACATGCATGACTTTTTGCAAATTAGGCAAATAATGTGAGGTGTTTTGGGTCTGGATCTGTAGGAATAGAATTGAGTCAATAACTCATTTTATTTGGACCTATGATCAGGCTTTTCAGTCACTGTACTTAAATATCCTAGACATGAAGGTTTGTGTGATGAACCATCTGATCTGTTCAGTACTTGCAGCACCTTTATTCTCCAAGAATGCCTAAAGAAAATTTCAGAGTCAGAGTACTTAAACACAACACAGAAAGCAGCGTTTGGGCAAGGAGTAGGTTGAAGGCAACTTGATGTCTCCGACTGTTTAGCCACTCTACAGTCAGAACATTTTAAGAGAGTGTAGCACACACAGTATTTCTTTTTCATTATGTGCTTGTTCCATTTTTTTTTTCTTTTCACAGTGCACAGTGCATTTTCTTCTGCATTTTAGGAGCTGTCTTTTTATTCCCCTTCATTCTTTTATGCATCTTTTCACTGCAGTATTTTCTCTGTTGTGTGCCTATCTCCATATTCTCTCTCATGTATCGTGCTCAGATTCCTCCAAAATATCAACTCATTATAGTAATGGGGAAATTACCAGTTTTACGTGAATTCAAACAACCATTCAAAAAGTTAAGCTTATTTAGAAGACTGGACTGCAGAGGCAGTACTGCTATAATGTAGCAGTTTCTTAGATGCATGAAAGTTTACAAAGAGCTGCCATCTCAAAGAAACGGAACCTCTCTGGCAATGAATCCATTACTTGAGACAGTCACTGCAACTCCCTTAAGCAAATTAATAGCTTTTGAATGTTATATTTTTGCTAACAATTACCTACGAAGAACAAGTCAGGCCCCATTCTTTAACTGCAGAGTTATTCCAATTGGTGAATGCTCGTCTCCTTGCTTTGAGTTAATGAGTGAAGAGGAGAGTAGCCTGGCTTAGTAGGGAAGTCAGCTCTACTCTGACTGCCTGAATTTAGTACGGTGAGAGGAGAATGAATGCGATTTCCAGTGACTCACCAAAATCATGTCACATAATCTTTTCTATCATATATAACTGACTTTGAGAACACTAGAAAACAGTTCATGGCTCTCTCACTAACCAACCATTTTAAAGGCCTTTGATTTCCTATTTCACAGAAGTTCAACGCATTAAATTTTAAAAACAAAGCAAATGGAAAAGTGTATCTTTGAAAAGTCACATTAGCTATAAGGTCAATTTCTTTTCCACTTCAAAAATCAGTGCATGGGGTTTGCAGATTTCTGCCTTATACCACTTAACAAAGAAAAGCTTGCAATTTTCTGAGTGAAGCACTTCACTTAGTTCAGGCAACTACATTCATGTACAAAGCACTTAGAAGAAATAATATCAATACCCCTCTGTCTCTGAAAAGTGGAAAGAGTGCACCTTAAAAGCTACAAATATCAGGGGAATAGTTGATTCTTGAAATGAGTAACCCAGAAAATTCATTTGAAAGGGCAGTAGTGGAGAAATTGAGCAATGGAAACTAGGATGGCCTAAAAGCAAGGCCAAGGCAGTTAAAGATGCATCTGCATTGCTTTTTGAGTTCATCTGGGGAGCTGACCAGGTAGCTGCTGTGAAGGGAAATAACAGCAAGGTCCATAAAAGGGATTACAGAGGGTGAATGTTTTTGTAGGTGTTACAGACATCTGAATGATCTAACTGGTGAGCCTCACTGTGAGAAGTGGTAGTTTCATCAGATTGATGAGGTATAGTTATGCCACAAAAGGGTACATCGGTGTAGGAAGGCTTACTGCACAGATAATGGCATTATATGAAGAATATGACAACTTCACTGTGAATGATACTGTTCAAAACAACTTCAGCATCCTTTTGCAAAAGCAGTGGTCTCAGTGATTTCTCATATTCTCTGCACTGGACACCTAGAGGGTGTCTAGGGTCCAGAGCAACTGCACAAATACGCTATTCCAAATGTCCCTCTACCTTGTATCTGGATTTATCCCTGCATTGGCCAGATGATCCTTATTTGTGTGCACATCAGTCTATGTGACAAAGTGAACATACCCATCTATTAGGTATAACTCCAGTAGCACCATCTTCATGTCTAGAATGACATGTTCAGTGAGTGCCCTGCTGCAAATGCTATGCAGAGCATTGTCCCATGCACTTACAGTTTTCAGTATTCTCTGAAAATACCTAATAAAATAACCAAGTATAAAATGAAATCTCACCTATAACTTTTCCTAGGAAGAGTGCCTTTGGGGAATTGAACAGTATGTCAGATGCTGTTGGCAAGTTGTAACTTGTTGGAGGATAGTGATCAAGCTGCGGAAAGAGAAAAGGAATAATGAGTATTTTGAACAGATCCACCTGCTTACTGTGTTACTAAATCAAGCCTACTTTATGGAGTTTATGTCAACACAACTCCACCTGATATGCTCTGCTTTCATTTTGATAAAGGGGAAATAACAATTTATACCTCTACTTCCACATCTGTTATCTCTGAAGTGCACAAAGCTAGGAAAATACCATATTGGACATTTATGTTTTCTGGTTGTTGTAGAATCTTTTCAGCTTGTGCTTGTGTACTTTCACATAATTACTTAAAACAACATTAAAACATCATCAACAACATAATCAACAACAAAACAGCTTATTATTTTAATGCAAGATTTCAATTTGGGACCTATATTACTGCTAAAGCTAGATTTACTTGCTTTGCCCACAGAATAATAGCTGGAATTTGAGACTAATGCAGGTGTTCTCTGTTCTCCGTATCTCAGAAGATTCACAAATTAATGACATACAGTTTTTGCCCTTCACGTTTCTTATTTTCTCATTGAAAATATTATTCAACTTAATTGTGATGATGCCCATGGAAACCTAAGAATACATTCTAGAGTAATCAGTGTTGCTTAATAGTTTAATCTATAGGAAACTGGCACAGCAATCACTTTATATGAGCATATTTTTTCCTGTTTTTGGAGCTTTTTAACAGAAAAATGTGAAGAGAGAGGGAAAAAAAATAAAAACAAAATGGCTTATGTTAGTAATAGCACTGTTAGGATAGTTCAGTACAGACCAATGGAGTTCTGATGTTCACAATTTAAAAGGGTGAAAGGGGTGAGTTTTTATCTGCGTTATTTATTTTTTGTCTTTATTTATTACACAAGCTTAAAACAGAACAACAATTGTTTGTTTTATTCTGGCTTTACCTTGTCATGAAACATTCTTATATCAGAAGATAAATATAAATGGCTCAGGTATAAGAGCTCTCATGGTGTTTTACAGTACAGTTATTAAACTGCATAGAATAATATGTACTTTGGAGAGTTTTATCAGAAAAAGATGGGTGAAAAGACTGATGCACAAAGCCTGATCCTCCAGCCTCTCATATGCCAAGATTTTAACCTCATGTAACTTCTTTGACTGCAGTGGTACTAAATTCTGATACATTCTGATGCACAGGATTCATCTTCTAGGTTCATCCAAGTGTGTGACAAAACAATCTGCACACTACCATGTACTCTGGTACTTGTCAAAATTGGCAACATTAAGTTTTTCCTTTTTTCAAAATCAATCAGGGAATGTTTAAATATTTTTTATTGTGATATGGAAACTGAGAGGTGGGATTGATCTGACTAGATACTAGTAAATCATAATAACTGTTATCAATCTCTCAATTCATCTGCCAATGCATTGTGGGTATCCTAGAGCTCTAGAGCTATAGCCATGGCCTAGGTGTCTATTATCAAACTATAGGAACAAGTAATAAAGCAGTCAACCCTGCCCAAGAATGCTAATTGTGCCTGCCAGATATACCTGAAAATGAAAAGTCAATTTAAATGATGAAACACTGTGAGCATTTGCATGCACAAATACACTGTTTAGAATGTGGAAATGCTGACCTATAAAGGAAATTCAGCATCTTAAGTATGTAAAACCATAGTTTATTTGCAATACAGGTCACTGCAAGGATAGCAGGCTGCCTTGTGTCCATACAGTACAACAACAGCTTTGAGGTCTAGGTTTCTATTTTTAAAGTCGTATATAATTTGGGTCCAGAATATCTAATCTATCACTCCATGACCCAAAATTTATGTTTTGTAGCTCAGGTAATCAAACATACTATATTTGCTAAGAAGCTCTTCTGAGGCCATGGTGGAGAATCCACCAGGAACCATGAAGCATTGCAACCTGCACTCTGTTCTGCCAGACACAATTCTCCCATTTTGCCTTTCCCAGCAAAAACACATGATGTCATTCACATTTAAAATAAGTAGAAAGATACCTTTATGCTAAGACTATAGTCCCAAAATAATGACATGGTATTTCACCAAATCCTTAAAATGGGCATGCGGTCATTGGTTCCATGTCTCTGAAAACAGGGATGGTGTCACTGTTGTAGCAGGGCAGCAAAGGGCAGGAAACTAGTGCTTTCCTGCCTTCTCTCTTCTTCCTTCTCTTTTACCAGTTCCTGGGAAATCCATACCTGCATAAGTACAGCACTCAGGCAGAGGAAGACCCATTAGCATACCTGAACACTGAATTCCTCCAGTGGGATTTCAGTGGCAAAGCTCAAAGTGATAGGTTGTGGCAGGGCACTGCTGGCAGTAAAAACATGCAGCATTCTGGTGCAGCCAAACTGGAGTCAAAGATCCAGGCATGCCTATTTCCCTGACACTTGAATAGCTTAGAGGTGGTCTTGACCAGATAAATAAATAAATAAAAATTGTGGTGACTGTGTTTCCTCTTGAGATTTGAGATGCCAGCGTGGCAGAGTATACTGTAATGGTGCAGAAGTAAAGACCCTACTGGAAGTGGGAGCAAGGGAAAACAACAAGGAGACTTCAGTGTTATGTTGCATTTCAGGCTATAATAGACACCAACATTTTACTGCTTAGGGATGTTAACTGGCCTGTGGTACTGAATCAATAACTGAACCTAGTGTTATGGATATATATTTCAGATCTCCCAGAAGTCAAAAAAAGATTTCAGAATGAGTTCAGTTAAAAATCATTTTAAGGGGTTAACAACTCCACTTGAAGTTTTGGGTTGTTTTGATAACACAATACAATAAATCTCCATTTTAAAGGTGTTGATACTGATTTCCTGGTCTTATCATCAGTAAGAGGGCAAGTATTTGTGATTACCAATAAAAACACCTCCTGCTCCACTGCCAGGTCTGGCATCCCTCATGGGGGAAGCCTTCATTACTTTCCACATCCAACTTTGTGAGATATTCCCTTCTCTAATTCAGGGATCTGAAATGAAATGGTGCACCACAAGACAACAGTGAGTGAGTGGTGAGATTTATATTCATTTGCTTTGATTGCTTGTCTTTGTTCTAAAAAAGCATTATCTAATAATTATAATAATAACACAATGTTATTTTTATTTATTTATTTATTTATTTATTTATTTGTTTGTTTAGTTTAGTTTAGTTTAGTTTAGTTTAGTTTAGTTTAGTTTTTTAGAAGAACTTAACCTAGGATTTTTTGAGGTCAGTGAGTTAAAGGATGATACTGATTTTTTTCCAAAGTTGTATGTTACTGCCATCCAGTGGGTGCTCAAGTGTAAGCAGCTGGAACTAAGCCACCTGGAAGCTCTGTTTGAAATATTTGACTATCAGTCTAGTATAAGACACATAATAAAAAAGGAATTACTGGTGTCAAATGGTATTTGAAAAAAATATATTACATTATTTAATGGAAATTAAATTGAACCTCTGCACACAGAGATTGATGTGATGATTTGTATTAAATTACAGTTTTAAAATTACATTTAAGATTTTTCATTACAGCTGCTTTTCTTTAAAAACTCATTAATTTCATTTGAGCTTAATATAAACATGCAGTGTGTCTTTGAGCACCACACAGATGAAAGTAGATGGCAGTTTCTGAGGAACCTGCAGCTTCAGTTCTCAAGTCAAGTCACACCAACCAGACTGTCTTTATCTGAAGTTGCTGGGATTTAAGCAGAAGTTCAATAAAATGCTATTTCTTTTAAATTACTGTTCACTTAGATAATGCTACTAACCTTGGCAGTAGTGCTGAGATTAACAGACATATCAGTCTAAGGGCAGATATAACACCTACCTCATCTTAGTATTCTCAGAAAAAAATAATAAATAAAAATATATATGGTATATATACACACACATTATATTCAGTATGGGTATATCTATATCTTTATCACTGATTCACTGTCAATCCAGTGTGTTTGTGTAAACTGTTATTAAGCTAAGGTTTTTCTTCATGCTGAAGACATTTTATAAAAAACATTTTCAAAATATTATGCAATAATAACGCTGTAAGGCTTAACCTTCCACCATCTAAAGTCAATAGAGCTTTGCAATTGACTTCAGTAATAGCAAGATAAAGACAGGGATGTGTTCTCATCATTACCAATGTAATATTTCTCTTCTGCATTACTATAATTATATATAACATATTAAAAAGCTTGTCTACTCTAGGACGAGGGCTCTTTGTGTTTAGACAGAGCTCCTCCTGAGCACGACAGTAATTTAAGAGAAAGCAGGAAGGTAGTTTTAATATTTTATGTTTTTAATACAACAAAAAAGGAGCAAATGTGTGTGGCAACCCTGCAAATCCTTACGATCATCAAAGCCACTATTACTGTTATTCAGGTCCTTCCTTAGTGTGGCACCAGTACTTCACTGATCGTTTTCTGACAGCAAAGTCCTTGACTGAGGTTATTGTGGATCAGATCAGAGCCAGAGTTGGGACAAGCCAGAGGCTGTAAATAAATTGTAGACCCAGATAAAAAAGTAGGACTATAAAACCAGCATATTCTACTGGCTTACACTGTCACAGACCTGCAGCCTCAATACTCATCTGGAGATATATGCCTCACTGGCACAGTGCAATGTAAACTTAAGTATTGCACTGCATTTTGCTCTCTTCAGATGAATTTCCTGTAGAGGTACAGTTTATACACTTTTAGAAATTACTACAGATCTGTTTTGCTGATTTCAGACACTTGATTAGCCTATTGTAGTTTTTAAAAAATAAAAGTCAACTGCACTCTTTTATTATAAAGTTTCCCTCTCCCCCTGGAATTTATATTCTAATTTAACATGATGAAACAGGGGATACAGATGCAGGAAAAGCATAAGTACATGCCATGGATTTGTCTCGGGTACAGTTAATCTTCTTTGTAGAGGCTTGTATGATGCTGTGTTTTGGATTTGTGATGAAAATAGTGGTAATAACGCAATAATGTTTTCAGTTGTTGCAGAGCAGTGTCTGCAGAGAACCAAGGACTTCTGTACTTCTCATGGTGCTCTGCCAGCAAGGAAGCTGAGGGTGAACAAGAAGCTGGGGGGGGGGGGGGGGGGGCACACAGCCAGGACTCTGACCCAGAGAGATATTTCATATCATATGATATTGTGCTCAGCAATAAAAGCTGGGGTAAAGAAAGAGGAATGGGGTCATTTGGAGTAATGGCATTTGTCTTCCCAGGAAACCATTACATGTGATAAGCCCTGCTTTCCTAGGAGTGGCTGAACTGTTGATGGGAAGTAGCAAACAAATTCCTTGTTTTGTTTCTCTTGCGTGTGCAGCTTCTGCTTTACCTAGTAAAAGATCTTTATCTCAAGACATGAAATTCTCTCCTGAATGCCACCTGTGGAGAGTGAGCAAACAGCTGTGTGGTACTTACCTGCCTGCCAGGTAAAACCACAACAATACATTGCAGAAAAATAATAATAAAAAAAAATCTGCTTAAAAACTTGGATACCTTATGTGCAATGGAGTCCTACATTTTTCTGAAGCCATTGTTGCTCTGATAAATTGTATATCAGGTGTAATTTACCTCAGTGTAAAAAGCAAAAACATAACAAAAGAAAAACAACAAGAAAACCCACCAAACATTTGGATAACATTTAAATAGAAATTTAGATGCATGACTCAAAATGTAGAGAAGGCACTGATAAGGAAAGGGACACATTTAGTCTGTCTGCCTTCAAAGGAAGAGAAACAATTCTCTGATGCTTCTTTCAGATATCTATGAACTTTTTATTGGTCTTTTTAATAGGTGAATTACACCAAATGTTAGCAGAGGCAATAGCAGGTCATATAATACCAAGTTATAAAAATTAAAGAGATGTACCTCATGTACCTAAAGATGACTTTCACAGGACATTAATTTGTCCAAAGTGTGCTGTCATATAATGGAAAGCACCTATTTCATGTTGTGTTTTGACTTTTCTAGGCTTAATGTTAAATCCTGAAAATATTTTATGATTCTTTTGTTCTTTATTTCTTTAATTAGAATAAAAATTGATCCAAAACAGCAATCATACAGGCCAAGGAAAGCATGCACACATTCACCATTGGAAATAAATTATAGAGGAAGAATCTAGTTTCAACACAAGCCAAATTTTGGCAACATATATTATGAGGCAGATAAGCATTTTGATATTCTCTGCAGGCCTTTGCCTTAGTTTGATACACAGACTGGGGACCGACCTATCAGACTGTACCATACTCCATTGTGGCCTGAATGCACTAGCTTTATATCCAAGGTAAATGGGGGTGTAGGGTGAGGAAGACATTTAACTTCTTTGTTATCATGATACATGACCTGGACACAGTCAAAGTCTGGGACAAGATGACTGAAAAATTCCTTTGAATCCATCAATACAGACTCTACTGAAAACACGTATGAAAAAGGATGGATATGTAAAAGACTTCCTCTCATATTGAGTCTTACTGAGTGGTTTTACAGAACAGAAGAATATTCTTCCAGAAGTCCTCAAGATTTTACACTATCTCAGCTGATGCACAGAGGGGGAAAAACTTTTGTAAAGATACTTACTTGGGCATCTTCCCTTGTCCTAGGCCTGGGTTTTACAACTGTGAAACCACAGGATGAGATGCTACCCTCAGATGCAGCCATATGGATTGTATTTTTCCCCAGTAAAAGAAAAATCTGACTCCAGTGTTCTGACAGGATAAAGATATTTCACTCTCTCATTTACTACTCGGTGATATGGACTTTTATTTATGAAAACATATTGTCTGACTTTCAGCTAGCTGGGGTTTGTCAGGGATGTGCTGACTTGTTTTGGCAGATGCCACTTACCAAATCCATTGTGCATGAAAAGGAAGTAGAAATGGCTCAGTTATAACTTTCCTGCTTACCTATGTTGTTGTCCTTAACTGAAAGATTGCAAGTCACACAGTAAAATAAAAAGATGGGTAAATTCAATGAAGGATAAAATCAACTAAAATGCTAGTAACTCATGGACATCCCATGCACACAAAAGAACATGTAGGTAAATTATTAAGCAGTGAATTATTCATTCAATTGTGAATATGATGCATATCATTCTGCTGTTTCGTGCTGTTATTTACAGAATCTTTTGAGAACTGAGCATCCCGTTTTCTGCAACATTCATAACAACATTACACTTGGAGGGAATTTGGAGTATGTAAATATCAGGGTCTGTATTTATTTATATTTTGGAAAAATGAATAGGGTTACAGGAATGATATACTATATCAATATAAGCTCTGTTATAGTTTCAGAATTTCTCATATCAGTAGCTTCTTATCCTATGAGGTCATTTATTTGTGAAAAAAGCTAAGTATTTTTGACTCTGAACAACAACAACAAAATCTTGTTGCTTCTGATTGAGAACTAGCTAGGGATAAATTTAGTGTTAATGCATTAAACACGTAGAAGTAATGCATAGTTCTGCTCTAGAAAGAGGTCTGAGTTTGCCTTTTTTGCTCGCATTTTGAATAATACATTGCCACTGCAGAACGACAATACATAATGGAAATAAAGTATCTCCAGGGATTTTCATAGAGTCATAGAATATCCCGAGTTTGAAGGGACTCACAAGAATCATTGAGTCCAACTCCTGGCACCACACAAGTCTACCCAAAAATTCAGACCATATGACTAAGAGAACAGTTCAAATGCTGCTTAAACTCTGGCAGGCTTGGTGTTGTGACTATGTCCCTGGGGAGCCTGTGCCAGTGCACAATAACCCTCTTGGTGAAGAACCTTTTTCTTATATCCACCCTGAACCTCCCTTGTCGCAGCTTGACTCCATTCCCTTGGGTCCTATCACTGGTCACTAAATTTATTTATTTTTTAAATATTAAAATAAAGATTAGTAAATATATAGAGATTATAAATAATTAATTTCAGCTGTAAGGTCTCTGCTATTATTAGAACAAATTATTTTTTTTTTCCCTTTAAACTAAAAAACTGGAAATTAATTAAATATAATAGATATAGCTGATTATTAGGAAAAAAAAAATTACAGTTATATTATAAGCTATGGTTTACATGTTTACCTCTGGTTAAAATCCTGGGTATTTAAAACATTTTATTCAGTTCAGCTGCTATGGAATTTGTGGATATTCTCTAGAGGGTTTCTTTCAAATCATGAACTGTACTGCCCCATCCCCCATAAGCCCGTGAAATGCTAGTTAAACCAGTCATTAAACAACTCTGCATTCAGACAATTTTCAGCACTGTCCAAAGAATGTCCTAGGGACATGTTTGCCTAGAAACTGTAGGAAATAGAGAAAGATGTTTTGATAACATAACTACCATTACCATATCTAGTCCTAGGGGAAAGTTTTTCAAAACGTTATGAAAAGGGAAGGTTTTCAGAGAAGAGTTATAAAATTGTTTTATGGCTCAAAAAATGGACTTCAGATGGTAAACTAAATTAGTTTAATTTATTTAACTTCTTATAGACAAGATGAAAAGATGTTCCAATTATCATTGCCAGGAAAGTGTGAAGGGGAACACTATGTGACACTGAACAACTCTTTCATCTATCAGGCATAGATATAGAGGTCCCAAAGTTAAATGTTGAAGTCTGCAGAATTCAAACTGTAAATTAGGTGCAAATAGTTTACAGAAATTATATTTAACCAATGGCATACATAGCCAAAGGATATGGAAAATTTTCTATCATTTGAAGTCTTTAAAGCTAGATAAAAGTCTTTCTAGAAAATGTGTTATATTGCTATCATCACTTTTTGGGTTAGCTGCAGAAAATCATCTAGTGAAATTTTATGGTTCCTGTTAGATATCAAACAGAGTGACCATATTCTGCTCAGGCTTCAAAGTACATGAAACAAGATTCATAGGTATGATTCTATGATAACAATAGTGATAGTAGGTGAAATTATAACCTCACTGAAGTCTGTGAAAAATTTCCCATTCCTAGTACTGAGATCAAAGCTTAATCTATACTTACAAAAATCTTTGATATATCTATTGCATTTAAGCTTGAGACTTGCAGACTGCTTTGTTCCATTATATCCATTTATTTAATTGCAATTATGTATATAATTTTATTTTGTACTTCAGATTAATTTTAAAATAAATTCATATGACTCATTTTTGAAGCATCTAGGAGTTCACAAATATTATCTCTATTCTTGTAGTGCAGAGCACAGAGTTCAAAATGGAAATAAGAGAATGGACTTGCAAAAATTCTGTTTCTTCTGGGTTTCAGCTGGGTCGGGGCAAATCTTTCAGTGATTATTTTTTCACAGAAGCTGGGTATTTCTACTGCTTACCTCTGGTGAAGGTGGAAAACATAAATCCATACATTTTCAATACTGTTCTGAATCTTATTAACAGCTGAGATCAGAATATATTTTCAGGACTATTCTGAATCTTATGAACAGCTGAATTCAGGCCAAGATTTCCATAAAGCTTCGAAATCATGTTCACTCTGAATGGTCAACAACTGGTGTTATGAACATATGGTATTGTATACACAAGAGTATTGTTGTATATACCCTCTCTACTGCAGTTCTAGCCTGAAAGAGGGAAGTGTCAGATTTCCTTGGATATGGTCTTCTGAGCTTATGTGTGCAGGCTGCTGCTAACTGTCCTGAAAGTATACGGCTGGGCCGTATGTAAGTGAGGTTCTCTGGAAGTTGCTCAGGTCTAATCATTTCTGGAAACAAAGAAGACACCAAAAGCTGTGACTCCTAACTCATTTCTAGAAATGGCTTTAAAGAAGGTATGAGGAACTGGAGGTCTGTTGAGCATGTATAAGAATATCTTACTATAGAAGCTGAGATGCCCAGTCTAATTGTGTTCAGCATCAACTTTATTGCAATAAAAATTAAAGCACATCATATGTTTTTGCTTGTTTGCTTGTTTTGTAACATGTCAATATGGTGTTTGTGTAACAGAACAGAATTAAAAACAATAAAAGACAGTAGAATCAAAATGTGTCTAATCCAGACAGGTGTGAGTCTTGCACTAGGCAAGCAAATGTCAGTCCCTTAAGGTATAATTTGAAGCCTACTGAAGTCAATGCAAGGCCTTTCATTGACTTCAATGAGCTTTAGATCAGAACCTCTGCTAGGGAGTTTCTTATCCTTGACCTTCTTAAAAGAAAAAACCACTGATGTGTGAATAGCGTTAATCACCCATGAAAACTTGGTAAAGAGTGATCTGGTTTTTATGATAGGGAAAATACTCTGCTGAAGCTTGAAGCCTTCTAATGAAGTCAAATGAAGTAGAACTTGCCCTCTTAAAACTAAAGCTCAGATCTTGAAGTGTCATTTGCTGGGATAACACATTCCCCATCTGTCAGTCTGGGCTTTTTCTTGTCCACAGGTGAATTAATGCAGCCTTCAATGTGTGGTATTTTAGTAGAAGTGAGAGACAGGAATTCTAATTAGCTAATGTAAGTTTGGAGCCCTTCGTTGCAACAACAGAAAATATGCAGACCTTTGTCCCTGAATTTATGTCATTTTGCTTTTCTGACACCTAAATCAACCACATATCTTCAATCTTATCCTTGATAAACCACTAACATCAAAAATGGGAGATTGTTCTTTAATGTAAAACTAATTATTGATTAGTGTGCAGTCAGTGAATTTAGAAAACTGAAATATAAAACCCTTTTGAGGGGTCTTTTCTTCTATATTTAGTCTTGACTGTCTTGGTGTGTTAGCAATAGTGATGCAATTCTAATGAAGATAATTCAAGCTACAATACTTCTGCTTATGTTGTGGATATACAGTATTGTGGATACATTTATTTCAAAGATCAACTCAAATTCCAATTGACTGGACAGTAACTCTGGCCTTATGTAAGTAATTAGTTCTCTCATGTCTTCCAACATTGGGTGAGATCTCATATTGTTCAATAATGAGCCCTCTACTATACTTACATATAAATGAAACTCCTGAGAATCATGATAAAACTCAGGTTTACCTAGTTTATATAGTAGCAATTTATTACCTCATTGCAGGTTTTTAAAATCTCCCTGGCACTACTATAGAAAGTTAGAAAGACAGATATACTAAGTATGAACTTGCAATTGAGATTTCAGAAACAGAGTGCTCTTGAATTAAAACTTTGATGAGAAATAAATCCTTCCTGTGACATTTTTATGCCATGTGGACGTGTGGAAGTGTGAGCAACAGCACCTGGCAAGCAAGCTGTCTTCTTTAAAAGCAAGCAAACCAGCTGCTCATCAGGTTGGAGAAGGAGTTAGCAAGAAATAAAAGTCTGCTCAGACGTTTATTGCTCAGATCTGCAAGGGAAAACTCATACTTTGTGATTTGTCCTCTGAATACTGAGAAAAAATATCTCTCTATCATCTATGTTTTCAAACATGATGAAGAGCTTATATCTGAAAGTAGGATTCATTTTCAAGTGAACAATCTATTTACCAGATCCATCTCTGTTCATATCAGTTCTTTCATTTACTGAAAATAACCAGATGAGTACCAGAATCAACTTCCTTATGGAAAACAAACAGCATTTGATAGTAACTTTCTTTTTCAGGATAAATTAGGGGTAGGATTTCTGGATTTGCTGGATTTTCTTTTTATGGGTCAATACTTTCCCTATTCTTTTACATGCATCAGACAGAGTCTAATTTAATAGGACTCAAATTGATATTTTTTTTTGATTAAATAAACCAGCTGTGTTCTAAGGAATTTTTACCTCAGCAGAGAAACACTTACCAAAATGTTTATGGCTCTTGAAAGCCCTACACAGGTAGCTGTCTCATGAAATACTTGGAAAAAAGTCATCAAGCCCTAAATGTAGGTGAATTGGTACAAGACTGGGATACTTAACTGTGTATATGTTTTCCAAATGGGCAAGGTATTTCTTCTGATTCCTTTAGCAAATAATTTATTCAGTTTTACAGCTAAGTCAGGCAGATTTTACTCCACAGAATACGTCATACACAAAATAGAAGCTTTCAATAACAGAAGACTGCAGGTAGTCTTTAGCTTTCATTTAGCAGTGAGAGAAGTGCAAATGCAGCAACATGCAAGAAAGATGCATATATCAAAGTACACACCCCAACCTCCAAAAACCTGAAAATTACTTAGATCTATCAGCTATATTCCTTAGAATATCTGTCATTTTGCAATTTTCTAATTTTCTGACAATTATACTTCAGTACATCCAGTGTTAGTTTGAGCACTGAAACCCTCAGTCAAATAACATTGTAATCCACTGAAGGTTTCATTTTGGTGCCTGGAAAAAATAACTGTCAGGGATCTATTTTAGGTAGTTCTATTTTTGTTTTTGTTTTAAGTAGATCTTTATGTAGGGTGTATTTATTTATTTATTTATTTATTTATTAAGATATATAATACCGTGACAACTAATATCCTTTCACCTTTTTTCTTGGTTCCCAAGGAGACTTCCTCTTTTTATATTTCATTTCTTATTGGTTTGGATTTGCTTCTTATGAACTATCAAATCCAGATTAATCTGTCCTATCCACCTGACTCTGCTGCCAACAAAACTGTTCTCATATCCTGCTGCAGTCTCAGTGTTTGCAGATGGGATATCCAGAGAATGAAAACAGAGTTCTGTAATGACCACAGAGAGAAGGCTGTTTGGAAACATTGATTGCTTCTTGCAGAGCTACCCACGGTTATTTAAATAGTATTATATTACTTCAAAGGTTTGTAAACTAAGATATGAGAAGATGAAGTTCCTGCCAGTGCTATACTGAAAACTAAATAGGCCAGAAATATGTGCCTTCAATAACATTATCTTGTCTTAGGCTCCTGTCACACAAACACTGAAGCATCTGCTCATCTTTGCAGGCATGAACAGCTCTTCAGATTTTGCTGGAATGCAGGGTAAATAAATTTAAATTTAATGACATTCTTATTTGCGGAGTCAGGTTTGACGGTACGATATTTAGTTGTCTGTGCATCAGGGTCTACTGCCATTTAAGATGCTGTAGATTATCCCTCCTGGCTTCCAGCTGCTGCTCCAGAATGGTGCAGGTTTATCATCGGTCCCATGTTATCTACCAGACCAGATGTCTCTGATGCCCTCGAGCATCTAGAGTGACACCTGCATTAGCCCAGCCATCATCACACTAGGACAAGGATCTCAGAACAACATGACTCAATGCAATAGAGGGAGGGAACTGCTTTTCCTAACTCCTAGGGGTGCGAACTGCAAGCAGAACTCCATGTACTGTGCTTTATGCTTTCCAAATTGCACTTATTTCTTCAGGGGAAAAGAGGTCATCAAAATACAAAATGTTACAAGCTTCAAGAAATAAATTAGATGGAACCAAAACACCTTTAATGTCTGCTTACCTGTAGAACTATGTCCCGTTCATTCCGTGTGATGTTTACAGTATGGGGCTGTCCATTTGCCATGTTTCTGTGGTCGATGTCAATATTATATGGCTCTTTGGTACCTCCTAGGCTGTACCGAATTTGCAAATACCCTAATAAAGGAATGTGAAAAGCACCCTTAGGTATTTTGATCTTTATTCACCAGCTACTTTCTCCTCTTTATTTTCATGTGCAACTGTTATTGTTTTACCTTTAAATTGCTCTCAGAGCTGGTATCCGCAGTAGGAAAATTTAGATAAGGGCTAGTATTTGAGATTATAAAGATTCTGGGCTGAAAATTGCTTCCAGTTTCCTACCCAGAAGCATGACACTGAATGGCATCTCAAAACTAAAGTGTGTGCAAATTCTCCAGATTGCAAACCAATCAGAACTATGCCTTGAACAATATGGACAATTGTTTCAAATTTGAGCACAACAAGTATCACTTTATTTTCGAGATTATTATCCCCACTGCAGAAAAATTCTTTGACGTTATGAAAGGCATGATTTTTTTTTTTTTTTTTTTTTTTTTTTAAGAATAAAACATTGATATGCCTTGAATAAACTCAAAATTGCAACAAATTATCACTGGCATATAATCTACACAAGGGATTTTCTTGCTCTCAGATTTAATTGTTGTTGACAGGCGACCATCTGGACTTTTCTGGAAATTTAATGATATATGGTGAAATGAAAACTTCAGGTTATATTGTTAGAAAACTATAGTCAGAAGTGGTTAATTGATATTCATGATAAAGTGCCAGACAGATTTTTTTTTTTTTTCTAAAAAAAAGCGAAGTGTCTACTCTTCATTGAAAATTTTAACATTCCATCAAATGGAAAGATTTTTGAAAATGGAAATGCAGACCCCATTATTCATCAAAACCTGAAATATTCTGGCCCTAAACAACATCCTTAGACTTTTAAAACTATAGTTTGGATTCCAACATGGTTTTTCTCTCATGCACCTTCTTTCTTACCTGCGATGGTAAGAAAGGGAAAAATTTCAGTAACTAAGACACTATTTGGAATTGAATTATATTGTGTTTTGATACTCCACCAGAAAATGGTCTGTATCCAACCTTCAATCATTACCAAAATTTTTAGGACATTATATATTGTGCTACGTTCACATTTACCCACCTCAGTCAGTAGTCAGATTTTCAGAAGAACAGTGCATTACACTTTCCACTGACTACAGGTGATATTGCCAGGAGTTCAGTAACTATGAACCATTTATTACCATGCCTACATGTGGATGCCTACTTGTCCTCTCCATAATAGTAGTTTATGGCATGAATCTAACTGTTACAGCATATATATATACATATATATATATATATATATATAATTTATTGATTGATTCTGTTTGCTTGTTTGTTTTGAGAAGGAAGGTTGGCTAGTGGAATACGCCATGGAATTGAAGAGATGCATCACAAAAAATTTCATAAAGCAGAACCTGTATTCAGGTCCCTTGTACTTTACTTTTAAAGAACAAGGGTGAAAAAACTTTCTTATTAGTTCAGAGTTTCAGCTGCATGTCAATCTGGTGTTATTATCAATCATTCCTTCAATGGAGAGAGGCCAGAGCAATTGCTTACCAGATGGCTTGACAAGTACCGCCATGAAGTCCTGGGTATAGGAACTGATGTACAAAAGGACACAAGGGGACTTGGTAGTACTGAAGCTGAAGCTGAGCTCTTCTTTATTCAAGTTAAGGTCAGTTGCTGTGGTCTCAGGATCCGTGGAACTCAACAGGGTTCGGCTAACTAAATCCTTCATGCTGGTCCCTGCGGAGTGGAAGTTGTAACGAAGCCACATTCCCTCTTCAAAAAATGCTCCCACATCTTGAAAAAAAGAGAAAATAAAACAGGAAAAAGAAATTGAATGTGCTGACACCTTTTCAATGAAACATATTACTACTGACTTGAGCACTACTAATCTGTACCTGTTACTACTGCTGCATTATTTAAGCACTTTGCCAATAGTTAAGAACCTTGCTATTTTCCAGTAAGAATGAAAACGATAAACTCAATTTTATTTCTGGATACCTGGAATTGCAGAGCAGAGGAAAGGTTTCCTTTAGGTCAAACAGAAAGACTGTACCTACATCTCATACCGCTACTACAAATCAGAAGAACCACACTTGACATTTATTCTCATTGAGGTCTTGCAGTAGAAAATGTTCCAAAGAAGGAGGTACAGGCAAGAGAGATTTAGAAAGCACAATAAGCAAACATTGTAAAGGAAAAGGAAAACCAGAAACTCTGACCAGCAAATTCCAGTGGATTTAGAATAACCTTAGAGAGGAATGATGGTGATTCCAGCACCTGAAAAAATTGAAATAGGATTGCACATGATACTAGAAAATTATCCATAGCAAGCATAACCCTTCATAAGAACTGCCTAATCTGGATGGTTTATAGAGAAAAAACAAACAAACAAACAAACACAAAACAAAACAAAACAAAAAAAACTAGGGAGCTTGACTCATGAATGGAAACAAGGCATAAGACACCTGAGCTATATCTCATAAGAGGTGCTCCACAGACAGTTTTCAATTCAATCTGAAACAAAATGTCATCTTTCAATGCTCTTGACAGAAAATAAAACTACTTTTGGCAGTTAATACTTTAATTTGAAAAAGCATTGTTATTACTTTGCATAATAATGTACCCCTGCTTATTTCTTAACATTAAAAATATAATTCAAGGTTGACATTCTTATTGAAAGCTGACTTTGACAGCCTCCTATGGGAATCACTGCACAGTTCCCTACCATTAGTAGTTTATAATCTTCTAAGTCTATTGGGGATTGCTGGACTGGCTTACTACAGTAATCATTCATTCAGTAATTCAGGTGCTGGATATGCTTTGCTATCTGGGACAACACCATAGAAGGAAATTTAAAATTACACATGAACTTTAATAATGAGGCACGTTTATGAACATTTCATAAGGGATTAAAGAATGATGCATAAATACTATGAATATAGCATATAAGTACAGTATTTAAAAATAGTTGTAAGCAACACTCAAAAAGGTGACCAGTCATTAGAAAAAAAAAAAAAATCACTTAATACCTTCCTACATTATTTATAAATGTAAAATTGCCACAGATTGGTACCAAATTGCCTATCTAAACTTTTGTAAAATCAACACATTATTTTTATTAAAAAAAAATAAATTATCCCCTTTTAGTATTTGGAGCCTTCATGTCCTTCACAAAATTCTAAGCAAAGTCTTTATCTCAAAACAAATGAAACAAGTTGTCCATCTTACAAACTGTGTAGTGATACAGAGCAAGTCAGGAATGAATTTGCAGACTTTATTCAGAGTAATCGAGCACAGAAGAGATAAGAATATGAGTAAAATTATTGCAGACTTTATCGATCCTTTTCAGAACTTTGCTACATGTAGTTCTGGAAAAGCATTATATTTTCCATATACCATATAAAAATTCTCCAAAATGCAAACTATTATAGTCTGTGTTACTGTGTGGCCACATAAAACATGGAATCAGGTTGTGGTCCAAAGGTGCTATAAATAATGTGATCATTCTGATAGATTTATTACTGCTGTTTTATAGCAAAAATCTTAAATAACCTTGAAACAGTCATAGGAGAGGCAATTCGGTTTAATAGCTGTATTTTGCAGATGACTCAATTTAAGTATTCCCAGATTAAAAGTGAAGGACCCTATCCTGAAAATACTTCCCCAGACTGTGATGCCTATTGCTGTTAACTGTGGTGTTGAGAATGAGCGGTAGTACTTAAAAACCTAAAGCAGAATATACTGTAGCTCTATGTATTTGCAAGACTGGCTTTAAAAATATCCCTGTGACCACTAATTTATTATTCTTCAACCTCTGCTGATAGCTTACATAGGTCATGGTACGCTGGGCAGCCCTACAATCTGACACTGCTGTTCTGCTGGCAGGGACTGCTGGTAGCGCCTACATTGCCTCCACTTAGACACAGCAAACTGATGCAAAATTATGTTCATCTTCTTTCCCTTTCTGGCCCTTTTACTGTTTGTCATCCCTTTTACTTTAGGAGCAATCTTTGGGTTTGCCTGTCACTGTGATTGCCAAAGGTCTTGCACGCTGGGAATACTGGGAGCCTCAGTCCCTGACCTCAGTGCTTTCATGGGGCTGAACTGCAAAGTTCAAAAATATGCAACACATATTCCACAGCAGTAAATGTTATTAATTGCAATTTCAAATGTTCATTACTACAAAGAAAGCTTTAAGTAAATGGTGTTCTCTGAAGCACTAAGATCTGTTTTTCCCAAAAGGATTTCATGACAGAGTAATGTTCTGTGAGTTTAACTTCATTTGTGCTGGGAAAATAATTTTCAGTATAGCTGTGTTACAGGTCTGTGAGGTATTGTAATTAACCTGGAAATTCTCTCACATACATACCACTTCTTTTAAGAGGAAGGATAAGAGGAAGGTTCACTTTGGTTGTGTGAGCTCCTACAGGAAGGTACTGAATCTCCTCAAGTTCCAGTTCAGCAAAAGGGTTCAGTCTGTGACTATGCTTTTTGGTGAACGAAGTTGAAGTACTTATTGCAACAGGGCTGCAAAATGCTCAGCAGTTCAGAGAATCAGGCTGTTTAAGCTATTAGGAAATATTAGAGAAAGGTAGAGCATAATTTTATCTATGTTAAATTATAGTATAAGATGACTTGGAAATGCTGAGGGGTGATGAGTGAAGAAATGATCTGTTTGGAGGCCACCTGTGTATCATCTTCCTAAAGCTCTGAGGGAAGTTCTTCATTCAGAAGACACTGCTACTGAAATGTGGACAAGCTTTCCATGTACTGCCCTCTGCCGCCTTCTGGAATATTTCAAATACTATCTGAAAAGTACAGACTTGAAATATCAGGCATAAGGCATAGTGAAGGGTTCCTCTGCAAACTGCTCTTTCAGGACAGAAGCCTTGGAGAATGAATGAGGTGGTTATAGGTCAGTTTTCCTTGAAAAGCAATACATATTTCTAAATCAATATGCAGTGCAGTCATCCACTGTTGACAGACTTTGCAAATACATACAGTTTGGGATAGCTTTGTGGTAAAACGCAGAGCTGGATTTGTGGACCCAGTGATTTTTTTCAAGCAAGATGTGTATCCCCAATGTGAAATGACATTTCTGTGCCAGTGTTGTAGACATAAGAAAATATCAGGAGGGACCTAATTCTGCTTTGCTTCTGGTTTAATATCAGTGAAATGTTGGTGTCTTGGTGTCATTTCTTCTATTCTCAGGTAGTTATAATAATCCTGCTAGCTATACACTCAGTCACACCAGAATATGACTTCTTTTTCCATGAATTTTTCTCACCTGTGAAAAGCATTGCCAGCATTGCACAGGTGTGGCTGAACACAGCTTCATGAAAATTTTCTATCTGAATACACAGAACTCTGTATTCTCTACAGGAATTGAATCGCCTCTGAGGTGATGGTAGGAATAGAAAAGTTAAGGGGGATTATCACGACTCAAGTGGAACATATTACTCCTAATAAATAAACAAGGAACATATGTAGAGTTACACACACACAAAGAGCAATTTCAACATAGTGACTTTTGAAGAGTGGCACTGCGTGAGGTAGAAGCTCCCTTCTGCACTAGGACAGCTATCACTACCTCACAAGTGTCATTTCACATTTTCCAAGTAAGTTCAAGACCTGGCTTGTGTCACCTTTCATCTAGTCACCAAGGAGAAACCAAGGCTGATTATCTCTGTGGTACTACTGAATTTGCTTTTTTTAGGCTAGGCCTTCAAAACAATCTTATTAATAATAACAGGCAATAACAGGGTAAAATCACTACCTTGCAGAAGCTGGAGACAAAATCTTGATGGTTATGAAGCCTGGCCAGGACTCATATGAAAACTGCAGCAGAGAAAGATTCTCTCCTCTACATTTCACAAAGCTGACTGAAATGCCCACTTATAGCTGTAAGACCATCTGGAGGCTTCAGTGCCTCTTTAGCCATGTTCAGGTATGGGAAATCAAAAATATTATTCTGTGATGCTGCTTGCCAGTGCACTATACTATGTCTTTCCTGCATGGAATTTTAATCTTAAAAGCAGCACTTTAAAAATCGTAACCAAGGCCTGGAGGCATTCTGACACTTGGTGCATGTACTAATCAATTTAGACATCTTAATAAAACCCATTCCTGATGCATAATTTTATTTCCTTTTTGATTTCTTATATAGTCATTAATATTGAATATAGAATAACTATAGCTTGCTTGTCTGGCTTGTGGATAAAAATGTGCTAGAGAGCACTAGAAATTTCTGCTTCTCCAGGCTGTGGTCACAAAGATTAAGATTATTTACTGAGATAAGTCCTGGCCATAGGGCATCAATAAAGGGTAAGAATCTCACAGGTCTTGATCTGGGAGAGAATTTACTCTGAGTGCTCTGAAGATGGCAATACTTATCATTTATGTGGCTAGTTCACTCAACTTTTTGTTCTACCTTCAGACACACAGTTTGTGAATCGAAGAAGTAGGGACATAAACAAGTTGTCCTACATCATCAAGTCTCATATTCTGTCTGTCATCACTGTAATCATTTGTGACGCATGTCTGAATTTTCTATGCATGGAGTAAAATACCAGAATAAGACAATTGCTTGTTGGCATTACTAAAATACAAACCTACAATTTGTTTTCTTCCTTTATATGAAAATATCAGTACTCAGCATATAGAAAGCTTTCATGAACAAATTACTATCCGAATCAAAGTAAACTAATGTGAACCAGTGAAATTATGATCATAAATCCATATAAAGATTCCTGGTACCTTCAGTGGAACAGAATGAGTGACACAGAAGATGGGATTAAGCCACCTGATTCATTGCACCATCAAGCCTCCCTAGGTACTGGCAGAAGGTAAATTGTAGGAAACAGCCTGGCATATCTAAGTAAGTCTGAGCTCTGAACCTCCTCTCCAGGAAACTCCATTTCTACCTCCATTAGATATATGGAGATCCTAAGGCATCAAGCCTCCTACAATAGCCCTGTAAAGCAGGTGCCTTTTATTCTGCTTTGTTCTATCTGGACAAATGCACAAGCCAATGAAAGCCTGAAAATGTCAGACAAATCTCAACTGTGGTTCATTCTGCACTGACGTGAAATTACTATAGATCTTCCTATAGTTACCACAGTTTGAACTGATGTCTAGGACTGCAGGCTCAGAATAAGGGAATGAAAATCTGCTCTGTATTTTCTGCTGAGTCTAAATGAAAAGACAGCTTTCTTTTTAATGCAAATATTCACAATGGCTAAAAAACCTCCAGTTGAATAGAATAGTATGAATGAAAAAAATAAATAATGTTAAATATACAACAGATCAGGTTCCATGATTTCTTGCTAGGGAGCCTTTGAAGGTGTTTCCTACATAATCACAGAGAAAAACTTGCAGCTTTGCTAGAAATATTAAAGACACCTATTTGACGATTACACAGTATTCCAAGTGACAACTATGATGGGAAGATCTGACTTCAATTCCTTCTGGTAGCACAGACATCCACTTTCAAAGTCAGCAGTTTATCGCTTTCCTCATTGTGTCTTTCGCTTTCTGCATTACCATAATAAAAACATTTCCTTGCATCACACAGCTATTGTAAGGAGAAATACCTTATCAGCTTGTGAGGTGCCAATACTACTCTAATAGGATATAATAGTGTATAAATATTACACAGGGGTGTCTGGTGTGAGAACCTCAAATCTCCCAGTTGCATTTGCACAGGCACTCAGGCACTCAGCAGCCAACAATGTTGCTGAAGTTGATGTGCTCATCTTTCATACCACATCTGCATTTAGTGAGCAATGACACCAGAGCAGGCTTATTATAGTTAGATGACAAAGATATTGAAAGTTTATTGAATTTTCTGAGCCCAGCCTTAGAATTTAATTTATTGCCCTGATTTATTTATTTTCTGTATACAGAATTAGAAATCCTTGCACTTTATTAGTAGTTTATTATGGATCAATAATAGGCTGGGAAGTTCAGTTTATAATTTTGCTATTTCTTTGAGACATGTAAGTGATATGGCTAAGTTGTGCTCTGGTTTTAAAAAAATTTTTTTTTTTTTTTTTTTTTTTCCAGTAGAAGAATTCTTGCAACTGATGTGAAGTGTAATTTTCAAAGCATTAGAGCACAAACTGTACATATTTAATAAGGCAGTATCAATGAGACAGCAGAATGGAATAGTTTTATAGAATTTATATATTTTTGTGGGTATATGTATTTACTCAATAGCTATGAAGTAGTTGTTACTTTTCAGTAGAGGTCAAGACTCCAGTTCTGAAGTCTGATCTACAGGTAGAAAAAAAATGACTTTCTGCAATGTTCAGACTCTCTAGACCAACTAACATTCCCAACCCAAGGAAATTTCTGATATAACTTTTGGTTAGCACATTATGATCATGTTATGTATAGAAGAATTTTTCTGGGGAGTTGGGTGGGCAGGAATGTTGACTTGATTTTCCAGCTTCTTGGATTATAAGCAATGAAAAGGAAGAAGCTAGTTACCTTGAAACCTTTGAACAATCACCTTCCCATTACTTACAGTAAAGCAAGTACATGTATTTGCAACCAGCAATATAAAGGGAACTGAATGGTTATAACAAAGGCAGAATTTGAAGTTGATGAAGTATCAATCTAAGAGTCTGTGAGAGGGTGCAGAGCTATTTCACCTGTCTGTCATAGCACTATATCTGGTATGTCTTTTTCTTGCATCCACTCATCCCATTAAAAGGTTGATTTTTCTGTTTGAGGCAGAGAAGGGAGCAAGAAAGAAGGAAATCTGACCATGAAAACACTGTTGTAAGTGCTTTCAGGATTCATGCAAATATAAACACCAGCATGAAGGAGTTCAGTTCAGGCATTGTCAAAAAGGATTGCAGGAATTCACACTATGAATGTGAAATTTACTTGGAAAAATAAATGTGCTCATCTCCTGTTGCAATTGCATAGAAACTGGGGAGCTTTGAATTTACCCTTACCTGAAGGCACAGAAGTCAGATATATACGCTTTTTTTTTTTTCTTTTTTCTTTTCTTTTCTTTTCTTTCTTTTCTTTTGCTACACAACTTTGTGTTGGGCAATTTCTTCTCTTACAGTTGCTCCACAGCAGTTCAATACCCAAAGTAAGAATGCTTTCTCCCTGCGGGATCCCCCACATCACAGTGCTGCCATGTGCTCTGTGCATTCTGTGCACACCCATTTCAGCATGTTGACCGTTGCTGTTTTTGCTTAAAGGAATGGAATAATTTGTAATTTGTTTTTTTAAGGAATAAAATTTAATTATTTCTCAGAAATGGTTTTATGCTGTCAAGATGACAGTTCTGGGAGAAAAAAAAGAAAAGGAGAATTTATGCTTAAGCAATAGACAGAGAAGAGTCATAAAGCAATCTGTAGGACATCAGAAATACTGCAGCTATTCCTCTGAACAATTTATCTGAGCAATGAAAGGAGAACAGAAGCCAGTTGCATATGCCCCTGATACAAAACAAAAATAAAGTTAAAATAGATAACAGACTATATTTTTGCACTTTTTTTCATTGTAGAAAAAAAAAACGTTGTAACTTCCAGGTAAATACCACATCAATCACATGTGTGACCTGCTGCTACTAAGTCTGGAAAAAATGCAATTTCTTGTCAGTCATCAATCAGTGACTCGTAGGATGGATTTCATCAGCAAAAGCAAGGTCTTGTTTTATTGTGAGATGTCTTCCTTACTTATATAACATTGTATGGTGATTTCAGTATATTAATGATGCTTTATTTGCTTTTTTTTTTTAATTACTTCTTAGCAGTTGCATTATGCAACCAACCCCAGAAAGTTTACCATTGTGATGTGATTGAATATTAAAATCAAATTTTGAGATAAGAAGAGCTTCCTGTGGCAAATTAAAACCAAAAAAAAAAAAAAAAAGGGAAAAGAAGACTGTGGTATATCAAAAGATGTTATATTATGCCACCCCTCCTACTGAATAACATATTTCTTTGGAAATCTCATTGTTTTGAATGCAATAAGTGAAAAAGTCAGAGCTGCCTGGTGACGAGGTTTTACTCAGAGGAGTAAAAGTGACAAAACTTACTCCTCATTTACAATGCAAAGCACTAATGGATGGCCAGGCCCAGAGAGTTGTGGTGAATGGAGTCAAATCCAATTGGAGGCCGGTCACTAGTGGAGTCCCCTAGGGCTCGGTACTGGGGCCAGTCCTCTCTAACACCTTTATTGATGATCTGGATTGAGTGCACCCTCAGTAAGTTTCCAGACGACACTAAGTTAGGTGCCTGTGTTGATCTGCTCGAGGGTAGGAAGGCTCTGCAGGAAGATCTGGATAGCCTGGACAGATGGGCCGAGGCCAACTGTATGAAGTTCAACAAGGCCAAGTGTCGCATCCTCCAACTGGGGTTCAACAACCCCAAGCAGATCTACAGGCTGGGAGACGTGTGGTTAGAAAGCTGCCTGTCAGAGAAGGACCTGGGAGTATTGGTTGATAGTCAGCTGAATATGAGCCAGCAGTGTGCTCAGGTGGCCAAGAAGGCCAACAGCATCCTGGCTTGTATAAGAAACAGAGTGGCCAGCAGGTCCAGGGAAGTGATTGTCCCCCTGTACTCAGCTCTGGTGAGGCCGCACCTTGAGTACCGTGTTCAGTTTTGGGCCCCTCACTACAAGAAGGACATGGAGGTGCTTGAGCAAGTCCAGAGAAGGGCTAAGAAGCTGGTGAAGGGTCTGGAGAACAAGTCTTATGAGGAGCGGCTGAGGGAGCTGGGACTATTTAGCCTGGAGAAGAGGAGGCTCAGGGGCGACCTTATTGCACTCTACAGGTACCTTAAAGGAGGCTGTAGCGAGGTGGCGGTTGGTCTATTCTCCCACGTGCCTGGTGACAGGACAAGGGGGAATGGGCTAAAATTGCGCCAGGGGAGGTTTAGTTTGGATATTAGGAAAAAAAAATCTTTACTGAAAGGGTTGTTAGGTATTGGAATAGGCTGCCCAGGGAAGTGGATGAGTCACCATCCCTCACCATCCCTGGAGGTCTTCAAAAGGCATTTAGATGTAGAGCTTAGGGATATGGTTTAGTGGAGGACTTGTTAACATTAGGTCAGAGGTTGGACTTGGTGATCTTGGAGGTCTCTTCCAACCTAGACTATTCTGTGATTCTGTGATTCTGTAAAAGGCTTAATGCAAGTTCAATTTACAATGTAAAATTTAATGGGCTGAAAATGAATTGTTTTAAAGACCTCATTATCAGCACCATTTGTTACAGAGGTTTTACAATTATTTTGATCACAGGATGGTCTCAAACCAGTCTATTTTGTGTTTAATTGATCCTTCAACTTTTATCCCAGTGCCCAGTTGTTTTTTACAAAGAGGACCCATGAAGCCATCTACACTAAATAATACTTGGCGATATTTTAGATGAGTACATTGATTTTCAGCACTAACAGAATGGAAATGTATTTTCTTCATAGAGTCTTAAGGATTTAAATAGATACATTTAGCCTGGAATAGGTTTGATATTTAAGGCAGAAATTTGATATATTGTTTAAATTGCACAACATGGTGTGGTACAGAGATCCCCATGCTTGCATGAGGACATTTGCACGACTCAGTGCTGCCCAGCAGCGGTGGCTTACAGAGAGAGTTTTATGCATTCTCAGTATATTGCAAGCTCATCACACTGCAAGCCTGGACATGCTGCACTCAGATTTACTTTTGGTAGTAGCTGTTAGCTTTACTTCTGACTATGTGACCTGAATATAATTACTTGGGCCAATATCTGCAGAAGACATTTGAGAGCCAACTTACAGATGCTCAGCACTGACTTTCTGAGACTGAGCATGTATATGTATGCCCACTCTGGTGCAGTGAAATATCTGGGTACTTGGCATCTACATAAAGTTGAGCATTGATACAGAAGTACTGAAATGAGAAAAAATTATGACACTGAAAAGAGAAAAAAATGCCCAAAGTATCGCTATCTAGTCTGTGGTCCTCCGTCTAGACTGGGAGGCTGATAAGGTGAATGAAGAGTGTAATACTACTTCTGTTGCTACAACAGTGCTTACAGATCAGTGAAATGGGTTTGTCTGTGCTAGATTCTCAATTGTTTCTCTAATGATATTTTTTTTATTCTGTTAGATCCACATCCAGGAAAAATAAAACATTTAGCTTAGTGCTGATTTTGGCAGAAGGTTGGTGCTCTTCCATCCCTACAAAATAAGAATATCCTATGAAATGTAAGAGAAATGAATGAATTTCCACAAAACTTGAGAACTTCGCAAACATTGGAAAATTATATTCCCATTACGACTTTGTCACAACAATTTCTTGCCAAAATAAGAAAAAAAGAGTGAAGATAAGCTAGCTTCCTCAATCTAATATTTTTTAGGGGGTAAGATCCCTTTCTCCTTCACTCCTTTCCTGTCTTTCTATCTTATGAAGGCATGTGTGTCCATAATAAATAGATCTCTTACAACCATTTGTTTTGAATGCACTTTATACATTTCAAAAACTAACATGGATGTGGGAGCTCTGTAGCTTCTCTTGCCCTAGCAAGATCAATCTCTAATGCAGTTGGAACTTCAAGAAGATGTGATCTGGGTATGAATAGATAAAACTTTTAAGCCAAGTGTTGGTCTCCCTGTTCACAAGATCCAACCCAAAGCTCAGACCTCTGTATTTCCAAATATATTTATGAAACAGGATATGTAGATTTTGATTAAATCCACCTTTTTTTTTTTTTTTTCCCTAAATAATTAATCAATATATGATGGCAAGAAAATAAATTTCACTGAATTTATGACGATAGATTTATTTTGATTGGATATTGAACAATGAAGTTCAACACCTCAGAACTATTCAATACAGTCTGCCAGACCTGCTATGAGAACAGGTACCACTGATATATTTCTGTTGTTTTGTTATTTGATTTAATTAGTTGACATATATTAGTACTGAGAGATGCAGTTTCATATCATCACATTTAAATCCTGGATGTAATAATTTGACTTGCTTGTAAGAAATATTAATCAGGATTTACTTGTTTAATTAACAAAAGCTGAACAATTGATTCTATTGTTTTCCCATACTCTTCAAGCTTTCTGCGTAAAGCGTTTACCTTTAATACAAAATGGTCCATCATATGCAGTTTTGGAGCAGTCACAGGAGTAGCCGTTGTATTTCTCGACACATTTGCCACCATTTGCGCAGTACATCCCATAGCTTGTGCAGTGGCCAGAGCAGCCAGGCTTCACCCCTGGTGTGACTTTTGCTCTCTCTTCCAAGTCCAGCGTCACCCCATTCATCCTTAATGAACGAATGCAACCTAGGAAACCCCGCTGGCCTCCTGCAGCACCTGAGCAGGAACGTAAAACCATAAGACAATATTGAACAGATTTTGTTGTTGTTACTGTATATGAAATATCCTGCTAAGCTTGTGACAACAGCTGGAATTAAATAATTTCTTTGTAAAGATGAAACATTACCATGTCCTAATGAAATTGAAATCAGTTAAACCTCAACTTTCAGACCTTACTAACAGTACACCCATATAGCGAGTGCCTTTGCTTTACATTGTGTCCTGGTTTCAGTTAGGATAGAGTTAATTTTCCTCCCAGTAGCTGGTAGGGTGCTATGTTTTGGATTAGGATGAGAAGAGTGCTGATAACATGCTGATGTTTTAATTGCTGCAGAGCAGTGCTTACACCAAGCCAAGGACTTTTCAGCTTCTCGCTCTGTCCTGCCAGCGGGCAGGCTGGGGGTGCAGCAGGAGCTGGGAGGGGACAGACCCAGGACAGCTGACCCAAACTGGCCAAAGGGGTATTCCATACCATCTGATGTCATGCTCAACAATATATAGGGGTGGCTAGCCGGGGTGGGGCGCCGGCTGCTCGGGGTTGGGCTGGGCATCGGTCAGCGGGTGGTGAGCAATTGCATTGTGCATCACTTGTTTTGTACATATTATTATTATTATTTTATTTTTCTGTCCCTAATAAACTGTCTCTATCTCAACCCACAGGCTTCAGTTTTTCCTCTTTCTCTCCCCCATCCCAGAGAGGGAGGGTGGAGGGTGAGCGAACGGCTGTGTAGTGTTTAGCTGCCAGCCAGGTTAAACCACAACACATTGATAAGAGATTAGAGATTCTAGCCCTCTACTGTAAGACTTCAAATTTCAACTTCAAGTTTTTTTAGAGAGAACAGTGGAAGAAATGGGCTTAGCTCTATCACTAAGATATAGCCCTACTCACCATATAATTAGTAGTTATGAATGTTAATAATAATGCCACAATATGTTATGCACTTTAATATTTTTCAAAGCCACAGTGGGGAAAGAGGGAAAAGATTTTAAACCCCCTTCTTAGCTGCAGTAGGAAATATAAATGCTCATTTCCAAGCAACACCAGGCATATTGCTTAGTTGCCTGAGTATAGAGTGAAGGACACAACACTGAAGAGCTACATTTGAAAATCTAGGTTAGAATGGCTTTTCTTAGCAGTCACTAAGGATGGTTCCTTATTTTCCCTGTAAATGCTGAAAAATGTGATTTCATCTCAGAAAGCCTTATCCAGGGCTTGATTATTATTATTATTATTATTAATAATAATAATAATATCATAAGAATGCAAGCAAATAACAAGTGGCTGTTAACTGTTCTCCTCATCCCCTCATCTCTTTGATACTGCAGTGCCACAGATGCTAAAGAGTCCCCTGTTCCTGAGGAGATCTGAATGGTCATCTCTGCAGAGCACAGAGGCTATTTACCTGGGTGAGACAGAGGACCAAATACAGACCAGATAGGCTGCTTCAAATCAACCACACAGACCAAAAAGACTGTTTCAAATTCATCCACTGCTAACCTGAAAATTTGGAGTACAAGGAGACAATGCTTGGTCTCTGCTAATGTGCACAGGGCAGAGGTCATTCTGGTGTGGTTCCATTCTACGTAAACTAATATTCACCATGGTGATGAAAAAGATCCTAAACATCTAATTTCTACATCTTTTCCCTCTTGGTGAGTGTCCTAGCCCCTAGGACATGACGTCATTCTCCAGGGTATCTTGTTGGCCCAAGAAATAATTATTTATTCTATAGAAAGTGGAGCAGGAGGGACTGAAACAATTCTTATTCAGTGTTATTATCCAGGCCCTGATGTTCAGGGTGTTCATTTGAGACACTTGAACTCAAATCAATTCTCTGTCTAACTCAGGGTAAGAATTTAAATCAGAGACTGTTCTTGGAGATCTGTGCTCCCTTCATCAAGTTATATGAAATAGATCTGATTCAGAAAGAAAGAAAATCAGATGCAGATTTAGACATTCAGCTTTTGGCAATACAGGTACAAAGTATTTCAAAAAATTGTTGGTGTACCAACTAATTCAAAACTACCTAAAAAAAATAATAACAGTTATTAACAATTCCCCAAGAACTCAGGCCGGAATATTTCTATTTTCTCGCAGTTTCACAAAAAGTCTTAGTATTTCCTTTAAAAGCTAAGGTTTCCTCTTCTAAATAAACGTCACATTTCAGCTGATTTGGAATTAGGCTTTAATTGAGATCATGGTTAGCAGTAAAGTAGAATCTTAGCTTGTAAATAATGGTTGCACCTCTGGTGACACATTATATACATAGTTTGCTGTGACACTGTGCTGTTTACCAAGGCAGTGAAGAATTTAAATATTGTTTTAATTCATTTCTGCTTTTGAATCTGCAGTAACTTGGAAAAAAATAAGATAATATCCATTTTTCCTTCCTGCTCCTCTTCTCCCTTTAACAGATATGTAGAGGAATAAGAAATTGCTCACCATTTTATGCAATTTTGATTCCAAGTAATGTCATTTGGCATATCTACACTTCAGAGCCCTAGGGCTAACAATCAGAGAAATAGAAGTACTGCTGGAATAGCATGCCCCAAATTCACTGGAGACCAGCAACTCCAGAAAGAAGCTGGACTAACATGGTTTTGGGAAATGCATTTGTGTGACACCATGCAATATTGTCCTACATTGAATGGGAAAACAACCCATGGGACTAAAGGGAAATGACTTCAGTGAACTGTGAATGAAAAATCAGACCTGCTGAGGTTAGGATGGGCATCACAGGTTCATACAGTCCTGGCACCATCTATACAAAATTTTTCAATTCCATTGTTTGTGTGTGGGTGAGACCTGTAAAAAAAGGAATTTGGCACTACTGTCTGCTAGAGTCACTTTCTGTCATGAGCTGTAGGCTGGGAAAGACAGAAATGACAAGTGGCCAGCACAGAATATTTTTTACTTAGTTGATCCTGTTATTTCTGCAGCTATGGAGATTCTTTTTTTTTTTTTTTTTTTTTTTTTTTTTTTTTTTTTGCTGTCATGCAAGTACTACTCTAGGAGGGCAAATTCCTATGTTAAATTAACTGGTACTGGCAAGACACATGGCAACAAGAGTTCAGCATGTATGTGACAGCAAAGCCCGGTTACCCACTCCACATCTTACCAACGTAGAGCTGGCTGTACAATTCCAGTCGTGTGTGCCCTTCTGTTGGGGCTTTCCGAACCTCCAGGGGCAGCTGGTCTACCTGCAGACTGGCTTGTTTGACATTTCTCTCAGCATTGACCCGATGCCACTGGTCATCATTCAGCTGGTTGGGAGACTTGACAATGATTTCCACAGGCCCATTTCCAACATCAAATGAAAAGGAAACCTCTGTAGCAGCTGAAACACCAAGCAAAAGAGAACCCATCTTGTGCTGTAAACATAAACACACTTCACAATTACACTTACACAACAGAAAGGATTAGTTTCTAATAGAAACATGTACTTCTCAGACACCTTCCAGAATTTCTAAGCATATTTGATTCCTTTTAACTGGAACAGAAGTTAAAATATTTCCAAGAGGCCACTATGAAAAGCTTCTACAGCATGTAATGGAAATTAAATCAGTTTGACTTGTAAAATTAAACCAGAGCAAATTATATACTCAGAGGATTTTTTTGAATTTCTACTAATAATTTCAATAATATCACACAAACTTTTAGAATATCATAAGCTTTTAGAAGAAAACACCAATACCAATAAGTTCATTTCTGATTTTTAAAAATTTATTTATTTATTTATTTATTTTAGGGAGTATGCATTTTGATAAAAAGTGGTGCAGATGAAATTTATATTTTTTCTTCTGAGTGGCAGTGGCAGTTAATTTCTGCAATGAGCTAATAAATGCATGAAGCAGTGGTAAAGAACTATATGAAAATTTAAGTCTGGAAAAGAAATGTTTTTTTTATTTATATTTATATTACTCTCTATATAGTAGATGATTCAACAAATGTTTAGAAATTTTACAAATAACCATTAGCCTCTACTAGACATTCCTCCAAGTCATATTCAGCAAACTATTTAATTGATACTAGTGGTTATGCAAGGACTAATAATTGCTTAATTACTTATTAGTGACTAATTAATCACTATAAGTGATTAATAATACATAGATTTTTGACTAAAGAAATACAATTTTGAATTTCCCAATGAAATTTATTTTATAAAAGCTAGGGGTTAAAAATTATTTTATGGTGGCAAAACATTAGATGAAAGCGTTACCTTGAAGAGCGAACTTCAAGATCTTAAAGACCTAGGGGGCAAGATCCCTAAGAACGCTGTTCTTAGGGACAAAGGAGCTGAACAGATCTGGCAACTGTTTAAGGATGTTTTCCTCAGAGTACAAGAACTCTCCATCCCCTTGCATAACAAAGTGAGCAGGGAGAGCAGAAAACCAGCACGGCTGAACAAGGACCTGTTGGTCAAACAGAGGCACAAGAAGGAAATGCATAGGCAGTGGAAGCAGGGACATGTGCCCTGGGAAGAGTACAGGGATGCTGTCCAGATGTTCAGGGATGGGATCAGGAAAGCCAAGGCATGAATGGAACTGAGTTTGGCAAGGGATGCAAAGAATAACAAGAAGGGATTCTGTAGGTACAGTGCTCAGAAAAGAAAGATCAAGGAGAGTGTACCCCTTCCAATGGATGAGAAGGGTGAACTGGTAACGGCAGACATGGAGAAGGCCAAGGTACTCAGCAAATTCTTTGCCTCAGTCTTCACTGTCAGACAGGCATTTCCATGCCTATCTTTTCCCCGAAACTGAAGATGAGGGCTGGGGAAACAAAGTCCCTCCCACTGTAAGCAAAGAGCAAGTTTGAGACCACCTGATGAAACTGAACAGGTATAAGGCTATGGGGCCTGATGACATGCATCCCAGGGTCCTGAGGGAAATTGCTGATGTAGTTGCCAAGCCCTTCTCCATCATATTTGAAAAGTTCTGGAAGTCAGGTGAAGTTCCTGGTGACTGGAAGAAAGGGGAACATCACCCCCATTTTTAAAAAGGGTAGAAAGGAGGACCCAGGGAACTACAGACTGGTCACCTCTGTGCCTGAAAAGATCATGGAACAGATCCTCCTGGAAGCAGCGTCAAGGCACATACAAGACAAGGTGATCCAAGACAGCCAGCTTGGCTTCACCAAGGGCAAATTGTGCCTGACCAATCTGGTGGCCTTCTATGATGGAGTGACTGCATCAGTTGACGAGAGAAGACCAACCAATGTCATCTGCTTGGACTTCTGTAAGGCCTTTGACATGCTCCCATATGACATTGTAATCTCCAAATTGGACAGAGATGGATTTGAAGGGTGGACCACTTAGTAGATAAGGAATTGGCTTGAAGGCTACACCCAGAGAATGGTGTTCAATGGTCTGTGTCCAGGTGGAGGCCTATAGTGAATGGTGTCCCTTGGGGGTCTGTCTTGGGACTGATACTGTTTAATATCTTTATCAATGATATAGACAGTGGGATCAAGTGCACCCTTAGCAAGTTTGCACATGACACCAAGCTGAGTGGTGCAGTTGATACACCAGAAGGAAGGGATGCCAATGGCAAGCTTGAGAAGTGGGCGCATGTGAACATTAGTGAGGTTTAACAAGTCCAAGTGCAAGGTGCTGCACCTGGGTTGGGGCAATCCCAGACATGAGGACAGACTGGGAGAAGAACACATTGAGAGCAGCCCTGCAGAGAAAGTCTTGGGGATTTTAGTGGACGAAAAACTTGACATGAACAAGCAGCGTACACTTGCTGCCCAGAAGGCCAAGTGCATCCTGAGCTAAATCAAAAGAGGAGTGGCAGATTGAGGGAAGTGATTGTCCTCCTCTACTCTGCCCTTGTGAGGCCTCACTTGGAGTACTGTATCCACGTCTGAGGCCCCCAGCAAAAGACGGGTGTTAATATATTAAAAAAGGTCCAGAGGAGGGCTACGAAGTTGATCAGAGGGTGATGAGGCACTGGAACTGGTTGCTCAGAGAAGTTGTGGATGCCCCATCCCTGGAGGTGTTCAAGACCAGATTGAACAAGACACTGGGCAATGTGATCTAGTGGGTGACATCCCTGCCCATGGCAGGGGGGTTGGAATTAGATGATCCCTAAGGTCCCTTCTGACCTAAGCCATTCTATGATTCTATGATTACTATAAAATAGGTAATGAGTGATAGCATTCACAAAGGTGCATATCAGACAGAAATAAAGACAACTAAGACTTCAATTTATTTATTTATTTATTTTGTGTGTGTGTGTGTGGTTTTTGTTTGTTTGTTTTGAAATATAAAATAAAACTGTAGTGCCATTTCATTTTTCTGAAAAATCCCTGGTGACCAATTGTGTTCTCAGTGGTGCAGCTGTAGTTTCTTGTATGGTTAAATTAACAAACAAAAGTCTTATACAAAATTTATCAGCACATCTGATAAATTGTGGTAGAAGCAACACTCCATGATCATTTTCATTAAGAACACTGATAAACAGTGAGAAGTATTTTTGTACATGGCCTAGTAGATTTCCACATGATTTTCCACATGATTAAATTAAACTATACACATTTTTAAGCAATCTGGAAGGACTGGAATAAATGTTTCACAGATAACGTTATTTCAATTAAATTTATTATACAAACAACACCTTTTTTATTTCATTAAAAGAAACAACAAAAGCATACTTGCTGTTTTACTCCCTGTCCTGTGCTGAATGAAATAATCTCATTCAGAATGAAATTCAGAATGAACTGCCTATCATAAACCATGAATTTAGCCTATTTGGCCTTCTTCACTTTACAAGACAGAAAAAATATATGTGCCAAAACTCACTATTCAAGAAATAAAGCTGTTTCATTTTAATGTTATCATGCGTTATAATTTGAGGGGGTCTGCCAATAAACTCAGGCAAGCTACGAATTAGAGTACTTTCTCAAGTACTTAAGTTGTATGTTACATCCATGTCTCTTTTCAAGAGGATGTGCATTTGTCCATTAATTTTTACTGTGAAGAAACCCTTCAAATCTCTTCACTGCCAGGCTTGACTTGCTCCCAAAAGCTCTTTGTCTGAAGGATTATAAAACGAGAACCCCTTAGTAGAATTTCCTCTTGTTCTGAGGCAACTGATGGCACTGTTGATATTGCACATGGATGCCTTGAGGGTGAACCCATCCAGGATTTTGAAAACTTCTGCAAGATTGCTTTTTGATTTGCAGGGTTTTGGACTTCTGGGTGGAAGCAGTTCTAATTTTTTTAAGGGAAGATTATTCTTCCTTTAAAAGAGAAAGTGAAGTGCAGAGAACTGGCAAATAGAGATATTTCAGGTAGAATTTGTTATGCCTGCAGAGTCCAGCTTTATGCATGGTTTTAGACTGACAGTATCACAGTCTAAAGCCTTATTTTATAATGAAATTCATACTTATTGAAAAAAAAATTATTAGCTTGATGTGAAAGCAAAAGTACCATTTGTATAAATTCACATTATATTTTTATAATGAAAGTTAAGGTTTAGGAAGGAAAAGCATTCCAGAACTATCTTCTCATTAAAGGTTTGTTATCAGTGCATGTACCTTCTGACTTGCTCAAAGTTAGAAATGTATAAGGGTCTGTGGACTGTGCTGATCTGTCCCCAGGCAACCTAAAAACGTGACTCTGACAAACTGAAGGGGGGAGGCTTATTTGCTAGACTGAAAAAAAAACATGAAGGACATCAATGAAAAGATCTTTGCAGAGAGGCACAGGCTGCATGGCATCATTGCATATGAATTCTGTTACTGGTTCTGACTCTTCAGTCTCAGTTTCCATTTGAGTGAATTCTTCAGTCTACAGTGTAAGTATATTCTCCAACCAGGGGAATAATAGAATTATAGAATAGTTTAGGTTGAAAGGGACCTCGAAGATCATCTGATTCCCCCCCCCCCCCCCGCCTGGAACACCTTCCACTAGGCCAGGTTGCTCAAAGCCACATCACATCTTGCTTTAAACATATCCAGGGATGAGACATCCACAAAAGTCTACATAAATACATGCACATATGTCTACATAAAATACTTCATATTGGCATTTTATCAGAAATGGATGAACATCTGTGGTAGGTTGACACATATACATCCTTGGTGTAATTTCATCCTTGTAAATAAAACCACAACTGTGGTATTATTCTGACAAACTTTTAAAAAGAAGGATTAAAAGCATTTAACATCTAAGCTGATAGTTGTTCACTGATCAGCTGGACCAGAGCTGGATATTTCAGAAACATGGACATAATGAGCAGCACAGACCCCCAAGATTTTTACTGGCCAGTAAATTTGTAGCTCAGGAAGTGATCATCCCTAATGACCATTTTATTTTCTATCCTACCAAATGTTACAAAACTCTAAGAAAAGAGAATGGAGATCAGACTTTGAACCAATGTCTGAAATTGCTGAATTAAGAAATGAAAAAATAAAATAAATGTATTTTCAGCATATTCAGTTAGTACAAGGTTTTGTGATGGAAATTCCATAAAACTGAACAAGAGCAAATTTTTACTCCTGCCACATATATTCACTTAATAAAAGGAGGCTTGTGGCTACACTTAGTTTTAGCATTTCTGTGCCTTGTTGTGTTTTAACTTGGCTGGCAGTTAAGCACCCACCACACAGCTGTCTTCTCAACCTCCCCCCACAGTGGGATAGTGGTGAGAATCAGAAAAAAATGTAAAAGCTTATGGGCTGAGATAAAGAGAGTTTATTAGGACAGAAAAGAAATAATAATAATAATAGTAACAATAATAATAACGTGTACACAACAAGTGATGCACAGTGCAATTGCTCACCACCTGCTGACTTATGTCCAGCCCATCCCCAAGCAGCGGTCCGCCTAATCCCGGCCAGCCACCCCATACAGCAATTAAAAACATTGGTGTGTTATCAACATGATTCTCATCTTAAATCCAAAACACAGCGCCATAACAGATACCAGGAAAAAATTAACTCTATAATAGACGAAACCAGGACATTTGTGCAATTATATGTAATTAAATCTTAACATGTTTCTTTCATCAGTTCAATTTTCTATGGTCTTAGGTTTTTGTCAGCCATTTCAGAATGTAGGAGTGTGGCTTTGGCAAATGAAATGATCTTCCCACTGTCCTTGCTGTTTATTATTATTATTATTATTATTAATTTATTTTTTATTTTTTATTTGGGTTGTGTTCAGATCCCACCATTTCCTTACCTTAAACCTATGAAGCATTTGTCCATAAAAGTAAGTGACACATATATCATCTGTGGGATTCTGGATTCTTTGGATTCCTCCTTACAAGGCTTTCTGGCACATATGTTTTATTTAAACGAGAGATCTGAGGCTCAACAGAATGGGAAGTAGTATGCATTTCTATATCCTTTGCTATGCAGGAGGCCAGACTAAATGATCTAACAGTCATTTCTGTCATTTAAGATCTATGAAAAGCTAAGTTTCCCATTTCCCTAGAATTCTTTGTGTTTCAAGTCTCTTTCTCTCTCTTTTATTTTTTTTCCCCTCCTATTTTCCTAGATTGATGCTTGCTGATAAATTATGGGCCAGAATCTCTACCTATAATGAGGCTAGCAGCAAAGAAAAGGATGCTGACAGACAGGTGGGTGCTCACAAAATGCTACGTACTAGGTGGAGGTTCTTAAGACGCAAACACTGTGGAAAAAAAAAAGGGGGGCGGGGGGTAGGAATTACAGCCCTCCTTAGAGTCAGTTTTCTCTGCCTGTCTCTCCCTTTCTCTTCCTCTTTCTTGTTATCTTTTCTCTGAAATACATACTTTCATCCCATCCCTTGTACTTTGTTTCTCTTAACTCTCCTGCTGTATTTTTATAACCTTCATGCTGTATTTTTATAACCTTCAATGAGACTCATTGATGTTTTAGTTGCCTTATATCAAAGAGAAAACCTTAGGATCCTTTTGAAATTCCATTCTTAGAACATAAATACTTTGTTATGGCTAGATTCAGAGCTCACTTACTAGCTGTAAAACAGCATACAACAATAAGCTATGAATTGTAGTCTAAGAAGTGCCAGACAGATATTGCTTCCCTCCATCTCGTTTGCTTGTTCCATGAAAACAGCAGCTTGTAAATATTCTACCTCTGGAAGAGCAACATCTGCCAAACTTTTTAGACAGGTTATTTTTAAATACACCTTTGACAAAGGTCTCACTGACTAAACCAGAAGACAGAATTCAATGAAATGATTCACTGAAATTCTTCCAATTGACTTAATGGACTCTGGATAGGAAAGGAAGACTTTCCAGGATTTGATAGCATGGAAAACTATCTTGTCCACCTTTCCCACTTACGCTCTGGCAGCCGAGTAGTCTTACAAATTCATCTATAAATTACCTGGCCTGCTAGCTTCATTTGCACGGGGGTGAGAGACAGCTGTTCCAATGCTGACATTGAAACAGCACTGATAGCTTGTTCCTGGCTGCTGAAAATACATAGAAAGGGCTGCTGATGCTACCCTGAAGTGCTGTATTGGAACACAGTATCTGCTTTGAGGATGCCACATCTCATGGCATCTCACTTCTCAACTAAAAATTAAAACCACCGAAAGGACATCTCAGAGAGAAATTGCTGATACAACTTGCTGGATTGTAATGCAGGAATTTCTGTGTAGCTTGACTGACAGTTAATAATTGGATAGTTGTCAAAAATCATGGCCATATTTACAGCAATTGAACTAAGCATCTGGAAGATTTCATCATTTATCAAATTCCCAAATGAAATGGTCATTTGAACTAATGAGCAAAAGCTTCACTCATTTGACCAAATGACAATGGACATCTAAGCCCATGACTGCAGTGATCTCTGAGCTAAGTGCCAAATGAACTAGCTCTGGAAGCTGCACAGCTGCATTAGCATGATGCTGTGCCAAAAGTAATTAGTCCTAATGAGAGGCTCTACTGCACCTAGGATCAAACACAGCATTGCTGAGTCTTGATCTATGTGGACATGCTATCTTTCCAGAATTAGTGTAGATATCTCTCTAATATGGTGGTTCATTGCACAGACAACACATTCTGTGTTTTCCTACAGATTAAGAAGCCAAACAAGAAAAGTCATGCAGCTTTACACTTTCTTGAATCTTACCCAGTCAGTATAGTAAATTAAGATGGAAGGTAGGAAAGATAGTGACTAGCGCAGATAACTATCAACTAAACCAAGAAACTAGGCTCCACGAGTACTCCTGGAGTCAAAACTGGGTCCAGTCTTGTTCAGTATCCAATCCATCATCTGCCCCTGGTTGATGGGGACAGAGTGCACACTAGGCTGGTTTGCTGGTCACATAGAACTGTGAGGTTGAAACACTCTGTTCATGCTGAAAACCAGAGGGACTTCAGCAGGCTGGAGAAACAAGCTGTCAGGAACCTCATACAATTCAACAGGGAAAAGTACAAAGTCCTGCACCTGGGGAGGAACAGCCCCAGGCACCAGGACATGCTGGAAAACAGCTTTGCAGAAAAGGCTCTGGGGGCCCTGGTGGACACCAAATTGAATGTGAGACAGCAATGTGTCCTTGTGGCAAAGAAGGTGAAATGGTTTCCTGGGCTGCATTAGGCAAACCATTACCAGCAGCTTGAGGGAGGTGATCCTTTCCCTCTACTCAGCCTTGGTGAGGCCACATCTGAAGTGGTGTGCCCAGTTCTGGGCTTCTCAGAACAAGAGAGACGTGGACGTCCCAGAGAGAGTTCAACAGAGGGCCATGAGGATGATTATGGGATGGAGAATCTTTCATCTGAGGAAAGGCTGAGAGAGCTGGGGCTGTTCTGCCTGGAGAAGAGAAGGCTCAAGGGGGAATCCTATCAATGTACAGAAATACCTAAAGGGAGGCTGCAAAGAAGATGGAGCTACTTTTTGATTTTGCCCAGTGGCAAGAGAAGTGGCAATAGGTACACACTGAAACACAAGAAGCTCTATTTGAATATCTGGAAATGTCTTTACTCTGAGAATGACTGAGCTCTCTATTGGAATCTAGTTGAAGTCCACTGACATTGTTTCACCAGCTTAAGTGGAAAAGAAGGCTGATGCACTGTAGCACTAGTATTTTGCTTATAATATCAGGTTTTTTTGTTGTTGTTATTATTTTTTTTTTTCTGTTTCTCTCAATTAACATTTTAATGATGAATGCTTGCTTCTCTGGATGGAATTAGAACATAACTGTGAACTTGTTTACTGAAGCTCGTGCTAGATAAGGCTACAGTTATCCTAGGAGGTGGAAGGAAGAAGCTAAAAAGCATAGCAAATATCAGTATATCTCTTTCAGTAAAAGCGTGTTTCTGGAGCACGGCAAGAGGATGGTTTTCTGTCTTCAGATGGATAGATGATTTAGTGTCTACAAAATACAGATTTTGCTATTGGGACCTGCCTTTTGTGATGGTTAAAAGTGTAAGTTATTTCCGTGTCATGTATGCTTCAGTTCCAAAAAAACAAATCACGAAGTTCGATATTTTCCCTTTTTTTTTTTTTTTTTTTTTTTTAATTGCATGTTTAGTCCTCTTGGGTCTCACTAGCAAAGTCAAAGAAATTACAGACATAACTAAATTAACAAAAAAATACATAAATAAATGTAGGTCATTATTCTGCTAGTCTGTTGGTTACTCTAAGCATCAAGCTTAGTTCTGTTGTACATACTCCACTTGCAAAAACATGCATGCTTGTGTATGTAATTGAAAAGATTTGCAGACATATTTCAGTGCTTCTTTATTGCTATTTTACATGGAGTTCAGCTAGCAACACTTTTTTCCCCTCACTGTCTTTCAGTACTGAAGGGAATAACAGGCTACAATGCTGTGTAGAGTCATCTCCTCAAGTGCACATTTACAATTGCAATGTTTCTATACTGCTATTAAAAGTGGGCTGTTCAATATTGTAGCCTGCCCTCAAAAGGTTGAGAAGTTGGATATATAAAGAAGAACATCTGTTAGATGCAGCACTTCTCAGTTACAGCTTGTTTCTGGTCAAAAGCCATTATGTCAGTGAGACATTGTGTTTCTGTGCACATGCAAGACTAGATTACTCCTTTGGAGCAGAAGCTGGAGTACAGAAAAGTGCAGATTTACAATCCTTCCCTGAATTTTCCCTAGGGTGGCCTAACCTGCTGTCTGATTGCAGCTGAGGGGGGATTTTTAACTGCTAGAAATGTCTTTACCTTTTCCAAAACACACAGGCTACCTGCAACTGGCTAAATGCTCTCCAGGTGCAAGGTAGTAAAAAAGAATGTTCCTGGCTTCTCTGACCTTGTGGAGGGACACTAATTCTGTGACTTTCTACTGGCAGACAACCACTTACACATGCAATTAGCAGTATTTTGGAAAGTATTAAGTCTACTGGAGCTCAATATGAAGGGAAAACAGAACTGGATAGTGTGCCTTCCTCATGTGTAAGGATCTATGGGAGGACCATGATAAGGAAGGGTTTGATTCTGGTAATGAATAAGAATCAGATATTTTTATTTAATTTTAGAATAAACACAGCTATCAAACAAACAAAAATATCAGCCTTCCTACATAATAGATTAAATTGCTTTGGGGGACAAAAATATTACATTAAAATGAAAGTATCAAATTTTCTCATGAATTATCATGCAAAGGCCAAACATGCCCTTGGAATTATTTATTATCATTATTTATTAATTACTTCAGTTATGCTAATTGCACTCCATCTGTCTTGTAGATAAGCACTTGGAAACAACTCTTATATTTTTTTTATGGTTATATTTTAGTTTATATAGCAATTTTCAGCTGTAGACATCAAGAATGAAAAATGGCATTATCTGTCCTGCATAAACAGGGAACCAAATCAAAGGTATGTGAAAGAACTTGTTTAATGTCAAACCACAGATGACCAGAACAGGGCATGAAAAGATACCTACTTGCTTTACTTCTAAGGCAATACAATTTCAGATAGATGATGTTACCTCCCATCCATACAGCCCTCTTCCAATAACTACTTAGCAGCTTGGAAGAAAGAAAGGAAAGGTGATTCAGTTGAAGATCTTGTTGATCTCATGAAAGGTACTAAAGCCTAAAAATATATATATATATGGCAGCAATGTCTTCTGGTCTCTTTTGTGAGAGATGATTCACAAAACGGGAACTGCAGTCAGTACGCTGAATATAAAAGGAGAGGAGGAGTATGCTTTCCTATCTGTAGTGGGTAATAATATACTCTATTAAACTTTTTTAACTGCAGTGCTTTACCATAGAACTGCACTGTTTCTATGCAACAAAAGACACCACAACAAGGGGAATGCACAGACATCAAAACAGAGCTGTCTCATGTAGCGTTCTAAGGGTTTTGTGTAACAGTTATTTTTTGTTGGATAAAAGGCAAAATAAAAGTCATAAAATCACACAATATCCTGAATTGGAAGGGACCCACAAGGATCTTCAAGTTCAACTCCTTGGTTCACAAAGGAACACACAAAAATCTGACCATGTGTCTAAGAGCATTGTCCAAATGCTTCTTGAGCTCTGACAGGCTCAGAGATGTGACCACTGCCCTGGGGAGCCTGTCCCAGTGCCTGACCACCCTCTGGGTGCAGAACCTTTTCCTAACATCCAACCTGACCCTCCCCTGTCCCAGCTCCATGATGTTCCCTCAGGTCCTGTCGCTGTCCCGAGAGCAGAGCTCAGCATCTGCCCCTTCGCTCCCCTCATGAGGGAGCTGCAGGTCACCATGAGGCCTCCCCTCAGCCTGTTCTGCTCTGGGCTGAACAAACCAAGGGACCTCATCTGCTCCTCATACCTCTTCCCTTCTAGACCCTTCACCACCTTCATAGCTCTCCTTTGGACACTTGAAGTGTCCAAAAGTATGTGCTACCATTCGTTAAATCTGATTACAGTAGGAGCATGGTAAAATATCAGAGATTTTTTAACAGGAGAGGAGAAGGAGTCTCTTTTCCATAAGAAAAATTGCTGGGAAGTTGGCACAGTTCTAAAATTGCTGAGCTATGGGACTGGGTGTTTATCAAGTCCTCCTCCTCAAATGTGTTACATTTGAATCTCACAAAAATCAGCCAAATTTGTAAACCATGCATCATATTAAAAGTTGTAATAGTCTTGTGCAAGCCTTGAAAAGTAGACATCAAGACTGTCATTTTTTTTTATGGTGTGATTTTGAGAAAAAACGCATTGTCTATGTGCTTTTCTTCCTGTGTTGTGGTATTTTTCTTATTGCATACTTTGTGGAATGGGTGTAAGTTCTGCTGGAGATTGTGGTTAAGACATGTAAAGGTATTCAGATGCCTGGGTTGTAGCTGCCAGAAAACTTTTAAAATCTGGCCAGGTGCTCAAGGTGATATGAACTGATTGATTTTTCTGCCTGGACTTGTGGCTTTTTGTCATTTGTAGTGGCTGGTTTATAAGCAATTTTTCACTGCTGTTATTTATTTCTCTGTGCCTGTGCAGGAGTCACCATCAGGGTAAGGACCCTGTTGCAATGTACTAACAAAATAGTAAAGTCCATCCAAAAATATGACATAAGTTTCCTTTTAGTGTAGTTACTCTGTATATGAAGAGGGTAGGGGCAGGGTACATGGATCCTGGTGACTGTGGCTTCTTTTTATTCTTTTTTTAAATTATTATTATTTTTTATTTATTTTTTTAATTTAAACAAAGGATTTCTCTGAAAACTATGTTTATAATTATTTACTGTTGACAGTGTTCAGGGTGGATCCCCAAAATGTAGATGAGGTCTTTGGTATTGTTTATTATTATTATTATTATTTATTCTGCTTGAGGAAAATACATCTAAAAAATATGAAAATAAGGACTATCATGGACTGGTATGGAGATGTAGAGACTGAATTGACACGTTGGAGGTAAAAATATGTGCCCTGACTTCGTGGTAATTAGAGGTAGAAAACTCCTGTAACACACTGGTGGAGGATAAAGGCCACAGCCATGCTGTATGTACTTATTTTTGAATGCTATTTGAGTGAGGGACCTGCCTGTTTCCTGGACCTCATGGGATACTTGGGTCATACCAACATCTATTGGAAGGACAACACGGCGGGGCATAAGCAATCAAGGAGGTTCCTGCAAAGTGTTGATGACTACTTCCTGACCTAAATCATACAGATGCCAACAAAGAGAGATGCTCTGCTGGACCTTATATTCACACACAAGGAGAGGCTGTTAGGAGTGTTAAGGTCAAAGACAACTTTGCCTGCAATGACCATGAAATGGTGGGTTTCAGTATCCTAAATGCAGAGAGGAGGGTAAAAAGGGAGATCACAACCCCTGATTTCATAAGGCAGATGTTGGAGAAAGTAATTTCCAGTTCTAGTCAGTTTTAGACAGTTCTCCATCCAAGTTGTTTATTTGCTACCTTTGGCTTGCTCCCAAACACCAGAGCACCTATCCCCATCTGCAAATTAGATATAAAGATAAAGGTGGAACTGGTGTTTTCAGAAGGGTCATAAACTGCCCTTTTAAAATATCAAGCTTTTCTGCACCACTTGCCTCAGCTGAAAAGAAATCTTACCTTGAAAAGAATGATGCTTGCAGGTTTTTTTCAGTCTTAGGATGAGAATTTGCAAATGTTGTAAAAACATTTGGATCAAAAATTTCTCTGAAGAAATTTATTTATTTATTTATTTTCCTTTTAATTTGATAGCTTCCTACTGGCCCCTGGGATGAAAGGATTCCTAAGTGTGCTATGCATTCTTTGATGTGTAGCTATGCAACATGCTCTCCTAGGGGGCTGTTTTTCAAAAAAAATGACCTGCTGCTAGGAAAGCAAAAAAAAAAAACCAAACAACAACAAATAAACCACAACAATGAAGGTAACACCAGACTCCCTACTCAGCTGCAAAGATAAAGCAGTGAAATATGTAAATCTGTATTTACATTAACATAAGGGAATTTAAAGAGTATGATGTAGAAAATTCATTGATATGGTAGAATTCCATTTTAGGATGCCTTTGGAGAAAGAAGTGATGAAGTTATTAAAATCTGTAAAACATAAATATTAATCAGTCATATTTTAGAGCATTAAGTCTGGAGGAATGAATGCTGTCTAGGAAGAATCAAACAGCAATGCAAATCATGTTCCCTGGCCTATCACTGCTTTGTCTGATTTTGGAAGTTACTTACATCTCAGCTAAGTAGCCTGGAAACAGCCTAGCACAAGAAGCAATATGACACTTTTCTCTTTAAGTGCAAATGTTAGATATTAAAGTGCTGTTGGTATCCCTTGCCCACAGAGCAAGCAGACTCATCCTGGAGACATCCTGCTGCTCTCATTAGCAAGCTACCCCATGCAATCCTTTTCACAGCAGCTAAGTTCACTGATCACTCCTTGAGACTTTTAGGGTGGCTACCATTGCAGGGGTTATCAGCCAGGTGATGTCTCTGAATGTAGGGGCTGTAAATATTTCTAGCTTTCTACAATAAATTAATAAGAAAACTCCTTCCTCTCTTACTAGTTCATGCCAGGATCAAACACAAGTTGACCTTTCTTTTTCTAAGCCTCAACTTTTCTTTTTTTCCCCTGCTGTAAAACTGTCTTACTGTTTGCTACTTTCAGAATAATAACAGTGGGATACAATTCATTAGTGTCTGTAAATTGCTTGGAGGTGTTGGGATGAGAGGAGCTACTGAAATGCACGGAATATCTTTTTCATTACAATATTATGACAGTGGCATTAAGAGTGTTTTCTGAAAACAATTTAACTCACTACTGGCTTTTTAGAGCAATGATCCTGTGAATCTAATACAAAACAGTGTTGGTAGATGCTTCTTCCCAGATTATCAAGAATAGGTCCTTTTCAAAGCTTGCTTTCAGGAATACATCTCTCCAAAACATGGGATTTCTCTTGTTCAGAAAATTCAAATTCAGTTTGACAAACACCTCACAGGTATACAGTAGCTGGATTTTCATATTCATAACTCTCTGCAGTCTAGAACAAACACCTCCTAAATGTACAAAACCATACTCCTCCTCATTTTATCCTAGTCAGATTTGTTGACATTCAACCAGACTTTAGGTAGCCTCCTGCTTGCTGAAAAGTTTTGAGTAAGGATCCTGGAGACCTATTTTCCTCTACCTCTCCTTTCATGAAGCTCTAGGCAGGCTCAGTTGCACAAAGCTACCATTTCCAGGAAGGAGTGACTACAAAGAAGAATTGGGCAGGGAGGCGAACTGGAAGTCTTCAAGAATTCAAAGTGAAATTCTTGGCATGTTTTTATGGCAACATTTGACAGTAGAGTGCTTACAAAAAATAAGAGCATTAAGATATCTTGTGAAGAGCTCAAGGGTCCCTATCACTATTGTTTGATATACAGACTGCTGTTTAGTCTGTTTCATCATGCTAGGTCTGCTTCCAACCTCAGCACCAAGGGAAGTGGAGGTAAAGGCAGAGCAATGGCCAGCTGAACCGGTTTGGTGTAGTAGTAGGTCTGCTATGGTAGATCTCTGTAGCTGATGGGCCACTCAGTTTATTTCAGTTCGCAGAAGTACTGCATACTGTAAGCAACTCCCTATCATGTTGCAGAACAAGTGCTGGCTCTGTTGCATGTACACACAATAAATATACAGAGAGTGTATACTAATTTTTAATTATGATGTTAGGTACACAATGGGGGAAAGAATGAAGGGCTATGAGAAAGATATTTGCTGTTGCCAAACTGTTCCTCTAACTTTTTCAAACTATTTTGTGGTTGCATTTATGAAAAGCATGGACAAGGAAGAGGTCAGGTTACATTCCTCTGGGTCCTAAAAGTAGGTCAAGTCTAAAGGAAGAAAATGACCATTGCAGAGGGCCTTAGAATAAATGAATAAATGGTGTTCTTACTGGTGTCTTCATATGAGGACTGGATTTGGCATTAAAGCTGCCCAAAACTGAATAGGAAATATCTAAAGGAGAAATCATATTTTTTCTTTCTCTAAAAATATTTTTAGCTTAAAAAAAAAAATAGAAAATTTGACCAAAGATGTGTGGTTGCCCGAAGCACTGAGTTACAGAAAAATTTACACCCTATCAAACTACATCCTGTCTAAGCCAGTCATTGTCAGCTGATCAGCCACCTGTAAAAATAATATGTAGATTTACTGATGTATGTAAAAACTGAGTTTTAAGATAATTCTACATTTCTCTCTGCCTACTGTTCCTTGAATGATGATAAGTAAGAGCCTACCAGGGGGTCTGCTTGATAAATGGAGTACCCAAAGATTTCAACCACATTCCAAGTAACATTTTATCGCTGTTTTTTTTTTTTAATTTATTTTTATTTTAATCATTTTTATTTTTTATTTATTATTTTTTTCATGACAGTCTTTCTTGTCTGTTTGGAAAAACTTTTTCTTAAATCAGAGAAACACATTCTTCCCTTCCTTCATCCCTCTCCTCAGAGATGTTAATATGGAGCTGAAGACACATGAAGTTACATACTGGAAGATTGCACCTCTTTTTCTTATAATTCTAGAGTAGTAAAATAAGCTGTGCAGTTATTAGACCTTAAAACAGCACACCAATAAAATAATTTAATGAGAATTCCTAGTGATAACTCTTGTGCTCAGAATAAAAAATGTAATAGTAAACTCCTTTCCAAAGACTTGAATCTAAGAATCTTTACAGACCAAATGATTTGTTCTCCTAATATATTTAGCAAGTTCAGTACACTGATTGAAATACTGGATGTTTTAGAATCTCTCAGTTCCTGGTCTGTAGAACAAAGCTTATTCTAACTGTATATTACAGATATATAGAGCTATTTCACATATAAGGGAAGAAGAAGAAGAAACTTTTACTGTCTATTGGCAGAGGACACTGATTTCAATATTTTCCTTTTGGAATTGTAGGAAGAAATCAATAAAAGTAGTGTTTTTTTTTTTTATTTTTAAAAAAGAAGTGATTGCTCTTCAATGAAATTAGCACCTATACAAGAAGGCAATGAAAAGACAATGTAGCCATTATTTGAAGTACAGCAGCTTGCAGCAAATATGTCACAACTGACATAACAAAAAAACCTTTAATAAAAAATAACAGTTCTGTAAGAGAATTTGATGTGTTAGCTAGAAAACAGTTTGCTAAAGGAAAACGTCAGGGTTTAAAGATAATACTGTAATTATCTTACTGACTGAATTTTATGTTTCCATTAAGAAACAAATTCATGTATGAATTTTATGGGACTTCTGTAAAGGGGAAACAAATTCCTTTAAGAAGCAGAAGAATCTACTGTAAGCCGTGCAAGGAACTTCTGAAATTCTGAAACTTTGTTTTTATGTTGATTGAATTCTAACAAAATGTAAATGCAGACTAGAATGAAACAAACTACTGAAAACTGGATAAAAAATGCCCATGCAATAAAGGTGCAATTCAGAAAAGAGAATTAAATTATTTTTGTTACTAAACCCGCAGCATTTAACTCATTTTGAACTGTGACTAGTATAACTTTCAAGTCACAAAAAGAAATATTTTCTGGGATCTGAAAATTTCAAGACTAGTTTTCAGGAAAGAAAAGGTAGACTGAATGCAATTATGGTCAAATGAACTGTTCTCTATACCATTTAACAAATACAGTCAGGATAGGTTTAATCAAGAGGTTTTCTACTACCTTAAACTGCAATACTACATTTGACCTTACAAGCTGTTTCTACAGGTGATATTTCAACTTCTGCCACCAAGAACTTGTTATCCAGGCCTTAGATTCAGGGACAGGAGGCAGTGGTTGAATTCAGGCATATGCCAAGCCACAGTAGTCGGTGGGCCTCAAGAGTAGGGCCTCAAGTAAAACTCCTGTTTAATGGCATTCTGGCTACACTGCCACATGCTTTATTTAACTGGTGCATCTGTTCAGTGAGCTGCTTCAATGTCATTAGTATTTAAACTCTGTTGAGTTCACAATAATTGTAGTCACTGTCAGGTCACCTTTATTCATTGCTATTGTAGCTTTTAAGCTAAGTGAACAGCAAGGCTGGTCTGATAATGGCTAAGGATGAAACGCTATCATGTTTCATGTGTTAGAAGAGCAAGAAGCTCTGGAAATGCCCTCCTCAAATGACTGTAAGTACTATTTAAATTCAAAGTGAAATTAGAAGTATCTGCCACTTTATTATAAAAGGGCCATGCCCCTTGTTAATACAAATGAATATATTTCATCTGACTCAATAGCAACAATTTTGTTTCTCACCAGTTGGAAATTACAGAAAATTGGGATTAAGGAACATCAACTAAATTCCTTGTAGAAAGAGTGAAAAAACCTCTCATCTTCTTGGAACTTGGCACTTTATTCCTATCTGGAGGGGAAATTTAATTACTTTTTAAAGGGCCTCCCTGGTGTTTTCTAAATTTCCACACTCTTGTTTGTGTGTTTAGACTTCAGGAATTGTGAAAAAGGGCTTTTTACTTTTAAATTAGATGTGTGCATGTAAATCTCATTGAACCTGCATAAAAAATAGATTATTTGGGATACATAAAAAAATTAATCTCTTTCAGCATTAGTGACTTTTGCCACTGACTTTTGTACATGTATATTTAGAACCAGGTTCTTGACCTCTGTGAGTAGCTTCTGCAGCAAATGGAAGAAAAAATGTTTTTCTTGGTACTAGAGTGCAGACAGGGAATTTGCTGCACTCATGTAACCATCCTGCTGTAATGTGTCACTAGAAGCTGTAATAGCCATCACACATAGCACAGCAGGCCTGTCTCCAGGCCTGTTTATGGCAGGGTAAACTGGGTCGAGGGAGAACACAGGAGACATAAAATGTTGTTTCCCCCTAATTCAACCGCTTCAATTTCACTAAGCAGAATTCATGTACAGTTGAGGATTTCAGCACCATGCTTGGAAGTTTGCTCTTGTGCCATTTAAAGAGGTTTAATAATAAAATTAACTTGCCTCCTGATAGCATTATGTCCTCTTTTTTTTTTTTTTCTTTTTTTTTATCAGCAATTTCACTAGCAGATAATGCCAATAAAGAATTATTTCTACATGATTTTTAAAGATATTTTAGATATTGTAGGCAAGTTATCAGCTCAGGCTCTTTACAGTGCTCCTACACAGCTGTAGACATACATTTTAAAGAAATAAACCTTGGCATGCAATTTTGAAAAATCTTTTAAGGTCTGTGCCATTTTTTTCTTTTTTTTTTTTTTTAACTAGTGGTACCAGTTCTATACGTCTTTCTATTTCTCCCTTTGATAAACAAACCAAAGAGACTTCAATAGTTCTTCCTATGTAAGACAATCTGAGAAGAAGTCAAGTAGTTTGATTTTTTTTTGCTGACTTAACCAAGGTTACACATTTTACTGAATAATACATGTTTCTTGGAATCTGTTACCTGACATGAACCTGTGTCAGGTTCCAAAAAGAGTGGTGGAAAGCACATACTTACATTTCAGCTCCAGTTTGATGAAGTCAGTGTTCCCCAGATTCTCAAGAAACACCCCATCTGAGGCCGATGTTTTGAAATAGAAAGAGATATCTGCACTTGTTTCCCCTTGGAAGGTGGAGAAGTGAAGATAGGATGATGATGTGATGAAAGAAGCTGCATTCCAGTAATTTCCTGCAGGGATGGGATAGACAGGAAATACATATATTTGAGTTCTCCCTGGAAGCAGTATGAAAATTTGAAGCTTTCAATGTTAATATATGCTACCACGTTGTTTACATTGAAAAACAAAACAAACAAACAAACAAACAAAACCAACCACTTTGCTTCTACTATCTCTTCTTTGCTTTTTTGGATAAATTGAATGTCTTTTTTTTTTTTTTTTTTTTTTCAGGAAAGTGGAACAAACTACTTATACTTAAATATTTTTTTAATATTTATATTAAAAGTTCCCAATTTATGATAGTCATATAGAAATGTATTGCTGAGATAAGTCTTTAATACAGTATAGTTACTACATTTAACATATAGTTGTACCTCAGATGCATGTTTTGCATTTATATATTGTCTCATGTGTAACATAACTGCCTTCAAATTTACTCTACACAACAACGCACATTTCTTCTGAAAACGTAGCCAGGTCTAATAAAAGTCTGTTAATACATATCACAGGAAGAAAGAAGCTAAACAATATAGACATAATTAACATATGCCCGTACCCATTCCCTAACACATTTTCCCTGGAAAAAAAAATCATAAGATACAGTGAGAGACTGTTACTTCACCAGGATGTATACGTGTCCAGATTCAGAAGTTATTAAGACATTAACTCAGCCCAGCCCAGTGTTTAGTATTCTGGCTAATAAACACAGTAAGAAACCACTTTCTATTCCAGACATAGCTCCCAGAGATTGGTTCTCCATCATTTGATTACTGAACTAGGTGATAGCACTATTATTTTGCTGGTTAGCACTGGATGCATGTGAATGAGCATGCTGAAGCCTCAGCAGCTTAACACTGGTTTTGTAATACCACCAGCACAGACCCAAGTCAGAACTGTTATAATTTGTGTAATTTATTAATCTCTATTCAAATTTAAATTGAACATTTGAATTAATGGAAAAAGACTGTTTAAGCATTCTATGCATATTGTTCTTTTTCATATTTCTATCCCATCTCCTCCATTTAATTCTACCTCTCTCAAGAATGCAGAATGAGTGGAGTTGAAAAAAGAAGCAGCTTTCTATTCTACTTTAATCAATCCCATGAATAAAGTTACATATGAGACTTTTTGTGGGCTTATGTATATTCATGTGTGAGCAGTGGAAAGGGGACCAAATGGTTTTGGTACAATGTAAATGTACATTTCTAACACATATGTATATATATTTTGTGAATTAACCAGTTCACCTTTAACATTACCTGTTTTTTTTTTGCCAAAAATAACATTTCTTGTCTCTTACTACATACCACATTTAGACAAACTGGCAAGTTCCAGATTAAATATTATTAATGATTTCTGCAGAAATATCAACAATATTTATATCATAAACAGTCTTGGGCAAGAAAAGTCTAATTAAATGCAAAGTTTTTTGTGAAAACATATGTAGTGAAAAAGCAACACAAATAAAATGTATAGAATTTAATTTTCATTCATGGTTCCAGGCCTTTTCCAATCTCTTACCTTTCAGAGTACTTCCTCAATATTAGGGTTGCTGAGGGTATAGGTGAAAGAGTGCTTTGGCAATAATCTCGTTCTTAGTACAGGATCCAGATGGAACATCGTATATGCTTTCCCACTTGCAGATGTACCTGGACATCTACATTTCTTTATCATGGGAGATCAAGATATGCCAGATGCTGGCAGACTTTTTGCATAGGTTTTATTCCACTTGCTGAATAAACTCACATGATGTAAACAGGACTTTAAAAGTCAGGAATATATGCAATACTTGTTAAGGAGCTAATTTAGCTGCCCTGTATAACCTTGTAGAAATGCTTTCAAGTTTTCATAAATCAAATAAGTATTTTGGACTTCTAGCTTTACATGCTCTGAATGTTGACTAAGTTATAAGCCTAAAACATGTAGAACATATGACAAACAAAAAACTTGTGAGAGCTGCAAGGATTCTACCCAAAAAAATACAAATACTAATAGAGACAAATACCTGTTCAGAGGGATAGGCTCCCCAGTCATCTCACTATCCCCAAAATGAGACTAAGGTGAATATGCAGCTGCATCATCACGCAGCCAAGCAGCACAGCTGCTATGGAGTCTACTGTCAGGGTTCCTTCTCTAGCCCAGGATGCTGCTAATAGACCAGCTTTCTTGCCAGCATCATCCTACCATCAGCCACTGTACACAAAGACATTGTTTGTACCATGCTTACATCTTTTTTGAGTTAGACAGAGCTCAAGAACTACAGGTTGGAAACCTGTCTTAATAATCATTTCCACTAATGAATTGACAATGGCTTTGATGAAGAGATCATATTTTTGTTTTACTTTTGGCTTATTGTGTTAAGCCCACTCACAATGGGACCCTTAACTGTAGCCTCCACTATGATACAATATAATATTATCGTTAATATTGCAATTAAATAAATAAGAGCAGGAACTGCTATATGAAACAACAATTTATTTTGTAATATTTTATTTATATTTTTTTAATTAGCTTCCAACCCTCAAAGTATTACATGTACTTTAACACAGATTCAACTTTCAGTGCTGAGACACTCTGAGTTAACTCTTTAACCAAGAGGGCTCATAACCAAAGTGCAGGTTTGCCATTACATGAAGTTAATCTTCAGTTTTATCTGGCCATTCCTCTTTGTATAGTTAGAGGAGAAGATTTCACTTTCATTGTTTTTAAAGTAAAATTTAGACTGCAATGTATTTAAGGCTGATGTGAGTTGTGAGTTTATCTAAGAAGTTCTAGCGATATGGTGAAGACTTCAAAACATCACTGCAGGGCATCTACAAGTAGGACTACCATCACCAATTACAACAGAGAACCAGACATGTTGATGGGTTCATATTAAAATGTATGTCTCTGTTTTGTTGAAACAAAACCCACCAATTTTTATTTAGTGCTGTATCTAGTCTACTGAGGAGGTCTATCACTAAGTATTTTACATTTCATTTGAAATGCTGTGATTTGACTCTGCAGAAAGCCTTAGATGGGAATGCTAGTGGTGAGAGGATAAATACAAACTGTTCAGACTGAATGGAAAAACCTGCAGCTTGAGAGAGACATTTTCAAAGTCTATTCACAACAAATTTCTATAAAGATAGAATCATGTTTTTATACATTGGTATACATTCATCTCAGAACACTTTCAGGGGAAAAAAGCTATTTTATTAAGTGTACAATGGAATGTCTTGCTAAAAATTCATAATGATTTTTATCACAAAATAATATCTCTTGATAAGAAAGGGGCTGCCTGAGGAAATCTTGAATAAAAATCCTCTTGACACACATTATTGTTGTTGCTTGCTAGGAACCTTTGTAAGTCAGCATTGCCTCAAAATTTCTTTGGCACATTGTCCACCTCCTTTCCTCAAAAGGCTTGAATATATCGATCCTACAGACATTTTTCTACTGATTTAGGCTGAGAAAGCAGTAGATGGAAAAAACTGGAATTAGGACTTAAACTGCAGGGTGGATATTATGGCAGCAGGGATACCAAGGTATTAGGAGATGGGAAAGGTATCTTATTTAGAAAGAACACTCTAAATGCTAAATTTGTAATCCACCCTGTTAATAATTATTATGTCATAAATATTGCACAGGAGCAGCTGGACCTCACAAAACAGTATGTTTACACAATGTTATTGAGAAAGTCTTGCAGGAAAAGCTCTGATTTACAAGAAAGTCACTCAACCTAGGATAGTTAGTATTTATTATTCAAGGATGAAATATGCTTGGAAACATTAAGATAGGGAAGAAAGAAGGGCTTCAAATGTGAAGATGTGAAGAAAGAGGTGCTTAGAGTCACACCATCCCTTCATTTCCCCTTTCTTCCTCCAGCTACTTTAGGAACACTTTTATTGTACAGAATGGTCAAAAATACAACTGAATAATTTTATTTTTTTTCTTTGTAAGCTCACTTTTATTTTGTAATCAAGACCACATCTCTGTTGTACTACATCTATCCTCACTGTAAGCCTGCTTAGCGTTTAAATTTGACTTAAACCGATTAAACAGGTACAAGACATGCTGTTGTCATGGATCACAAATCCAAATAAAATCATGATACTGAAGCCTTTTTAATTGTTTGCAACCCAAGACAAATTTAAGATTTCCAAAGCAGGACTGTGTTTCTTATCATGTTTTTTCTCAGACTAAAAATATTAACGTGAAGGGTCACCTTAAATATGATATAGAATCATAGAATATCCTGAGTTGGAAGGGACGCACAGGGATCATACTGTCCAACTCATGGCTTCACACAAGATTACCTAAAAATAAAACCATATGTCTAAGAGTGTTGCCTAAATGCTTCTTGAATTCCAGCAGATTTGGTGCCATGACTGTTTCACTGGGGAGCCTGTTCCAGACTTGAAGATTTTTCCTGTGAAGACCCACCTCAGGGAGGAGGAAGGAGATGGTTACCATAGTACTAACAAGGACAAACTCAGGTCGCGTTGAATTGTGCAACATGTATTGACATCTTTTTAAGTGTGGTAGTTCCATAACCTGATAACAGACTTATAGAAGCCAGACTCTCAGCTTCTCCCTTGAATTATTTTTGTCCAGAAATCCCTTGCTAGCTACCAATAATATCTTCTTTCTTAGCATGATTGAAATTCATGCTTTAACACTATCAATTTCTCTTTACATTTAAACCCCATTGAAATGGATAATAGCAATAGCAGAACTGTAAAAGACATCAGTGCTTTTAGACCAGCTAGGCAATAGAACTAGAGAACGAATGCTGTAATGTCAGGCAGCTCTTATGTATTACAATAGCCCAAAAACCTCCAGGGCTCTCTACAGCAAAACAGATTTTCTATCAAAACCATTATGTGAATAAAATGTAAGAATAGTCTCCTATTTCAGAGAAGATGGATGTGCAAATGGAACAATGCTCTGTGCCACAAAGTAATGGATTGAGGTTATCCATAAAATTATGCTCAACAAATCAAGTTCTTTTTTTTTTTTTTTTTTTTTTTAATTCAGGAAAAGTGGAATCTACATGTGTACAGTCAGAGCAGTTTGAGTATCAGAGTATCAGTACAGCAACAATGACAGTTTTGATTCAAGACTACAGGTCTGCATCTTGGGTGGAAATCGACCCTAATGAAACCCAAACAGTCTGTTGGGCTTTATATATCTTCCTTGCTAGTGAAACAATGGGTGAGAAGGAGGAAAGATATTCCAATCCCAAAAGAATATTACAAGCTATTCAGGAAACAAAAGAAAAGTCATAGAAAATTGTTTGCGTTTCTCATGCTTGAAAGGTTTAACTGAAATCCTGAAGCAAGGCAGGCCATGTTCAATGGCACTAGTCAGAATGGGGCTGAGAATGCAGCTTCAGTCTGGGCATGAGGAGGGTGTACTCAGGGGATAGGGCAAGAAGGATGGCAACTCAGCAGCAGCCTAAGTCCTTTGCTGGAAGAAGAATACTGATGACTTCTCAGTTACTGAAGGGTCTGCTTGGTGTCATTTTTGGTTGTGCTAACATGCATTCACACCTTTATTCTTTCTTCATTGATATTGAATCCCTTGTCACTTTTTTTTTTTTTTTTTAATTATATATCTTTTACTATATACCTTATATATAAATATCTTATATCTTAAATATATTTTACTATATATCTTTTACTATATTACCTTTACATCTCCTATACTTACAATATATAGAATATACTGTATTTCATAAGCTTTACGTACTTTCTTTGTTTTCTTTGATACCCCTGAAATCTGTCTCATCCAGCTCCAATCCTGAATTTCTTTGACCATGTTACTTATAGCCCTGTAGTCTCCTGTATCAGTCTGTGGCCTGTCTATATATCTCAACTAAAGATGACAATATCGTATTTCTCCGGTCACAGGTTTATATTTCGTCAACATCATGGAAGAATACCAGTTGAAATTACAACTTAAATTAAAATTAAGATGGTAGTGTCTTGATTTACTTAATCCAAACATGAATCAAGAAAAATAAACTAAACTGATTTGCTCCATAAGATGTTGGCTTAATAGCAGAAAAGTCCTTTGACAACACACAAGAAAAATAATCCCCAAGTCAACAGATGAAGAGTGCATTAACACTGCATAACAGCAAAGCTGAATTACAGTCTTTCAGGCTGAATACAAATATAGGTTAGATTTCAATTTTCAAGATAAAACTAGCTCTGTATCTTTCAACAAAGTAACAAATGGCTGGAAGTCCAGAGCAAAACCTGCTGAGAATATCAACACATCTCAAGATGAGTTCAGAGTTAGGAAAAGAAAAAGTTAGCTCTGCTGTTGTGACTGTTTCATTAAAGACAATTCAGTTTTTGAAGGATAAACACTAGATTTTAGAAAAGAAAAAAAAGTTTGGAATATTACACCTCAAATCTAGAAAGCTGTAGCTCTGACATAATGTGTTTTGGTCTCATTTAACTAAGCCAGGTTCTTTCTAAAGGGTGGAATTGTTAAAAATTCTGAGAAAGGAACGGAATCTGGTAGAACTGTGCTGAGAGTCCATATTTGTTATGATTTTTAGGAGACTTACAGGGGTCTGGAGTTTCAGAGTCAGAAAGACGTCAATACATTCAGAAGCAGGCAAACAACAAAGTACATTTGATCTGAAAAATTGCTTATGGTTTTTAACCTCTTTGATATCTATAGTACATTTCACCCTCAAAGTAATTCCTTCAGGCTTCTCTTATGGAAGTCCATTGCATGTATCTTCTGAAAGTCAGATTCTAAAAAAAAGTTAACTGTCTTTGCACATTTGGAGCATATCCTTCCATTCATGACCTTGTCTGCTTTAGTTGTGGGAAAGTTTTTGGTCTCTACTCTCAGTCCTTTGGCAACTCTTCTTTTACTGGGAATGAAAAAAATCCTGCTCATCTACCACTGCTGTGACCATACTTGATCTCATCGCAAAATTTGTCAAGTCCAACTTTCACACAAACACAAGGCCTGAAATCCCAAACTTTTTTCACGTGGAGCAAGATAGTGGTGATATGGTAACTGTCTTTCAGGAATTACAAATGCGGGATAGCCTTAAATTACTAATATAGAAAGGAAAGATCCTCCGTTATATTATCTGGGATCAACTTGAGCATTATGGTCATTAACGAAGGACATAAACCAGCTTGCATTAAGACAACAGTAAGATGGATAGCAGTTTATCTCCTTATCTTTATAAATGATCTGTTTTCTCTAGTGACATAATACTCACAAGACAAAGATCAATGGATATAAACAGTTGCTAAAGTTTGCATTAATCTGTCAGTCACCATATTTGCTGAGTTAGGGAAAGAGCAATCACATTTATCAGTGAAATGTTGGAGTCAATGAAACAGATTCAGTGATGCAGAAAAGTTTCACGCACCAGCTGTGTTACTTGTAATCATCTTTGGAAGATCATTTTTCAAAAGTCTCACCTCCTGGTCACAATGCCTAATTACAATGCATACCCTGTCACTGCTGGCACCATTACTTTCATCCATCTAAAGAACGAAAGGTCCTGATCTGGCATGGTTTACAACCTGGAGCTATGTAATGTGCTGATGGAACTTTAATGATGCATGTAAACTGGTATCTTTTCAAAGGAATATTTTTTTTAAACATTAACTGACCTGCAAACATCAGCTCAATCACCCCTGTGCCACAGTCAATGCAGTGTGTAGGAACCCTGCCATGATGCCAAAATGGTAAACATTAAATACAGAAACCTGATGTCCTCAAAAAATGTTACTAATAATGAGGATCCAAGTCTATGTCGACCTGTAGATATTGGTGGGTGTTTACTGCTGTGCAAAGCAACTGTCATAGCTTACCACTGTCATTTGACAGTGCTGCATAACCACCTTATACTCAGTAAATAACTATGCAGGATGTAAAGTGAAGACACAAGGACAAGAATGTAAAAAATCAATGACTTTTCACTTCCTTCTATTAAATTTGTACCCTTTGCTGTGGAAATGGAATGCAGGAAAGAGTGTTTCTCAGACCTCTCCTTTCTGCTCTTCAGGTCCTTGGCTAGGCATATGAACAATAAGGTACAGCTCTAGAGTTCGATAGAGTCACAGATACATTTCACTGGCACAACACCATGTGGACAACATGCTCCAGTGACCATTTCCACTTTTGCTATCTCCATTTGCTGTCCCTGGCAGGATTTTTATAAGGATGTGCTGTGTAGTATTGGTGCAGCTCTGTCCCCCAAATTTTCTTGTTTCTTGGGGAAAGTTTCTCTTTTTACGGTGATTCTTCTGGTCCATTGTTTGGGCATGGATCTAGTTTCCTCAACACACTCAAGATCCTGACTCTTTGACAACCTGAAGTTCTTTTAGAACAGATAGGCTTTGAAAATGGAAAATATTCTTCAGAATTAAAATGTAAGATGTAATTTAGACTTGAAGTAGCACATTAAATACTCTTCACATAATTGATTCCAGAATTATCTGTTATTCACGGAGATCATCAAATTATTTTACTTTATCTTCTATTACTGAATGGATTTTAGAGCATTCTGAACTGAAACTCGGAATATTTAGCTCACAAGATATTACTAGGTACTTTCATGAATCATAGATCTCTGAGCTTTGATGAAAACTGTGGATAAAACCATTTGCTAGAAGTACTAATTTCATTCAGCAGTGTCACTACTACAGAATTATGGTGCTCTACTGCTTATACATAGAAATGTACTTTCAATGACTTCTTCATTCATGTCTCAATCCCAAATCCAAAGAAATTCATATAAATCGCTGAAGATGCTCTTCAAACTTCCAGTAAAGGAGTAAAATTATAATCTTCATTCTCATGTTGTCACTCCAGTTTTATGACACTGTAACATTCCAAGTTCAACTTCCCATAATGTATTTTCTATGGTGTCACTGCCCATTGTAGTGGGTTTGGAATTGGATGACCTTTAAAGTCCCTTCCAACCCAGTTATTCCATGATTCCATGATTCTATGTATGTATTTTTACTGATGGTTTACAGAACTTATGCTATATAGGCCATCAATTCAGAATAACAAAATCACAGAATGATGTAGGTTGGAAGAGACCTCCAAGATCATCTAGTCCAACCTCTGACCTAACAATAATAAGTCCTTCACTAAATCATATTGCTAAGCTCTACATCTAAACATCTTTTAAAGACCTCCAGGTATGGTGATTCAACTAGTTCCCTGGGCAGCCTGTTCCAATGCCTATCAACCCTTTCAGTAAAGAAGTTCTTCCTAATATCCAACCTAAACCTCCCCTGGTGCAACTTCAGTCCATTCCACCTCGTCCTGTCACCAGGCACGTGGGAGAATAGACCAACTCCCACCTCACTACAGACTCCTTTAAGGTACCTGTAGAGTGGGATATGGTCACCTCTGAGCCTCCTCTTTTCCAGGCTGAACAATCCCAGCACCCTCAGCTGCTCCTCATAAGACTTGTTCTCCAGACCCTGCACCAGCTTCGTTGCCTTTCTCTGGACTTGCTCAAGCATCTTGATGTCCTTCTTGCAGCGAGGGGCCCAGAACTGAACACAGTACTCGAGGTGTGGCCCCACCAGAGCCGAGTACAGGGGGACAATCACTTCTCTAGCCCTGCTGGACACACTGTTTCTTATACAAGCCAAGATGCTGTTGGCCTTCTTGGCCACCTGAGCACACTGCTGGTCATATTCAGCTGATTATCAACCATCACTCCCAGGTCCTTCTCTACCAGGCAGCTTTCCAAACACTCATCTCCCAGCCTGTAGCGCTGCTTGGGGTTGTTGTGCCCCAGGTGCAGGACCTGGCACTTGGCCTTGTTGAACCTCATACAGTTGGCTTCAGCCCATCGGTCCAGCCTATCCAGATCTTCCTGCAGAGCCTTCTTACCCTCGAGCAGATTGACACATGCACCTAACTTGGTGTCTTTTGAATTCTAGAGAAGGACAACCTGCACTGAAACCAAACCGCCAAGGGCTTTGAAATGTTTCTGTGGCCCTCCAGTCCTAGACTGCTCTAGGAACTAAGGAGAACCAATGGAGTCTATATTACCACATTATATTCCACCCAATAAACAGAAACTTTGACCACAACATCTGCTGCATTATGTGCTGTGCCCCTCAACAAACCCCTTGATATGCCTGTGATGACCTATCTTTTCCCCTTTCGGTCACTGATATCAGACTTTGCAAAAGGGTATTTGAAAAGTAATTCTATGATTAATCTCTATATTGTCTATGGCAGAGAAGCTTCTCACTTGGCCAGTTTGAACCTTTCTTCCATTCCATACCTGTTCCCTACTTTTAAACTAGCTCATTAAGGGTCTTACTGTGCCCAAAGATGTTATAGTGATCTTATACTATCTCAGCTGTGTTCTAAATCCAAGAATGAAAAGGAGTATTTAAAAAAAAAATCAGCTTAAAATTTAAAATCTCCTATGTTACGTGGTCTTGTAGAGCTTGCTGTGGGTGGCTATGCTCCCTTTATCTTACCGTTATTATTAGAATATTAAAATTATGATTAGTGCCATTGTTAATATTATTATTGGAGAGTAAGCTTACATGGGCAAAGTTACTTAGCTGAGCTCACTGTAGAGGCTGTCATTTTTGAACAATGGACTACATGTATACGTAAATACCATACAGGTGTTCTGAGCAAATATATGTAGTGTAATAGGAAATCTAAATCAGAACTCTAAGTGAAATATTCAGGCTAACTAGATCACTGTATAGAATGAGAGGAAGGGATTTATCTCATTCTTGTTACAGCTAGTAATAAAATTATTAGGGAATTGAGCAGTAGTAGAATTGAGACTATATATATGTAATGTCCTTACAAATTTTACAAGGATTAAAAAAACCCACAAAGTTTACAGATGTATAAGAAAATCTCATACCAGACACTCTCCAGTAGAAAATTACTAGCTTTGGCATTCAAAAAAAAACCAACACAAAAACAAAAACAAAACAAAACAACAACAACAAAAAAACACCAAACAACAAATAAAACAATAACCTGTGTTAAAGTTTTAATTTCTCTAGAGGCCCTTTCCTACTTCAACTATACTGTGAACTATTCAGTCAAAGTATGTACAATAACAAGAAAGAAATAAAATCTGTTTCTGGCTTGAATAAAAATTGCAATCTTATCCAAAAATTGAAAGGAAATTAGTATTCCTGAGGTAAAATTGTTAGTGAAAGCAAAACACTCCTCTACATCTACAAGATATCTGATTCTGACCTCTTTCACATCATTCCAGCACAGCTCTGCTGTTCATGGCATTACATTCAACTTACACAAATCTCAGAGAGCATTTACTCAACATTTGCTTCCTAAATCTTTTCAATCTCAGTGGAAATAATGTGCAATAAAAGAGAAAATGAAGTGTGAAAAAAGTTTCTCGGAAAGATCTTTATTTCTCTGACTTCCAGTTCCTTCCTTTCCATCTCTTTTCCTTCCTTCCTTCCTTCCTTCCTTCCTTCCTTCCTTCCTTCCTTCCTTCCTTCCTTCCTTCCTTCCTTCCTTCCTTCCTTCCTTCCTTCCTTCCTTCCTTCTCACGTTCCTTCCTTCCTTCCTGGAGTTGCTGTGCATTTTGTGGGTTTCAAAATACAAATAAACACAGAAAAATTGATGGTGAGGAGCCAAAGATAACTCTTTTTTATTATTATTATTTTATTTTTTATTTTTCAATGCAGGAAAAACTGAAACTTGTGTTGTATTATACTGCCTCAGGGTAAGCGCACAGCTTTGAAATATATTATTATGTACACATGTCAATGTTTGTCAGCAATCTAGTGTCTTGTTTTTGTCTAGATATAGTACATGCTCTCATATCTTTTCAGTTACAGCACTCTGAAATGCAAGTAATGTTATATCATATAAAGATAGACACACGCACACCTTTTCTTCTCCCTTCCTACTCCCTTGTTCTCCCTGGGGGAGGCAGGGAGGGAGGAAACACATGAGGAATAATTAAGAGTAAAGCACCAGTTAATATATTCACATTTGATTATATTCAAATTTTGTTATTATTATTATTATTATTATTATTATTATTATTATTATTATTATTATTAT
>CM021698.1:54588837-54608414 GCA_011074415.1 Stictonetta naevosa
TTCCTTTCCTTTCCTTTCCTTTCCTTTCCTTTCCTTTCCTTTCCTTTTCTTTTCTTTTCTTTTTTTCCCACCACAGAATACATGGTAAAGAAATGACTATATCCACTGCTGTCACTGGTAACTGGAAATATCATACCTCTAGTGATTCTGTGATTATTTATACATATCACCTCCCAGGACCAGTGGTTTAAGAAAACGTCCTGTCTGCAGAGTTATTGCTTTCAGTTCACTGGCTGCAGTTCTTTATCACTTCTGTTTTGTGCCAGCTTTGCTAGTCAGATATAGGATTGATAATACCCCTTCTAAAAGCTCAGTCACTAACACTGCCATTGACATCAAATGGAACACAAACAGGAATGGCAACACCTTTTCCTTTACGGCCATTTTAGTTTATTCCCGCATCCCTGAGTTCATGCAGAACAGTTGCAGGTTCAAAGCACCTGTGCTGTGTTTTAGAAGGAAGAATAATGCATACAATACTTGTTATTGTTACAATATAATTCACTTTTCTTCAAGTGCTGAGGTTAATGGTGATAATAATCAATCAAGCTAGGTTTTCAGAAGCTTTGCAAGAGAAGGGTAGGTGACCCCATATATATCGCAATGTCAAACTTCTATTTTATTATATGATTGCAGAACTTCAGCGTCTTGCAGCATTCCTTGCTCTGACACCATCCAGAAACCTGATCTATTATTCCACCTCTTTAAAAATCCTCCAGCAGATGGCAGCGGGGTACCACCTTTAATAAAAGAGCAGGATGGGAGTTTTGCCTTTTACTCTAAGCAACGGTAAACGAACAGCTGAGCTTTTTAGATTTTTTTGGTCTTTTTCTTTTGTCTTTTTTTTTTTTTTCCCCTCATCTGTTGGAGTTGCAAAAGAATAGGTAATGTACTGCCCTGTTACATCAGATCTTCAACCAGTGTATGTCATCCCTGGTGAATGTGTTTCAGGCATTCTGTAACTCCAGTTTCTTGGGCCCATAGCTAGCTAGCTGTTTTTGTAGCCCTTGTGTTTGTCTTGCATACAGAGGGCAGTAAGAAATTGCCAGGTGGCTTCCCAAGGAGGTTCAGCCTTGGTCCCTTGCAGCTTTCTCTGGAGCCACCTTCTAGGGGCTATGTGACATTTATCTGCAGTCTGGCTGCAGATCCCTCTGCAGTGTGCTCTTGTCCCCCGGAGTCCCCATGGCCATGTGGGGAACTGCTTATCAGTTTCTCTTCTCCATGCTTTAGAAATGAAAGGCTGCACTCCCTGCAGCTGCCAGTCAAGTTTGCAGTGGCTGTTCAGCAGTCACTTAAACACAAGAGGTATTCCTAAAATCTGCTAGTTGTGTGCTCCAAGGAATTTGGGCACAGAGATTTCAAAGCCTGCTGAGCCATCTCTTGTGCCCGACCAGACACTGATTACCCAAAAGCTGTACTCATCACTCATGAAAGATTGGTGGCTAATTGGTGTGGCATGTAATCCAACAGGTTGCACTGAAAAGTAAATGCAGAATGATCCACAGCCCAGGGCAACAGCTGCTCTGTTTTCCTTTCCTGACACTACTTGCTCTGCCAGTAATGTCTTGACTGTCCGTGTCTCAATCTCTGCCACGCTGCACTGTGTTAGTCATGGGACTCGGTCTTTGTCGTGTTTCTTCAGCATTTTACTTCACTTTGCTTTCCCTGTGGCTTTCAACCAGTGTGTCTGAAAACACATTGTAACTTCTCCACAATAAGTACTGTGTGCAGTTTCTGACAAGTGGTTGGATTTTGCTGCCCTGCAACAAACAGTAACTACAAACCCTAATAAAAATAGAGAGTTTCTGCTTCATTTGTACAATGCACAGACTTTTTCATAAAGACAAAATGATCACCTAGTACTGTGCAGAAGAGAAAAAAAAAAAAAAAAAAAAGAGGTTATGTGGCAGGTAGATAGGAGACAGCTGGAGGGACGGGAGGCTGGCTGGAGGCTGACTGGAGCAGCCAGCAGTATTCCCTAACAGTCTGCTTCCTTCACAGAGCAGAAGGAAGAGCTCAGGGCAGATTTCAACTCTGATTCATAATCTGCTTCCTGGGCCTCTCCAGTGGTAACATGGAAATCCCTTGTCAGGATGATCTTTCTGCGTTAAACAACATAAATGGCAGGGAATTCTGCTGTGGGGTGCACGACGTGTGCACAGGGATATGTGCATGACAAGGGATATCTGATACTCGTAGAAATTATAACTGACATATTTCTCAGATAATATGAACTGGAAGACTGGTGCTCAAGAGGTCTGTGAAGACTGCAAGAAGAATCAAGATAAACCACAGCCTTATGGCTGTATGTAAGTAGTTTCTTTTTAACTGAATTCTTAAAGCCAAGTGGAATAAGTGGAATAAGAATTATTCCTTATATTGTTATCCCCCAAATTATCTACATGAATATTTTGTACTACTTCCATTACTTTTTGTTTCTTTAGTGACATCCATGTTGTATATATTTCTTTTTCAATATTCCACAAGAGACAAAAATACTGTATAAAAACCACTGCCAGGAGAAAAAACTCCAGTCTTTGGAAATAACTCAGCTCCATAACTTCTTAATTGTGTTGGGCACAAGACACCAAATTGTCCCTTTGGTCTCAGAAAGGCTAGGGGACATGGAAAAGTACAGTTTATTCCATTTTTGCTGCTGCTCTTGACTGTCTTAAGCAAATGTTTCCATCGCTCTGGAAATAAATACATATGCAACAAGCACCAGAAAAGACGAACTTCTGCTAGTTTCATCCTCATTCTTATTCAACAATAATTTAAAATTGATGATGCCTTCTTAAAAAGTTTTCTATAAACAGAAAAAAGAGTTTGGTATAAATAAATAAATATATATATTTTAGACACTGAAAAGTATTTTCTCATGCATTCTTTCTGACACACAAAGCATATTTATTGCCTTCAAAAATGTGTTAGTAAACACGCCTGTACTCTGTGAGCAAAGGAACAAGAAAAAAATTCTCAAATCCACAAGCCTGAATACAGAATACCTAATTTCTAGTTTTGGATATTTACTAAAGTAGCTTATTTGATAAAATGGAACTAAGCAGTGGAACGTACTTCTGAATGACACCAAACTTGGAGGAGTTGTGGACTTGAATGAGGGTGGAAAGGCCTTGCAGAGGGATCTGGATAGGTTGGAGAGCTGGGCGATCACCAACCGCATGAAGTTCAATAAGAGCAAGTGCCGGGTCCTGCACCTGGGACGGGGAAACCCTGGCTGCACGTACAGACTGGGCGATGAGACGCTGGAGAGCAGCCTAGAAGAGAGGGATCTGGGGGTCTTGGTAGACAGCAAGTTGAATATGAGCCAGCAGTGTGCCCTGGCAGCCAGGAGGGCCAACCGTGTCCTGGGGTACCTCAAGCACGGCATCGCTAGTAGGTCAAGGGAGGTGATTGTCCCGCTGTACTCTGCGCTGGTGCGGCCTCACCTCGAGTACTGTGTGCAGTTCTGGGCACCACAGTATAACAAGGACATGAAACTGTTGGAGAGTGTCCAGAGGAGGGCTACGAAGATGGTGAAAGGCCTGGAGGGGAAGACGTACAAAGAACGGCTGAGGTCACTGGGCCTGTTCAGCCTGGAGAAGAGGAGGCTGAGAGGAGACCTCATCACAGTCTACAACTTCCTCGTAAGGGGGTGTCGAGAGGCAGGAGACCTTTTCTCCATTAACACCAGTGACAGGACCCGCGGGAACGGGGTTAAGCTGAGGCAGGGGAAATTTAGGCTTGACATCAGGAGGGGGTTCTTCACAGAGAGGGTGGTTGCACACTGGAACAGGCTCCCCAGGGAAGTGGTCACTGCACAGAGCCTGACTGAATTTAAGAAGAGATTGGACTGTGCACTTAGTCACATGGTCTGAACTTTTGGGTAGACCTGTGCGGTGTCAGGAGTTGGACTTGATGATCCTTAAGGGTCCCTTCCAACTCAGGATATTCTATGATTCTATGATTCTATGAATGTAGTAGTCTGTTTTCCTGGATTTAAAGTCCACCAAACTTAATATATATATATACATATTTAGCACATTGGATTCAGATGAGAACCATTTTCTTTAATTACCATTAAGGTAAATTTTTGCATCTCTGAGAGATGACTGAAAACATCTTAAAGAGCCACAAATCAGAAGTACACACAGAATTTTCCACAGTTTTTAAAATCTGGCAACTCTGGCAGGACTTAATATGTGTTTTTCAAAGATGTGGAGTAGATATATCTTCAAGTTCCATTTTAATGGAGAACCCCAACCATAGAATTTATCTTTCTTTTAGAAAAACTTGTTTTTCATTTTGAAAACTTTACATTACCAAATGTGCAGTGTGGTTTGTAAGGGCCAGATGAATTTGTTTTTACCAGCTTTTTTCATGCACAAGATTTTCAGTGTACAGAAGGATATTTCTTAGCTTCTTAAGAAAACTTTCTGCATTTCAACAGCACTGAGACAAGGATTAGCAGTTTCCCAACAGAAACAGTTCTGCTAATTCTAACCAAATACCCATAGTGATCAAAAATGTGAAATACACTACTTTGGATTAGTATATGAAAGCCATTATTAATACCTACAACCTGTAGTCTGCATTTCCTGATCATCCCTAATGTGAGAAGAGCAGTCCCTCTGCACATTGGTTATTATTAGCAAAATCAGCACACATTTACTGTCTAGTAAGCACCATAGAAAACATCTGTACCATTCATATAATGCTTAATTTAGGGAATTTTCAAGCCAACACATTTCATTATAATGAAAGGGTAGAAGAAAAATTCTGGATAGATATTTTGAGAGCTTTCACAGTGAAAGGAAGCCACAGCCTGAAGAAAAAAAATATTCAATGTGAATTTACAAGCACAAGACAAAAAATCCCTCTCCACTGTAAATCGGACAAGAGTTTCTATTTTGTTTGTATTTTCCTTATACCGTTACAGTAAATTATTTTCATTAATATTTTATTCTCTCCAACAAAACATTTAGTTGTTGTCCACTGTGGTCTGATGACATTTGAACATGCAGAGATAAAACTGGTACAGAAAAAAGATCACATAGAAGAAAATACTGCATTATAACATGCATATCACAGCAATAGAAACATATGGAACTATATCAAACTCAAAACTGTTTGGGTAAAGTAAACATTATTACATGGCTATCCTAATTTTGCTGTTACTTTTTTTTTTTCAGGAATGTCAGAGTGAAATGTGAGTTACAGAAATCCCTACACCTGCTTTGAGAATACCTGTTACATTCCCAACTTCTGATTTTTAAAGAAAGAAATCTCTCCCGTTGTTACTTTACCTCTTATTCAAATATCCTCAGTCTTTGGATTAGACCAGTGGTAATCCAGGTGGCACAGAAAACAAAATTATCTGAGACCACACAAAATGCTTAGAGATATCAAGACACTAAATTCCTATGCAAGCACTTCAAATCCTATTTTTATTTCAGTGAAATACTCTAAAGTAGAGCTCTGCCAACTGCTCAGGCTAGATAACAGCCTATGGCTTGCTACAGATTTGGCTGGGTGTTTAAACAGGAATAAATTACCAAAACAACTCTTGTAGATGTGACCAATGGAGCAGGACATGGACCTCTTTTAGAAACACTAGCAAAGCATGTAGATCTGATGAACACAGGATATCAATACAGGAGTTGTAAGCCTGTTTAGCTGCTCTCACATTCGGTTCATTCTCCAACAAAAGCAAGATGCCATCTACAGGCTGTATTATCTTTTAATTAAAATATCTCTTGGCCTGCTTGGTTTGCCACCTCCACATCATGTTGTCCCTTGACTGATTTCCTATCATTTACACATCACTTTCAAGCTCTTTCCAGCACATGATCGTGTTCTTAAAAACAAGAAAACTCTTGTTCACAGACCATATACTGGCTGCAATTATTAGCCAGTTCTGTGAGTGTGTCCAGGGAGTCAACTGTGGAAGTGGAGGATTTGCAGGAAATGCCCCTGCCTCCTTCCCCTGGTACACAGATTGGCAAAAGGAGAGGCATCGGTATCTGAGCAGGAGGGAGGGAGGAAAGAAAGAGGAGCAGCTTAGGCAAGGACTTAGAAGCTGCAGGCAGAGGAGATTGTTTTATATCAGCCTTTTGGGGAGATAACCATCAATACATATAAAACAATAGCTTGTTTTACCATACTGGACTGTCATTTCCAGCTCATATTGTTGATTTTTCCATGACTACTTATTTTACTAATGTTATTTTCCAGACTGTATTGAATCCTAAGCCTATTTTCATTTCTTCATTTCCTTCTCCTCTAAACATTACACTTACAGTCTACCAATACAACCTCTTCACAAAGTCACAATATAGTCTCCCATTTTTACCAGGGATTGTCCCTAGCCAGTCAGTTAATGAAAATGAGCACACCAAATATGAACATTTACAAGACTGATACATTTACAATAAGGGTAAAAATGAATAATAGGGGGAAAGTAATTTGAGTTAGAGATACATAAAAGGAAGGCAGTTAAAGACATTTAATTACTTCTTTATTGTCTGATTTAACATGATGGCAATGGCTTCAGCCTATTTTACTTTGGCTGAGAGACAGTTTGTTATGTATTGTGTCTCCATGAATATCTCCAGCATGCAAATAGAATGCCTTGCAATTGCAAAAGACAATTACTCTTATAACACATGCATAATCTGACTGCATTATCTTTTTGTCCTTAATAAGACCAGTTTACATTTTTGCAATTTATGTTATACATATATTTTCTTTTTCCTTTAAGATACCCATTTTCATAGCGCTACTTCTGAAAAAGAGACAGGAAAAAGAAGAGCAATACAGGTCAGATAGTCAGGATGAACATATACAGGACAAAATTATGGCATTTCTAATTAAACTGAAGACAAAAGGAAAGAAAACATTTATACAAGGACATGTCTTTCTAAATCACAGAAGAGACAGCTGAGGAAGTGGTCAGCTTCTGACACTTCAGACCACTGCCTCCTGTTTCTGGAGAAAGGATCTGGACAAGCTGTCCAGCAACACAAGAACTTTTGCCTGTTGTCTGAATGTTGGGACTGCATGCCAGAAACATAGTCTAAGCCTGGCAGTGTCACTGTGCTGTGATGATGCCCTGGGAGAGTAGGGAATACTAGTGTGACTCCCAGTAGAGTCAATGGCTTGCAGAAATACATTAAAAAGCTTATAAGCACACAAATGTATATATATATATATACAGACATATATATATATGAGCCTATAATGACTCCCTTTTCTATTGCAACATATAGTAATTTTACTGAGATTCTTTTACTAGTAATTATAAATAAATATGTTTGTGACATTGGACCTGGTTCAGCAATGCTTATATATTGTGGTCCAGGTAGTGTGGACTTGCACAAGTTTTTCAAAGAGTTTAATGGAATTGCTAAACACTTAGAGAGGGGTTATTTATTCAGTTCAACATGAATAACTCCTGGGCATCTCTGAACAGACATGAATGTTTGTTGAAATAATGCATTTCTGTTTGATCATAAAGAATTCCAAGTATTCAGATAACCCATCTAATTTAGGTAATTAGTGAACTGTCTTTATATGCTTAGTTTTAAATAGATGGATAGGTGATGCTTTAGCAAAAACTTAATTCCAGCAGCTAATGTTCATCGTTCCACTGAGTCACATTGAGCTCTGTTACAGTATGTCAGAATGATGGAACATGCAGCCCATCAAGCTGCCAAAAATTTGAAGTGTGGAATATAAATAGATGTTTTTAGTATCACAGGGGCTGATGAAATGTCTAGAGACTTATTATTCAAATTTGCAGATAGTGCAGATAGCTATCCAGAGATCACGTTTGCCATTGTTTCTGAAAAGCACTGTCCTAGAAACCATTGATTTGACCAGTTTTATATAGGAAAAGGTAAAGTCATGCATTATGAGACTGGTCTCTTTCAAGCTTGCTTGTGTAACCCACCTGTAACTAAAAATAAGATAGTTTATTGCTATTAGATTATGCATTATACATTGCAGGCTTTAGCTTCTCCCAGTGTTGAGCCATGATGCCTATCTGAAAGGGTTTGAAGTAACTAAAATCATATGTGGAATAGTTCTTTTCAGGCTGAAGCAACTCATGGTCCTTGCAAAAGTCTCACATAAAGTGGTAGGACTACTGGGATTTTTTCCTTTTTCAGGTTCTTCTCCACTTTAGTAACTAGGAAATACACCGATCAGTACCTCCATCCATAGATTTATGTCTTCCTCACTGCACTTTCTAAGAATCACCACACAGAGCCTTAATAGAGATCTTAATAAAGTCTAACAATTCCCATTCAAGTTGATAAGATATTGTCATCTGAATTCCATATTGTACATAAGAGGCAACCGAATCAAAAAATCATAACTATTTGTTTTGACATAATCTAAGACTGTGCAAAGGCTGGGGACAGTATCTTACCACTAATCTTCCTGGCAACATCTCCTTTCCACCTGGTATAGTAAATAAACAATAGCTAGAGAGAAATGGATCTTATTCCATAAGTACAATAATATTTGCCATACCCTTGATATGAAAGCAGAAATTACTAAGTAAAACCATGCTGACAAATTAGTTCTGCATTTTGAATTTTCAGCTGTCATTCTAAAGACCGTTTAATGGAAATGTTAGTAAGTGAAACAAAGAAAAGCAACTAAAATCTTCAACAGTCTTATCAACTGAAACTGTGCAAGATGGGAGGGATGAAACGTGGATTAAATGAAAAAAGCAGGAAAAACCTGGTTATTACTTTTCTTTTCAAACTGCATAAGAGCATGAAGTATTTTCAGTACATTGTAATTATTGTAATGAACATTATATGTACATTATTGTACATATATATAGTACTGTACATTAAAAAAAAAAAATAAAAGCTGTAGAAGTGTAGAAGCACCTGAAATCAGAAAGTAGAACTAGTAATGAGAAAGCCTGTTTTCTATGTCTGTTATTAATGGTGAATGAAATCAAAGAGTAAATAACAAATGAATGGTTGAATAAAAAAATAATGAATTGTTGAAAATTGATTGCATTTTTAAAGTTGATATTATAATAAGTGGTATTAGTAACAGAGACAATCTAAATAATGTCCGTAGTTAGAAATTCCAGTAGACAAGTAGATGCTTACACCCACATGGAAATGTTTGGATTTTTCAGGGCAAATCTCATGACAAGACTCGGACAGTAGTTATGAAGAGCACTCAATTTAAGCTGTGAGAGTTCACCATATCCACATAGTTCAACCACATTTTGTTTGAGCATTTGTGTTCTAATAAAAGATGCTACTAAATACTTTAAGTCATGTTTATATTGCAACTCTTGACTTGTGCCTGTGTGTCTAAGTAATCTTTAAACAGTAAGTTTCAGGGTCTGAAATTGCATAAACTTCTTTTGCAATAACTGCAGCTCACTGCTACACAATCTAAAAGCTCGCAAATGCAATATTAATAAATAGTTTTTTTTTTTTTTTTTTTTTTTTTTTTTTTTAAAGACAGATCCACCCAAACAAAATGCTGCCTCAGTATCTTAGTTCCTCAAACCCTTTATTCCTGAGGGTCTGACTTTAACCTTCTTCTCACAAATTGTAAATGTAACTTGAGTGATGTTACTGAAGTACACTCTGTGATTCCTCCAGATCAGATATGATTCAGGTAGCTGCAATTTGACCTTTAGTAACCTACAACAGTTTTAACCCCAAGTGAAAATATATTTTACAATTCCTCTGGGAGAATTAATGTTAAGTATGCTGTATTCTTGCCTAAATGACAATAAAGACTCGAGATTACATGATTATATGTGAGTTCAAGACCTTCAGTTCCCCAGGGCATTTAGTTAAAAAGACACACGAGGAGATAGAATAGCATGGAAAGATTTTATTCTTATATCTATGTACCATCAGTTCTTCAATTTTTCAAAATCATTTCATAGTTATCTAAGGGATTCATTAAGGATGCATTTTACCCTGCGACTATGCATGCCTGTTCATTTCATTTTCCGTAATTTTCTTTGAAGTTCACTTCCATTCTCAAAACTGACTTTTGAAATTAGGCACATTATTCTGTTTAGTAATAACAATAATAACAACAATAATAAATCTTTCTTCCTCTCCTTATCAAGTCCTACAAACACTGTCTGGGGAAATATGGACAACTTCTTTCTATCATCTGAATAAACTCCATAATCAGCCATGAAGCTTATGTCTTGCTAAATGCTTGCCAAGTTTGATCTGTGTCTCCCTATTTGTGTTCACAAAGTTGCTCAAGTTTAATTAAGGACCTACTCATAATTTCAGGTTAGCTTTTTTATCCCTGCAGAATGGGATGTGCAGATGGACACTATAATGGAAATTAGTTAGCCGTCTGATCAGTGAAGAGCCCAGCCCTTCCCGTTCCTGGAATATAGGTGCTTTTGGACCGATCCCACAGAAAAGAGGAGACAGCATTCCAATGCTCATATGAACAAGTGGATTCAAGCAACTAAAAGTCCTGAGTGTAAGATGATATCCTTATATAATCAGTTTTTAGAGCAGAATTGTTTTTAGGTAGAAATCCTTTCTACCTAAAAGAGAAAGATATAGCAAGAAGCGTTAAGTGTTTCTTTCAGCTCTTAGTTTTGCCTCAGTAACATACACAAATTCCAGAAAAATGAGCCTTCTGACACACAGAGACAGCAGTCCTGTATTTATTTGACCCATATTACTAAAGATAATTTGAACACAGAGTCTGGCTATGTTCATGGTTCATGATCATACTCTGTGCATGGTGCTGAAATTCTTATTAATTCCCCAAGAAAGCAGTAAGGTTCTATTTTGATCACATGCCTAATGAGAAAGGTTTGTCATGCCCTCTGAATAATACAGGGCAAGCCTTTGGGATTTCTAAAATCTCATTTTCATTTTTTTCCTTTCTGATTCTGCTGCAAGGGGCTTGGTGTCACTGCTTAGAAACAGATGAAGGGGACAGAAGGCAATGCACATTTGAGCCATCACGAATCAATGACTGCTTTGCTGTAGCCAGGAGATATGTGTGCAGACACCATGGTCTGGCATGAGAAGAGTAGACTAAGGCACAGTGCCAAGGGACACTGGGACAGCTGTGTTAATGAACCTGTGCTGGAAACATCATGAGTGGATCCATTTCTTTAAAAAGCGAAATAAACAGAATGGTTGAAAATGAGTTACTGGTGCTCACCTATACGGAAGAGCTCATTAAAGAGGTTAAGATTGGAGGAAGCCTGGGTTGCAGTGAACACACCCTGGCTGAGTTTGTAATCTCAAGGAATATGTGCCTGGCAAAGAGCAAACAAGACCCTGAACTTCAAAATAGTGAAATTCCAGCTGTTCAGAGAATTAGTGGATGAGACCCCATGGGACATGATCCTTAGGGACAGGGGATCTGATCAGAGCAGGCAACTCTTATAGGATACTTTCCTTAGAGCACAAGAGCTCTCTGTTCCCATATGCAATAAATCATGCAGGGGAGGCAGGAAACTAGCATGGCTGAGCAAGGACCTGCTTGTCAAACTTAGGCAAAAGAAGGAAATGCACAGACGGTGGAAAGAGTACTGTACTGGGAAGAGTACAGAAATGCTGTCTGGATGGGCAGGGATGGGATGAGGAAAACCAAGGCACTGACAGAACTAAACTTGGTGAGGGATGCAAAGAATAACAAGAAGGGGTTCTACAAGTACGTTGGCTGCAAAAGAAAGACTAAGGAGAGCATATTGTCTCCGACAAATGAAGATGGAAAATGAGTAACAAAAGATGTGGAGAAGGCAGGGTAACTAAACAGCTTTTATGCCTCAGTCTTCACTAGTGGTCAGGCTTCCCACATCTCTTGGGTCCCCGAACCTCTAGATGAGGGCTGGGAGAGCAGAGTTGCTCTCACTGTAAGCAAAGAGCAGGGTTGAGACTGCCTGATGAAACTGAACAGGTACATGTCTATGGGGCCTGATGACATGCATCACAGGGTTCTGAGGAAATTGGCTGATGTAGTAGCCAAGCCTCTCTTCATCATATGTGAAAACTCCTGGCAGTCAGGAGAATTCCCTGGTGACTGGAAAAAGGGAAACATCACTCCCATTTTTAAAAAGGGTAGAAAGGAAGATCAGGGTAACCACAGACCAGTGAGCCTCACTTCTGTGCCTGTCAAGATCATGGAAAAGATCCTCCTGGAAGCAATTTCAAGGCACATGCAAAACAAAGACGTGATCTGGGAGAGCCAGCATAGCTTCACCAAGGACAAATCATGCCTGACCAATCTGGTGGCCTTCTATGATGGAGTGACTGCATCAGTCAACAAAGGAAGAATGACTGATGTCATCTACTTGGACTTCTGTAAGGCTTTTGACATGTTCCCACATGACATCTTCATCTTTAATTCGGAAGGATATGGACTTAAGGGTAGACCATTCAGTGCATAAGGAATTGGCTCGATGATGACATCCAGAGAGCAGTGGTCAACGGTTCTATGTCCAGGTGGGAGCCAATGACAAGCAGTGTCCCTCAAGGGCCTGTCTCAGGACCGATGCTTTTCAATATCTTCATCAATGACATAGACGATGGGATTGAGTGCACCCTCAGCAAGTTTGCAGAAGGCAACAAGCGGAGTGGTGCAGTTGATATCAAAGAAGGAAGAGATGCCATTCAAAGGTACCTGGACAAGCTTGAGAAGTGGGCCCAAAAGGAATCTAATAAGGTTCAACAAGTCAAAGTGCGAGGTGCTGTAGCTGGGTCAGGACAATTCCAGACAGGAGTACAGACTGGGAGAAGAAATCATTGTGAGCAGCCCTGTGGAGAGACACTTGGGAGTTCTGGTGTAAAAAAGGCTCAACATGAGCCAGCACTGTGTGCTTGCAGCCCAGAAGGCCAACTATATCCTGGGCTTCATCCAAAGAAGTGTGACCAGAGGGTCAAGGGAGGTGATTGTCCCCCTCTGCTCTGCCCTCGTGAGGCCCCACTTGGAGTGCTGCATCCAGCTTTGGAGCCCCCAGCACAAAAAAGACTTAGAGCGAGTCCAGAGGAGGGCTACAAAGATGATCAGAGAGCTGGAGCACCTCTCCTATGAGGGAAGGGTGAGAGACCTAGGGATGTTCAGCGTGGAACAGAAAGCTCTGGGTATACCTCACTGTGGCCTTTCAATAGTAAATGGAGTCTTACAAAAAGGATGGAGAGGGACTCTTTACTCAGGTAGATAATTATAGGACAAGGAGGAATGGTCTTAAACTAAAAAAAGATAGATTTAAACTAGACATTAGGAGGAAATCCTTCACTGCATGCGTTGTGTGGCACTGGAAGAGGTTGCCCAGAGGGGTTGTGGATGCCTAATCCCTGGAGGTGTTCAAGGCCAGGCTGGAGGGAGCCTTGGCCCATCTGATCTGCTGGGTGGCATCCCTGCCTATGGCAGGAGGGTCGGAGCTAGATGATCTGTAAGGTCCCTTCCAACTTGAGACATTCTATGATTCTATGAGTTGTAAAAATATGAGAAAAAGAGAAAAATAATTTATATCAGCCTTCTGAGATCAAGGATGACAAAAGGAATATATGTGCTAAACAAAAGTTTAGATTTAAATGCGTAGGTGTTTTGCTGTCAATCTTTTGCCCTTCTATAGGTGTAAAATAGTAATATTTAGTTTCATCAGTATGAGTGGGAACTTTGTGGTCTAAAATGACGTGCATATAGTCCTGCTGCACAACTGGGGAAGTGAACTTCAGGCAATTTTATGATCATTTCCGCCTCATTTGAATGAGATTGTGACTAATTTTCAGTATCAATTTTAGTTTCCTTATGCAGAAAGAATAAAATTTTATTGCTTCCAACTCTTGGGACATTATTGTTAGTCTTTTGAGATTTGCTTTGTAAAAGATTCAGCTCCTGGAGGTACAGAAATATGTAGGAATTGTAGTTTCCTCCAAAACCAAACCAAACCAAACCAAATTGACAACAACAAAAATGAAAAAAAAGAAGAAAAATAAAATGATCCTAATAAAAATAAAATGATCCTACCTTTAATGATCACATTTGAAAATTTTTGAAAATGGGAGGTGAATACTGAGAAACTAGAATTCAGTGAAAGTAACCTACCTTTAAAGAAACTCTATCTCATGCTAAGTATCTTTATTTTCAATATTGCTGTATAGTAATCTAAATGCCAGATTAAAAGTGTTTATACTATGCAAACATTGAAATGAATGTACAGAACACACTTCCATTAAGCAATTGTATGTACTGTATTGTTATGTAACATCAGATGTTTTCCCTGTGCGAACTTTTTGAAGCTTTTCCTAAAGGTCATGGATACCCCAAATGGAATTTAAATCTTCCTGTATACTGAAATTGTAATAAAGAACAGTTGTATTTGTTGTTGTGAAACTATCGCCTGCAAATATTGCACAAAAAATTCCCAAACCTATAGTTAGCATGCTGCTGAATGCCATGAAGACTAACCAGAATGTCATTATTACAGCTGCTGGTCCATCTATTAGTATAAATTAATAACTGGCATTAAATATTTGAGGAAAACTCACAAAGGCTGTAGAATTCACTAAATTAACATTTTTTATCTACTGCCCCAAAGGATATTTGAATCACTTTGTGTCGCGAAGTCCTTCCAAAAGAATTTATGATAAAATGATAAACTTTTTAATGAAATGCAATTCAACAAGTAATGAACTATGACTAGCCTATGTCCTTCAGTTCTTGGTTCTCATTTATCTACTTCTATTTATAAGCACATAGCTAAATTAAAGGAAGATTTTTTTTTTTCTTTATTTCAGCAAAGAATAAATATACATTTTTCCTGTTTCTGAGATGTGCCTTGTGAAGAGAAGGAGAGATACAGCAAATAGATCTGAATATCCTATTGTGTCTCCTGAACAATGCACTGATGTATGGGTTTGTGCACTCAGCATCATAAATTAATGCAGTTCCAAGGATGGCTGCTCACATCTCCCTGTGAAGCTGCTCCAAAGCTCCAGTTAAATCTCCTTCATTTCTGCTCCTGCCAGGCTCATTTGCAGGCTTCAGAGAGAGCAGCAGGGAAGCAATACAGACCTTCTATGATATTCCTTTTAATATCTCTGTACTACGGACTTTCCCTCCAAGCATGGCCCAAAACTAAGATCCCATTATGAGTAGAAAATTTGAATTCCACATACCCAGAAAGTTAAGACAGTAATAGCTCTAAGGAAGACTAGGATTTACCTGAACTAGTCCTGAAATGTAGAATTAGTCCAGTTTTATGTTGCTCAAATATTCATTTATCATTTTAGAGTAGTGTATATGAAAATTCACATGCATTCCACTCTACATAAGCACCATGTGAAATGTAGGATATTGTGGGGTTATGTACATAATTTTGCTATTTTCACTCTTTCTCAACTTCAGCAGTCTAATGTTCACAGACTTCTCATAAGTGCTGCAGGATATGTGACTTACAAGTTGCATTAAAATATGAGTTGAACTTGTCCCATTTGAATAATGTTTGAACTGAAATGCAAAGTGCTTCCCCCTCAGCTGCCCTGAAAAATGGCTTTGTAAAATGGCAGTTTCTTGAGAATTTCCATATCAAATGTGTTCAGCTGAAGTATATGAGTAAAAGAAAAACGTGTTTCTTTCCCAAACAGCTCAAATCCAAACTTAAGTGATAACGTCTCTTCCTTTCTTTGCAACCAAAGGAGTAAAGAAGAACACAGAAATATATACTTAACACAGAAATTTATACTTAACATCTATGCATTTCTTGCATTTCTACAGTTTTCCATTTTTGCTTTCACTGTCACTGTCATAAAACAAAACAAAACAAGCAACCAAACAATGTTTTAATTGATTTAGTTGACATTTTACTGTATTTGTTTGCAGTTGTATCCTTTTTGTGCAAATTGTGCTTTGCTAGGACACAAGCACTTCATTTTCTACACATCAAGCATTACTCATGCAAATGGGATTTAGAAATGAAAACTGCTACTGCTAGCAATGGAAAGAAAAGAAGATGTAGATGGGGTGTGCTTAAGGTGATACAAAAGATATGCAACAAACAGTGGAAAAAAATTAAAAATATTTTAGATATATTGTACAGTTTTAGGAGGCTACTTGTGTTGAAATATGTTAGGAACAAACAAAACTGACATCTAGGGCAAACCTTTTAAACTCTCTGTTTAGAAGAGATAACCCTAAAATGCTATGAATACATTGATTTTTCAAGGAGACCAGAGAGAAAAGGCATTTCAGTAGTGCAGTTCTACCCTGAAACATGACCATATATCTATCCAAGAATAATTTAGAGGCAGAGGTAATAAAAGCAGCTCTGAAATGCAATGTCACTGATCACCTCTGCATGATAAATGTTGGTGTGAGCATTGTGGATAGCAGTAGACTACCTGTTGGGTTTCTCCACAAGAGAGACAAGTGACCTGTCTTCCTATGTTTCCTTTCTTAATCCAAACAAACTCTTTCAAGTTTGCTAGAATGAAAAAAAAAAATGCTTATAAAATTAAATGTACTGTATTCCGAATATGCTGAATGACCATCTGTTTGTAGGCTTCTATTATGTATATTTGTTCCATATCAGTTGACTGTAAACCTTATAATTTAACTTAAAAAATTAAAATATTTATGTAGTTTAAATGTCCTCTAGAATAACCAGAAAAGCTCTAGCTTGTAAAATATATCAATCAAATATCTTGCCAAAAATGCTTTGAGTTGCATATCAAATTAAAGGATACACTCCATCTTGTAAATCAGAGCCACATTAAAACAACCAAGCACTTTTGCAGTGATGTGATCTGTTGATGTTATCCTATGCGAGCTCATCAAAGGAAAGCTGGCATATGATTCATGAAGGGAGGGAGGCTTTTATCAGAAATATTCACCAATAAAATCTGTAGATTTGTATTTATTTGGATTTAGCACTGTGATAGTTACATCAGCAGTGAACAAAATGCTTTGGAACAATATTAGAAGGTACAGTTCAAGCTGTTGCTTTTAAAATAAGACTTAATATCAAAGACCTGGTCAATTGCAATTATCAAGGCTTCAGAAAAGCCTGTGATTAAGCCAAATTAATTCTGGATATGGATGGCCACAGCATAGTTTTGTTCTTTGATGAACTAATATCTAAAACTCCTTATGTACTTTCTGAGGAACCGTGCTAGTTCACACATCAAAGTGAAATTCTGGAATAAGGATGCCTGTATCCTGCTTACTGTTCTTTCTCTCATTTTCTAACAATTTTTGTGTGGCTGAGAGTTACACCACAGCTGAGAGCAAAACAACTGGCTGAGGCTTTTCAAACCAGGGCTGAATTACAGTGTCTTTCCTCCTCTCATATCTTCTACTATTCTTGCATGCAAATTAAGTCAGGGTTTCTTAGTCTTTTCACAACAAAGACTACCTCCTAAAAGGAAGTCTTGCTCATTAGTATTTAACTTCCTAGGATCATCTGTGGGAACCATACCTTCCATGGTAGCTGCTTCCATATGCCCTTCCATCTATCACCATGTGATATTAGTTTAGCAGCTGTCAGCAGTTAGCAACAATAAAAATATTTGATTGGGTAAATATTTAGAAAGTTTTTAGTCCCGTAGCAATCCGTTTCTGAAGGGAAGTGGGGAGTCAATATTATGCCATAGTCCATTTTCTCTAGATTATCAGTATTCAGGGACCTCATCTTCCACAAGTGGCCAAATCAGAAATTAGCAGTCTTAGAGAGGCTGAACAAAAACGTTCATTGTCTTCAAGTCTTATGACAGTCCTGATGTGTCAGGAAGTATATTTAATATATGTAGCTTCTTTGAATTCTCAGTTCTAGGCATTATGAAATTAAAAAAAAATCACCCTTTGTAATTGCAAAGAAATTAAAGTTCAGGACTTGGAGATGAGAACTTTTAAAGATTAAAAAAAATCAACAAATGAAAAATGTTTCATATCCACTACTTTTACAAATCATGACAATTCAACTCAGTGTTAAATTTTGGGGGGAATTATATAGTAAAACCTCAGAAATGTAACCTTACAGTGTTATTTAGAATATATCTATGTTATATCTTCTCTTTCTGAATAGTAACTGATTAAAACAACAACAACAACAACAACAACAAAAAAACAGGAATAGTTCAGAAATGCATTTCCATTTGCACAGTCACTCTTTGACCTTTGTGTCTAATCTGTATTAATGTGTAATGCATTAAGCTAGAATAGTCATGACAAACTTGCTTACTAAAAAGATACAAAATGTTGTTGTTCAAATTAATTCCTCCTCAAATATTTTCAAACATGTTTATGATTCTGATGCCACAATCCTCTTTCAGGAAGGTGAGGAAAGGAAAGATGGTTTGAACAAAACTCAAGGTGTCCATGGTTACCAGAGAGCTGAATGGATAGAATTGTGCAGTTTCTACTCAGATTATTATTATTATTATTATTATTATTATCAACTTTGACTATACCAGAGCCTGATTCAGTGAGACCTGGACAGGCTGGAGAGAGGGGTAGGAAGAAACCAAATTAGGTTTAATAAGAGCAAGTGTAGAGTCCTGCACCTGGGAAGGAATAACTGCACGTATCAGTACAGGCTGGGGGGCGACCTGCTGGAGAGGAGCTCTGAGGAGAAGGGCCTGGGGGTCCTGGTGGACGACAGGTTGACCATGAGCCATCAGTGTGCCCTGGTGGCCAAGAGGGCCAATGGGATCCTGGCATGCATTAAAAGGAGCGTGGCCAGCAGGTCAAGGGAGGTGATCCTCTCCCTCTACTCTGCCCTGGTCAGGCCTCACCTGGAGTACTGTGTCTAGTTCTGGGCTTCCCGGTACAAAAAAGACAGGGATCTCCTGGAAAGAGTCCAGCAGAAGGCCACAAAGATGATACGGAGCCTGGAGCATCTACCCTATGAAGAAAGGCTGAGAGACCTGGGTCTGTTCAGCCTGGAGAAAAGAAGACTGAGAGGGGATCTCATCAATGTGTATAAATGCCTGAGGTGTGGGAGTCAGAGGGATTTGGCCAACCTCTTTCCAGTGATTTGTGGGGACAGGACAAGGGGTAATGGCCACAAAATGGAGCACAGGAAGTTCTGCACCAACATGCGAAAGAACTTCTTCACGGTGAGGGTGACAGAGCACAGGAACAGGCTGCCCAGGGAGGTTGTGGAGTCTCCTTCTCTGGAGATATTCAAGGCCTGTCTGGACGCCTACCTGGGCAGCCTGCTCTAAGGAACCTGCTTTGTCAGGGGGGTTGGACTCGATGATCTTTCGAGGTCCCTTCCAACCCCTTCAATTCTGTGATTTTGTGATAAAACTTCTGTTTGTTTGTTTGTTTGCAAAGTTTCCATGGCTTTTTCTTCCATCTCTCAAAACCATAAGCAAACTACATTCTGATGAAATGAGAAGTGAGCAGCAGGGATGCTCAAAGAAATTATAAGGCTAGCTTTCTGCAGGTGGTACAGACAATGATCTATTTCTTCTCTGAGTCTGGGAGAAAATATACCACGTCCTACCAACAAAGATGTTTGCAATATTAGATAGGTTCCTAATCATATTTGATATTAATAAACTCACATAAACACCATAAGCACTGTAATTTCCCCT
>CM021698.1:54614710-54630315 GCA_011074415.1 Stictonetta naevosa
TTTATTTATTTATTTATTTATTTTTTAATGGGTGGAGTGATTTCTTTCATAAAGGAACCATACATTTTATGTCTGGATCTGCTATGGGGGCAGAGCAACAAACCTCAGTGCCTCCTTTAGGATATAGTACAAAATTATGTCTAAGGATTCAGCACTAGTATGACCAGGAATGTGGTCACACTGGAAAACTTTCATGCATCATATTAGAAGCAGTCCTATGGCTCTGTGTGCAGGGAGGGCTACAACTGATAACCCTTTTGTGAACTAATCATCTTATTTTCAGTCACTTGGGTTCTCTCTAAAGCAACCTCATAAATTACATCAGGCTTCCTAGTGCTTGGGATTTTTAAAACTGTGAATTCAACTTTCAATTTGGTGATAAGTATTATAAATCTTAACTTGAGCTTAATGATGTTTTTCATCAAGTAATGGCTATTTGAATTCCCCTAGGAGCTCTTCTCTATATTTTCAAAGCTCATATCTCTTCTGGCCACCTTCATGTCATGAACAGTGTTTTCTCTGTTCATTTACAGACTGCTGTGCAAAAAGCAGCCTCTGGAAATGGCTGGCATGCAGCATATAGTAGTCTACAAATGTGATAGAAAAAGATAACATTAAACCTTTTAAAAGCTACAGGAAGCCCTGCTATTTGCATCTGCTCCTTGCAGAAACAATCTGATGCCTTTCAAAATGAGAAGTTAAATGTCTCCAATGCTACCAGACATTTCCTATCACCTATTTGGTTACCCTAACTGGGTACTTCCTGGCAGGCCTGTTGCTCCAGTGTGTGTTACTAGGGGAAATATCACTTAGGAGGAGGCACAGAAGGGTGATAGGTAAGGGAAGGAGCTCCATAAAGAAAACATCATGTAAATCCTCTCTTTTACAGGGATGAACATGCTCATGTTTAGAGAAGTTAGGGAGGAATTGGAAGGATTTGACCCCACAAGAGGAACTTGTGGGCTGTGTGAGAGATGTGTGCATTGCAGACCCTTGTTGTGTCAGGGCACTGCCTGAAGGCTGGAGAAGGCAGCATTGCAGGGGTTCTGCTTGCTAATCCCTTTGCCTGTTGCTAACCCCCAAGGATGGTCTATGAGTAAAAGCTCTATGAGAGCTCTCACTGTTCAATTTATTTCAGTATATGTGATAATTTAATTTCCCATCAAATATTGCAGGGAGTATGCGTATTTGTCCTATTGTGCTATTTCTATCCACAATGTGTGTTTATTCATTACCCACTCAGCTATTTGTCTTTAATTAGTTCCTCAGCTGAGTACTTCAAGCTGTGCAGTGCATGTCTGGAATGTTTCTTGTTTTACTAATGAATTTAATTTCAGGAAAATCCTTGATCATAGCTCAGCCACTATGAACTACTGACTCTTCATATGTAAATAAAAGGGAAGAGATGTGGAGGGCCGCAGGCTTGCTTTCTGTGATAAGTGATGATGTCTACTTGCCTACCTCTCTTCAAGAGAGCAACTACAACTAGGATAGAGGGGAAAAGGAATGAGGTAGAAAAATAAATTTACAGCATAAGCCATCATTTCTCTAAAGATTTCAAGGGAAAGGACTGGTCTTTTACCATGCATATTTAATACAGACACCAGAATTCAGAATCTCTGGATCCCAGAAAAATAAATTTTATAGATGAACTCTGAAAACATCTGAATATTATTTCTGAATAATTTTGACTCTTACATATTGAACTTACAGAGAAAAAAAAAGTATGGACAATCATGGAGTAATTTCTCTCTCCTTGCACAGTGTTGCATAGAATAAGACATATAAATAGAGGCTGATACCCTTACATGTTCCTTTTTCTTTCAGCATCAAAAAGTGTTTGTAGGAGTCAGAAGACTTTCTTGTTATACCTTGATAAATCACATAGCAATTTTCTATCTCTTTTGGACTTTTCTTGGTTTGGGATTTTGCTCATTTATTTTTTGATGTGGATGGAGATTACTGGAGTGATTCCTGGATCTGTAGCAGTATCCGAGCTGCTAATTATAAAGGAATGGAAATACTTGAGATTGACTTCAGGTAAATTCTAACTTTGGCCATGTAGAAGTAGAATGATTATATTTAATATTTGAGTAACCTGAATGGTATGAATGATTGTGATCAGATTTTTGTATTAAGAATGGAACTGGTACTTGGAAAGTCTACCAGGATCATTAGCAAAAGAAAAACATTTTACAAAAATGAATTAGAATAGTTTGGCTACATTAGTCTAGATAAACAAAATGTGAGGAGTCAAGATGGCACTTCATGAATATATTTTGGAATTACTGATTAGGAAGTAAAACGTTTTTAAGAAAAAATAGTATAGGTACAAGACCAAAAGGGTATAGATTAGATATGAATACATGTTGATTGCAAATTAGAAGTTGTTTTCTACCTATCTAAGGAGCAATGCTCTGAAATAGTTTTGCAAACAGGAGATTTACAAGATGGGATTTTGTTAAATTTATGGAAATGATTATAGGATAATTGATGGAGAAATTAAATGCAGCTCCTATATATCCTCAGGTCTCTGGTTTGCTAGAATGTCCAAGAGATGTTAAGGAGAGATTGGATTACTGTTTACAGTGTATTCATAATGTATTGTTTCCAGACTACTGAGGACATTAAGGGATTATTTTTGCGTTGATATTTCCCTTCCTATAAACACTACAGATATGTGATTGCTAGACACACAAATGAAGTGCTGTAGTACTCTGAATCATGTTAAAGTCTCTCAGCTGTTTGGCTATGTGTCCAACTCAAAGTTAGGTCAATTAAATGTTGGGAATAGGCAGGAATAGGAATAATCCACAAGATTAAATTGTTTTTGCCATTCTAGGATCACCTTGGGGTTTTTCTATATTTAACAGATTCTCCATTATATCAATAACCTTAGATACTGTTGAGTCCCTTTCTCCTGCTTTTGTTCTACTTAGGAGTTTGACTTTTATATTTTATGATGGCTCTCAGCTTTGTGATAGGACAAGGAGAAACATTTTATGGCCTATGGTACAACACTTTGCATACCAGCTGTATTGACTCTGGAATATTTATCTATCACCTAAATCCCTTTCAGTAAGATGCTGGAGAGACAAGTATGGCAATAGTGTTCGCTTCATTCACTTAATATATTTGTGGATTTAGAAAAAAAAAAAAAAAAAAAAAAAAAAAGAGGCTGTAGAAATCTCCCCCCAAAATCTTAGTTTAGGAAGAACCCTTGCTTAATCAGTCTTCCCTTCAGCAATGAATCACATTTCTCTGAGCATACTGAGTCAAGAAGAAACCCTCTTTCAAGCCACTTTCATTACACTTATAAGAATTTTTTAACTTTCATTTGAACTCTTATGGAATTGGCTTGTTATTCAGAGGTCAGATGTACTGGAAAGAAAGTGAATTGCTGCAGGAGAAATTAAGGAGCACTAGACATTAAGAAACAGGTCTAACATTCATATTTCATAATCACAGGAAACCTTTCTTTAGGACATTATAATTTCCTATATACTGTTAATTTAATATGGTTATTCTGCTCAGGTTCTCATGTTGTATTCATGAATACCTTAATAAGAGAACTACCATATGTCAGGTAAGCCTTTATTTTATTTTTATTTTATTTTTTTTCTCAGCCATCTCCCCATGGGAGAGACAAGTGAAGTGGATTCTTTTATTTTCCTATATATAGACTGAAGAACAAAGGACCAAAAGTACTTGCATCTGGAAGAGGTGTTAGGGAATTTTTAAGTGATGTTTCATTCCAAACCACCTCAAGCTGGTCTCAGTGGCCTCTCTTTCAATAAATATTATGTCTGTGCTGCAGAAAAAAAAAAAAAAAAAAAAAAAAAAAAACCACTGTCTTTCTCTTAACAGGCAACATCACATGGGAGTTTCAGACAGACACTCTAGAGACTGACGGTTAGGGCATCCGAAAACAAGTACCACGATTTGACTCTGAAATAAGCCAGTTCATAGTGCAAGGATTAGCCAAGTAGTCCTTTTTCCTATTCCAACCTGTAATATAATAAATATAAAATAAATATAATAAATGTAATAAACCTGTTTTATACTAGCTTCAATTTCTTAAGTTTCATGTTCAAGTTTTTTACATTGCACTAATTCAAGCAAGAGATGGAGAAAATATGAATAATTAAGCTCAACGTATACAAACATTTTTGATTATAACAATCATTTTCATTAAATAGCATAATCAAATAATCTCAAATAGTCATAACATATAGATTGATTTTGCCAGTGAGGTTTCAAGTCTGATTGTGTGGCCACAAGCTCTTGAGAGTATTTATCTTAGGCTATCTGTTCTCCACATATGATTGTCTGTGCAAACATAAGACCACCTGGGTATGATAATTTGTTATTTGTGGTGATGAACACAGTATTAACAGATTTAAGTACCACCTGTATTTTTCAAGTATTTGTATTATTGCTGTGTGACCTGTGGTGACAATATGGGCAACACAAAGGCAATTAATGACTGCAGAATGGGTAAAGGAGATGAATCCCTTCACTAATTGTAGGATGTATTCTTTCAGGAATTAATCAAACAGTTCATCTTCTGGGATTCTGCCAACATTTACCAACAGGACAGGAGTATCATAATCAATAGCATTGACTGCTGCAGAGTTGTCTAGGGAGATGAGTAGTTTTTTTTTCCACCTACTGTGTCAGTGCTAGGTGGGACATTAATTAAGATGGACTTGTAGTTGACCTCTCTGCTAACACCTCTCTGGCCTTACAGGGAAACAGACGACTTGATGGTTGTCAGTAGCTAGAGAGAACTGTCATATGGGGAAACCTTAGATGCAGGTTAGACTACTGTATGTTTGAAAGATGAAAATATTTTTTTCTCTAAATGACATTGACAACAATGGTATCAACACCATTATCAAGATTGTCCTTTACTACCCAGCACCAGGAAAGGTCTGACTTATAGATCTTTACTCACAAAAAACAAAAACAAAAAAACAAACAAAAAAACCAAAACAATCAGCATGTGCCTTTTCATTCATTTTCCTGATTCAAATGGTATAATATATTTAACAAACATAAAGGGACTGAAGCAGGTGATGTATGAAGAGAGCCTGAGGGAACAGGATTTGCTTAGTCTGAGAAAGACTTGGAAGGGAGATAATTGCTGCTTTCACTGCCTGATATGTAGTTCCAGAGAAGAAAAATCCCATCTCTCCTCAGAGATGCAAATCAAACAATCAAGATAAGAGTCACAGATTATGACACATAAAACTTCCACTGGATATAAGAAAAATATTTTCACAGTTAGAGCAGTTAAGAACATGTTGCCCACAGAGACTGCAGAAACTATATCCTCAGAAATTTTCATAGAATGAATAGAAAAATCCCTACACAAACTGATCTGGATTAGAAGTTAGTCTTGCTTTGAGCAGGAGATTTTTATTAGATGACCTCAAGAAGTCCCTTCCAACTTCAGTTAACCTATGATTCTATGATTCTTGCAAAAAATTTTATATTTCATGATCTTTAATAATTTAATGTCTTGCTCTGGGTTGTGAGAAAGATATGAAACAATTCTCAACAACAGAGAATATGTTGCTTTTATTTTGTTTCATCATCCTGTAGTTTTTCTGATTGGAAGGTGGAATATTCTCTGCTTTTTGAATAATTGATTTGTTGTTGTGTTAACTGCTTTTATATATCTTCTTTGAACAACTAGATCCTCCTTCACTCCCAGTTCTGTGCCTTTGAACAACATGATCCATAAAATACAAAAGATGCTGATTATTTTTGTTTGTTTTTAATCAACTAAGTGGTAAAAACAGAAACAAGTAAAATAATGAAAGTCCAGACATTTTGATTATTTAACTGTTCAAGCAGATCATCTATTAAAGGAAAACCTCAACAAAACACATTTCATTCTTGTTGCCAAGGAAAGTTGTTATTTTTGCACAATCTGTTGAGCTGACAGTTTCATATGCTGGTTTCCATTCATGTCAAATCCTGACTATTGTTTAAATGTCTTAATTTTATTTGTTTGTATCCTGCACTGGCTGGATAGATATAAATATAGATTTACTGAGATTGGGATAGATGCAATGAACTAAGTGACAATAATATATTTATTTAGTAACTCACTGTCCTTCCAGGATCCCAAAGTTACCTCATAATATTATGGAGAACAGCCAGATTAGCTACCTGAAATTTAATGTACTCACAGAAAATAAGATAGAGTTCAAACATGGTAGTATATACAGAGACAAACTTCAGAATATGAATATTCATATGAATATTCAGAATGGAGGGGTAAAATATCAGTTATTCACCTTTTAATTTGAGCTGTAGTGAAGATACTGAAAAAAATGTTTATTTTTAGTTTACAAAAGCTATAGCTCACAAGTCTCTGTCTTGAAAGTAATTACGCTCTGTTTAAAGAAAGGAGTGTCCCTCCCATGAATCAAATGTTTCATTTAATTGTGTATTTTCTAACAAAAATTTTTCATTGTTACAAAACACTAAAGCTTTTGAAAGTTCTGAAAGAAACTGTTTTTTTTTTTTTTTTTTTTTTTGAAACTATTCATGAAATATAAACACCTTCAGCTGATTTTTTTGGGAAAGTTTTACCCAGCTTTGGACATTTAAAAAGTCTTTTTAATTGAACACCTATTTATATATGAAATAGAATTAAAGAGTGACATAAAGATTTAAAAAAAAATATGTTGAAAATCAACGTCAAAATGATGTCCTAGTATCAATCGGCATTGGACTTGATAATAACATGGTCAGTTTCAGATAACTTTGTATGTTTTTCAGTGTTGGTATGGCAAGTGTTTCTGAAATTTTTCTCTCCTTTCGGGGTGGAACTTAAAACACTTATTGCAAAAATCCCTTTTCTACCATGTTTTTGGAAGCATCTTGGCTTTCTTGAAAGGTATCCTACCAACTATGGGTCAAATCTGCCTGCCTGCATATGAAATAAGAAGGTACAGTAAAAGTTCATAACAATAAATTGCCATAGCAAATTTAAAATAAATGATATATGTGTGAATGGGACGTAGGAACATGAACTCTGCTCTTGGGCTAAGAATTGTCTTACAGTGACTTTAGTTCCTCACTTTTAAAAAGCAGAACTATTTACAATGGTAAGGTGCAAGTTTCCATCTAGAGGATTTCATGAAACCAAGGGTAAATAATAGCATACGGATATAGCATGCATGTTGGAAATTGGTTAATGAAAGTAAAGGCTGAACGGATTTTGAACACATAAGTCACTATTGCTACTCTTTCCATAACTGTATCTGTGACGGCTGTTGTATTGAAAAAAGTTGCTCTTCTCAATCTGATCAAATCACCTGTGCAGAAGATTCTGCACAAATGAGAGTTCGAATACGGGCATATAAAAATGTTAGAATTTGCTACTTAATATTATGAAGCTAAAAGCTTAATGATTCTGAAAGCTTAACTAAGATCTTCCAAGTACAGATTGCTGTAAGGTCTCAGGAGTAAATGGATAGAACTGTTTTGAATTCCTTTAATGAGAAGAAAGATACAGTTTATAAAGTAAAGGATTTCTTTCACTTCATTTAATTCCACCTGAAAGGATTAAAAGTTAAAACCTTGACTAAAATAATCCCTTCCCTTCCCTTCCCTTCCCATCCCTTCCCTTCCTTTCTACAAGTCTAAGAATCAAGACATAATTAGATCTAACATGTTTCCCTAGTAGAGAGACCATTGGTGTCACTTTACGAAGCATTGAGGGTCCTCATCTTCTTCATTATTAGTTTCTTTTGTGGTTGGGTGTTTCTTAGTGTTACTGAGTTGCTTTCTGTTTTGTGGTAGATGCTAGGTGCTGTGAAGTTAGAAGAGATCCTTTATAACTGGATATCCTCTGGTCTCCTGCCACACACTTTTCTATGTTTAAATGAGACTGAATTTGCATACTGACACATGGTGATGAAAGAGTCTGACCTTACTCTACTTCACCTTCAATCATTTTTTGCCTTTTTTTTTTTTGCTCTTTCTGCTTTTTAAATGTCAGTCACTACTGCAGATTCCTGCAGGCCAAAAGTATTAAAGCGAGAAAAAGTTTCACCTAAAAAATGAGCATAGATATTTTTCTCCATTTTAAACCTCATTTCTGAGACTATTTAGGTTTATGAGGTGAAATTTAAAGGTGACTATAAGTTTATGCATGTAATTGACAGGATTCCAGTAACTTCTCATTCCCTAATTTAATCTAAGGTTCTCTTAGTTCCTTACTGCTTTACTGACATCTCCTTCTCATCACATCTCTCTGCACTTTGGAAAGTGTTTCATCATTTCATTTTCAGATTTTGTACCCTGTACAGTTTCTTTTCTTATTTTGGTAAGATATTAATATGCATTACAGTCATATAGATGGTAAAATGTTTGAAATTATAATTAAAGCATAACTTTAACAGGATTTGAATTTAATATGAACAGCTACTGTATGTCATCTATCAGACTAACGAGTCTTTGCTTAAATTCCCTAGGAATTTAGAAATAATACTTTACGTGAAATGCTTCAGATACTTCTTTTTTGTATTAAAGAAGATAAAATTAACCTGTAGTATAATCATAATGATGATGCAAATTTGAATAAAATTAGCTCTTAATTGCATTGAATTCTATATATCTGAAACATAAACTCCTACCTCCTCTATGGAGTTTCACCACTTTTTCGTTTACGATCAGTTGGAGAATTGAACATGAGCATTGACTGCCATATGTTTTCATAACTTCACCAAATACATAAAGAGAATAAAATTTATTAGGGCCTTGAAATTCAAACAAACGGCCTTCTGTAGATTATACCAACATACATATTTACAAAGGACCGAATGTGTGGGAGATTAATTAATAGTAGGCAGGTCTATTCCTAATTTATACTAGGTAAAATGTGTCTGCCACTGTCTGGTTTAAATTTCATGACAACTATGTGAAGTGTGGAGATGTAAATTGTGCAATCGATTCCTTGTACCTAAATTCAATATATGTATAAAAAAAAGTGTATTAAAAATACATAATTAAAAATATAAAAAAATATAATTTGCATTCTAAAAGACAGTAGAGAGTGTAAAAAAGTAACTGTCACGAAAGTATGCAGTAAAGGATTAAATAGATATCCACTAATAATAAATACTCAGGGCATACCCCTTTCAGGTTCTTAGGGGCAGCAATGTAAATTTTACTCATAATGAAAATACACACTAAATGACAGTGTAATCTCTAATACTTTCATCCATCACCAGGTGTGGGCAAAAGTGGTGTAAGTTTTGCTTTTAATCAAACACTCAGACTCTACTAGATATTGTCAAAGCTTGAAAAGGTTTAAAAAAGAAGGGATTAAGCTGCATCAAGAGTCAATGCCTGCCATTAAAAGGTTCTCTCTTTTCTAACAAGATTAGTCTCATATAAAGGGTTTCTTTTTTATTTTTTTTATTTTTTTTATTTTTTGTCTGTCTTGCATTATTGACTAATTGACTTGAGGATTACTGACTGTATATGGCAGTGGTTTTTCCAGTTTGCCAAGATTATTATTTTAACTCTACATTTCCGTTATTGTCTTGCAGTATTTGTAGACAACCTGCTGCTTCAGGTAGACAAAAAGACGTCAAAAAAAAATAGATGATGATTAAATTTTATGTGATCTGTATTTCTTCCTTCTATGTAAAATGCATAGTGCTCAAGGGTAGGGTTTGCTCTCAGAAAAACAAATAACAGAATAAAGCTTGACAGTGAGTGGGATACATTAGAGAATATCACATATGACCCATGAGTCAATGTAATTTATGATAAATTGTGTCACGTCACAAGTATTTATTCCATGAATACACTTTAATACAAAGTTTCTACTGAAAGAGAGCTTTATGGACAAATTATAAGCCTCAGAAAACAATGTTTTATGGTGAAAATGTTGTCAGTTTATAGTCAGTGCATGAAGATAGTGATAATGAATTTTAACAATTATTTTTTTTATGCAGAAAGAACTCTCAGTGATCCTTACAGTGCTGTAGAGACTATCACCTTCCAATTTTTCTAAGCCAAAATTCCTCCCATTATACAAATACTGAACATGAGCAAAGTATCTAGAATAATTGACTCAGATTATCTCAAAGAAGAAAATATTTTTTTTTTTTTATTTTGAATTTAAATAATTCCAGATGTACAAATTCAAATACTATCAACCCCCCAAAAACATCAAGACAATTCCAAGCTGATTTGCAATTCCAGAGACATTAGGTCTCCTCATTTTGGTACTGTCCACCAAGGACTATATAAGGTAGATCTTATCTTGCTGAAAATGTACATAACAGTGTTATCAATTTAGCTTGCATATTTCTGACTTATGGCATCAAATAATTCTTTCTGAATATAATTATAGTGTGTTTGAGAGTTTGTTGCAAGTAAAAAGGGACGACAAAACTATCATCCCAAATGCCAACATTTGGACCACTTTGCTTCCTCGGAAGGATATGAGAATATGTGTAAGAGAAACCACCAGAGGAAATACTCTTTCCTAGGGCTACCTTTAAATCTACATGGATAGCTTTTAGTGAGAAAGATAAATGTCTTATGCAAACAATGGCAGTTTTTCAGCTCCTATTTTCAGAGCAGGCAAAGTTTTATTCGTAGTACCAGAAATAGCCTATAGTTTTATGAGACAACCAGCTGTAGTCTGAAATTTACTGTGAGGTAAGAAGAGTTCTCTTAGACACATAAAGGAAGTCCAGAAAATCTTTTTGGTGCTGTTGAAAACATTTCCTCACCAATACTAAAATAAATCCAAGTTAAAATATACAATCAAAGCAAATAAATAATCAAAGCAAAACAGGGTTAAAGGTAAACAGAAGGAGACAGACTTAGCCACGGGAAATGAAGTTATTTGCCTTGGTTATTAAACATCAGTTATTAAACACCTAATAGAATGTATGTTTACTCAGAAAGTTTTAGAAGGATGACCTAATGACTCATTCTTTTCTCTTGCGTCTCTGAAGAAAGCAACCACATATGAAGAATAATCACAGCAATTTGATTAACTGAACTGGATGATCCCTATCCAAATCATGAGTGGACACAGTTACTTATTTTACCACCTTCAACAAATTCAACTGAAAAATCCAATAACTCTGAATTACTTTTATTATTATTATTATTATTTAGGCTGTTTTCATTGAAAAAAAAACAACACAACACTAACTTCTCCTTTCTGCTGGTAGAATCAGAATGACTGTGACATACAGTGAGAACAATATTGTAGTGTTCTTTGGATGTATTTGTATCCCACCTGAATTACACTATGTTACCAGTGCAACAAATAAAGAAATACATGATGGGGTAAATAGCTGAGGAAATTCAGCAGACAAATTTTTACAATTATTAAATGCAGCTACAGTTACTGGGAAAAAAAACAGTTAAATTCTTAAATAGATCAACTGTTGACCTATATTTGCCATACTTATTACAGCTGATTGGGAAGTCATAAAAAGTTCATAAAAATAAATGTATATACATATATCTATCAATAACAGCAAAATATGGGGATATACAGAAAAGTGTAGAGATTTTGATTAGTTTTCAAACCCAAGTAACAAAGAAGTAACTGACACCTTAAATGGGAATTGCTTAAATTTCAGATTTAATGTCATCAGGCTTCCAGTGTAATCATTGCTTCAAGGGTTTCAAAAAGCAATTGTTGTATTTTTGTATAAAAGATGGTCCATAAGCACTCAGACTTTTTTTTTTTTTAATCATTGATAATAATTTTCATATGATAACATTTTCACTTCTAGAAACCTGTAATACAAATCACTGTGTTACTGTAACGTTGTATAAGGTACAGTAGGAATAATTATCTTCTACTGAAATTTCAGCTGACTCTTTTACCTATTATAATTTTTATTTTATTTTATTTATTACTTATTTATTTTCTGGGATACTCTCCAGCTTACCTTACCTATGTATCTAATAATAATACCACTGCTGTCCTGATTATGTCAACACATTGCATATACTATTAGAGAATTGGCCTTGTTCATAGGTTTAACATGTTCCTGTAAACTGCAAGCTGATAGTAAGGCAATGTTATTTTCTCCTGGAAATTAGGTGTTACCATTGAAAAAAAAGTTCAAGATGTTGAAAGAACACGTGAAGAAACAGAGAAGACAACAAATTATTAGGTCATCCTTGTTAAATAGATTCTTTCTGCTATTAATTTGTTTCTGTTTAGCACTTGCTTCAGAGATATTCTATGACAAAGAGCTCTGTTTGACCCCACATAAAGAATGCAATGATAAAAAACAATATAAAATTGCTGGAAAAGAAAATTTTCAAATTTTTTCAACATGTCAGACTCAGCTGAAACTAGCTGGAATAGATATCCTGCCCTTAGGACAATATAATGTTAGTTCATTAGTGTTCTGGGAAACCTATTGTCAGTTTGGAATATAATGAAAATGGGCTTGGCATATACATGGATAACTAAATTTATTTTTCATGACAAAAACAGTTCTGAATCAACAAACTGAACATGTGGTACATAGGAAGTATTTTATTGAAGGAATACAAAAGACATATTGCCAAAACATATAAGTAATGACCTTGGCAGTAGCTGTCTTTTTTAGATATCTATAGTGTGGTTTTAACACAAACCCATAGTCACTAACAATGGGTTTTAGCAGAAACCCATAGTCACCAAAAATACCTATGCTCAAACCACCATCTGATTAATTAAGCCAACTCTATTAGAATGCTCCAACAGGAAATAAAAGAGTAAAACCGAAAGCAATATTTAGAAGTGAAAGAAACAAAGTATCAAATCACAAAAGAAGTAATGATAAGCAATACTCAAATCAGTGAATAAGAGCTCAAAGCATATTTCCCTAGACAACACCCATGAGTAGTCAAATGAACATAGACACAAACAAAATCAATGCACTGATATAATAATCAAGTTTTGATTAGTTCTTGGATTTCTGTCATCTGTCAAGGAGATGTTTTTGTCTGTCACTGCAGATCCTATACGAACAGTGCTGTTACTGGACTTTATGACTTTGGCTTACAGAGAACCATAGTCAATGCAGCTGCTTCTTCCCATTTTGAAGATGGAGATGGAAAAAAATGTAAATCTGAGATGAGTAAAAAACATCTTCCCCTTAAATTCTGTTTTTGCTATGGCAGGAATGAGACAAAAGGAAAACTGACTAAAAGAGAAAGGCAAATCTAGAGCAGAAGAGTTAGCTTGTTTTCCTCTGGTCTTAGAAAGAGTACACTCAAATTAAAATGCTTGGAGGTCTTTGAGACAAGTAGACACTTAACAGGCTATAACTATAGGAGATTTGAGAATGCCAGTATTTCATAAGTGGACTGAAAAGAAACTCTTGAAAGATACCGAAAGTCTTGAAAAGGTACCAAAAGTCACAAAAGCAATTTGGATTCAATCAGATTATTGATGAAATCCCAATAGTAATAGCCCCAAACTTTATAAACTAAGCTCTTCCAGTAATCACTAGATCCGTTTTTATAGCCTTGAGCTACCACCTCAGGCTGACAAAGAAAACCCAGCAATACTAGTGTTCTCTAAGAGGAGAGGGCTTGTAGTGCCTCTTTGCATTACAGTGGAGTAACATAAACAGATGGGCAGAGTTTTTCTAGGACTGATTGGGACAAAGACAATGTAGTGGGACTGAGGAGTCTAGGTGTTATTACTTAAGTATTAGTACAACTGAAATAGGTCTGTCAAAGGATTTTTATTAATGTTTCAAAGACACTTGAAGAATAAAGCTGATTACTTAGTGGTTCTACATTGACCCTTTTTATCTATGTCTTGCACAGGAAGCATTCACTCAAGAAAAACAAAATGTTACCCTAATCCAATATGGCTATGGAGTCTAAGGACTGGGAAATTCTAAGTTACTCAGATATGCATTTTTATTGTTTCCATTTTTATTTCAGCTCAGTTTAGAGGAATTTAAGAAACTGTCAGGGCAATTCTGTAGGTATGAGGTCCTTTTTCCTGACTAATTTAGGACACAGGTAGTGTATTTTGAGGTGTAGTCAGTTATGAAAAATAGTTCTGTAACACAAAGATAGATAATGATGTATGGTTAGGTTTTCTGATTTTATTTCCAAGAATAGCCACAGTCCCTATTTGCCCAGAACAACCTTAATCAGGTCATAAATCAGGGAATAGAAAAATGAAATAGTCATTTGCGGAACAAAAATAAAATCTATATTTCTGAAGGAAGAATCTCAATCTAGTTTTTTTTTTTTTTTTTTTTTTTTTTTTTTTCAATAGGAGGAAAATTATGATTCAGCAATAAGTGCATTACTTTTCTAAAGTTTCTTGGTTTGTGTAATACAAATGGCACTGAGATGAATGTAGGTCAGTCAATAGTGTAAGAATGATTAAATGGTGTAACCACAGTTGTTTAATTAATTCCTTAAAAAAAAAAAAATCGCCTTTAAAATCTCTCACATTGCTGATCAAAGGTCAGTCAGGATGGGTGTGGGAGCAAGGTAACTGCATGATACAACACAGATTTTTACTTTCTTTAATACTTCTTGCCTTCAAATACAAAGGTCCCAGCTGGCTGTTCTTATAGCCTTAACTAGTAAGGCACTCTTACTTTTTACACCTTCCATCCAACCAGACCAAAAAATATATATATTTTTTTTCCCTAGTCTTCATACCTCTAGCTGAATTTCATTTACTACCTTCAAAAATAATACAATGATAGCTACATAGAAAATGCATGCAAATGAACTTTGATGTGACAAAAATGTCAAGATCTTGAGTATTAATAATGTCAGTTTTGATGCATGTAATACATCAAGGCATGGATTAAATTCCGTTTTATAAAATTCCTTTTCACAAACTCAACATTTTGGATCTTTGTTCTTTTGGACACGTTTTGAAAATTTTGAAATTTTGAAATTTTCACAAGGACAAAACACTTGTATTCCTGTAAGCTGTAATCTATGGTGAGACAGAAGTGGCCTGGGGTACAGCAACTGCTGTATGGGGTCAAGAAAGAACATAAACGAGAATGCACAGGGAATATAAAATGGGAGCTTTTATTAACTGCAAGGGACTGCAATTTGTATTATCTCCTGTGAGAAAACTTATACTGGCTTCCTGACAATAATACATGGCCATGGAATTAAATTGAAATTTATTCATAGGCAACATTTCTTTGAAACTACGTATTATATCTGTAAAGTTCCAACAGAAAATTCAGTTAGACAGGGTGTTAGGTGTACACCCATTCAGTTCCCAAAATAATAAAGGCTACTGTCCTCTCAAATGAGGTTTCATATGTATGAATGTTTAGAAATGGCTCAGATTTCAGAGTCTGATATTTATAGAAGCACCAATATTTAGGATATGAGGAACAAAGGTGCAAGAAAGATGCTATTTGTTATTCCTTACTCATCTGTTGTAGGAGCTTATTATGAAAATGTTTTTCAGACATAGTTGGCAAATGTAATGACCTGTGATTAATAAAACAACATAACAACAACAAAATAACAACAACAACCAAAATAAATAAATAAATAAATAACAAGCACTATATAGGTGATGTGAAAGTTGCCAAAACATC
>CM021698.1:54636971-54683919 GCA_011074415.1 Stictonetta naevosa
TTTTTTTTTTTTTTTTTTTTTTTTTTTTTTTTTAAAGCTGTAACTTCCTGAAAATCTAAACTATATAAAAAAAGACTGTCTCATCCTAGCACCCAAATTTCAAAAAAATTACAGATTACATACAGCCCATTCTTTGACATTATTAGTGAAGATAAATTATACTGAAGACATGATGTTGATGGTGCAGCAAACACAAGTAATCCCTGTTAGAAATTAGAAAAGATTGAATAGGTTAAATGATCTTAATACACATGCCTCATATTCACAAAAAGTTGCACCAAGAGAATGATGAACTAAGTTATCTTCACTGATAATGAACTGTACAAGAAAAAAAAAATGCATTTAGCACAAATCACTTAAGATCCTTTGAAGAACTTCAAAGTTTATTTTTTCAAATTGACCAATTAGCTATGCAAAGGCAGATTTAATTCACACTTTTTCCTTGGAATGAGACTTAGGTCTCTTTCTCCACTTTATAGACCATCTATTCCTCCCCTGGCCTTTTGGCTGAAAAAGTTTTAAAATTGTATTAGAAAATAAATTTGCCCATTTGAACACCTCTCAGATTTTATAATCCGGTAACACCAACCCTTTTAATTAAAAAATCCAAGTTAATTTGAGTTATTATAAACATTATTTTGAGGATTATATGTTTTATTGGTGATTAGGTGATGTGTAAATTATGTAATTTTCTAATTTTCTAATTAAAAAAAATCTAATTTAAAAACTGAAGCATTATTAGTTTTATATATATATATGTATTGTCATGCATTTTCATACATCCAAATGCTTTGTAGTTAACATAGTGACTTTTAGTAATAAGAACTGTAACATTTTATTGTATGGATACTAAAAGCAGTTATCTAATGAAATGTATTTTTAACATCTGTACTATTGAATATACTACTGTAAGACCTATGCAGATATGTGATGAATTCTTTATTTATTCTACTATCTATAAGCCTTTGGGTAATTTCCAATCAAACTATCAGACCAAATGTGCTTCAGCCAGCGTTTTGTAAGGCACAAGGATATGTATTGGAAAAATATTAAAAAATCTCAGAGCAGCAGCTTGGGGGTTTCATTTCATGGACTTCTTGACAACTTTGACAGTTTTATTTTGTATGACTGAATAAGCTAAATAAAAATAATTGAGTATGGCATGACAAAATAACAGATGGCTATAGTTAATGCTGACTTCAGCCCATGTATGCCTATTGACTTCAATAAGGTTCTAAAGTGTATAATTTAGTGTTGAATTTGGTCCAGAAAACTTAATGAAGAATGGGACTTAGTGTACCTAGAACATTTCTGAAAAAAATGATTACATAAAATTTACCATTCCTCCCACCTCTTCACTAGCATTTCCTGTAGAGTTCATCCTACACTTGTGCATATTCCTCCTACAACACTTAAACCAAATTATGCTTCACATAAAGTTACCATGCAGAACATAAGAGTGCAGTGATTTAGCTAACCTCTTCGTTGCTTCTATAGATACAATACACAATATTTTTGGGAAAAATCTAAGCTAATCACACCTTGGAACAGAGTGCTCTATTAGATAACTTCATAAAATCTTCATGCATATGTTAAGTAGGTAGGCTCTACCATCCAAATTTGCATCTTCTGGTCAACATTTTTCATGCTTATCCTCTTTTGTCTTTATATTCCAAACTATTGTTTTGGTTGGGATTGCTTATTCTTAATATAGATGATATCTCAGCCCTTTTACCCTCACTTTTCAACTTCTGTGAAATAAAGGGTGTTAGTAAGCATAAAGATGTCCCATATGAAAAATGTGGTATTCGGGTGTGTTTGGTTCTGCTTTCTGTAAAAAAAATAAAGTTATCCTACTTTTGTATCACAGGCGACATTTTGGAAAACAGAAAGTTTACATTACTTGCTACCATTATTTGGGAAGTAAGAGTACCAGCATCCTTTTTCTCAATAATAAACTATCTAAATAGCCAAGAAAAGAGACAAAAAAAATGGGGAAAATAATGTTATATACTAGACAAAAAAAAAACAGGGAAAATAATGTTATATACTAATATATACAGAAATAATGTTATATACTATTACAAGTAAAATTCCATGAGAATTTGCTATTCAGCTATTTATTTCCTTTCTGTAAGGACCCCAACCAGGTATTGATTGATTTTTAAGAAAAGTTAGATATTTGAGGTTTTTTTCAGTAAGTTCTTTCTGGTTTGAACTGAACTCAAGCTTTAATTCTAATAATCACAAATCTAGTTTTCTTTATCTATAATCAATTCTCATTCTTTAAACATTGTATTTTCATGGTATTACAGATGATCTACTACTCGTCTCCACCTCAGGAGACCTCAGGTCCCCTTTAGTTCTTAGTCAGAGGTAACTATCACATTGTAGTTTATATTTTTCTGCAGTCTTAGCCCCAGAAGATTGTTTCCCATTTATTTTTGTGGGTGTGTGGGAGAACAGAAACCCATAAGTGTGAGTGCTCTCAAATGAGAGCTTACCCCAGGACATCAGGACAGGACAATTTTATCTAGTCTGCATTATGTAGCATACACCTTGCACATCTATAGCTCCTCACTCAGCATGAGGACCTCTAGATTAAGACTGGTTAAGACTGCCCTCCAGAGTTGGAATTAGTGATGCTATATATATATATATATATTTACTTCCTTCTTACCTAATAAATAGAAAAGTTGCTTCTAACTGTAAAGTTATTAATAAAAGTGTTTTCCAAACAAATTCTCTCAATAGAATGAAGTCATCAGAAGTCATCAGCTTTTGTTCTTGTTTGTTTGTTTTGTTTGACCTATGAAAGGTAAACCCTTCAAATTAACCGGTAACTACAAAAGAGGTCAGGAACAAACACCTATTTCAAACTTTAAGCTATGCCAGAGCCAAATGGAAGAAGGACTTTATAACAGCCATTGCAAAAAAAAAAACAAAAACAAAAACAAAAACAAAAACACACACACACACACAAAAAAATGAACCAAAACAAAAAAACAAACAAAAACACACATACAAAAAACACCAAAACCAAACAACAAAAACAACAAAGTGAAGGATTATCTACAAATTGTGTTATAAACATGATGTATAATGTTTCTACATCTACTGGGGAAGGAAAATGGTGTCTAATATCATGAAAGTGCTTTAGTTAGAGGAAGAATTAAATATCCATCTACAAAGCATTTTAAATATACCCACAGTCATCAGAAATAATTATATGAAACGGAATGCTCCAGGATATACAAGCACATTTAAAGCAATGGTGCAGCATAGAGGTAATTAATTTTTTTTTTTTTTTCTTTTTCATTATGGAAACACTCTAATAGAAAGTATAAGTAAAACATGAATACTTGTCACTTTCCCTCTGCTTGTAAACAGACACATATGTCTGAAAATTACTTTCATTGCAACTGCTCTTTCTTTTAGTGCTCTTGCTAAAAAGACAAATAACCTTATTTTATAATGCTATGCAAATTTTTCCATAGATTAATTTTCTTATGTCCTTTTCATATTTTTATGATACCACTGCCTCTTGTTTGCATATGTGTATATCCATACACGTACTACAGCAACTGTTGACATCAGTACGGATATTAAACAGGGTATTTACTAAAGTTTTTAAAAATTGCATTTGTGTAACACAAATGTGTCACCTCCAGAGGCAGTTGGGTTCTGCAGGGCTGTGGCCAGTGAATATCTTGGAGGCACTGCATTTACCCTCAGCATTATGAAACAACTGAGTGACTGAGGTTAGGACTTGAGCTACAGGGAAGATATGATATGTTATAACTTTTCCTAAATATCAGGCCAAATGCAGACACCCTTGCTTAGAAAAATCTGACTTTTGTTGTCAGTTTTACTGATTGCAGAGTGCCAAATATTTGTCTAACATTTTGTTGACTGCACTTATACAAGTGTATTGGGTCTTGCTAGGATGGAGTTAACTTTCCTCACAGCAGCTCATTTACTGCTGAGCTTTGCACATGTGGCTAGAATGGTGTTGAGAATGCACCTACTGCAAAGGTCAGCAGGCTTGGGTTAGGAAGATGTTGTGGGGGGACATCACTGGGATAGCTGACCCGAGCAGCTAAAGGGTTATTCCATACCATATGACATTATGTTAAACAATAAAAATTATGCAAAAGGAGGAGGAGGCCCCCTCATTTATTAAAAATGTGTTTATCTTCCTTGCATGCAACTGCTACATGTACTGAGGCCCTGGCCCTGCTTACTGGGAAATATCTGGACATCACCTGGTGATAGGAAGCGCAGAATAATTTTTTTTTTTTTCCATCATGGCCCTGCCCTCCCTCCCTCCTTCCTCCCTTCCTCCCTTCCTCCCTTCCCTCCTTCCTTGCTTTCCTCTTTCGTTCTTTCTTTCTTTCTTTCTTTCCTAACACAATTAATTCTGAGCTCAAACTCTTTTCCTAGCACAATGCTTGATGAACCCATCCAAGACTTTTCGGTGCATAGCATTCTGTCTGATTTGTGCCTGGGCCTGTCACAGACCTGACTGCATGGATTGAAGAGGCTCTGGCCTGTGAGTTTCTAAGAACCTATGACAATGCAGTCATGGCCAAAGGAGGCTGATGATGAAGTGACTGAGAAGTTCTAATTCCCTCCTTATCCATAACAGTAGTGTTTTTCAGGACTCCAAGCAGTCCTGAGTAGGCCTGGTGGGGAAGCTGACCCTGAAGCAGCCAGGCTGTGCTTCTCTAATCTTTCCAGCTGTGGCTCTGCAGCATTGTTATCAGCATTAGGTGAAAACAGAAATTAAAATGTAATAGTTTGGGTGCAAAGGCTTAGGGCCCAAAGTATTTGCATCTGGTGCAGTCAGAGCCTTGACAATGTTGTGCTGCACTTTAATGCAATAAATATGTTAATTTGCCAAATGTTGATGTATTTCTTTCTTTCCTGATGGCTTAAATGTAGCTTACTGCAAATGTTTCTTGCCTTAAAATGAAAGTCTATGAGATAAATGTTGCCCCATGGCTGTAAGGGATACTGAGATATCTATCAATTCTAACTGTAAGTAAAGGCTACACAAGCAACACTGCAGAGGCTGCAGTCACTGATTACAGCTCTGTGCTATTGCAAGCAGCCACACTACTTAATCTTCTTTAGAATCTGATCACATCTCAAATTAGGAAGAATTTGGCTACTCGACCCCAATACTCATACCTGAAAGCTATTCCAGAACATTCATACTAGCTATAAAGCCTGCTTTCCAGGTTTAAATACTCAATTCACAGGACATTCCTTTTTTTTGTGTTGGCAAATGTCACAATAAATATTTCTTCCTTGTTCTGTTTTACTCCAGTGTATTTTTAGGGAAAATGGTATCACAACCTTTCAGCACATAGGAGATGGAACACAATGCAGAGACAAATAAGCTGTTGCCAGTCCTATCTAGTGCACGTAATGCTGTTCGAAGATTGTAGTTTTGCCCTGAGAAGCAGTCTGGCTACACTGGCAAGGACAACACCTGAGCAAATAAGCCTTGCCAAAAGCTTTCTGAGAAACATGAACAGAAGAAATGTCCTGTGGGATCAAAACAATGGTCCACCTGCTCCAGTGGCAATAAGAGATGCTACTCAGGGTGAGTGTGTGAGCCTGACCCTTTCTGTCACCTGCTGACTTTCTACTCCCCCACCAGCTACCATCATCATGTTAAAAATGTTACAGGGTGCACTGTGCTTACCATTTATTGACCTGTTGTGTATGAATTTGTTATGTCCTTTCCTGAACATACTTACATTGTCTGCTTGCACAACCTCCTGTGGCAGCAAGTTGCAGAAGTTTACAACCAGCTGTGTAAAGAAGTACTTTTTTTCTCCCATCTGTTTTAAACAGTTCTCATACCAATTAACTTGTTTATATCTAGCTTTGAGTGTAATAGTGTTATGCTCCAGTGCACTGCATAGGTATGCTAATAGTGTTCCATTGTGTATTAACATTCTTTATTTTTCTTCTTTATCAAATGGAAAAATAAAAATAAAAAGGCTCTATGTGCATGCAATAACAATGCTGGGGGTAATTACCCCATTTTTTTCTGAGCAAAGTAACACACTGTTTGAAGGAACATCTTAAGAACACAAACAGAAAATGATTCAGTGAGGAAGCTATGTTTACATATCATTAAGGAAGTGGAATTCAGAAATGGAAATGTATGAATTGTTTTCCAACATCTTCAGAAAAAAAAATCCACACACAAAAAAATCCCACAAATTGTTTGCAAACAATATTAATCTGTTTTAAGATAGAGAGGACACACTGTTAATAAATGCAATAGAACCTGGAGGTCTACAGACACATTCTTCAGCTGTATAAACATAATATAAGCTATTATAAGGATTTATATATACATGGTTGTAAGTGATTTGCAAGTATTCATGTATCTGAAGTGGAAACTGAAATCATGCACAAATCATGAGTAGGTAGCTGGATAAAAATCACAAATGCATCACTAGAAATCCTTAAGAAAGTTTTAAGTAAGGACAGGTAGAAAAATTCAATTGTTTTTTTTCAATTCTGGAAGACTTTGCTAATCCTTCATTAGAGAAACTTGTAAAAAAAATCATGTTAACACTAATAAAAACAGTTTAATGTTTCTTGGATTCTGGGATAACATTTCTTATAGATCATCAACAGGAGTAAACATCAATTGGTCAACTGATTGAGTCTTCAAAAAATATTCTTCAGATCAATAAAATAAGGTTTTATTTGTTTGTTTGTTTTGGTTTTAGTTTCCATAAAGAAAAAAAACATGCATTTAATGAATTTTCAAAATACTTTCCCATTTTGTTTACACATGCAGTCTTCAGTTTTCACCATTGAATTTATTCTGTAGCAATTAAATCCATTCCCCCATATTCTCTTTAGTGATCATTCTTGACTGAAGATGAAAAAGATATAACAAAGTAGAAGACTAGATGGTTTAGTACCCCATGAAACTTTCTTTTCCTTGAGAATCTCCAAAAAGTCTCCAGTTTTGGAGAAATGCTTTCTCCATTCTACATGCTAATTATGCATTTCTATATCCAGTTCCATAGAAAATGAAACCAATTTCCAAATTTTAGCTATGCTGTTCTTTGGATGAAGATGCTTTTCTTACAAATGAAACCATATAGTTTATATTATTAGGTATAGTTTCAAAATACAACTTCTTAATCTAAATATTTCCAGACCGGTGTTCAGTAAGGTGCATTGTATCTGAACTACTGTATGAGTTTTCCGAAAGCTCCACACTGTTGTATTTCCTCCAGGTGAAACATACCTCTCTCCATTTGACAATACAACCTTCTTTCTACTGTGACAAAACTGAAGGTGTAACTTGTGGAAGTGGAAAAGTGATAGAGAAAAATTGGCACTGCCACAGCTGTAACTTCTGCACATAACTGTAACTAGACAAAGAAGAACTCTGAGTTCTCCATTTGCATCACTCTCATGCTATGGTATTGATTGACCATAACAGAAAACCCGAAACAATAGTACAAGGAGCATTATTATTCATCAGTAGTTCATATTTCCTTTTCAATACCTGATGACTTATCTTTGATAATTCCAAATGCAAGTGATTTGCACACATATTTCTAGTCACAACTAGCAAATGTTTTACAGAGTGTCTAACAAACATTTTTATCATGTTGTAACACATTTGAATTTTCACTACATTTTGTGTTGTAGTATTGTGATGTTTGTGTTTTTAGCTGTAAAAACTCATAAAACCCAGAATATGTTATTGATATCTCTTCATTTGTAGCCACTAACAATTTGCTATAAAGTGAGTATTAAAAATAATTTTAATAGACTTTGCTAGAAAATAAGGAGAAATGGCACATATTCAAAAATGTAATTAGAGAACAAAGGTCTGTATAATATTGTCTATACTCTAAAAAAATAAAGATGATAGTAGATGAGACCTGTTCCTCCCCTGCTTCAAAAAGTGATATATATCAGTCCTGAGACTTTGTTATGAAACAATACTTTTAATAAATTACTAGAAATAAATTGCTTTTATAATGAATAGTTTTTTTAATATGTATTGTCAATACAACTGTTTCTCTTCTGATTAAAAAAAAAAAAAAAAAAAAGGAAAAAAGTTGCTCTACCTGTAGTGACAGTTATTAATTTCCTTTTAACACAGCACAGCCTAAGATCCCAGTAAGGATTGATGCCCTTTTAAATTTGATCTTTCATGACCAAAAAGAAAGGCAGTACCTCCTCTAAATAACACAAAGATATCACATTCAAATTGTCCACTTTTTCAGGATATGTTTATATGATACGATGAAATGACATACAGAAAATGTCAAATAATGCCAAATATTACAATTAACTGTTAGAGGTAGAAGATATTTTATAATGAGTTTCTGGTAAAAACTTATCTCCCTGTGACTGAATTCCCATACCATATCCTCAGTGTCTTGCTCCTGTTTTTTCACTCTCTCCTAAGCCCCATGTTTTTCCCTCTCCAGCTTTTCCAGCTTTTTCACTTTTCATCTATCTCCCAGTTAAAATATATTGTCATTTTTCTCTCTTTTTTTTTTTTTTTTTTTTCCCATTATAAAATTGAGATTTAAAAAGTTCACTTTTTGAATTCTCTTCACAGGTTAGTCAGGATTGTTCAGTAACTATCAATGTCTTTACCTACTTCAGGATATTTCATTATTTCAGTAACTGTAGTGTTCTTTGGTGGCAAGATAGGAGATAAATGATTCTACAAAATGTTGTTAGAAATGGCTGATTTAGTCATCAATAACTGGTTTAAACCAAAATTTCCAGAGCTATTGGTCTGGAAGTGTGCCTGTTGTCCTTACATCAGCCCCATATTAGAAGTACGAGATATGTTTGCTTGTAGATCTACATGTGCATACAAAGAGGCAAACATCTCAAATTGGAACATGGGAATTTCCAATTACATATCAGGGAAAAAAAATCATAATGAGCGTGGTCAAATACTTGCACAGGATGTCCAGAGGGATACTGAACACCTTCTTGGAGGTGTTCAGGACTCAGGGGGACACAGCCCTCAGCCACCCAGTCTAGTTAGATCTATACCCTGAGTAGCAGGTTGGACTAGGTAGCCCCTGGAGGCCACTTCCAGACTGAATTACTTTGTGATCTGATGAGTGTTCATATGCATAGATGAACACAGTGCAAAACCTTACCACTCTCAATGACTCTCTGAATTGATCTGCCTTTAGCAAAAGCATTTAATAAACTTAAGCTTCTTTTCCTCAGCTCAGCTTTTTCAATGATCTGCTCACTTCTTTATCTGAGTTAACTATGCCCAATATTTATCTTTACTTTGAAGGTCCTTTTGCTATTCTCCAGGTTTCAGGACAAAACCTGAAGATATTTATTGTTTATCCTTTTGTTCTGTTCTGCTTCACAATCATTACATATGGTAATCTAACAATTAAAAAACTATATCAATAAAGTAAGATAATAGATGGGATTTTTGAGTTTTCTCTTCATGTATTGCCATTATCTATCTGCTATCATGATTCAAGGTATTTACATCATTTGATCTTAATTATTTTGTTGGATTTTTTTTTGTCAAAATCCTTAAAAGATCTCACAATTTCTTTGCTTTTAATGTTAGTGATTAAAATTTTTTTGTTCTTAACTATTTTACTAAATAAAAAGGCAGCAGGAGACATTGTCAGTTTTAAGAGCATTATTTGTAGGTGTGCTGTGCCAAACAGAAGTTTCAAATTGATTCCTGGGTCTTATAAAACCCTCTTAATATTTCTGATAGCATTTTCCTTCAGAAAAATGGATAAATATCTTAGATTTGGTGTAAGATACTTAAATTCATACTCCTGCAAAATATTTTAACTTAACAGTCAACCTGTGGACCATTAAATATTATTACCACACATTATGTCATACTGAGAAAATACTGGCTTAGACATGAAATTACATGTTTACATGACAGCATTTTTAACTGTCCTGTTTCATAGCAGTAGTAAATGCAAATAAATTTATACTTTTCCAATGACTGCATAAAGCTTTTGGATCATTGATTTTTTTTGTTTGTTTGTTTGTCTTCATGATATTTTCTAATGTTGTCAGCAGATTCTATCTTATTTTTTATACTTGCCTGCTTCCATGGAAATTCATTTTTTCTTTATTTTCATTCAACTTTTATCACTACAGTATTCTAAGCATGAGTAGGAAGCACAGGAAATAAAAGAAAAAAACAAAAGAATTGTGGGGTTTATAGCTGGGACAAAATGTCAAACCATGATTAGTGACAGACAAGAAGTAGTTTGGAGAGATTGGGGCATTCACTGATTATGCAACACACATACAAAAAACAACAACAAAACAGGAGGGAGACATGAAGCAGCTCAACAAGAACGGTAACTATGAAAAAAATGCATTAAAACATATTTGTAGAATTTAATCTTCTTTTACAAGTTTGACAACATTTATTTATTTATTTATTTATTTATTTTTGTAAGCAGTTTTTGTCTCTTCTTATTAGAGCTATTGCCTATATTAGTAATTTTGCAGAGTTTATCCAAGGTTATTGGATTTCTTTAAGTGTTTATCATAACATATGCAAGCAACCTCCCTCTTTGAGGTAAAATAATGCAGTGTGAACATAATAATAGTTTCCTTTCCCTTCCTTTTTTTTTCTATCCATCCATCCATCCATCCATCCATCCATCCATCCATCCATCCATCCTCCCTCCTATACATGCATATATCCCTGCACACTGAAGAACAAAAAATGAAAGTAGATATATCTTTTGTTTACACTGGAGGTGTAATACTTTCAGCTGCATGGACTCTCTTGTGATTGTGTTTCAGCTAAAAGATGACTGTTAGTGGTAATAACAGACAAGCATGGACTGCAGTTTTCATCTAACGGAAGAGGTGACAGATTCCAGATGTCTTCTATATAGCATTCCACTGATTTAGAAAAAAAGTCAGGGTGGGATAGGGGGTGGCCCTACAACTGAAGAAGAAAAGATAACCACTCTCTTCAAGAGCTAAGCAGTGTCAAGCATTGAGTGAAATACTTAGGCTAGACAGCATGGTAGTGATTTCATCTTCTAGGACAGCACTGATGGCTGAGTCATTACTCCTTAAGTTAGCACACAAATAAAAGGAGATGGAAGAGGAGAAAATTACAGTAAGACTGAATTTTGTAGTATGCAGTGCTCAGCATACTCTGTCCTTACCTGACAGATTGTGACAGGAGGTCCTTTACTCTAAATTTAAGACCATAAGCTCTTCATTCAGGCAAAAAATCTGTTATGTTTCTACGCAAAACATAGAAGATATTTTTGTTCTTGGTCACTTGATTTTTCACTCACACATTAATTATTAAGTTTAATAAAACAAGGAATAGAGATAATGTCATTATTTTCTCCTTTAGGTTCATTCATCGCTGCTGGTACTAAAGGATGAATGACCCTAAAGTTCATAGAATCATAGAATATCCTGAGTTGGAAGGGACCTACAAGGATCATTAAGTCCAACTCCTGTGTCCACACAGGACCACCCCAAAATCATCCTATATGTCTGAGAGTGTTGTCCAAATGTATCTTGAACTCTGTCAGGCTTGGTGTTGTGACCACTTTCCTGGGGAGCCTTTTCCAGTGCCTGAGCACACTCTCAGTGAAAATCCTTTTCTGAGTATCACAGTTTCATGCCACTCCCTCAGGTTGTATTGAGGTTCACCAGAGAGATAAGTGACTACCCCTCTGCTCCCCCTACAGAGGAAGCTGTAGGGTACCCTGAGCTCTCCCTTCAGACTCCTCTTTTCTAATCTGAACAGATGAAGCAATGTCATACACCCCTCACATGTCTTGCCCTCTAGACCCTTCACTGTCTTTGTAGACCTCCTCTGGGGACAAAAAAAAAAAAAAAAAAAAAAAAAAAAAAGGGTTATATGGGTTATATGTTCTTTTTATACTGTGACATCCAAAATTGAACACAGTATTTGAGCTTAGGCTGCACTAGTGCAGAGTAGAGCTGGAAAATCACTTCCCTCAGCTGACAAGCAATGCTGTGCCTCTTGCACCCCAGGACATGGCTGGCCCTCCTGGCTGCCAGGGCACACTGTTGACTCATATAAATATTCAATTTGCTGCCAAATGAGCATCCTGTTCATCCTTAGGAAGTTGCTAGGGCTAAACTATTTTTACATATGGAGCAAGGTAAAAGATACTGCACAATATGCATGAAGATATGCAGATTCTTGTACCTTCATCCTCAGATACGCTAGTTTTGCATTCCTTGTGGAATGAAAAATAATTGCAAAAGAGCTGCATAGGGCTGAATAAATAACACCATGCAAGAAGTTTCTATTTAAACAAAGATGAGACAGACAGTTATTTCATGTATCACCAATGTACAAATTTTATTGTGTTTTCAGTTCTGAAGAAGGCTAAGACTTGTTTCCTCAGCTGTTTGGTTGCTGTCATGATCCACAAGCATTAAGGGAAATGCTTACTTTACCATCAATAAGAGGGATGACAACTAAACACCAAGTGGTTTAAACACCTGTTTCTTATAACAAACATAACAAAAAGGTGAATAATACAGGAGGGAAAAGAGAGAAAACAGCAGGGACGTTTGCAAGTTTCATAACTAATTTAACCCCCAGACTCCTAATGCCCTTAACCTGTATTATTTCAGATTATAAATCTGTCAGGTTCCATGAGGTATGTATATATGCCATCAGTACTTGCATGGAACATTTGTAAAGGAGAGAGAGTAAACGAAGTGATCATGGATTTACCTGAATTCCAGAACGAAGCTGTTGGCTCTGGGCTATGCATTAGCAATAAACCACATATAGATCTGTAACTAGTGGTGTTCCCCAGGGGTCGGTGCTGGGTCCTGTCTTGTTCAACAACTTCATCAATGACCTTGATGAGGGAATAGTGTCTGCCCTCAGCAAGTACACCGATGACACAAAGCTGGGAGAAGTGGCTGACATGCCAGAAGGCTGTGCTGCCATTCAGCGAGACCTGTACCATCTGGAAAGATGGGCAGGAAGAAATCAAATGAGGTTTAATAAGAGCAAGTGCAGAGTCCTGCACCTGGGAAGGAACAACCACACGTATCAGTATAGGCTGGGGTGTGACCTGCTGGAGAGGAGCTCTGAGGAGAAGGGCCTGGGGGTTCTGGTGGACCACAGGTTGACCATGAGCCATCAGTGTGCCCTGGTGGCCAAGAGGGTCAATGGGATCTTGGCGTGCATTAAAGGGAGCGTGGCCAGCAGGTCAGGGGAGGTGATCCTCTCCCTCTACTCTGCCCTGCTCAGGCCTCACCTGGAGTACTGTGTCCAGTTCTGGGCTCCCCGGTACAAAAAAGGAGTCCAGCAGAGGGCCACAAAGATGATACGGGGCCTGGAGCATCTTCCCTATGAAGAAAGGCTGAGAGACCTGGGTCTGTTCAGCCTGGAGAAAAGAAGACTGAGAGGGGATCTCATCAATGTCTATAAATGCCTGAGGTGTGGGAGACAGAGGGATTTGGCCAACCTCTTTCCAGTGATTTATGGGGACAGGACAAGGGGCAATGGCCACAAAATGGAGCTCAGGAAGTTCCGCACCAACATGTGAAAGAACTTCTTCATGGTGAGGGTGACGGAGCACAGGAACAGGCTGCCCAGGGAGGTTGTGGAGTCTCCTTCTCTGGAGATATTCAAGGCCCGTCTGGACGCCTACCTGGGCAGCCTGCTCTAAGGAACCTGCTTTGTCAGGGGGGTTGGACCCGATGATCTTTCGAGGTCCCTTCCAACCCCTTCAATTCTGTGATTCTGTGATTCTGTGATATTCATGATAACTCCAAGGCAGCAGGTTCTGTTCTTCAAAGTCTGTGTAAAACCATTGGCCTAAACACTTGCTGTGAAAGACTTACTATTCCCTTCGTCTTCCACAAATTTAAATTTTAAATCACTCTCATTACTCTTATGTACATATTTATGATCATATAAACATTGAGGAGAAAGACAGCCCTTTTGTGCTTGTAGCCAAACTGGTCCAATGAAGCCCCAGTCTGAGGCCAGAGTCCTATGGTGGTATTGAGGTACAAGTAAATGAGAATTTGAAATGTGCTACTTTGCCTAGCACATCTGTAGCATGGCTGAGTGCTGGATGGAGTTCATCCCTCCATCTTTACTGTTTCCATTTTTCTCAAAACTTTAATCTGTTTTTATCAGTAATGAAAACATTTAGCCTTCTCTTAAGGGAGAAGGCGAAAAGAGGAATGTATAATAGTCAAACACAAGGTATACATAATTTCTATAAAAGAAAATATAGAGCAGATAATGAAAAAAAAAGAGAGAACAAAATTAAATTAATGGGAAGATTCCGTATTTTTATATGCACATTTTTTTTTCAGTATTGCACACAAGTTACGGCTAGGCACAGCTGAGAAATGCAGAAGAGGAATCAGCCTGTTTAATACTCATTCACTTGACCCTTCTCCCTGATAGAGTAGTTTTAATGGGCAAACTATAACTAGCAGGAATGAACTTCTTGGCTTCTGGCTATCTGCTTTTCTGTTGCTGAAAGTTTCAGCTCAAAACTATCAATCATTCAGAAAAAAAAAAAAGTAAAAATAGCTGCATTAAATCTAACATTTCCCAAGGTTTGAATGCTTGACTTTCTGTCTTCAGTGTTCCTCCTAGCGTAGATTTTTATTCTGTGTCATTACATACTGACATATTGCTAAATTTTGATTGACTGTAATTATCTTAATGTGAGGTGTCAATGTTAATGTACAGAGGAACTCTGAAAGGAAACTTAAAAAAACTACAAAAGGCCTTCTGTATTTACAAATTGCTTAAACATATTGCTATATTATTTAGATATTTGACCTTAATAGACAGTCAATCCATCTGGATAAATTGTAATTTTTAAAAAAATATATATAGAATATAATCATGCATATTCCTCACTGCACCTGCTATAGTCATTCAGGTTCTTTTAGGTATATTCATATTTGATCCCTTTTACTTCTTTAAGGCTTCTTTATATACTGTTACAAATAAGAAGTTAATTTCAGGAAAATGTAGCTTCAGGAAAATGTAGCTTCGGTAATTTCAAGAAAATTAGAGCCAATGATAAATTCTCTGGTCTTTTTTTTTTTTTTTTTTTTTTTTTTTCAGTGGATGTATAAACTAAACACTTCTGATCACATACCATTGCTGTGGAATTTGCAGTTGCTTCCTAGATGAGAAAGTAATACTGGAAAAAAATATATATATAACCAAATACATCTTTAGCAGCTTCTAATGGGTAGGAGATGCCACAGTCATGTAACCCACCAGTTCTCTCTGCATCAGTAGCTCTGGTATTGAGAACACACAAGGTTAAAGGACAGATAGATGTTCAAAAGTGCCTAAGTGAGTAAGGATCTGAACTATTACTGATTTCAAATGGAATTGACATGTGCTATACTTAAGCCTTGATGCATACCAATATCTCCAGGAACCTTTAATATTGTGTTAAATCTGGCTACATGTGACCTGCCCAGCATCAGGCATACTGTCATTGCCACAGCCGCAGGCTGGTATTTCATTGTCCATCCCTAGTCCTTTGCAGTAGAACAAGTCATATCAGCCTGATCCCTGTTTAATTGTCTTTTCTCACCACCTGAAAATTTATTCTGAAAACCTCAATGTAGGAGAAAAGTTGTGAAGAGAAAGGCAATGTATCTTGTGGAGCATTTTGGCAAATATCTCACAAAAATAAAGGGATTTTGCAGACTCTGGAGAAGGAAATGTTAATTTCCAAACTGTGGCAGAGGATAAAGAAAAAAATCACAGAATCACAGAATCACAGAATAGTCTAGGTTGGAAGAGACCTCCAAGATCACCGAGTCCAACCTCTGACCTAATGCTAACAAGTCCTCCACTAAACCATATCCCTAAGCTCTACATCTAAATGTCTTTTAAGGACCTCAAGGGATGGTGACTCAACCACTTCCCTGGGCAGCCTATTCCAGTGACTAACAACCCTTTCAGTAAAGAAGTTTTTCCTAATATCCAACCTAAACCTCCCCTAGCAAAATTTTAGCCCATTGCCCCTCGTCCTGTCACTAGGCATGTGGGAGAATAGACCAACCGCTACCTCACTACAGCCTCCTTTAAGGTACCTGTAGAGTGCAATAAGGTCGCCCCTGAGCCTCCTCTTCTCCAGGCTAAATAGTCCCAGCTCCCTCAGCCACTCCTCGTAAGACTTGTTCTCCAGACCCTGCACCAGCTTCTTAGCCCTTCTCTGGACTTGCTCAAGCACCTCCATGTCCTTCTTGTAGTGAGGGGCCCAAAACTGAACTCAGTACTCAAGGTGCAGCCTCACCAGAGCTGAGTGCAGGGGGACAATTACTTCCCTGGACCTGCTGGCCACGCTGTTTCTTATGCAAACCAGGATGCTGTTGGCCTTCTTGGCTGCCTGAGCACACTGCTGGCTCATATTTAGCTGACTATCAACCAATACTCCCAGGTCCTTCTCTGACAGGCAGCTTTCTAACCACACATCTCCCAGCCTGTAGCTCTGTTTGGGGTTGTTGTGCCCCAGGTGGAGGATGCGACACTTGGCCTTGTTGAACTTCATACAGTTGGCCTCGGCCCATCTGTCCAGCCTATCCAGATCTTCCTGCAGAGCCTTCCTACACTCGAGCAGATCAACACACACACCTAACTTGGTGTCGTCTCCAAACTTACTGAGAGTGCATTCGATCCCCTCATCCAGATCATTGATAAAGATGTTAGAGAGGACTGGCCCCAGTACCGAGCCCTGGGGGACTCCACTAGTGACCGACCTCCAACTGGATTTGACTCCATTCACCACAACTCTCTGGGCCCGGCCATCCAGCCAGCTCTTAACCCAACAAAGCGTATGCCAGTCCAAGCCATGAACACCCAGTTTCCTGAGGAGAATGCTGTGGGGAACGGTGTCAAAAGCCTTACTGAAGTCAAGGTAGACCACATCCACAGCCTTTCCCTCATCCACTAAGCATGTCACCTTGTCATAGAAGGAGATGAGGTTCGTCAAGCAGGACCTGCCCTTCATAAACCCATGCTGACTGGGCCTGATCACCTGCTTGCCCTGCAAGTGCTGCATGATGACGCTCAAGATAATCTGCTCCATGAGCTTCCCTGGCACTGAGGTCAAACTAACAGGCCTATAGTTCCCTGGGTCTACCTTCTGGCCCTTCTTGTAGATGGGCATCACATTTTCTAGCTGCCAGTCAAGTGGGACCTCCCCTGATAGCCAGGACTGCCTATAAATGATGGAAAGCGGCTTGGCCAGCTCTTCCGCCAGTTCTCTCAATACCCTCGGGTGGATCCCATCCAGCCCCATCGACTTGTGTACATCTAAATGCTGTAGCAGGTCACCAACCATTTCCTCATAGATTGTGGGGGCCACATTCTGCTCCTCATCCCCTTCCACCAGCTCAGGGTACTGGGCATCCAGAGAACAACTGGTTTTGTTGCTATAGATTGAGGCAAAGAAGGCATTAAGCACCTCAGCTTTTTCCTCATCTCTGGTAACTACGTTTTCCCCCACATCCAGTAAAGGGTGAAGATTCTCCTTAGTCCTCCTTTTTGTACTGATATATTTATAAAAACATTTTTTGTTGTCTTTAACAGCAGCAGCCAGATTGAGCTCCAGATGAGCTTTGGCCTTTCTAATTTTATCCCTGCACCACCTCATAACATTGTTATAGTCCCCCTGAGTGGTCCACCCTCTTTTCCAAAGATTATAAACCCTCCTTTTTCTCCTAAGCTCGAGCCACAGCTCTCTGTTCAGCCAGGCCAGTCTTCTTCCGCGTCGACTCGTCTTTGGACACGTGGGGACAGACTGCCCCTGAGCCATTAAGATTTATTTCTTGAAGAGTGCCCAGCCTTCCTGGGCTCCTCTGCCCTTCAGAACTGCCTCCCAAGGGACTCTGCCAGCCAGTGTCCTGAACAGCTCAAAGTCAGCCCTCCGGAAGTCCAAGACAGTGGTTTTACTGGTCCCCTTCCTTACTTTGCCAAGTATCGAGAACTCCACCATTTCGTGGTCACTCCGCCTGAGTCAGCCCCTGACCACCACATCTCCCACCAGTCCTTCTCTGTTAGTGAACAGAAGGTCTAGTGGGGCACCTCCCCTGGTAGGCTTGCCAACCAGCTGTGTCAGGAAGCTATCTTCCACGCTCTCCAGAAACCTCCTAGACTGCTTTCTCTGGGCTGTGTTGTTCTTCCAGGATATGTCTGGGAAGTTAAAGTCCCCCACCAGAACAAGCGCTGATGATTTTGCTACTTCTGCCAGCAGCCTGTAGAACTCCTCATCCATCTCCTCGTGGTCTGCAGTCATCTGATTTATTCCTGAAGTCAAGATCTGTGATGATAAAGTAGTCCTGAATTGTTTCATCAACATTTTTGTTTTGCCTTAGTGGCATACCAGTGTTATTTTCTTTCTTTTGTTTTCCATCTGGCAATTATCTGATTCATTGTCTGCTTAGGAGCACTGCTGTTCTCATGTTACCCACATCACTGGAGTTTCTGAATTTACATTTCCCCTCCCTCCTTCTGTTCATTGCTGATTTCCTTCATTTGTCTGAACCACTATTATCTTCAAGTTCTTCTTTAATCTCTTTCAGTCATTTTACAGGACCATCAAATATTTCTTGAAATATTAGCAGTCACAGTAATAGCAGTGAGTTCTGTGCCCTACTTAGAAATCTAAAGTTCATCCTCATGAGGAAGTTTGAAAGGAAAAATCTTTTCTCAGTAAATCCACCTGCAGGATCACATCATGTTTTTTCACATATTTTTGGAAAAGTAAGAAACAATAAGAAGTAAACAGCCTTTGGAGTAGAAACTTTGGCCAATCTGGGTGTTATAATTGACTTTATGGTCAAAAGGGTAAAAACCAAAAATTCTTTGTAGATCTTTACATTTACTGCTTAATTCATATAGTTTGTCTATCTCTGCAGTGCCAGTATTTTTTACAGAAAAATATAAATAGTCATGTGTAAATAACATTGTTTAGTTGAAGCAGATTTGGTTTCACAATGACCCAAGGAATTTCTTGTTAATAACAGCAATGTCAGAAGCATTTATTCTCTCAAGTTTGAGGCAATCTGACTTTGGATGATGACTATGCTCTTAAATAAATAATCTCTGTTGCCAGGTAAAATTAACTTTTTAAATATAATTTGATTCACTTTCTTCTGGATTAATTTCATACTAGGCACAAATAATGGTTAATCTGGGACTAAGGTTCACTTCAGTGGCATTTCTCCTGGTGAAGCTCTTTCCAACTGTTTTTTCCCCTCCTATCTATAAAGCTTTATTGTGGCAAGAATGATTACTTAATATTTACATTGCAACAACAACATGAGTGTCTTCTAAGAATTAACTTCTATTTTAGATGCATTGTGCAAACACACATAAATTTGAATTCCCTGGCAATATCTACCATTTTGGCCTATATACCCCGTTTTCAGGGTCTGATAATCAACACATTAGTATATGCTAAATACCTGTACCATTTACAGAATTCTCTCTTCTTTATTCAGAGAGAGTGATCTGTAAAGGTGCTTTGTGAGCTTTTGAAAAACATGAATACACACTGTCCAGATTCCAGGTATATCAAGACTATGGTGTAATCTAGTACGTGAGAAAGATTACATTATAATTGAGTCCATAATTGGCATAGTTAGTTCTGCACTTATGAAAATTACAAGTTATAAAAGTGGAGTTCAAGATCCTTGAGGCAAAGGAGGAGGGTGCATAGAAAGCTTGCTATCCTGCACATTAGGTGAGTAGACTTTGGCATCTTCAGGGATCTGCTTGGTAGAGTACCATGGGATAAAGCCCTGAGGGAAGAGGGGCCCAAGAAAGTTGGTTAATATTCAAATATCACCTCCTCCAAGCTCAGGAGCAATGCATCTCAATAAAAAGGAAGTCAGGCATAAATGCCAATTGGCCTGCATGTGTGAACAAGAAGTTCCTACACAAACCCAAATACAAAAAGGAAGTCTACAGAGGGTGGAAGCAAGGACAGGTAGCCTGGGATGAATATAGAGAAATTGTCTGAGCAGCCTAGGATCACGTTAGGAAAGCTAAAGCCCCAACAAAATTAAATCTGGCCAGAGATATCGAGGGAAAGAAGAAAAGCTTCTATAGGTATGTTGGTGAAAAAGGAAGACAAGGGAAAATCTGTGCCTCCTCCACAAGGAAATGAGAGACCAGGTTACCTGGGATATGGGATACAGAGAAAACTGAGGTACTCAAATACTTGAAAAGGGGAAATATAACACCCATGTCTACAGAGAGTAACAAGGATAACCTGTGAAACTACAGCCTGGTCAGTCTCATATCTATACCAGGTAAGACCAAGGAGCAGAACCTCCTGGAAAATATACAAAGGCACATAGGAAATAAGGAGGTGATTGGAGACAGCCAACATGGATTCACAAAGGGCAAATCATGCCTGACTAATTTGGTGGCCTTCTACGATGGGGATTGAGTGTGGATGGATAAGGGAAGAAAAGCTGATATCATCTACCTGCACTTGTACAAAACTTTACATGGACCTACTCAACATCCTTGTCTCTAAATTGGAGAGACATGGATTTGATAGATGAACTCTTTGGTGGATAAGGAATTTTCTGGATGGTCACATTCAAAGAGTTGCAATCAATGGCTTGATATCAAGGAGGAGGCCACTGATGAATGGTGTCCCTCAGGGGTCTGTATTAGGACCACTACGGTTTCGTATCTTCATTGGTGTCATGGACAATGGGATCAAGTGCACCTTTAGCAAGTTTGTGTATGACACCAATCTGTGTGGTGTGGTTGACATGTTGGAGGGAAGGGTTGTCATCCAGAGGGACATGGACAAGCTAGAGAGGTGGGTCTTTGTGAACCTCGTGAAGTTCGGGAAGGACAAGTGCAGGGTCAGGGCAATCCCAGCCAAAATACAGGCTGGGTGGAGAATGGATTGAGAGCAGCCTTGCAGACAAAGACTTGGGGGTGCTGACTGATAAGAAGCTAAACATGAGATGGCAATGTACACTTGCAGCCCACAAAGCCAACTGTATCCTGAGCTAGCTCAAAAGATTTTAACTTGATTAACTGAGCTTGACAAGGGATGCAAAAAATAGCAAGGAGTTCTATTATATTATGGTCCAAAAAAGAAAGGCCAAGGAGAATATACCCCAGTTGATAGACAAGAATGGAGAACTAGTAATGACAGACATGGGGAAGGTTGAGGTACTCAACAACTCCTTTGCCTCAGTCTTCACTGCCAGACAGACTTCCCATGTATCTAATTTCCCTGAAACTGTAGATGAAGGCTAAGTGAGCAAAGTCCCTCTCACTGTAAGTGAAGAGCAGATTGGAGACCACATGATGAAAATGAACAGGTACAAGTCTGTGGGGACTAATGACATGCATCACATGGTCCTGGGGGAACTGGCTGATGGAATGGACAAGCATCTCTCCATCACATTTGAAAACTCCTGGCAGTCAGGTGAAGTTCCTGGTGACTGGAAGAAAGGGAAGCATCACTCCCATTTTTAAAAAGGGTGGAAAGGAAGACCCGGGGAACTATCATTGAGCTCAGCTCTGTGCCTGTCAAGATCATGGAACAGATCTTCCTGGAAACAATGTCAAGGCACATGCAGGACAAGGACATGATCCAAGACATCCAGCATGGTTTCACCAAGGGTAAATCATGCCTGACCAATCTGGTGGCCTTCTGTGATGGAGTGACTGTATCAGTTGGCAAGGGAAGACCAACCAATGTCATCTACTTGGACTTCTGTAAGTCCTTTGACATAGTCCCACACGACATCCTAATCTCCAAGTTGGACAGAGATAGATTTGAAGGGTGGACCATTCAGTGGATAAGGAGTTGGCTTGAAGGCCGCACCCAGGGAGTGATGGTCAATGGTTCTATGTCCAGGAGGAGGCCTGTGATGAGTGGTGTCCCTCGGGTCTGTCTCAGGACTGGTGCTGTTCAATATATTCATCAGTGACATAGACAATGGTACTGAGTTGCACCCTCAGCAAGTTTGCAGATGACACCAAGCTGAGTGGTGCAGTTGATACAACAGAAGGAAGAGATACCATTCAAAGGGACCTGGTCAAACTCGAGAAGTGGACCCATGTTGAATGAGGCCCATTTAATGAGGTTCAACAAGTCTAAGTGCAAGGTGCTGCACCTGAGTCAAGGGCAATCCCGGAAATGAGTACAGACTAAGAGAAGAATTTATTGAGAGCAGCCCTGCAAAGAGGCACTTGGGGGTTCTGATGGATGAAAAGCTTGACTTGCAGCCAGCAGTCCAGAAGGCCATTTGCAACCTGGGTTGCATCAAAAGAGGAGTGGCCAGCAGGCTGAGGGAAATTATTGTCTCCCTCTACTCTGCTTTCAGGAGTCTCCATTTGGAGCGCTGTGTCCAGGTCTGGGGCCCCCAATATAAAAAGGAAATGGACCTGTTGGAGCAAGTCCAGAGGAGGTCCACAAAGTTGATCAAACGCCTGGAGCACCTCTTCTGTGAAGACAGGCTGAGGAAGTTGGGGTTGTTCAGCCTGTAGAAGAGAAGGTTCCAGGGAGACCTAATAACTGTCTTCCAATACCTAAAGGGGGGCTACTAGAAAGCTTGAGAGGGACTTCTTGCAAGGGCACGAAGTGATAGTACAATGGGAAATGGCTCAAAACTAAAAGAGAGATTTAGATTAGATATTCAGAAGAAAGTCTTATTATGGGGGTGGTGAGGCACTGGAACAGGTTGCCCAGAGAAAATGTGAATGTCCCATCCCTGGAAGTGTCCAAGGCCAGGCTGGATGGGGCTTTGAGCAACCTGGTCCAGTGGAAGGTGTTGCTGCCCGTGGCAGGGTCATTGGAATTAGATGATCCTTATGTTCCTTCCAATCCAAACCATTCTATAATTCTATGAAAAAATAACTCATATATCTGATAAAATAAAATAAAATAAAGCACAAAGCGTAGGAGAAAGAAATATTGCATACTGCTTAAAGATCTTTAATTTGTCTCCTGTAGCTATCACCATGTTATAGTCCTTAATTGGTCACTGTTTTTCTTTTTTTCTGGAGGACTCCAGCATCATTCATTATAGGACATATACAATACTCTTCCAGTAAAACACTACTTACTATTCTAATTTATTCTTATACTTCAATATGAAGACCCCATCTTATATTGAATGTGTATTTTAACCCTTTCTATAATGACATCATCTACTCGTTGGATTTTCTATAGTGCTCTTTACTACAGAAGATGATTGCTTCATAAATCTACCTATCTTTGAAAAACTTCTGTGAGGTGAGAAACTGGCATCATCCCCATTCTACAGAATGGATGTCAAGGCTAAAAGATGTAAGATTAAAAGCACACACACATTTTTAGTGCTCAAGGTGAAATGCCTACTGGCTTTTATATTTTTGTGTTTTAGAAGACAGCATTAGATACGTTCAGAGAGAGTGCTCACTTTTCAGTTGCAGCTTGGAATGTTCAGTATTTCTACAAATTGAACATCTGAGTTTCCAGTTAGGTACACAGAAAAATAGGATGAAACAATTAATGACTGCCCTATGAAAAAATGGCTTATGAAACTTGGCCAGGATCACACAGGAATTTTGTTCCAGAGGCAGTTAGAATCCAGCTGTCCGAGGGAGTATTTCCTGCATTAATTATGAGATCATTCATCAAACTGCAATCTCCTTCTTCATTTACAACACAATTTCCAATTCCTACATCAAAATTTCTGGACAATATTCTACTTTCACTATATCATTCTGATTCAGTCTTACGCACTATTCAGTGGCTTCTCTGTTTCCTTTGAGAAAACACCTTGTAGTTCAAACACTGAATCTCCTTGCTGAATTCCTTGCTGAATCTCCCTCCCCCCCCCAAAAAAAACCAACCAACCAACCAAACAACAACAAAAAAATGCACCACCAAAATCAAATCAAAATCAAATATAAGCTTCTTCCACATTGTCTGGACAGAAGAAGTAAATCATTGTGGGTATATCATGGTAAAATACAATGCTCCCAGCTAGTTCCAGGATATACAATTACTGCAAAAGTTCTGTTTGGTCTCTCAGACCCAGTTTGACATTTACTCAGACCTTCTGTTTCAGAGGACTGTAAGTTCTAAAATCAGCTGTCCTGATGAGCTAAGGTGATACCTGTGGCAAACTGCTTTGTCAGTCTTTGAGCTGAGACCTGTTTGTTCATCATAAGCTGCAAATTTCCCTGTATGAATAGGAATTTCCATGCTGTGAAGGAACACCCATGTAACTCTATTACAAAGGTTTACTAATATCTGTGTCATCACACCCAGAGTTTAGCTACCTTAGCCAGGCTTTGCTTTGAGATTCTTGCGTCATGTTCCCATATGTGCCAAAGTAAAGATCCCAACATTCCTAGGATAATATATATGCATATATATGTATGTATGTATATTTTTACCAGTAAGGATGAGGAGCTGGGAGTTAGATGAGATGATTCTTGTAGATCCCTTCCATCTTGGGATATTATATGGTTCTATGATTATATAGTTGGAATAGGGAAAGCTGTATATGCTAAAATAAGGTTTGAACAGATATGATGGATGTTTACTTTCATACCAACCCAATGCCTCTCTAAGCTTCTCAGTGGTCTCATCTGACCTTTCCAGGCTCCCATTGCTACCACTGGCTAAATCTACCTACTTACATCAATTCTCCAAAAGTGCTGTTCCAGATATGAGTTCCAAACCAGGAGCTTTTTTGCTGTCATCAAAGTTGAGCACGGATATGCTGGTTAATGTTCTACCCCTGCTAAGTGAAGTCAGAGAGATCTCCTCATTTCTGGAGCTCACTAGCTTTTTAGGTATCAATCAACCTGACTAGAGAAAATTCATAACTAGGAATCTTCAAAATAATTCTTAAAACTATAAAGGATGGCTTTGGCTAGTTTCTGTTCTGAAAGTGAACAGCAAATATGAATCTTGGACAAAATGTCCTTAAAGACTACAGTAAGGTTTTCATTTATTTTTTTTAATTGCACACTCTTCAAATTAAAATACATTTTTCTGTTTTTCATTAATTGTCCTAAAATACGCAGTTTTTACTGAAAACTGATACATCCATAAAAATACTTAATAAGTATATTTTTCAAATGATCACTTCTTGTTTAAAATTCTGAGTAAACAGTTGTATATCGACTATGATATTGTTCTTACTTTAGATTTTAAAGGATCTATTAATTATATTAATGTATTTATTTATAGATTCCATACATTTTCAGTGTATATAGGGGCATAGATATTACAGAAAAAGATTATTGAGTGAAGGCTTATTAAATTATCACCTGTGGCACTTAGAGAAGCCACAAGAGACCAAATGTCAATGATATTTCTCATACCCATACATTTCACACAGCATAAAATAAAACAATCAGCATATGGTACAGAGACTAATATTTATGGATACACATCCAGTGCCTGAAGCAATGAAAACTATAAGTGCTCCTAATTCTGCCATTATCCTAATTATTATTACAAAATCTTCCTTTTATTGTTACAAGTTTTTCACAGTACCAAACTTACCTCTTGCTATAGTGCCTATGTTTTAGTTGGAGTCCTCTGACTGTATCTTTCGCTCTTTGTATAATAGTAGTTCTGAAGTTTGTCACCATGTCTGATTTCTCTGACTATAATATTGACTTTATCTCTGTGCTATTCTCTAGTTCACCCCATAACATCACTGATAATTACCCAAACAATGTCAAAGCTTACAGTAGCAAAGTATATGTCAATGCCACTTTTACAAAACCTTATACTGCACCACTCATCATCCTTTCTCTAAATTGGAGAAACATGGCTTTGATGGATGAACTGTTTGGTGGATAAGGAATTGTCTGGATGGTCACACTCAAAGAGCTGCAGTCAATGGTTCAATATCCAGGTGGAGTCCACTGATGAATGGTGTCCCTCAGGGGTCTATATTAGGATCAGTACTGTTTCATATCTTCATTGGTGCCATGGACAATGGGATCAAGTGCACCTTTAGCAAGTTTGTGTATGACACCAATCTGTGTGGTGTGGTTGACACGTTAGAGGGAAGAGATGCCATCAAGAGGGACATGAACAGGCTTGAGAGGTGTGCCCATGCAAACCTCATAATGTTCAAGAAGGGTGAGTGCAAGGTCCTGCCTGTGTGTCAGGGCAATCCCCAACAGTATAGACTGGGTGACAAATGGATTGAGACAGCCCTGCAGAAAAAGACTTGAGGGTACTGGCAGAAGAAAAATTGGACTTGAAGTATAAACATGCATGTGCAGACCAAAATGGTAATAATATACTGGGCTGCATCAAAAGCATGACCAACAGGTTGAGGGAGGTGATTCTCCCCCTCTGTTCTTCATTCATGAGTTACCATCTGGAGTACTGCATTCATCTCTGTGGTTCTCAGAACAAGGTAGACTTAGATTAGATATAATTCTTTATTATGGGCGTGGTTACATACTGGAACAAGTTGCCCAGAGAAGCTGTGAATGCCCTAACACTGGAAGTGTTCAAGGCTAGGCTGGATGGGACTTTGAGCAACATGGTCTAATAGAAGGTGTCCCTGTCCATGGCAGGGGGTTTGGAATTAGATGATATTCTAAACTGTTCTAGAATTCTCTGATTCTAAGTTGCTATTAATGTAAAAAGTGCTCATAAAAGTAAGGGTCCAATTAGTCGCTGAACATTGCATACCATTTAAAATATGATACTACCTGCGATGACAAAACACTTAAAGCTTACAAACCAAGTGTTCTAAGAGCAGAGACGGGATCTCACAGGAAATGACAATTTTTACACAGTAAGATCATTGCTAGAGCATTTATGGGGAATATCAGAGATGCAGGTTTAATTCTCTTTTCAGCCTGAAGGGATTTGAACCCACATCAATTACCTTGCAGCAGAATGCCCGTTAGCAGGCTGTAAACTACTCTGGGCTAGGACTTCCTCAGTCCCTCTGTTAAGATCCACTTGGGATGAATCAATAACTATTTATTAGAGAAGAAACTCGAACCAATTCTCACTCACTCCCCAAAGGACTATAGGTTCGTACTCTCAGCCATTAGGCCAACGGGTATTTAATTATCTCTTAAAAAGTGCAATAGCTTCCTCTGAAATGCAGAGCCTCATTCTGTAATACTTTCCAGGCTTAGTTCTCAATGCATTTTTTTCTCATGAAAGATGAATAATGAGGTTTAGAGTCCCTACATTATTGATTTGAGCTCATCTTTCTCACTTTTTTTTTTTTTTTTTTTTTTTTCAGGCAAATGCAGCATTAGTATTAGTAGAATTTCTCCAAATAAAATTGCATGCAGAGATAAAATTAAATACTGTGTTGTAACACAGCTGAACACGATGAAGACAAAGTTGCACAGGCAGCCAAAATGCTGGCCTTTGCTACTAGCAGTTGACTTTGAAAGTTTAGCTATCTGTAGCTCAGCTGACTTGAAAACATAAACATATTCCCTACATTTGACAGTCACAGATACTGTGAATAAAATTTGAAAACATAAACATATTCCCTACATTTGACAGTCACAGATACTGTGAATAAAATGGAAATGCAAAGAGATGGGAAGATAATTTGCAAAAGAGGAATCATAAATATAGTATTTTTGCCTTCATTCTTTGGTACAAAAGGAAATATTTAAATAAAAGACATTCTGAGAAACAGCAGTAATGGTAAAAGTTAGAAGATTCTGGTAGTCTGCTTTCTTGTAGAACACTCACCATTGTTTATGATCAGCATCACAGTTGCAGTAGTACTTGGGATCAGTACAGTTGCGTTCAATGCCACAGGCACACTTTTGAATACCAGGTCCTGATCCTCCCCAGTAATAGTGCTTCTCATTGGCTTTTCCAACCCACCATGTATATGGATTGCCCTCTGCAAGGAAAGAAAATGAAAGGTTATGATGCATTGAGGAAGAAGAGATCCATTACGCATTATCAGGGCTCAGATATTTAATATGAAGATATTAACAACATATAACTGGTGGCTGTCCAGTTTGTTTGCATTTCCAGCATTGTTATTAAGCAATTCAAAGGTCCTAGACAGCTAAACAAAGCACATTTTCTTTTCTATATTCACATGATTTGTAATGATTGAAATTTATTTATTATTATTTTTTTCAATCTTGCTTGTTCTGTTTTAACTTTTTAATTGTTCTCAGTTTATATCATGAAAATATATGGGCAGGTTCCAAAATTGTTTTCAATTAATTTCTAATTCATATAGTTAGCTATTGGTTTGATTATTCAATATTTGCCCACAAACGTTGCACTGAAATATAGAGATATTACCAGACTCCCAAATCTTAACAATTCTTAAAAAAATATATACAAAAGGTTTGATTTAATACCAGAGCAAAGGTAATCTGAACGTTGATATAATCCTATTTATTAGCATTGGGTCTGTAACCTGATATTTTCACAAACTTTTCTCACTTGATTTCTTATGGGACAAACTAAGCCTCTTATATGCAATCAAATTAATAAATAACCCCCACCCTTATTTAAAAGTCTCTTTTTATGCTTCCAGTTCATCAGGGCATTTAAATATGAGCTTAACTTCAAACCCACATGAGTAACCCAATCAATTGCAATATAGTTATCATAGCAATTTTTCACGTTTTGGAAACATGGTGGAACTCAGCCTATAAACATGGCTCTTTACAATATCTTTTTCCCCATCTGCACTGTGACACATGGCATTTTCTCATTAAATGAAATAAAGCCATTTGCATGAAATCCAATAAATTTTAAAAACAAAATACTGAATATTAGATTCTGGTTTTGATAATTTTCTGTCTGTGCATTGGTATTATACATTTCTAAAAAAACACCTGCATTCATAATCCTAAAAATAGCTATCCTGCAATTAAATTTTATCATCCAGATTATAGATCTACTTATCCCAGATATATGTGGAAATATATATGAAAATAATTCATACAGAAAATTCAAGAGATGGAGAGAGCAACCAGATATCTTCAGACATGATAAAATACAAATAAACAAACAAGAATCCCACAGCTCTCTGAAAACACTTGCTTTGTTCAGTGCTTTTGATTATTAAACACCATATAAAATATCACCACTGAAAATACAGTAATGTGAAAAAATCATGGTTGCTGAAGGTTTTTATTTGTTATTACTGTGTTGCATAGTATGACCATTATGTTGACCACTAATGCAATGGGTATATTAACAGAATAGCTTGATTCTGGACTTTGAATTGGTTGTTTTAGTTTCTCCAACTTGATTATCATGGAACTAAGTTTTGCAGGCTAGAAAAGCATGCTACGTGAATGCTGCAACAGCATTTTCAAGCTACAATAAAATCTATCAGATATGAGTATAGGTATCCCTGGCTTACATAAGGTTGTTATCAAACTTTTAATAACAAATGTATTTCCAACAGCTAATGACAGAACAATATGGCATGGCACTGCTGGCTAGCACAACTCAACCACAGAGATTTCTCATTCTCCCTCCTCAAAAAGAAGAGGGGGAGAAAATATTATGAAAAAGGGTTCGTAGTTTGAGATGAGGACAGGGAGATCACTCACCAATTACCATCAGAGACAAAACAAACTCACTGTAAGGAGATTATTGTAATTTGTTGCCTATTCCTAACAGACTAAAGCAGTGAGAACTGAAAGCAGACTAAAAATTCTTTCCACTCAATCCTTCGTCTACTCTCTTCTACTTCCTCCCCTGGAGTGGTGAGGGGAATGGGCAATAGGAATTGTGGTCAGATCATATCGCTTCATCTCTGCCACTCCTTCTCGGTCACTCTCTGCTCATGCTCCAATGTGGGGTCCCTCCCACAGGATGCCATCCTTCCCAAACTGATTCCATGTGGGCTTCTCACAGGCAGCAGCTTTTTAAGAGCTGCTCCCACATGGGTCCGTACCATGGGGTCCATATGTCAGGAGCAAACTGCTCCAGCACAGGTCCCCCATGGGTGGCAGCTGCCCCCCAGATCCTCTGCTCCTGTGTGGGTCCCTCTTCATGGGCTGCAGTTCCATCCCAGAGTCTACTCCAAGGTGGGCTCTACATGGGCTGCAACTTCTTTCATGCCAGATCCACCATGGGCTCCTCCATGAGCTGCAGCATGAATATCTGTTTCAGCATGGTACACCATGGGCTGGGGGTGGAGAGCCTGCTCCACCATGGGCCTCCTCATTGGCTGCCAGGCCAGGTCCTGCTCCAGCATCTGGAGCACCACCTCCCTCGCCTTCTTCACTGAACCTGGTGTCTTCAGTGTTGTTTTTCTCTGCATTTTCCCTCTCCTCTCTCACAGCTGCTGTTGCACACCAGTTTTTTCCTTTCTTAAATCTGCTCTAACAGAGGTGCAAATAGCATCTCTCATTGGCTCAGCCTTGGCCAGTGGCATCCCTTTGTAGCTGGCAGGAATTGGCTCTTATCTGACATGGGGCAGCTTCTGGACTCTTCTCACAAGACACCCTTCAAGCCTTTCCACTACCAAAACCTTGGCACATAATCCCAATTCACAGAATCACTTTTATTGATATAGCATCCAACAACAGCATTAATGATATCTGAAGGTTGTATTGTTTTTTGTTTGTTTGTTTGTTTGTTTGTTTTTGGTTGTCTTTGATGTTAGTTTCTATGCTGTCATGGAAATGTTAGTTTTGACTCTTCAGTCAAAATTCTGTTTATGCCCTTGCTATCAAGCAAAGGACTGCATGATTCTATCAGTGATCATTTCACTGGAAAGCAAAACTGCCAATTAAAATACCAGAAGGATATAAATTTACTTGGAATAGTTGAAAAGAGGATTAAAAAATCTGAAACAGGTAGAAATGAGTAAAGTGGATGAAACGATAGCAGAACTGCAGACTACAGTAGTGGGTGTCACAGACCAAAATGATAGACAAAAACAGGCTGTGTTTTAACTCATTGAAATGATAAATGACATACAGCTTTAAATCCAGAATGTGTTATAGCTTAGACAGAGCCATTGTTCACATCTGTTTCTTTCACTGTGCACATACAGTAGCTAGGGATCTGGCCCAGTTAGGGTGTGTGCTTCTTTGTTATGAAGGAAAGACCTACCAGCAGTTTTGGGAACATTGATTGACTTAGGAAGATACTAAGACAAGATATGATTACATTTCTAGAAAGGTTATGGAGGTAAGGTCTGGATTTTTTGGGTCTGCATTCAGCATGTATACTGCTAGCCATGCCTACAAGCATGAATTCCCACCCTGTCCTTGTAGATCTCACCAATGGTCTGTAATTACCCAGTATATTGTGCTAGGGCTTGCAACAGTGCAACTCTCAGTGGACTGCTTTTATCAGTTACTGTGCAGTGAGATGGACTTTCCATTACCACATAACCCCATGCAGTGGAAAAAGACAAGCCTTAGACAATTCTGTACTACGGTGATCGATATTAGAGGCCCTAGAGCTGGTTAATGTTCTATAGTTACTACAAGGAAAAGGTGGGGAGATGCTGCCATGTCCCATTTGCTCTGTGCCAGCCAAATGAGAACAGCCCTTTGTGTCCATTCTGCTTCACTTCAGACAAGAAAAAAGAAGTAGAGTTCAGAAGCTCCAGATCAGGAACATTATGCAAATATATTGCAGATGCCAATATGACAAGGTATAACAAATAGTAAAACAATGCAGTAGAGAAACTAAAAGGGCAACAGAAAAGAAAAGTTGGAAGGGATAAGGATGTAAAAAACAAAACAAAACAAAAAATTAGAAAGAGAACCACTCTTCCCCTCTCACATTTTGCCTTGTTTATACCTCCATAGTCTATTTTTGTGGAAGGGCGCTCTGCTTGCTCTTTGCTTATTTTTTCTGCTTTGGAAGCTGTTGGAAAGGGCTGATACAAGTAAATTAAATAATGCACTACAGTATGGAAACTGATAACTAATGGATATCATTCTAAACATCAGAATATTTAATCATATGTGATTATTCTGCTATGGTATCAATGCTATTTGTCTTATGGCTTTAAAAGCATATAAATTCAGTCTAAGGAGGAAAAAACATTGGAGGGAAAAAGTTACATATAAAAGTTGACATGTGTATTGTGATGACAAGAAGACAATTTTTATGTTTTTCAAGGTATCTTTGCTCAATGTAGGAACAAATTTTGAGTCACTAGAGAGCTTTGCTGTTGTTGTTGTTGACTGACAGTTTTATTCCCCAAGGTTTTGTGGAGAAATAGCATTACAATAAGGATCAGGAGAGAAATTCACTGCCTGCCTTGAAGTTCTGGTTTGAATAGTCTTGATACAAAAGTACCCCATGGGCATGAAACAGCTCTCTTTTGAGGAGTTCTGTAAAAAGTGTTTAATTTTATCTGTACCAAATTATGATGAGCTGCATTTTCATTTCCCTTGCCTACCCTACAGCCAAAGTTAATACCTGTGGTGTAAGAACAGTCTTTTAAAGGCAAAATGCTTGATCTCATTTAAATAGATTAAGTGTACATAGAAGTTTGGCTAGAGCATCAGATTCAGATCATAAGATTCAGATCATATTTTTATTGATTCAGATCTCTTTCTCAAAAAAGCCTTTACAATTTATATCAGATATAGTTAACAGTGGTTGCAATGGCTTTGCAAGTGTTGGACTATGGTCAACATTAATGCATTTTTTATTTATTCATTTATTTATTTATTTATTTTAAATCCTTGTACCCCAGATCTGCAGTTATTAAATCAAGGTATGTAAAGAAACCGATCATCAGTGTTTTCTATTATGAAGTGTTCCCCCTCCACAGAAAATTCAGAAAAAAGTAAAGGGCTAAGATAACTCCATTGTATTCTCACAGGTCTTTGAATGTCATAAATGTTCAGTTCCAGTAACTAAAGACACAATATTGAGACAGTTCAAACTAGGTAACTGAATAAAGTGGACAGTTACTCCACAGCATTCAGTAAGGTCCATTTACATTGCAACCCTTAGAGTGTTGTGATACAAATTTCTTGTTTGTAAACTACCTGGAGAAGCTATATACTTCTCCTTTGTTCACCATCTTTTTCCAGTAACAAATTTTCCTCCAGTCTCTTCTTTCTTCCTTCACTAGAAAATATCACTTTTTGCATTAATGATCTGCAAAGCTAGTTTGATTTCCACAGTCACTGAAGGAAGAGTGGAAGTGTGTTGCTTCTACTAAGAGGAAGAAAGCTGTTCACAGCTTTCAATTACTCTTGTGTACCATCCAGCTTCCAGAATCAAAGGTGCAACACAATTAACTATTCAAGATTCTTCCCTTGGTTTTCTTTCTCATCTCTTTCTCATTCCTAGCAATTTAGTAATTAGAAGAATAGAAACAGAAATTAATTTTGGCAGCACTGGTAAGAACTCTGTGCCTGACAGTGTCAATGGGAGGCAATAGACAAAAGATCTGACTTTGACAATTACTTGTGGTTCATTACCTTTGCACTCCCCCAGCATCCAGCCACTGCATTAAGGATGCCAAAGGGTATTTTTCTACCTGTTTGTGTCAGTGTCTGTTTATAGACTCACTGTCCATGAATTTGCCTAATTCCTTTTTGAACTTGCTTATCCTATCTTCATCTACAGTGCAGGTGAAAAATTTGTGGTGACTTGAAACAGGATATAACTTGTTCTGAATGAGGATGATCCTGCCTCTGCCTGTTATCTTTTTTTTTTTTTTTTTTTTTTTTTTTTTTAACCTCTATCTTGTATTTAAAATAAAAGGAAATGGTTAATAGAGAAAGGATAGGAACACTTTCAAATCAAACCAATGGCTCAGAACCTCTGAAAATCAAGGCCATTGAAAACTGCACATTGGAGACTCTACCTAAATTTAACAACTAAATTTAGTTGATCCCCTGGAAGCAATTAAGAGTTAATTTACTGGACTGGGTATCTTTGAATTGAACTTTTTTTTTTTTTTTTTTTTTTTTTTTTTCTTTAGTGCAACCATCCCATAATCCACTAATATTAAAGATTCCCTAATTAATGCTAAGGAATGTCAATGATTATATTATAATTGTTATTGTTTTCAGAAAATATTTTTTTTTCAGTTCTTTGTTAATGGAACAGATTTAAACAGTGTGTATTGAATTAATTGCCTATTTCTTGTTATTGGCAGGATAAGCCCAAAGACATTTTTCTAAAATGTATTACAACTTGGAAGCCTGAAATAGATAGACTTCCCATTCATAGGTAGAAATGAAAGCTATATCATATGGATAACACGTCAAATTAAGGAGAAAGCTTCAAAAATGTAATAAAGTACACTGTAATGTACAGTACCTTTAACCTGAAGGGGTAACTTGGTTTTAGGTCACAGTTCATTAGAGTCTGTGCAGGAATTCTACCTGATACTGAAGAAACAGGCTCTGAAAATAATTATTTTGTCACTGAAAAGTTCAGTATGCTAATATGTCTGTGCACGTCCAGGCTTTCACCTCATTAGTTATTGACAACTTTTTTCCTTATAGCATCAGCAGTATCTACTCCATATAGAGTAGATAAAATAATTTTTATCAACCCTGTGAAATATTTATGTCATCTTTTGAAGACTGAATATTTGGAAAAAAAATAAACATTTGTGGCCTGATCTCACTCATGCACTAAGTGCATCCACATGTTCCAATGCAGAATTCTTTAAGTTAAGGATGTCAAAGCTGGGTAGGCTCTGCTTTCCTAGTTCATTTCATGCATGTTTTGTGCATAATTATTATTACGGTTATGCTCAGGGCCAATATGAAGCTGATGAGACACTTTGAAGGTTTGCTGTCCCAGCCTCATGTCATGGAAATACCCACCTAGACTGAATGTGCAGCTGCTAGTAGTTTCGTGAAGAGTAGACAGTCCTAATGGAAGATGCTAATCCTTATATATTGCTCCTGTTTACATACAGGCAGATTGTGAGCAACTTGTGTCAGTGCAAGTGACCAACTGAAAGGCTGAATTAGTTGAAACTGACAGAAGAGGGATGAGAGAAGTCTTTGGCTGGTTGGTCATATTTCCAGATTTCAATGAAAGTACCTGTGAAGAAAGTGACTCTTTAAATGAAAGGTAAGTTCTATGTGATAGTATCAAAGGTGTTTTTCTTTTAATAAATATTTTCTCAATTTTCATTTTTTTTCCCAGTAGTACTTATTTCTACCTATTGTGTTATGCAATGAATTTAATATGAATAACCCATGCATTTAATATACATATGACATTTTTAAAGGGAAGTAAATTGTTGTCATTATTTTGTTAACTGATAAATTAGTTTTTCTTCTAGCTAGCTAGGAAAAGGGATGATAAAGAATGCTTAATATTTATGAAAAAATGTTGCATCAGTGGTTGTCACTCTACTAATGAGTAAGAGTGAGATTAGTCAAACCCTCATGGCAAAGTAAATGGGGCATTTGAGCAAACATGAAACTAGGGGAGGAAAACAGTTTGAAAAACAAACTAACAAAAGAAAAACAACAGAAAAGAACACTTGGCAGCTTCAGAAACCTGGACTACTTAATTTATGGCTACTTGTGAGCTTAATGGAATTATGGCCCGAAACTTTTAGTTTGTTATTTATGGTTATATATGTTATTTAAACTTTCATTCTGTGGGTACTTGTGTTTGTTTTAGTTATTTTTTTCATAATGTTAGTATCTGTTTCATTTATTTATTTATTTTACTATGACTAACCTGGGCCATTCATTTTCTTTTTAAGCTCACTGAGTAAGCTACTGTACTCTCACAGTAAGCTACAGTACTCTCAGTACTCTTTATTTGCAAAAACTGTGTAAACTGTGTGAAAATGTAAGATTTGAAGTCTGCTCAGAAACAACCTTGAAATATGTAATGTCTCAGTCTGCTTGTTAATTTAAGAATTTATATGGTTTGACATGTTATACTCATGGAGAAGGTTTTCATACTGCAAACACACTTAAAAAGAGACATTTTTCTTTTCTTTTTATGATATTCAGAATTATGTCATACATCAAAAGTAAATGAAAAATGCTGTTAAGATTTTAATTGAAAATGAAGACAAATATTGGAAAATAATTGTGAAAAGCAGAAAAATACTCTTGATGGTTTTATATTGAAATGTTCAAAAGAAAAATTTCAATTAACTAAATTTTGTTGGAGAAGCAGTGATAGCTGCATACAGTACAGCCTATTTTATTTATTTATTTATTTACTCATTTATTTATTTATTTACCAAATTTTAGTAAAGTTAGCTTAACATTCTGTTCACTGTTTTCTTAAGAGTACCAATGAATTAATTGTTCTTTTCTTCCACAGCCATAAAGTAGCCTGTTTTGCAGTGGAGGCAAGGCTAATGATGTCCATAAGTGAAACCTGAAGAACTTCCATAACCTTCAGTATCAGGAACTGGAATCAGACATTTAGATGCACTCTCAGTAGCCCTGCCTTTCCTACAGAAACTGGAAGAGAAGACTCTTGTGATCACTCCTCACCATACCCCTTAGCCTTCAATTATGTTTTGGTACATAAAGACTGACCTAACTGAGAAGAGTCTATATTTTCTTGTCTTTGGTAAAGACAAAGGGAATCTAATCAAGTGCTTGAGATACAAAATTACTGTTTGCTTGCTGGCATTCATGACTCAAGTTGATTGCCACTGCCATGTACAGCAATGCATGTGAATGTTGTCATGTGCCTGTATATTTGCCTGATGATCACAGAACATATTTCAGATATGTGTATATCAATTTCAAAATTTAAATAAAAAATAATTAATCTTTTCCTAAATACCAAACATTTGGTGAAAGTATCTTTTCAGTAAGGCAACAGTAGTACTCCCAACTCTCTTATTGAGTAGCAGTCTATATCATATCTACTTAAAATTTAATTTCTTGGATCAACAGAAATGTAGGCAAAAAAGACTTTTATTTCAGAATTAACAACCTATAAAAAAGATCAGGAGGGATAGCTATCACATTGGTATCCGATGGCATCTTAAGAAAAAGCTTTTTGACAGCTTTATTTTGCCATTGGAGAGATTTATTCTTTGCCTCAGCTCATGAAAAGCTAGTACAGTACAAATGACTTTTCCCTTGTTAAGATAAATTCCAAGTTGCAGCACCACTAACCAAACCTGGCTTGTTATTTTTCTTGAAATCAAGTCTCAGTGGTGATATTTAGCAAGGGAAATCAGCTGTTAGATGTCCTTGTATGCTACTATTTGCTTGGTTTAAAGAGAATTCATTACAAGATCACCATAGTTCCTACTATACCTAACAACATAGTGTGCCAGACTTTGTGGGTGTTGCAAATATCTTTGTGTGGTAAATTCACTGGAATATTTGAGGACAAAGAACAGAGTCTCTGCCTAATGTAAGGCTAAGGGGAAAAGTAAAAGTAAGTACTTTTAAGCAATAAGTGTCATTCAAGGGATAAAAAGAACATATGCATAAATATTTCCAAAAAGTTCATTAAAGTTTTTACTATGTATGCTGAAACAATGGGCTCATGTTATTTGCTGTGGGAAGAGGACATGCAGGTCACATCCAGAAAGCGTATGTGCAGTACAAATAGGCTTTTATCAACTAGCACTACTCCCAAAGCTCAGATAGCAGCAACAGCAAAGCTGTAGAAGATCTGGTGTGAGCTTACAACTTACCCCGGAATTTGCCCAGTCAGGCTACGATAAAATGCACATTTCCATGTAATGGTCTTGCAAAGAACATATTAAAGGTAAATCAAGGAATTTCACCTTTTAGCTAGAGGAATGTCATTTTGTACTCACTTGATAATGATAACGTTACCTCTTTACCTGATGCCAAGTAAAAAGTATACATACATATACATACTCATTACCACTGATACTTTGTAAGTTAGTGCAGATAAGCACACAAATTATTTAACTTCTTTAAAATGACTTTAAGAAGCCAAGAAACTCACTAATTTCAACACTAAGGAAGTACATTTTGAAGTGTTCTGTAACTACAGGCTCATCATAGAGCAGAGGTCCATTGGAACGATTTCAGAAATCCTGGTTATTGGTACAACTCTTACAAGTATGATTTCTAGGTGGCTGTAAAATTAAACTCAAATTATTCTATCAGAATGAGTGAAAAGAGAGAGTCATTTAAACTACCATTCAATATGTTATGTGGAAACAGGGCAAATGCAAAAATAAGTTATGTAAATATTCAGTAAATGATACTCGTATCACTGAATCACATATTTTAGTAGAATTCCCTTGATGTTCATAAATAATAAAAATAGTAAAAATATCTTTAAATAAATTTAAAATAACCAAGTACTTTGGATCTTGCTTTGCACACCTACACTGGAATGATTTTAACATGTACAGAGAAGAAAATAGATAATATTCTTAACTTACATCTATCTACATAATTCAGTCTTCATGCAGCACAGTATGTCCTGCTGGTCCATTTATCTGATTTGTAGTAATCCCAGTCTACATTGAACTAAACATGACAACTCCTTAAGAGGTGATAGCATTATTTTGCCAACAAATTTAAATTAACAAGATCCCAAGGTAAATTAAGTTACACTCTGAGTGAGCAGAAATGCTGAAAGCTTTTTCTGCATGCAGTCTTTTCTCAGAGGTCCTATACCTCTGTCAAACATTTCTGTCTTCAAACTGCTGGTCCCTGGCCCCAAGCACAGCAGAGCAATAGTTTAAGTTGAAAGAAAAAAGGCATTATGAGAGCCAGAAGGACTTCAGACTTTTCTCCACTGATCAGAATTTAATATCTGGCACTTCATAGAATTATAGAATGATAGAATAATTAAGGTTGGAAAAGACCTTTAAGATCATCTGTCCGACTGTCACCCTGGTACCCATGTCACCCGCTAAACCATGTCCCTAAGCACCATGTCCAAACACTTTCCTTAAACATTCCTAGGGACAGTGACTCCACCACCTCCCTGGGCAGCTCCTTCGAATGCCTGACTACACTTTCTGAGAAGAAATTTCTCCTCATTTCCAACCTACATCTCCCCTGGTGCCACTTGAGGAGATTCTGTAAATTTCTGTATTCCAAATGGAATTTCATATGGAACAGGGACATAATCAGCGGTTGATTTGGTGGATTAGAATGGTTTTCTTTGGTTGACGAGGCCGCTGCAGCAGCTGCTGCTGCTGTTGTCCATTTTCTTTCCTAACTGACCCTTGAGGAATCTTGAAACAATCAGCTTTACTTCTCTATTCCATTGTGACTCCATTGCTGCATTGACAGCTACAATACTTGATAATAACAAAGATATTCCAATGTCAGATCACACTCAGGAAAGTTTTCCTTATTATTATTTTTTAATGACATCGTGCATGCACAATTTTGAAACCACAACTAGCACAAACATGTGAATACAGATACTAGCCTCTTTGTATGGTAGTCACACTGCTCCCATATTGTCTGCAATTCCAAATCTGGAAAGTAGCTGATCAATTAGAAATAAAAATGACACAAAATGTGCATTACCATGACTTGTAATGTGCTATGTTCATACAATAACAATGAACCCTAAATGGATTTCAAATTAGGAAAAAAATGTCTAGTTGAGCCTCAGCACTGAGGCTTATAGCAGGGTGACTAGTGAGTATATTCAAACTGAAATCTGAAATAAAGATAGCTACTCTACACCCACCCACATGCACACACACACAAAATTACATGGGGACAAATAAAGATTAAAGGCAGAGGTCCAAAACCAAGCCATCTGTTTCACCCCAAAATGACTATTGGAGACCAAAATGGAGCATGTAAATGAATAACCCTCCCAAACACACCCTGCTGTCAAAATGCATTTTCAGTCTTATCGATTATGTAGTTCAAGCCATTTCAATTCATAAGGCTTTGCTGTTAGAGATTAACCTGTAAATTATTACAAATTATTATATCCTATCATTAAAAATCAGACAAATGTATGAATAACCTTTTAAAGTGCATACTTAGTACATGCAGATTTTAGAAGTAGTATAGGACATTGATAATGTTGATGTTGCTGAGAGGAAGTCTAAAAAAATACAAATTTCAGTGTGAATGGGGTAATTTACTTCAGATGTATGATATGTTGTCTTCAGTTTAATCTGCAAAAACACTGCCATATCCCAATGTTGGGGTATGAGGCAAAAATAATCACAGCCCTTTCATTCAATAACGCACAGCCCATCATTTGTCAGACCTACTGATGGGCTTATGTTTTGGTATTTAGATGACCTCTTCTAGGTCAGCTTGGGTCTCATGGCTACAGAACTATGTCTCTATTGATTTCTGGGAAACAGGCACACATTGATTAGGACTGACAACAGGAAAGGTTAGGTGACATGTTTTACATTGTCAAGCTGCCACCTACTACAGTCTGAGCTCAATGCACTCTTTTTCCTTGCTGAGGCTTGTTTCATCATTCTATTCAAGCACATCAATTCTTACATGTGGGTTTTAGATTTCTCTATGGGAAAATAGAAATTGGCTAATGATGCACTTTATTGAAGACCTAATAAGATATTATGATAATCTCTTACTCTATAGAGTTGAAATGGCATTTCTTAACTATCATTATGTACTCACAGGGCACAGGAATTACACTGATGGACTGTATAGAGTACTAGCTACTGTATTAACAGTAGGAACAGAACTCCAGTTCCAGTGGCTGTGGAAAAATTTGATTTCAAAACCCTACCTTACTATGCTGATGTGAAGAATGATTTCCTCTGCTCTGTGTGATAGAATTCCACACTCTAGAGAGAGAAGGATATATTGTCGAAGTGAAGAAAATTAAAAGGTTTTCCCTTGGTCAATTCTTCAGACTCCTTTTGCTCTGGCATGTAGTTTCTTTTGTCAGGGCCAGGAGTTTACCTCCCTGATACAGATAGAACAAGCTGGAACACTTCACAAGCTCAGCAATAAGCAAACTATGTAGAAAAATGAAAGTTTGAATACTTGAAAACAAAGAATTCAAACCATAATGTTAAAGGGGGACAGCATGCTCATCCATGAAAGCAACAGTTCTGAAGATTTAACAAAACCTTGTAGTACTGACAATGTAAAAAATCCCACAGAATAAACAATCCATTCCTTGTTCAAACAAACAAACAAACAAATAAATTCAGTCCACTCCCCAAAATAATCGGACTTCAATAAATCTGAAACAGATTTTTTTTTTTTTTTTTTAAATTTATATAACCTGTTAGGTGACTGTCATTGAAACAGGATGTCTGACCCCTGTTATCAAGACAAAAGTTGAAAAATAGAAGGAATTGAACCTCATTTCAATAACGGATTGAAAAAGCTGTTTTTGAATGATCATTTTGAAGGGCTTGAATTTTATCATATGGAGCCCTTCTCAACTTGCCAGTCAGAAACACTTGATAAGTGTGCTGTCCTGCTACACCCCCATTAACACATTTAAAGGGCTCTCCCACTGCAACTAGGCTCTATGAGACCCAGGGTGCTGACAGTTTTGAAATTTGGTGTAAAAGCTTGGAAGTCCTGGAATAAAATGGTAAAAAAGTGAACTTGGTTACACTCTGTAAATACCTAGCGGTAAAGCAGAAATTTCAGGAGTTATTATGAAATTTCTCACTGCAGTGGGCAAAGCATAAAAATCAACCCACCAGTTTAAGATGAAACTAGGCAATTTTAAGCCAGAAATAAAGTTCAGTGAAGTTCATTAACCTTTGGCACCATTTGCTGAAGGTTATATTAGATTATTTACCATTACAAATTTCTATAGTGAAAAATAATATATTTTCTAAAACAAATGCTCTACATAAATAGAAAGTGTTATGCTAGTTTTATACAGGAGGTCAGATTAAATGATTGTAAAATTCCCTTCTAGCTGTATAATCTACTTTGCAAATAAAAAAAAAATACAAAATTTGAAAACTACTTGGAAGCTTTAGTGATGCAGAATGTTTCTGAATTTCTACTTGTTATTGTTTTGCAATTTATAAGATGGATACTCCATAATTTCTCTGCAAAGAGCACCAAATTCCTGTTTGCTTTTGGAAGCAGATTTCAGACTTGTTATTTTTGTGTTATGTCACACTACCAGACTTCTGCCTCTGAAAGTATCCTTTTCTTCTTGTGTTTCTCTATCATAATTTTAGGATTGGTCAGTGGATATATGCGCTCCAGCAACACACGATATTGTCAAGTCTTCTCTTCAGTGTGCTCAGGTTGCATCCACCCATCAATTCCTGGTCAGAATTTGCTTCCTCCACTAGTTCCAAAGAAACATAGATAATTTAGAATCAAAGGGATGTCTGGAGGTCATTTATTCCAAATAGCTGCTCAAAGCAGTGCAAACTTCAAACTTGATCAGGATACTCCCAAGGTTGTGAATCTCCAAAGACAGATTCCACCTTTCTGGGCAGCTTGTTGCAATGGTAAAAAGCTCTCACAGTGAGGAATTTTCCCCTTTTGACCAGATGGAATTTCCACTGCTGTAATTTGTGCCCACTGCCTCCTAGACTTTCACTGCTTACCTCTGAGAAAAGTTTGTTCTTTCTTTCTTTCTCTAAAACCACCTCTTTTGTAATGGAAGGCACCAATTAAATCCCCACTAGCTTTCTCTTCCTCAGTCTGAACAAACCCAGCTAGCCTTGTTTCTACTTGTACATGATCTACTCCAGAATCCAAAGCATTTTTATAGTTCTGCTATTATTGAAAAGATCTAGGTTTTCATATGCAACCTTTTCTCCTGTTTAACTTTTCTTCTGACTATTGTCATGTTTTGTTTGACAGAATAAATCCTATAAATCTGATTAGATTAGAATGTATATGTAAAGTTTGTATATGTAAATGTATATGTATTGTATGTTTTACCTACAATGGACTGTCAGCCAGGATTCCTTTGTGACTCATGCTATTACCAAGGTTTTGAAGTCTCTTCATGAATATGAATTCAGATAGACCTACTGGTCTCTAGCTGTTACTTTTCCATATACATTGGAAGTCCGAGAAGAGCCATAAAAAATATTTTAAAAAGCCCTTTCATGATATACAGCTACTGAGCTTTTTCAGGTATTTGTGCTGCACAAATAAAGACATTTACTCATCACTTAAACTTGTAACCTATTTAACCTTGATATTAATGGAGATATTTTTAGAAATAAGCTCAATTTGTGCTAAATAATACAAAGACGCAGTAATGTCTCTGCCTAGGCCATGTCAGGTACTCTTTGAATTAGATGCACTTGCAATTGTACCCTGTTTACACTCAAATGAGGCTACAACATATCCCGCTCCATCACAAACAAGAATGCAATTTGAGACAGGTTTTAAAAATTTGGACTGACTCTACATGAGTCACTGCTAGCTTGAAGATAGTGATGGACTTCGTATTGGGTTCACATGGCAAGGTTTTGGTAGTGTGGGGGCTGCAGGGATGGTTTCTGTGAGAAGAGTCCAGAAGCTGCTCCATCTTAGGTAAGGGCCAATTTCAGCCATCTCCAAAGGGACCTGCTGCTGCTCAGAGCTGAGCCAATGAGAAATGTTGTTTGTGCCTCTGTGAGAGCAGATTTAAGAAAGGGGAAAAACAAGCAAACAAACAAACAAGAACAACAAAAAACCCCACCCACAACTGCTGTGCTACAGTAGCTGGTAGAGTCAGGAGTAAGAACCAGCCCTGCAGTCCCTAAGGTCAGTGCAGAAGGAAGGCAGGAGGTGCTCCAGGCATGCAACAGAAGTCCCCCTGTGTCCTGTGGAGAGGCCCCTGGTGGAGCAGGCTGTCCCCCTGCTGCCCATGGGTCCCACATGGAGCCTATCTCCATGCTGCAGCCCATGGAGGAGCCCCTGGTGGAGCAGGTGGATGTGGCCTGGAGGAGGTTGCAGCCCATGGAGAGCCCCCACAGGAGCAGGCCCCGGGCCAGAGCTGCAGCCCGTGGAGAGGAGCCCATGCAGTAGCAGGGGATCTGGGGGGAGCTGTCACCAGTGGGGAACCCGTGCTGGAGCAGTTTGCTCCTGACAGATGGATGCTGTGGAACAGAATCATGAGGGAGCAGTTCCTGAAGAGCTGCTGCCCGTGGGCAGCACCTGCAGGCTCAGTTCGGGAAGGATGGCATCCTGTGGGACGGACCCCACGTGGAGCAGGGACAGAGAGTGACGGTGAAGGAAATGGCAGAGACAAAGCGTCAGGGACTGACCGCAGCCCCCATTCTCCATTCTCCTGCACTGCTCGGAGTGGGGGAGATAGAAGAGGGTGGGTGGATGGAAAAGTTTTTTTTTTTTTTTTTTTTTTTCTTCTCACTGCTCTAACTTGTCAGTAATAGGCAATACATTTTATAAATCTCCCTGTGTCTGTTTTGCCTCTGATGGTAATTGTTGAGTGATTTCCCTGTCCTTATCCCAACCCTTGAGCCCTTTTTATCAAATTTTCTCCCCCTTTCCCTTTGAGGAGGGGGAGTAAGAGAGCTAAAAACAGCACTGTAGTTGGTGGGTGAGGTCTAGAAGGGTCTAAAAGCTGTGAGCCTGTTAATGAGTTACTTATAAAATTGACTGTGTTTTCTGTACAAGTGTACTTGTTATTTATGACTTATTGTGGTCACCTGTGTCTTATCAGCATGGAAGAGGCTGTTTTCAGATCATTCAGATATCATTTCAGATGATCATTTCAGATCATCAGATATTTATTTCAGAAAGAGAAACAGACTGGAGAATGAGCAGAACTGAGTGAAACCGTAAAGAGCAGTTTGCATTGTAATGCAGAATTTTTCAGTTATTCCCAGGAAATAACCTGTTACTCCATAAGTATAGTTCAGTGCTTCTCCAGCTTTGAACCACACATTCTTTTGAGATATTTGCAGTTGTTTATGAAGCAGAATATGCTCTGATCTGTGAGCTATCCAGTGATAAGGCATGAAGAAACAATAATTGAGAATGAGCTGCGAGCTAAACTAATCAAGAATATCAAGAATATTTTTATTTGCAATTACACCTTTTCCCCCATCCATCTGAATGCACCCCAGGATACTGTTGGCCTTGGCCACAAGGGCACATTTCTGACTTGTGGCTAACCTGCTATCCAACAGGACTCCACAGTCTTTCTCCACATTTCTGCTTTCCAGCAGGTCAGCCCCCAGCCTGTACTGGTGCTTGGGGTTATTCCTCCCTAGGTGAAGGACCCTGCACATGACTTTTTTGAACTTCATGAGGTTCCTCACCACCCAGCTCTCCAGCCTGTTCAGGTTCCTCTGAATTGCAGCACAGCCCTTGGATGTTTCAGCTATTCCTCCTAATTTTGTGTCATCGGCAAACATGCTGAGGGTGTAGTCTGTTCCATCATCCATGTTATTGATGAATAAGTTGAACAAGACTGGACCCAGTGCTAACCCCTGGGGGGACACCACTACCTACAGGCCTCCAACTTGACTGTAACACTGAGCACAACCCTCTGAGCTCTGACATCCAGCCAGTTCTCAATCCACCTCACTGGCCACTCAACTATCCCACACTTTATGAGCTTGCCTATGAGGATGTCATGGGAGTCAAAAGCCTTGAAGTACTGAACATGAACTTTGTGCTAGGTCAGATATCATTTGATATCTACTCTCCTAAAGGTGACAACAAACAAACATAAGTGCATGAAACTCTTAATGCCAAATAGTAAATATACGCTATAATACAACTTCATATTTGGGTTTTGTGAACTAATAATTTTGAATGAAATTATCAAACTGTTATGATTCATTCCTTTTCTTATAGACCTGTAACAAGCAGCAAAGAAACTTGTTCTTTGCCTCGATCTTTCAGTATAGCTATTACCTTTGTTATACTTTTGGTCTCCAAAAGAACTGAACTTTAATTAATGAGAAATTGGACCAATACTTGCTATTGGAAACATAGAATAGATAAATATTTTCTTTTTGGGGAAAAAAAAATATATATTTATTTATCCATTTATTTATTTATTTATTTATGGGGAGGCTGGAATTTTCTTTTTGGAGGCATGATGAACACACGTGCAACCTATGTCTTTTATATAAGGAATCAGAATCATTTTCCTCTGTGATATATTTTTTCTCTATAGTCCCTACAGCTCACCATTTGCAATGGGATCTCTGCAACTTTTGAGAATTCTGAGACATTTCAGATGAGGCAGTAGTTCCCTCCATGCTTCAAGGGATATGACACAAATATCTGCATAATAAATTATAAGGGGTTTCTGACATATGATGAGTTCCACCAGACTGAACAAATCCCTGCATCACTGAAGCATTTAAGATAGGTGACAGTGAAAAATCAAGCTTTTTGGAGGAGAAAATATTTTCTTTGTGCTACAATGCAGAATAAAGATAGAATATCATATATACATTTTTCTGTACACTTCAAGTCCAGTAAATTACCAGAATCTAACTGTTAAATCACTGTAATATAATTTATTAAAATACTAGGAAATAAAATTTGTAATTAAGGGACACAATGAACAAAACATGAAAACATGAAAACATGCATTTAAATATATAAAGATAAAAATATGGTAAGTGAATGATGATTAACCATTAATTTATATATGATAGCTTGGTTAATTCCCAGTGGACATTTACTGCTCTTGGTGCTCAGTGCTCCGGTCACAAATTTAGGATGCATTAAAGCTGTTGCTATTCCAGTTGTCACCAATTGCTATGATTCTACTGTGGAAATAGCTCTAATGGGCTCACAGAAATCTTGAATCAAAACATTTAGTTAATATAAAACAAAATAAAATGTTGAACCTCTAGGTGTTTGAGGGAGCAATCTCTTGGCTCATAAGAGCTCTCTGATAAAACTGAGCATTCCTTCCAACTCAGAATTTGATACAATTAAAAAAATGTTTTTCTTTTCTTTTCTTTTCTTTTCTTTTCTTTTCTTTTCTTTTCTTTTCTTTTCTTTTCTTTTCTTTTCTTTTCTTTTCTTTTCTTTTCTTTTCTTTTCTTTTCTTTTCTTTTCTTTTCTTTTTTT
>CM021698.1:54684319-54694430 GCA_011074415.1 Stictonetta naevosa
ACTAGCCCCTTTTGGTTAGTAAAGGATTTTTTTAGTCAGTAATGCATATGGAATAAAAAGGAGTAAGATGGTCCATAAAAATGCTCCCAACTTGTCATAGCTCTATTCTTATTTATTTAGGAGTCTTACAAGATGTGGAAGGAATTCAAAACAAGATTAATGAATTCAGTAACAAAAAAAGCACTCCCTGTATCTTATTAAACTTATGTGTGGAGCTCAGAGATGAGGCAGACAAAACAAGAATTCAAATGGATTGCTGTGACCTCAGTGGATTCCAATATCTAGATTTATGTATTATGAATATATATATATACAAAACCATATATGTACCATGTTCACATGTATATACATATAGGTGTGTAGGTGCATACTTATACATATACAGACACTTGTTCTTTTAGCATGGGCACATTTCTAATTTACTTAATTTAACTTTATCATCTAACGTGGTCTGTTTTGTGAGATTTCTGTATTAATAGTCCATTATGTCTAAACCATTGTATTTACCTTGCCAAAGATAGACCATTCAGATTATTCAGAAATTCCTACAGTACATTCTTCTCTTACTACTTAATTAACAAATTAAATTATTACATTTCTGAACATGCAATATACATTAAAAGATTCTCTCTTTCCTGAAGTATTTCTTGTCAGTACTTTCAAATTAATGATTTCTAAAGGCTATTGGAGTACTTAAGTCTTAACAGAACAAAATCTACTAAGATATTAGTTTTTGTAACAAATGTAAGAATGTAGGTCACAGAATCACAGAATTGAAGGGTTTGGAAGGGACCTCGAAAGATCATCGAGTCCAACCCCCCTGACAAAGCAGGCTGCCCAGGTAGGCATCCAGACGGGCCTTGAATATCTCCAGAGAAGGAGACTCCACAATCTCCCTGGGCAGCCTGTTCCAGTGCTCCGTCACCCTCACCATGAAGAAGTTCTTTCACATGTTGGTGCGGAACTTCCTGTGCTCCATTTTGTGGCCATTACCCCTTGTCCTGTCCCCACAAATCACTGGCAAGAGGTTGGCCAAATCCCTCTGTCTCCCACACCTCAGGTATTTATAGACATTGATGAGATCCCCTCTCAGTCTTCTTTTCTCCAGGCTGAACAGACCCAGGTCTCTCAGCCTTTCCTCATAGGGAAGATGCTCCAGGCCCTGTACCATCTTTGTGGCCCTCTGCTGGACTGTTTCCAGGAGATCCCTGTCTTTTTTGTACCGGGGAGCCCAGAACTAGACACAGTACTCCAGGTGAGGCCTGAGCAGGGCAGAGTAGAGGGAGAGGATCACCTCCCTTGACCTGCTGGCCACGCTCCTTTTAATGCGTGCAAAAGATACTAAGATATTAGTTTCTGTAACATATGTAAGAATGTGGGTCAGAGTGACAGCAATATGCACTTAGCTGTGCTCTTAGGAAAACAAACAAACAAACAAACTCTCCAAAGAATCAATGACCATGCTGTCCAGAGATTACACAAAACCTGTAAAAGAATAAAATTCACTCTGCCTTGAAGTAATAGTAATACAGATATATAAAGGACTGAAACAAGCCAACAACCCCAAATCCAATATAAAATCAAAGACTGAGAAAAAAATGGGATTATATTACAAGTTGAAATACAAAAGTCTGGAGAGGAAAAATAACTGAGGAATAGCAGAAATGGATCACAGGTTCTAGTTGTAAAACTTTATCTGTAAAGATGTAAAAACAACCATCAAACAAAGTCTAATATTCCCAATTCTGAATTTTATATTAATGGAAGAAAGTACTACATAATCCAGTTTGTGGTTAGTGTTAAATGTGTTGGAGAATGCATTTTCCTACACTAATGTTCATTGGGAGTATTAATAGTATTCTAGTACTTACACCCTACTTAAAAGTGTTTGTGTTTAGATCATAAACAGGTCACACAATGGTCCTCAAAGATGTGTTTTGGCACATGCTATGTGTCTAAACCACCATGGATGAAGTTCACGCTTATTTCTTATTTATGACAAGGACAATCACAAGTCTTATACCATGCTACCAGTCCTAGTATTGCTAATTGAATATGTAAAGTTTTTTTTTTTTTTTTTTTTTTTTTTTTTTAATGAAAAAGTTAGTGTATACTGTTCTCACAATGTGCAAAACTTTCTTGTTTGAAATGTCTACAGGATTTGTGCTGGCATGAAGATAATTTTTTCTGTCATAAATTGAAGAAACAGAAATGATTTTTTTTTTTTTTCATTTATAATTATGAATGATTTACAGCCAAGTGGATGAACTCTTGTTTTGCAAAACTTTGTTAACTTTTTTTCATTTGTTTCATTGTCTTGCTTCTTAAAATACATAAAGACTGTATTACGTTCTTTCTTCTCTTTTCAGTTCAGAGCCACCTGGCATTTCTAGTGCTTAGTCTAGCATGTCCAATCAAAAATGGACTCTTGCAATATTTTGATTAATGGATATTTGAATATATAAACATATATTTCACATAATTGAATTGTTTTCAGATATTTTATGTTTCAGTGGCTGCAAGGATTTTATTGTACTGGTGCTTGGCTCAGATAGATGCTGAGATGTGAGTAAAATGACCCAGATTCTGGTATACATTTACACCAGCAATAATATGGAATGATACTTCAGAAGATCCAAATACAACAGACTGCAGACCCTTCTTGGATAACTTTATGAGAGAACTCTGCCATGGAGGAAGTGCTCTTTTAAGAGCAATAAACCTCAGAACCTTGAAGAATAGATAATAAAATCTCTAAATATGACACATGCCATTAGCTTTTTTTTCACATTTGTCAAGTTTGGTTCCAAATAGTATTGTGGCCACTATTTAAATTACTGTGAGATGCAAAATATTATTGCACTACTTCCATTTTATAAGTACAGTTGAACCACTGATGAATTCATTTTTTCTTTCTCTGGGGCTAGTCTTTTACCAATGTTAAAAAACGTGTCAAATGTTTTCATCAGGTGGTTACTATTTCTCTTTCTCTCTTTCTTCAGGCTGCAATTGCTTTAATAAGTATCATACAGTTCTTTTCATTTGCAGGGTTGTTTTCTTTTTTTATTGTTATTATTTTTTTTCCTTTCATTACACTCAGCTACAAGTCTCACTTTGCTCTATACATTTGCTATTTGGAATATTAGAAGAGATACTATTTAATTCTTTGTCTGATGTATTCCAGAATAGAAAGAAAGAAAGAAAGAAAGAAAGAAAGAAAGAAAGAAAGAAAGAAAGAAAGAAAGAAAGAAAGAAAGAAAGAAAGAAAGAAAGAAAAAGAACAAATTTAGATGATTTTAAAGCAGCTTTGAAAATTGTCATGACTAATATATTACAGTCTTATTTTCTCTTCATCATTTGGTTGATTTCTCTTTATATTTGGCTATCTGCAATTCATTATCAACCAATGTTGAAGAGGACTCAAGTCTCCAAGATAGCTGAGGTACTGCAAGTTTTGTGAAACTTGAGAAGGAGAAGAGGGATACAAAATAATGACTATGCTGGGGAGAAAAGGAGATGCTTCATTATGTTTTTTGCTCTATAACAAGTATTTACTTATCATTAGATGCTTATTAATAGTATAATGTTTGCCTGTAGGTTATTAGATTTATCAATGGAAATGTGGTGAAGCTATAGATTTATAATAGTGAGATGGACTAATAATACATGACACAAACCTATCCACCTATCCATTAATTCCATTGTTCATAAAACTGGTTGTTAATTACTATAGATCTATTCATTCATATATCACTCTTTGGAAATCAAAACACAAAATCCTGACTAACATGTCACCTAACTCATCATTACTAAAGGACAATGGGGCTACTTGGACAGCATGCCAATAAGCTCAGATATAGCAGAATCAGACATAAAAGAGATGTAAGAAATGGGATGCAATCTGAAAATATTTTAACTTGCATTATGGACACATGCTTTCTTATCCATGCAAATAATAAATAAACCCCTTAAAACAAACAAACAACAAGAAAACAAAAACATTCTTCAGCATAATGGTTATCTTGGTTATTATAAGTATGAAAAATGGATGTTAGACAGCTCTTTATACAGAATACTAGAGCACATACATACATTAATTTAGGTCTTGCAAGGCCTATCTGCAGGGTAACCACTAGTCACCCTCTTCCCAGAATTAAAACACAAAAGTTGATTCTCACTAATGAGAAAAAAACATTTCACCTTGGCTTTTAAAACCATATCTCAGACTTCTGCTGATCCAACAAGATCAGCATTCAGAGGTAGGTAGTTTTGCCTGAAGTATTACTAAGACAGAGATATGTTCCAAAGCATCATTTTTCTCACTTGCTTTCTCTCATGTAGCCCAGAAACAAGAAACTGTCTCAGCCTGACAATCCAAAGTCACAGAACCTGCCTTGGTTTGAGCTGGTTGTAGCTTATAACAGTTGCCAGTGCACTTGACCCAGACGGGTTTTAGCTCTCTTTATTCCATGGACAGTGAAGGGCTAACAGACGTGTGGTCTACAAAACAAGCCCTTTGGGTTTAACACGAGTGGGGAAGGTGGTTGTGCAATTTTCAGCCTTCAGGTGCAAAGCGATGAAAAAGACGCAGTCTGTGATGAGGAAAAAAAATAAATGGAGCCCAGGACTAATGAGGAAGAAATCCCCATCATGAGCATCATACTTTTTCAAGAGAAGAAATTGGGATGCTGATGCCCATTGTGAACCTCTCCTCCCCACGTTCTGTTTGAGGAAGAGGAAGACGGAAGTATCAGCCTTAGGATCCAGAGGAACATTAAAAGTTTCCAAGGGAGAAAATGGTAGACAGTGGGAAGACTTTAAGATAATAATTTAAACTATTAACAACAAAACTTTTCTGTATTAATTGGTTTGGAAAAACATCAGTTTTACTAACAACAAATCCTTGTGTACATGTATGAAATGGGTTCCCTTTTACTCCCAACAAGAGTACAATGAGTGTTTTGAGTGTATCATCTAGCTCTCAAGGAGTAATAATTATTGCTGTTGCCAAGGTACTAGCTTACTTTACACCACAGGCTGTGTTGAGGTGCGCCGGTGCTGCCCATTTTATAACTCTCACTTTTAGCTGTTTTAGCTGAAAAATGGTATTTTATGTTGGTACAAAAGATGAGCCTTCTTCCCATATATGACACGTAAACCTAATTAAGGCAGACTTCTTTAGCTATAGTTTTTTGTCTTTAGCTAGTTAACTTTTCCATGTCTGCCCTCCAACAAGGAGACCACTGACATGCCTCTAAATTCAAAGTCATTACTCACCAAGGTTTTCTACCTCCCCCTGGATCAAATGTCATTCTTTTTATTTTTCAATTTTCTTCTTTAATTATAGCTGTTACCATTTCATTGCTGGATAAGATTATCACTTTTATTTTAGCAGCTGGCTTCCTACACTGCCATCTACTTATGATTTTTTTCCACTTTATATATATATATATTTTTCTCTCTTTGTCTGCCTATGGTGGGCCCTTTTACCATCTTATTTATAAAGACTAATTTAGTTCTAAAAAGTTTTCTTTTGATTTAACCTTTCTCTTTCCATTCACCTCTACCTTTCTTCCCCATCTAATCTTTACCCATTTCTATCTTACTTTTTAAGGAAGACTGTGTAGTCAAACTATAACTTTTCATCTGAATGTATTTCTGATGTGCTATTTAGTATCCTTGTTCCCTTTTGAAACCTACATGCTGCCACAGAAGTTATCTTCCAATATGCTGTACACACATTACATTTTCATGAGGTTATTTTTGTAGGAAGAATTATGAAGTCTTGCTAATTTTCAGTGCTATCTAGCTGTTTTTCTGGACATTTGATAAGACTCACCAGAGTAACAAGATTAGTGAATGGTGGAAGATTTTTTTCAATATAGAAGAACCTTGTCAAATTAAACATGAATAATTTATAAGAAAGATTTTCTTTGTTGCTCAAAACTAGCAATTTCATATATCTACATCTACAAACTTTCCACTCCTATATTATCAGAATATTAGAATTATTAGAGCTTCAATAACAGTTTATCTTAGACAAAGATGTTTACTATGCACTGTTATTGACAAATTCTCAAAGAAAAGAATCACTCTTCTACAGACAGTGAATATAATCCCCTAAATTTTGGTAATTATCAGCTGAGTAGTAAAATTTAATTTTGGAATAGGTACAATTTCTAGAATCAGGATGCATAGACTAGGAGAGGAAATAATGTGGAAGAGAATTAAAAATCACTCATAGTAACTTTCTCATTTCTACAGATGTAACTGACAAGGAAGCCTAATTTCCAATATCCTTTAGCAATAAAAACGCTGCTGGGAATGGGGATTTTTTTTTTTTTTTTTTTTTTTAATGGCATGGAGTTTCTTTTTCTGTTGCATGAAATTATGTGGTGATACTTTCCTTTACAGTAGCCACAGAAGGCAAACTTACTATCTCACAATACAGGCAGCTGTTAGTAAGGAACTTTTTTGTGGGTATCTAACTGATTTCTTGTTAATGGTAGAGGTTTTATAGCTTCCCAGAAGTTAGGGATATTGTAAATGATCCCAGGAGATAGGTATTAGAGTAAAAGAAAGGGCAGGCTCACTACTTCCTAGCTGATATTATATTTCAAAGCCTGTAATTAAGCTATTTTAACACGTGGCCTTTTAAATCTGAAATTAGATCACACAAAAATCTGACCTCCCCAGAACTCAGTTTACTATTATTTTCTTCTCATGCTATTTTGCTTTCCTCCCACATTGCACAGTGGCATGTTTTGAGGGAGAAATCAATAGAACTTCAACCCTTTTCCTGGGTATTAAGTGTTTTCTGATAAACTTTTCTCCTGCAACTTAATACAAAGTCTAGTGATTATTTCAGTTTAACAAAAGTGTCTCTTTTGGGGCTGGGGAGGAGGGAAAGAGGAATGAATGCTTGATTACTCTTTTGCATGTACATTTCTATCCAAGCAGACTCCTGAAAAAATATATAGTTAGAATCAAATATTACTTTCTAAAGTAATGTTCCAGGAAAATGCTAGTTTTTTCATCATATACAAAACTTTAAGAGATCTAAACACCTATGGCCATACTGCAAAAAGCTCAAAGGTGGCTTGGGAAGATGGTGCAATCACCCTCTCCTTCATTTGATACTGTCCCCACAAATGTAATACTTGTTTCCAGAAATACAACGATCCTGGAAAGGGGTGTGAAGCAGAGCCACAGTAGGAATTTTTAAACTCTTTTTACACATGCCACTTTGTAAAAATATGAATCCTCTAGGAAAAATAATAATGCTAAAACAGCCAGCCCTCCCCCCCTCCCCCCCCCCCCCCCCCTTTTTTTTTTTTTTAAAGTACTGTGTAAATACCTTGCAGGAATGGATAAAGGAAATGTGGTTAAAGGAGATGCTGTCCAGTTATCCTTTGCCATGTGTCCATACACAGAGGAAGATAACAGACAAATTAGTACGTGTTCCAGACCTGGGAAATTTTTGCTCTTTATCAGCTTTGCCATCTTGTGCTTATGTCCTTCAACTACATGTTTGGGTATACACCTGTTCCTGGGCCTGCTCAATCCACTACTACTAATATGTTAAGGTAAATATATAGGTGGAATTCAGTTATTCAGTTTGCACCTTTGATACAGTTTTGTCTCTTATTGCTATCATGAGACTAGAATTTACCATGTAATTCATGACTAAGGCTTGACAGGTAGGTTATTCTAATATTTCCTGACTTTCATGAAGATGCTATCAGCTCCTAAAAGCATTATAAGCTGGTGAATTGTTACAAAGGTGCATGCTATTAATTCTGAAATTTGTATATGCTATCATTTTCAGGGTAGACTATAACTTATAGGAATCATAGAGCATTTATAATAATGTAAGGAAAAAAACACCACCAACAACAAAATCTTAACCACCACCAACAACAAAATCTTAAAATGCAGTAAGCTATTGTCACATTTGAGTCATGTTTTTGCTTTTGTGGCATGTTTTCTTCACAGATGATAAAATAGAACTGACCTTTCTAGTGAATGAATGCAGTTCTATAGGCTAATACAAGGTGCTGCTGAATATTTAGGAAGCTGACATTCTCTTGCTAGGAATGAGTGATGTTATGTTCTGCGAGAGCTATGCCACCAATATCATAGAATCATAGAATCACAGTTGGAAGCGACCTTACAGAACATCTAATTCCAACCCCCGTGCCAAGGGCAGGGACACCTTCCACTAGAGCAGGTTGCCCAAAGCCCCATGAAAACTGACCTTTAAACACTTCCAAGGAGGGGACATCCAAAACTTCTCTGGGAAACTTGTTTCTGTGTTTCGCCACCCTGAATAAAGAATTTCTTTCAAATATCTAATCTAAGTCAACTTTTTTTTTTTTTTTTTTTTTTCCTTTCTTTTTTTTAAGTTTAAAACCTTTAGTTCTATCACTAAACTCCCTGACAAAGAATCCTTCCCCAGCTTTCTTGTAGGCCCCTTTTAGGCATTGGAAGGCTGCTATAAGGTCTCCACGGAGAGCTTCCTCTTCTCCAGGTTGAACAACCCCAACTCCCTCATTCTGGATTCATAGGAGTTCATCTGTATTCATCTCCAGGCCTCTGATCATCTTCATGGCCCTCCTCTGGATTCCTTCTAATAGGTCCATGTCCTTCTTGTGCTAGGGGCCCCAGAGCTGAACACAGTATTCCAGGTGGGGTATCAAAAGAGCAGCACAGAAGGGGAGAATCACCTCCTTCAGCCTGCTGGCCATACTTCTTTTGATGCAGCCCAGGATATGGTTGGCTTTCTGGGCTGCAAGCGTACATTGCCAGCTTATGTTGAGCTTCTCATCAGCCAACACTCTCAGGTCCTCCTCAGAGCTGCTCTCAATCCATTCTCCATGCAGACTGTATTTGTTCTTGGGATTGCCCCAGCCCAGATGCAGAAACCTGCATTTGGTCTTGTTGAACTTCATGAGGCTCACACAGGCCTACCTCTCAAACCTATCAAGGTTGCACTGGATGAGATCCCTTCCCTCCAGCATGTCAACTGCACCACAAAGCTTGGTGTCATCTGCAAATTTGTTGATGGTGAACTCAATTCCACTGGCCATGTCACTGACAAGTATTTTAAACAGCACCAATCCTAATACTGACCCTTGAGGAGCATCACTTATCACTGATCTCTGCTTAGACACAGAGCCCTTGTCTGTAACACTTCGTGTGTGACCATCCAGATAATTTCTTACCCACTGAGTGGTCCATCTGTCAAATCCACATCTATCCTATTTAGAGACAAGGATATCTTGAGGGACAGTGTTAAATGCTTTGTACAAGTCTAAGTAGATGATGAGAGTTGCTTGTCCCTTGTTCACCCCATCGTAAAAGGCCACCAGATTTGTCAGGCATGATCTGCCTCTAGTAAAGCTATGTTGGCTATCACCAATCACCTCCTTATTTTCTATGTACATAGTTTCCTGGGGGATCTGCTCCATGATCTTGCCAGGCTCAGATGTGAGACTGGCTGGCCTATAGTTCCCTGGGTCAGCCTTTTTTCCCTTTTTAAAAACGGGGGTTATGTTTCTCCTCTTCCAGTCAGTGGGAACTTCACCGCACTGCCATGACTTCTCAAATATGATGGACAGTGGCTTAGCAACTACATCCACCAGTCCCCTCAGGATTCTTGGATATATCTTATTGGGTCCCATGGACTTGTGCACCTTCAGGTTCCTTAGATGGTCTCGAACACAATCTTCTCTCACAGTGGGCAGTTCAGCATTCTCCTAATTCCTGCCTTCCGGGACTTTGGCAATATGGCTAGAGCTCTTGCTGGTGAGACTGGTGAGACAGAAAAGTCACTGAGAACTTCACCCTTCTCCATATCCTTTGTACTCAGCTCTTCGGTTTCCTTTAGGAGGGGGCCAACAACTTCCCTTGTCTTCCTTTTGTCATTGAACTCAATATGCAACTTCTAAACTTCTAAATTTTCTTTCTTTCTTTCTTTCTTTCTTTCTTTCTTTCTTTCTTTCTTTCTTTCTTTCTTTCTTTCTTTCTTTCTTTCTTTCTTTCTTTCTTTCTTTCTTTCTTTCTTTCTTTCTTTCTCTCTCTCTCTCTTTCTTTCTTTCTTTCTTTCTTT
>CM021698.1:54699430-54765356 GCA_011074415.1 Stictonetta naevosa
CTTTCCTTTCCTTTCCTTTCCTTTCCTTTCCTTTCCTTTCCTTTCCACCTTTCCTTACCTTTCCTTACCTTTCCTTTTTTTCTTTTATTTCTTTTTTCTTTTTTCTTTTTTTTTGCTTTTTCTTTTTTTTTCTTTTTTTTTTCTTTAGTCTTTTTTCTTTTTTTTTTTTTTTCTTTTAATACTGTACACTATTGTACTGTACCTTAAAGATTATCTAAGACCATAATCTTACATCCTAAAACAGATAATTAGAATGGAGAATTTTTTTTTCCTTTTTCTTTTTTTCCAGCCCTGCTACTAATGTCCTGCCAAAAAAAAAAAAAAAAAAAGATCAAAAGATCATTTGCAAGCTCTCCAAATTTCTGATGCAATTTCTTCAAGAACTAAAGATTGTTTTCACTATTTCCACTGAGGTTTTTATTAGTTAAATACTAATCATGGGTAGAATGGCTTGATAAGCTCAGTGGCTCATTTTTGGCTCAATATTTACATTTCTACAATATTACATTTCTTCATATTAATCACATCACATTTTCAGTTTCAGACTACTAATTTCATTCTAATTCCTCACAACTACCACAATCCATACTAACAAAATCACTGCTAAAGTATTTTGGTAACAGTAAAAACTTTCCACTTTGTTTTTCCAGGAATCATTCAATGCTGTAATTTTAAATTATAAACTCAGCTAGCATACAAACATATACATTACTTTTTTTTTTTTTTTTTTTTTTTTTTTTAACAGCTGAAATTATGAGTACTGCCCAAGCTTAATTAAAACCAATGGCAAATAAAATAAAATAAAATAAAATGACACGAGAGAATTACTGCTTTTAAATAAAAAAGAGATAGCCCTATACAAATTTGTATTGTATATGACTGATAATTTTTCTTATAGTTTGAGAGAAATATAATAGAAATTCAGATTTGAAGCATTTCTATTTGCTCATCTATTTCATGTAATGACTAGCATAATAGCAAGAGATGCTCAGGACAGTCTGGATACAATGTGAGCTATATCAAGTGTTTTTCTTTTCACATAATTATAACTTTCCATGCTGAGCAGACACCATATATCACTTATCATTATATTCTCTGTGAAGTTCTGTAACCACATCACTACATGTTATAGCCTGCCTATGTAGACAGCAATGCTGTTTACCTACAAACCTACAATGAGATTATTTGTTGGGACTTGACCTTTTAAACAGGTTATTTCTCCTCAGTTGATGTAAAAAAACCAAGCCTCATAAAGAGCATATTTGCCTTGTTTGAATTTGTTGAGTTGTATTGTACCAGTATAACAACAGAATTGCCCAAGGAGGAAAAAGGAGGAAAAAGAAAAACTTGGCAGAAACACTCAGCTGCTTTTTTTTTTTTTTTTTTTTTTTGGGGGGGGGGGGGGGGGGGGGTGGAGTACATTCACACTTTGTCCCTTTGCTGGCCACAGGTATAAAAAAGATACATATACCTTCAGAGAAGAAAAATCCCCCCAAAGACCCTATTTGATTTCTGAACAGAAGCATTTATTGTATAAAATGCATACATAAAAAGATGTTGAATTACTTAACTGACCTCATCCATGTTAGTAAAAGACACAGTAGGTGTTGATTTTTTTTTTCTTTTTAAATAAATATGCTTTTTAAAAATCTACAGCTTGTGAAAAATAAAAAAGAACAGAAATTCACAACTGATGAAGAGGTATTTTTTTCTTTTTTTTTTTTTTTTTTTTTTTTTTTTCTGAAGATTTCTGGACACTGGAGGGATGGGTAGGAGGGAAGAACAGCTAGTTTGTACCAAGAAAATAAAATGTGTCTATTCAAGAAGAAATTGAATGAAACCAACTACTTATATAAGGGGTCAGGGGAGAATCATTCTTGAAAGTTGTTAGAACTGGATAAAAAGGGTAAACAAATGTTTTAACCTCAGTCAGAAAACATGAATAATTTGCTCAGTACAGATATAGCTTACAACACTTTAAAGACACTGTTATATGACTAAGTACCTGGCTTGTATTTTTCTTCTATGTACACATTTGCTGTTCTCATGTCCTTGCTGGATTTATATTTCCATCCCTTTAAAACAAATGTTTGGACTTCTTATGTAGAGAATCTAACCTGTATGATGACATCTATTCCCAGGTCCTTGGATCCCAAAGAATTCATTAGGAATGTGACAGAAATCTCCTTTGAATGATGAACTTAAAAGATCTGTTCTTGAAGCACCATTAATCTTTCTAGGCACAGAAATCAGTGTACTGTCACCATCCATTCACTATGACAGGTAAAATGAGTTTTTCCTCCACATTTATGAAAAACAAAAATGGTTTTAGAAAATGCACCATGGTCATGATTCTGATCAAGAAAGGGAGAATAATTCATGTGTTGTCTAAAAAAAGCTCAGCAAAGTCTGTTCCTTCATATTTTATTCTGTGCTCATCCTCACAAAACTCCATTCTATTCTCAGCACACTTAGAAGAACAGCTGTGTTCTTGGAAGAAAGAGCCACTGCTGTGTGTATCCCAGCAATATAATCTCAAATATTGACTGGTAGGGTCTGGAGACTGTCAATAGGACTATGAAAATAAGAAGACATTCCCCCAAAATTTAAATCAAGACTGATGTTAACTGGAATATTTCATAAATCATTTTTCTCCTCCTTCCCAACGTTGTGCTACAGAAACTTAGAGACAGAAAATCTCTATCCATGATAGGAAAAAAGATTCTGAAAATATATCCCATTGATTAGTAACAGCTACCATAATTATAAATTGCCTGTTTTCAGCCATTTTTTTCCTCCTTAAAAACAAAAAACCAAACAAATAAACACAGATAAGATGTATATCTGCTATAAGTGCAAAATAAATAAATACATAAATAAAGTCAAAGGGATAAGTCATGCATTATTATCAATGGATTTGTATGTACATTTCTAACAATCTGAGTAGTTTCTTTATTTTAAAGTGAACTAAAAAAGCTATGAGAACAATAAGGAATAAATAAATAAATAAATATATGTGAAAAGGATATTTTACTATTTATGATTCACTGTACCTTAAAAAGTACTTGAACATCCTACATTGTTGCCTCTTGGCCTACTGTTAAACCCCTGTAGTTTGGCATAGGCTGTGCATGAGAGAGCTGTACCCTTACTTGGATTCCTGTATGACCTGACCTCTGACTCTTCATTCTAAGGACTCTTTCAGATGTAAACAGAAGACCCAGTTCAAAGAATCAGTGGGTAGCTCCAAAGGCACTGCTGGTTCTTCCCAGACAGAAGCTTTTGTTCCTTTGTCCACCTCCACCATTTCCATCTGTGTGGTTCTACTCCAACTGCAAGTCTCTGTCCCCTGACTCTCTCTTATTTGCCTGGTGGCACTGTAGTGCAGAACACGGGAATGACTTAAGCTAAAAATAATGATCATCTTTGCTACAAAGAGTTTCTGTTTAACTTGGAGTTCTTTTCGTGGTCCAGTATAAAGTGCTGCCACACAGTGAGGAGCCACAGTGACATACAATAGGTGTTGGAACGACAGTTTAAAAGATCTTTCTGGGCTACTTGTATATTTAAACCATCATAGAAGAACACATGCATAAAGATGGTTCCAGGAAAGAGGCTAGAATACACAACACTTTGACTATGATGGTATCTCAACAATAATTGACTACATAATGATTGCACAGAAGTAGTAAACAGGGTTACAGACTATATACTCCACAATAAGATAGCTAATGCAGATGACATTCATTGGTGAATAAGAAGAAAAGGAGGTTTCATTACAAACAAATACCATGTCTACTGTTCTTTTCATCAACAGGTGTTTGTGTTTTTATTTTTAATTTTTCCTGCAAAAACAACTTTTCTACTGAATTGTTAAGAATTTAAAAGTGTAAAATTTCTATAACTATTCAAAAACAGATTTAATAAAAGTATTTTACAAAGCCTCACATCCTCTACACTCAGCCCCAGAATAGTTGAGGGGTCAGATTTTTTATACTTTGCAATGAAACTAATCCCCAAAACTTCTTAAGGGACTTTAAAAATCTGTAAGCTAGTAACACAATGTGTTTTCATACTTTTCACTCACTTCCAGATGGATCTAGAATATATCAACTCATACAGTAAGAAAAGAGATGTATCTACTGCCATCATGTCTTGTGCAAAGCAACATTGCAGAATAAGTTGATACTGATTTAAGGATCTATCAGATTCAAATCCAGGCATATAACATTGAAGTTCAGTAATAAAGAAAAACAAAGGCAGAATTATTTTAGTGGATGAAAAAGTCTAGCTAAGAAAAATGTCTGCCGTATAAAAATGTCTGCCATCAGTACATGATATATATAACTTGAGAATTCCAGAGCTCAAAGCTTTTGATTATGTGTTCATAAAAACTGCACAAGATAAGTGAGAAAGGGAACAACATATCCCATAACATAGTAAAAATAAACCCGAGGAATAATGGCATAATTGGATCTGGTGACAATATTAAAGTTGTAAGTGGAACACGTAGTAATTCAGAATATCTTCCTACCATAGTGCCCTGCATTATTTCATTTAGCTATATGTCCGACTTTCAGTTTGATGCTCTTCACTCCTTATTTTATGAACTACGTTGGCTGTGGGAGAATTTAGGGTGCAAACGCTGCTCCAAAGAAGCATTGTTACGAAAAAATAACTGTTTCAGATTCTGGACCTGGCACATGGAATTGGTGAATAACTACTATAGTACCTCTTACAAAAAAGGTGGTTTATCAGTAGCAAGAATATTTTTCTCATGCAGAATTATTTATGAATAGTTAAGAATGAATTAAGATTTGTCTCAAGCAGTTGCAGCAGTTTTGAATCAAAGCCTCTTTCACCATATTTAAACAAGATTTTTTTCTTCTTTTAAATATGATTGAGTGCCAAAGTTATTCCTGGTGCAGCAGCTAAAATGAAACTTTAAGTAAGTTTCAAACTTGGAGTGACAGGTTTCACATAGAATTAATATTAATAAGAGATTTTTTTTTTTTTTTTTTTTTTCCACTTCTGGTAGCAAGGTGCTCCATAAAGTAAGCTCATGAAAGACAAATAATGACAGAACACCAGAAACTTGGAATGAAAAAAAGTAAGTCATTAATTGCTAGCGAGTGCTTTTAAAGAAGGCATGAGATTTGAGATCCTCCACCCCCCCCCCCTTTTTTTTTTTTAAAAGGACCTCTATCCTAATAGGTCATTTTTTATTTTTTATTTTTAACTTTATTCTTATTATCACAACCAACCTTGCCTATGCAGAGAGCAAAATGGCTACACACCATGCCTATTTTCCTGGCAAGCTATGGGCATCTGGTGACACCATGCTGGTGACTTGAACTAGTTGCAGGCCAAGGTTGGCCAAATACCCTCAAGGGAATTTACAGTGCTTTGCTTTGCCAGCGCAGCAATAGCATTCATGTGCAGGGGGGATAGGCATACTATTTTCACATGCTGCTGCCTGATGTGCAGCTCTCATGTCAGAGGAAGGTGATTGCTGCTGCTCTAGCTTCTGTGAAGGAGTAATTGCCTCACTCCATCCTTGAATCTTTGAAGAGATAATAAGAAAATCCCGTCTTTGTTAAGCAATATGCTAAATTCTCCTTCCCAGCAAATGGCAGAAAGAGAGGCTCTCAAAATATGATTCTTTGTAATTTCTGACCTTCAAATATCAGTTTTGTCATTGGAACTGACATATTAATTATGGCCACATAAAAAGCAAGATACAAAAACTTGAATGTATCACAGCAGGAATTGACTATATCACAGCAGGAGCCATGACCATTGCACTGCATTTTTCATTGCTAATGTGTGAAGTTTTCCCACCGTACACATGATGTCAAGGAACTATACTCCACTGTAGCCCATTTCAAACTGCAGAAAATAATGTATCTACAGAAGGCTTACAATATTTTCACTCTGAAATCCTACCCTCCACCTCCCAAACAATGCCTTCCCCAGTGATAGAGCATCAATGCAATCTACCTGCAAGGCTTGAAAGAATCTGCAATTTCTTCTTTACCTCTGAGTCCCCACAGGGCATGCTCCCTTGAAACACTAATGCTGTTAGCCTCCCTTTCCTTTATTTTAGTGACAGGATTATTTGCCAATTTGAGTGTGAGAGCACCAGGCCAACAGGCCCCTGGGAGCTGACCACAGTGGGATAGAACTCCCGTATAGCAAGTGATGGATGACCCAAAGATGTAAATTCTCAGGGTGCAACATTTTTAAAGGGGTGGTGCATTTCTGAGGAGCAAGTTATTTATGGGGAATATATATCTATGCTTTCCTAGGTCAGGAGAGCCCTTACTGTATATCATTAACAATTCACCTCTGAGAACATTTTAAGCAGTGAGTCCTGAGGGGATCATGCAGTGATTCACAAGCAGTGCTTCTTTCCTCCTGCCCCTTACCTACTGACCTGGGAGAAATGCTGGCTGTGTAGAAAGGCACATGACACCATGGGCTGCCACTGGTCCTTCCTCCACAACAGCCAAAGATTGCATCTCTCTGTTCTATTAGTGGATTTGGTTCAAAATAGTGAACAAGAGGTCTTCATGTCCAGGAAGAAAGGAAATAGAGCTGCCTGTTCTGCCTGTGACTGTTCAATATGAAGTGCTTGTGAGTATAAATAGGGAAGTTTGATATGCCATTGTCACCTTAAAATGGATCAGTCTTTGCAAGCCATAATCTGTTGAAACCCCACAGCTAAAACTGAGGGGTGGAAATTTCTTCTGACTGGGGAACTGAGGTGCTAAAAGCCAGGAAGAATAGGCACTGAACAGGGAGTTGTGCTGTTTTATGTAGATAAGATTGTCTGTAAAGCAACCAGATGCCTCTTTATTTCCTAGGGAGACAAATTAAAATCTTATTCACCCATGGGAGATGGATATTTGAAAGATACACCCATTATTCAAACATAATGCCTGATTTGTTATTGTTTTCGCTTTATATTCATGTATTGTTGCAGGGTGTCATAAATTATTACTAATCCTTTTTTTTTTTTTTTTAAAAAAAAAAAAAACCCTGAATAAAAAGATGTTTTCTTAAAATAGGTGGAAGCTATTTTGGGAGATTTCCAATACTTTTAAATTGCATGTGAATTCTTACATTTAAAACCTCTTCCTAGCTCATACTGATTTTGCTGGTAGCAGTTCTTTCACCTAAAGTTTTCCCGTTCTTCATCTCCCACATACTCAGGGTACAGTTCTCATCTCACTCATATAACACCACTGAGAGCAACGAAGACAGCCATTCTTAAACCAATGTAAGGAGGATAAGACATTCAGTCTAGGGAACTGAAGGGTCTTCAGCTCAGATACACAGAAACCATCATCGGTCAAAGAGTGAGCTCCAGGAGTTAGGTCTCCTGGGAAGAATGAGAAATACAGTTGTTGTACCACCTTTTAATCGAAAGACTAACCTAGAATCATAGAATCATACAATGTTTTTTGTTGGAGGGGACATAAAATATCATCTAGTTCCACCCCCCTGCCATGGACAGGGACACCTACTGCTAGACCAGGTTGCTCAAATTTTCCTGTACTACTACAATTATTCAAACATAATGGATAACATTAGAATCATAGAATCATAGAATATCCGAGTTGGAAGGGACCCACAAAGATGATAGAGTCCAACTCCTGGGTCCCCAGAGGACCACCTAGAAAATCAGACCATTGTCCAAATGCTTCTTGACCTCTGTCATGCTTGGTGCCTGTGGAGCCTGTTCAGTGCCCAACCAACCTCTCGGTGAATAACCTTTTCCTGATATCCAGTCTGAACCTTCCCTGTCACAGCTTTAAGCTGTTCCCTTGGGCCCTATTGCTGGTCACTAGAGCTCAGCACCTGACCCTCCCCCCACCCTTGTGATGAGGTCTCCCCTCAGCATCCTCTTTTCCAGGTGAAGAATCCAAGTGATTTCAGCTACTCCTCATACATCTTCCCCTCTAGATCTTTTACCATCTGTGTTACCCTCCTTTGGACACTCTCTAACAGCTTGCAGCTTTGTCTTTCTTGTACTGTGACACCCCAAACTGAGCAGAAGTACTTAGTTACCATATCTCCTCATGCCACAGGATAAATAATAATAATATCATAAAAGGATAAAAGAAAGCAGGCACTACTTTTAAGAAATAGTCCTCAGGAGAATCTGAGAGCAGTCCTCTTCCACTAAATCAGCATATCCAACCGGATCAGTAATTAACAATATTGGCACTAATAACCTTTGGCAGCATGGCACCATGCTGATAGCAGTTGGGATTCCTGTGATTGTTATGCAGAAGGAAGGAAGCAGGACTGGAATTTGCACAGATGGAGGAAATGGGGGGAAATAAATGTTTTTGAGAGAGAGAAGATAAACTTTATGGGCTAGAAATGTGACAGGTTTTGAACTAAAGTAGTTGAAGTTTTAAGCTTTGGTTCCAAATGTACTGCTTCTCAAGCACACCACTATTTAAAAAAGAAAAAAAAAAAAAGGAATGAAAAATGTACTTTATTCAGTAGTTTGAAAATAACTGACAATTTTAAAGCAGAAGAAAATCATTGCTCATGAACAGCATCTTTAAATCTTAAAAGCAGATAGGGAATAGCTGAAGTAGTTCTTAGAATTTTCTGATCATTCATTTGCAATTAACCCAAATTTGATTAAGAAGTGATTAAGAAGTTGTATACAATTTTCCAGTACCATTTTTTTGAGGGCCTAATCCTTTGGCTTTTACTAGGACCTTCCCGTAAGCACGGCTGAAATAGCTTTCATATAATACTGGAAACTAGTCCAAAAGAACGCATTGGAAAAAGGACTCTGTAGATGCATTGGGACTAGATAAGAAACAGCCACTGAGAACAGAGTGAATTTGCCATCATTTTTCAGAGGTATTGTGCTATAAGCCATCCTCTCCTCTGAACAAGGTAAAACTTCTGTACTACTCTACTACTTAGTTATTTGGGTTAGTAAAAATTAAATGATTCAGGCATATTGCAAAGGCATCTTATGAAATTGAGCAGCTGGGAAATAAAATAAAATTAAATGTTGATAAATGTAAAGTGATGTTTGTGAGAAAAAGATCTTAATGCACAACAAAATGCTCTGAATAAACTTAAACACTCAGGTAAGATATATTTGTGTTATAAGAGCTATTTCCATGAAAAAATCTGTAAAGCATTTTGAGTACTAGGAAATGTTAAGGAAAAAGTGGAGAGCAAAACTAAAGAAATAATTTTGCTGTTATATAAATGGACTTATATTTTAAATACTAAAAGTAGATCTGATAAGAAATAAAGACTGATTATTTTAAGAAACAATAAACCTTATGTTTGGCTTTAACTTCTGAACCAAACTCAGGTAAAATTAATATATAAAAATATAATTAATAAAGCAGAGAGAATGCATTCTTTATAATAATTTAATTAATTATATTAATTAAAAATATTTTAATTCTCTAAAATGTATTCAATCAAATTAAGTGCACGCTTTTGCAGAGATATTATCTACTACAAGTATATCATTCAGCAGTCTAACACTCAACCACTCAAATTCTTTTTTAAGAATGGGGAGAGACGCAGGCATAACAATAATAATAATAAACAAACAAAAAACAGAACTCATGTTAGAACAAACTTTCCTGTATTTTACCATGTTACGTACATAAAATTTTAAAGCTACTAGTACACATTTTATGTCTAAATCCAGACACATTTCCAGACTGATATTCAATTCAGACATCACTCATTCTATCAGGATACAAAGTGATCCCCAGCTGTGTAATTTTGCAGCCCCAAGGTTCATCATACAGAATAACAAATATCTCCTTTCTGAATAACTAAGATAATCCCCAAAATGTGTTTCAGAAGAAAATTCAAACTTGGAAGAGTATTTCAGGGTAAACATAGAAGCCACAACAGTTACTAACTGTCATCTCTCCCAGTATTTACTCCTACAATTACCTGCTTTTGTCCCTGTGGGAGAACAGCAAAGAAAAAATATGACCTTTGGAAGAAGAGGCAGACCACTACTTAGGAGGACAACAGAGATGTCATGAGGCTATGCAGGGAGAAAATTAGAAGGGCCAAAGCCCAGCTGGAGCCTAATCTGGCTACTGCTGTTAAAACAATAAAAATGCTTCTACAAATACATTAGTAACAAAAGGATGATGGAGAATCTCCATCCTTTATTGGATGCAGGGGAAACAGTGACAAAGGATGAGGAAAAGACTTAGGTACTTAATGCCTTCTTTGCCTCAGTCTTTAGTAGTAAGACTAGTGCTCCAGGTACCCAGCCCCCCCAAGCTGGAAGGTAAGGGCGGGGAACAGAATCAAGCCCCAATGATCCAACAGGGAATAGCAACCTGATACACCACTTAGATGCACACAAATCTTTATAAGATCTGATGGGATCCACCCAAGGGTAATGAGGGAGCTGGCAGAAGTGCTCACCAAGGAGCTTTCCATCATTTATCTGCAATCCTGGCTATCCAGGGATTGCCTGCTGACTGGAGGCTAGCGAATGGGATGCCCATCTACAAGATGGAGGCCGGTCACTAGTGGTGTCCCTCAAGGCCCTTAGGGCCACTTCTCTTCAATATTTTCTCAATGAGGGGATCGAGTGCACCCTCAGTAAGTTTGTAGACAACATCAAGTTAGGTGTGACTGTTGATCTGCTCGAGGGTAGGAAGGCTCTTCAGAGGGATCTGGATAGGCTGGACTGATTGGCTAAGGCCAACTGTATGAGGTTCAACAAGGTTAAGTGACTGCACTTGGGTAACAACAACATCAGGCAACACTACAGGCTGAGGGAAGAGTGGCTGGAAAACTTCCAGGCAGAAAAGGACCTGGGGGCATTGGTTGATAGCCAGCTCAATAAGAGCCAACAGTGTGCTCAAGTGGCAAGAAGGCTAACAGCATCCTGGCTTGTATCAGGAAAAGCGTGGCCAGCAGGACCAGGGAAGTGATCATCCCCCTGTACTCTACTCCGGTGAGGCTGCACCTCAAGTACTGTGTTTGGTTTTGAGCCCCTACTACAAGAAGGATACTGAGGTGCTGGAACATGTCCAAAGAAGGGCAACAAAGCTGGTGAAGGAATGGCTGAAGGAATTAAGGTTATTTAGCCTAGAGAAAGGAGGCTCAGGGGAGACCTTATAGGTAGTCTACAACTACCTCAAAGGAAGTTATAGCAGGGTGAGGGTCAGTCTCTTCTCCCAAGCAACAAGCAATAGGACAAGATGAAATGACCTCAGGTTGCACCAAGGGAGGTTTAGATTGGATATTAGGAAAAATTTCTTCACTGAATGTGTTTTGAATCAATGGAAATGTGTTTTGAATCAATGGAAAAGGCTGTCCAGGGAAGCGGTTGAATTACCATCCCTGGATGTATTTAAAAGACGTGTAGATGTGGTCCTTAGGGACATGTTTTAGTGGTCAACTTGACAGTGCCATGTTAATGGTTGGACTTGATGATCCTAGTGATCTTTTCCAACCTAAATGATTCTATGGTTCTGTGATTCTATATTTCATACCATAGCATGTACACAGCTACAACTTTTCTTTTCGAGATGATTCCCCAGCACCATCTGTTAACCAACCACTGTCAAATTGTGCCTTGGAGTAGTGCCATTTAGCCATTTTTAAGATTTCAAATTTATTTAACCCAGTACCCTGCATTTGAAATTATGATTTTTTAATTTATTATTATTATTTTTTACAGTCTTAAGTCCCCACAATGCAACTGCACAAATTAATCTAGTATTTTTGTGTTATTCTCATCCAAATGGAAATGGGAGCTGCTTCTGCACAACATAGTCTTCGTACTGTATCACATCTTTACAGTACAAAGAAAGGAATATGAAGAAACAGCACTATTTTGTTGAATTTTTTATCTCTTTCAAATGACCAATGTTGACTGGGCAAATTTCTTAATACTGCCTCCAGGTATAGCTAAAGAAAAAGATATTTTAATACAAGCTTGAATTGAAGAGAAATATTTTATTTTAATCAGATGAACAAATAATTTCATGGGATCACCACGTGCACTTAAATAATGAGTTCTGTAGGTTGCTGTGTTTTATAAGGTACTTTTACAAAACTGTTAGAGACTACCAAGCACATAAGCAGCATGCATTTTTCATTCTTAGCTCTTGCTACAAAGATTTCCCCACAGAATAAAGTGCAAACTTGGGGTTGTAAAAGGCTGCAGTGTTCTTAAGAGATAAAGTTTAGGACTTTCAAGTCTGCATATATAAGCTGTATTTAAGAAATAGTTTGGTTGTATTTTGCCATTTTTTGACCCTATTTTGATGATTTATATTTCATAAATGCAAAACTTGTCTTTTTTTTTTTTTGATAAACATATAAAATTTATTACCTGTCAAAGTTGTAGCAACTTTATTTGTTGAGTAGAAAACTGAATATTATTTTTGTTTATGTAGAATTATTATTATTATTATTATTATTATTTTCACCAGCAGGAAAATGCAGGATTAACCTATAAGAATTATATGATAAAAAGTAAAAAGTGCTGATAAATTCTTCACAAACTTGATTTGGTTAGCCAAACAGAGTTAAATTCTACTTCTACTAAACCAATGTTCTTATGAAAAGTTTAGAAACAAAGCAAAATAAGATGTATAAATTCAATACACAGGATATTTTCAGAGATTTTCCACAACACTGACCATGTTAGTTTGCATTCACCAAGCTGTATTAAGATAACCAATGTACTGGTGTACATAATATACAAATTTTAAATAATGTTATATTTAATTATTGCTTTCTGCTTACACAAACTTCAGACATACTGTAATAATGGGAGTGTACTTGCCAAAAGAAAATGTAGCAAAGGTAAAAAATAAATATTGAACTCTATCAAAATTGAGTGTAATCAGATGATGGCACATATATATTTTTTTAATCTCAATCTATTTCACTGCTTTTGCCTGGAAGACTATGGTTAGATGTAAGCTAGTTTCACTCAAAAAATAGGAATTAATATTAATGCAGTACAGACAATGCACACTTATGAAGTTTTTTCTCCATTCATTTCAGTTTAATATTACAGTAAAAACAAACTGGGGGAAAGAACTATCCATATGTGGTCCTCAAGGCACAAGAATGCCCTATAATCACAGACAGTAGAGAGGTTATCCTAACTTTAAACATAGCCTTCTGCTTAGCACAGTTGAGGTAACTTGGATGACCTGTGCTGGTGCTGTTAAAATCAAAGTGAATTCAGAAAATGGAAGACGAAATTCAGGTCCCTAATAGTCTGTAGAAATAGGCTTCTCTGTTTAAATACTCATATGTGTTGAAGATATTTTTGTTATTCAGGTCTGTTTAGTCACCAAAAGAAAAAAGATAATTTAGAAATATTATTATAGGAAAGGATTTGGCAATATAGGCTGGCAATTTCCAATTCTGTATTCACTAAATATATTGCAACAATCTGTGGAAAAAAAATATATATATATATATAGTAGCATAAAGAACTGTAGAGGTAAGTGAATTAATAGTCTTCTTTAAACTTCTAAAGGCTTGATTTAAATTAGTCCTGAGATGATATGTCAAACAAGTGAAGGGAAATGTGTTGAGGCTTAGACCTACTGAAGCTGCTCAAGGTGTGACACAGAATACTTAAAACACCTGCATCCAAAACCTTTGCCAACTTTAGTATATCTTGACTGGCCACGATTTGACTTAATCACCTTTGGTCTTCGGTTGGTAAGAACTCTACTGATGCTACTGTTGACCTATTCAACTTCTTTATAAGGTAATGCAAATGCCAATATTTCTAGGCATAGACACAGAATGTCTATAATATTTTTTTACTCTAGTGAAGGTACAATACAAGGGACTGACTAATAAGGACATGTAAAATTATTATTATTATTATTATTTTTTTTTTAATCTTTAGGGTATAAATAGCTTGGCTTGATTAATGAGAGGTTGCTTGGAAGATCAGCCAGAATGAACAGAGTAGTTCAAGCTAAGCCACTGCTCTGAGTGTTGCTACTGGGTAATTGAAGGAGAACTTTCTGCTTCATTATTTTGGCTTTTCCCTCAGCTTTGTTGTCACCAATCACCATCACATCACAGAATAATAGCTCTGTAATGAAGCTTTAAAACAATCTCCACAGAAAGTGATTTGAGGAGTAGATATGAGGGAAGAAGCATATACTTTTCTCTGATCGGCATATTTGAAGAAGGTTGGTCTGCCCAATTTGGAAGGCCTACATTAGAAGATACATAGAGAAGATGTTTTTATTTAAAAGCCTTTTCCTTATACTGAATGATTATACTACAGTTGTGCTCACCAGTTCCTGTCAAGGAGAATGATAGCTTTTGCATTGCGTCACTGCTGTCTATCCTAATCATGTCAGGGAATTATGCTGGAGTGTTTTACTTACAGGTGCAATATTGAAGGAGTGTTTTACTTTCACGTGCACTTCCCTCTGTTAAATTCTGGGTGTGCAGTTTTGAGCTACTAAGTGCTCACAACATTTCTCATCAATGGAGGATCAAGTGACTCTGTACAGTCTGAATATCTTTATGAATATATTGTAAATACAAAGCACAGGGATCCTTTGAAATGAAAGGTTGTCAATTCACATAAGAGTAGCATGTAAATGTTTTCACTCTTTTGTGAATTCTGAACTCTTAATGTGCTGGCATTTCCATGTAGTAAGCCCATTCATTTCAACAACTTTCAGTCCCACTTATGATTCTGCTGAAATAAATGAGTGGTACTGCTGCTATAACCAGTTTCCATCACACTTCATCATCAGTTTCAAGAAACAGATTTATGCCAATGAAAAAACATACAAAACAACAACAACAACAAACCACCACAAAACATATGCTTATAGGTTTCCTCTAAGCATCCTGAGGCCAGGGTACCTGTAATGCCTATATAAATTCAGCTTCCTTGACATCTTACTCAATCCTAGAGAGAAAAAGAAGATACCAACTTTGCCCTTGTGCTCTTGTCTAAATAATAATAATAATAATAAATGATAAATCATAGAAAAACATTTTCTTGAATCTTCTCAAAGATCATGTATCAAAAAGGCAGATACGAAAAAATAAATTGAGTTTTATCAAAGCCAATCAGCATTTTATTTCATTCCACATACCAAGCTGAGTAATTTGGAAACACCAACAGAATATTTTCACTATTTAAACATGCACAAGAAGGAGAAGTGAGACAAGAACTGCACAATATAATTTCTTGCATAACAGTCAAGATACAGTAATTATCTTTGGCTTGCAGAATACATCTTGTTTTGTGCATAACTTCTACCTTTTACATATTCATTAAGCTGTTTGCATTAAATGTTCTTTTAAAATGAGTCCTGTCTAATTTCCCTGATAAAAAAAAATGATTACTAGCTCTCATTATTGTCTAATGACCTTGGCTAATTACTTGTTATTTAGACTAAAAATGCTACCATTTATGTTCTGCTAATAGACAGCACTCTTGGCTATGCTTTTGGGAAGAAATCTATGTTTATGTACTTAGTTATATCTATATTCTGAATGCCCTTGGAAATTATTGCTTAGTTTTATCACTCTTGTTAAGGTTTTCAACAAGAGAAATTTATGCTTATGCGATTTGCTTCATGTTAACCCTGCAAGTCTCTCGTATCTACATGCACTTGCATGAACTGCATGGGAACAGTTGCCTATTACAGATTCTGGAGAGTTAAATGCTAAGAAATGAAGGTGGTTCATAGAAACAAGACCCATTTTATTTTAGTGAAACAGTTTCCAGCAATTACTGGGTTTAGTTCAGCTCAGTTCTACATCAGCTCATTCAAGAAGTCTAGAATAGGTCTACTGTAGACAAAGCTGACTAAAGGAAACACTGTTGTCCCTGTGGGTCAAAAAGATTCTGAGAAGAAGAATGTGGATTTGGGTAAGGAAATGTACAAAATAGTCCATTCTGTGTCTCTCACCAATATTTGCTTTCAGGTTTCTAATGTTCTTAATGATAATTAAATGACATTACAGTTGGATGAGCAAAGAGGGTGTGAAGGATCATTTATACTGTCCTTTGTCATCTATAATTAATGTAATATTTTTCCTCCTCACTTGACATTTATGTGTTATGGTCATAAATAAGATGATTTACCAACAGAAGAGCAAATCAAATATTGTAATGCTGTTGAACACAGCCAATACCTACAATATATAAAACAATTGACTGTATAACCTATGTTTTATATGTGTATAGTCTCTAGAGTGGGAATTTTACACATCATATATGAAAAAACAATAGGTTCTCTTCTGGGGAAGGATACATTTTTTTTTTTTTTTTTTTATCCACAGCTGGTGAAAGCAAAATTTTAGACAGATAATTGTTTACCTCATTTTTCTTTAGATCTGTTTTATAATTAAATGGCTATTCTCCATTGGTTCATAGCAACCATGGGAATCTTTGTAGCTCAAAATTTAATACTATTCTCTAGTAGAAGTGTTAACACCATATGTTATTCACGAAAATGTTTTTGAAAAAGGGCTTTATACAAAACCTATCTATGTCAATAAGTCTTTATTACTACAATGAATAATATCTTCATCCCTCATGTTCTAGAAACAACTCAGTAGCCCAGAAGTGGCACATAGCTAACAAAAATTTGTTTTACTTAATGTATTAAAGAGCTTCTAATACACCTATGGTAGTGATTTGTCCAACACAGAGTTACTTTCAAGCTTGAACCAACACTTTAATTCTGAATATTGACAAACTCCAGGTGAGTGAAGATTCAGACTTATGGTTTAACAATAAGACAAACAAACAAACAAATGAAAACAACACAGTCCACCAAAGCAAATGAAAAATTCATATTTACCGTTGCATTAAGTCTTGCTTTCTTGAAGGTGTGTATTAGCTTACACTGGAAGTGAACTGCAAAATTCTGTTAGCCACACATTTCAAAGACAGAGAAAGTCAGATAAGGTTATGGTATTATTATTATTATTATTATTTTTCATTTGTCTCCATACTGTTTGCAAGTGTTTTTTTTTGGTCACACAAGAACTGCCAAAGAACACTGCAACTGTTCTTTTCACGGGAAACAGTGAACACCATTGGACTTCATGTAACCAAGGAAACTTGACTGAAATGAGCAGTACATGTGTTAACTTTCATACTTTAATCTCAAGCAGATAATGTAATACAATAAAAGTTCTGCTATTGGGAATTGGCTAGGTTCACCTATGCTCACCAGAATATACATATCAGGTATTAAAATCATCATTCATGGTTTTCCATTTAAAGTAAGAGCCTAAGCTCCTAAAACCAGATTTAGACATAGAAATTAAAGTATATGATTTTAGAAAAGGTGGAATAATGAGTTCACACTTAAGGATGTCCAAATTGCTGCCTAGTAATTTGGAATATTAGACTTGGTGTTAATTCAGAATAAAAAGATCCTGACAATCTTAGCTGTGGCTAGAATGACACTATTTTCTTGGAAGCAGTCCTTTTAAACAATGCTATTCTATGCTCCAAAAATAAACACAAACTCTCACTATTAATAATGTATGTCTCTCAGGTTGATGTCAAGCAGTGAAACAATCAGTTTAATTGAAAAACAAACAAAAAGCTTGTGAATGCCATTTTAAAACTGTCTGGTTAATATAGAACTAAGTGACATTAATAGGAATAAATATGTTTGTAGCATAGCAACCGAGGCTAATTTTACTCAACATCTCTCTCCACTGACAGGTTTCTTCAGTTTTGGATACCAACTCAGATTTTCAAGCTGAGAAAGGCAATTTTCTAAAACTGGTATTTTGCTCCTTAGCAAACCTTAACTGTATTTAGTGATTTGCTACATTGTTTTGCTTCTCATGTCCACTATTCTTTCTCTTTGATCTATCTTTAAAAATATGTTTGTATAAATCAGTCTTTTCCCACGTGAAAGTACAGCCATTTGTAAACTACATACAAGATAAAGCTATAAAAATACGATTTGATCAAAAAGTCACTGCAGATTAAACTTTTTTTTTCTAGATTTTTCAGATTTGATTTTAATGTTTATAAAGTAAAATTCATAGTAAAAGAAAATTTCATCATCATAAAATTTAGCTATTAAATTCAGAACATGGTTTTGTGGTAGCATGAAAAACATTTCAGTCTCAATGTTGCTATCAAAATGGTTGTAATTCATAGATTTAATGTCACTTGGCCCTATAAATTCACAAAATTTGTATGACACCTGTAAGCTGTAAGAATTCATTACTTAGAGTAAATGGTATGTAATGAACACCTGCAAGATCTCGGTACAGATAGCCAGACTGAACACTCAAGAATTTGACTTACTTATTTTTATACTGTTGATAAAAAACATTTGTTTGTTTGTTTGTTTGTTTGTTTGTTTTAATAAATGAAATCTAGAAACTGGTCATCAATAACATTCTAATAATGTAACAACACCAACTCTCTGCTAAATGTTGTTAACCATAGTGCATAGCTGGAATACCTACACAGAGAAACCATGGCTGCATCTCTGGTAATAGGTTGAACAATACCACTGAGTATTTTCAGGAACTGGAGAACTACTGTTTACATAGTTAAACAATATGCAAAGTCTCTGGCATGTCTTTAGCCTGGGGTAACTCATGTTCTCCCATACAATTTGGACACAGGATTCAGTAGGTAGGGAGTCAGGGATGGTTCCCAAGAGGTTCCTGACTCCCTTGTTCTATATTAAGCTACAGTTGCTGGGGTATGGGTGTGTGTGGGTGTTAGTAGGCCTCAGTACCAAAAAATAGAATAAATAAATAAATATATACACACTATATTTATTTATATTTATTTATATATATTTATAGATTTTATATATATTTTTAGATTTTTAAATTTTTTAGAATTTATACATTTCTATATATTTATACAGACTATATTTAATTCATTATTTATTTGTCTCTGTGCCATATTCTGTTTTTAAAACTCAAATCTCAGTTCATTTAGAGCTGTGAAATTACACACATGTAAATCTGAATTCATGTAACTGTAAATGTGAAGTCAGTGTCAGAATCTGCTGTTTCCTTGAAAGAACCTACAGGAAGATGTGGCAATCTCTTTTAATTGACCATGTAAATGCTTTTTGTCACCTTGCATCTAAATAAAATAAAATAAAATAAAATAAAAGTTAAATATAAAATAAAATAAAAATAGAAAAAACTAGCCACACAAAGTTATATTTCCAAACTCCTGCTTGTGGAATGTAGTTTGTTGCAAGTAACAAGATGCATAAAACAAGGAGCTAATCAAAGTTTCTAGATGAAAGCTTGATTAAAATAACAAACTGAGACACCTAGATACATCAAAAACCATGGATAATGGGTAGAGACTTAAAATATTGGTCAGAAGGTAAAACAGGATTCTATCTTTTCTTCCTATTGGCAGCTTTTATTTGAATAGGCAATCTGCATGTAGCTTTGGAATTTCATCTGCTGTTAGCTGATTATTTAACAGCTGTTTGTACATTTTGTTTTCTTAATACCATCTCCATCTGGCCCAAAGATTGTGGCTTTGGGGTGGGGGATATGGACCTTGTTAATGAAATTTACATTGTCCTCAGCTCAAGAGTGGATTGCTGCAATATGATCAACATGATTAAAATATTAAATTAGTTTGTAAACTGAAGTCGATGTTAAATGCAACACCATTTCCCTAATTAGCATATCATGATGTGCAGTGTTTGAAGATTTATAGTGGCTTTAGCTGACGGTAATTAAAATGTAAGTACATAAGGCAATAATAGTAAACCTGTGGTTTGTGTACTTAAGTCAAAACATTGTCTTTTCCCCTAGTTGATTCAATATGCCTTCAGCATTGCCTTCTCTACTATGTCCAGCTGGAAAAATCTCATGTTTTCTATACAGTGGGACAGCTCCTCTCTGGCTGAACCTCCCTCTAATACCCGACAAAAGACAAAAACAAGCTGTGGTACTGTACTAAGGAGTAGGTGATAAATAGCTAAGGCTCATCACCATGAAACTGTCACAAGCATGGTCCTTCTTAGTAGTAGGTATTGGGTGCATATGACACAAAAAAGATTTTTTTAATGAGTTATTAAGTATGAAATCATTATTTTTGGCATGGTGTGTGTGTGTTATTATGCATGAATTGTAGTCCAGCCCTATGGACTGAATGCTTATTATTTGTTGGGGTGCAGCATGGCTGCTTCCAAACTGCAGCTTTCTGCATTGCTTCATTCAAAAGGCAGTAAGTGTATGATCCAAAACTGTTTCATGATATGAACCAAACTGCAGGAAGAGAAATGACTAGGAGATTTATTTTGAAAGTGCATACCTGATATAAACTATATAATAGGTGCATCCAACTTCTCTGTCAGTTATCCTTTTAACTGAAATAGGACTAATGACACCATTTAGCATCATCTTTGAAGTCTGTCAGATGTACTACTGTGAAAGCTACCTAACACAGTACATATTGGTAGTTTTTATTTAAAAGTATGTTTGCAGGTACAAAATCACTAGATAAACACAGCTTTGAGAGGATCTCCATGGGACAGTTGTACAACAATATTTCATATTGTGCAAGCAGTCTAGGGCCAGATACACCAGCAGTGTACTCCAGCTGCTTTTCAATATTCCAGTAGCCCAAGGAGGACATAAACCCAATTTAACTGGTCAGTTAAATCAGTTTCATGTCTGCTTTGTGCCACCAGACTGGCGCAAAGATGCTGAAATGCACTCGTGAATTTGTCCCATATTCTATTCTACAAAACAGCAGAAAACCTTAAATAGTCATACCTGAAGTGGTATACTACTCTATATGCCAATATAACAACCTAGCTGGAAATTTTGTTACAAAGTGGAAACAAAAAAAAAGGAAATTTCTCATTCACTGAAAAGAATGAAAATACCATAAAAGAAGAGGATCATTCTTTGTTTTTAGTTCATTTACCATTAGTGTTAAAAAAAAGGGAGGACATTCCCCATACTGTCTTGAAAACAGATATTTCAATACTGTCCACTGTTTTATTTTTTATTTTTTATTTTTTATTTTTTTAATATATATAGTGTCATGATAGCTAGGGGACTGTTCTATAAGTGCCACAGTAAAGCCCATTAAAATAATAATGTCTTCAACTGTCGTTAAAAAAAATCCAAACAAATAACAAACATCATATCACAACAAATACTCTGTTACATTGGGGTAATTCAATCATCCTCGCTTAACTTCCACTTGGGCCAAAATGTATTTTAGAGATGTTAACTCTGCTGTTTTCAATCCGTTCAAAGCTACTGACAGAAGTAATGTGTTTACTGGGATCATATAGGTTCACCGAAAGGTTAGCACTTCTCACAAGACAGATTTAAAGATAAACACTCAGAATAGGCAATACTTTATCATATGTTAGCTTTCAGGAGACAATAGTTATATATATTTATATAGCTATGTATATGCATACACTGAAAAAATGCTGTTATTAATTGCATTCATACAATAACCAACAGGTGCTTGAAGAGAATAGTTCTCATGGACTCGACTTTTTATCCTCCATCTTTTTATTGACTCCCCCCCACTTATTCTAAATAAATGACCTGTCAGTACAGAGGCAATAGAAAATGAATAATCTGTTCTGGTTTTCCTGTCTGCCTGGGTCTCACAGAAAACTGCACAGTCAGTAGCAGTAACTACAGCCACCTAATGCCACCTCTTTGTGTGAACATAAATCCAGTTGTAGGGAAATGACAGAAAAGAGATGACCTATATCTTTAAAATTAGGCTACTGGTCACATACAATGGTAGACGTAAGTAAACCACATACTTTAGTCTCTGACTTGGATGACATATAACTGTCCCTCAATGACTGCAGTCAGTGGTATTCCAAATGCCATGTATTGAAAAAATGTGGCTGACCCCTATATTTTACATCAGTTGATAAATCTTAGACAATATCTACTCATGGGTTACTGTTAATAAACCCCTTGTGATTATGTGTGAGCATAAACATGATGCTATCTGCAAACTACAACACTTTTGCTTTTATAACGCAAAATGAAACAGCCTTCTTATTTTACCCTTTTAATATTTTTGTCTAATTGGCAGGTATACAGGAAGCACACAGCTTATTTTATGCAAGTCTGGAGATCTATGACTTGGAAATTGTATATGGCCAACTAATTAATCTAGTTTTATTGCTGAAATTGTTGTCTTCTGATAAAGTGTTTCAAAGACAAAAATTTTTTTTATTGTGGATCTCAAGTACTTAACTCAGGCACAAGTCCTTAATTGAAAACCATGCACCAGAGCTCAGATTTCAGAAATGTGAACAGCAATGGGAGGGCAGTTACCACACAAACTGTAACATCCATGGACAACAGGTTATATACGGTCTTTAGATCAATTCCCAACACTCAGAGTTGTGAGTACTGCAATCTAAACTGGATCTTATTTTCAGCTACAAAAATAACTACATAAAAGTCAACATGTCTGAATTACAATGAAAGAAAAATTGTTTGTTATTTTAATGAGGAAAGAATACCTGTCATTGCAATATTAGCTAGTAGCTAACCAACCTATTTAGTGATTGAGTAAGTGGTATTTATAGTGCTTATGAAGCTGGAAGGTTGCAAGACATGCAACAACTTTATACTCCATTTGCTATTTCCGTGTGTGCAACTTGAAAAAAAAAAAAAATCTTCTAGAACACTTAAATGTGAGTATTTATTTTTTAAGTTGGGTGGGTCTTTCAATAAAGTCACATGGTCTTTGCTTAGATAAGGTAAGCCATTGGGTACGATGCTTTAAAAAGTACAAACACAAAGATAATCAGCCCTGCAACCCCCTTGCAAAACAGTCAACATGCTTTTAATATTGTACTGATTAAAACTGTCCAATTTTGATCAATTTCAAAATACAGAATATGACAAAGTGTCAGAAATTTAAGCAGATTTTATTAAGTTGTTCTCAACTCTTTTGCCAAATAGGAGAAAATCTCTTTCTCTCTCTTACGCATAAACACCTTTTTGTATTATAAATGTCCTTCTGGTTCTCAGCTTTCTATATGTTTTTAATTCTCATCATCTTACATTCTGCTTTAATTGACTTAATCTACTTTCACAACAGTTGTAACCTTGCCTACTACTTTGATTAATTGATATCTACTTCTCTAAGTCTTCCTTTTCTGTTTTGAATCTTGATTTCCTATTTCTCTGCTTCCTTTGATTCTTCATAGACCAAATAATATCTTTCTTAAGATTTGTTTTATGCGTGTTTCTGTAATTTATCTGATTTTTATTGCTATGAATATTTTATTTAAGAAATAGAAACACATTTTTTAAGGTGTAATACTAAAATGAGGGGCATTTTGGAAATTAAGGCATTGTCTTTGTGTGGAAATATATGTTTAGAGTCCTGTATTTAAAGACATTGGTACATATACATGAAAGGCAGTTAAGCCTACTTTTGAAGTAAAATCACTAATGACATAATACAAGCTTGACAAAATACATACTCTTAATGTTGAGATGAAAAATCCACATTGACAAACCCTTATTCATTCAAGACTCATGTTAATAAAATTGAATTTCCTCAGTATTTAAACTTGATACTTTATCGTAATGGAATGTTGGAAGAAAATAATGAAACTACTTAAGCTAGCCATTAAATCTGCAGTCTTCTAGGCTTTATTTTATGACTCAAGACATTTCATATCCTGAAATAAAGGTTTTGAAATATATTGAGTAGACCATCTTCAATGACAATCTGATATAGTGACTTAAAATATGGCTAAGTAAACTTCAGGACAAAGCTGAAGAACAAAAGCTGTACCTTGAATCTGTCCTTAGCGGCAAATCTAAGAAGAACAAAGAAATTCTGTTGTTGGGACCACACCATGAAACTAATCTTAAAATAAAGTAAAAACTGTTATATCACAAAAGCTACAATATTTTTCTATCTTATAAAACATAAAGATAAAAACTTTCCATTTGTCTGACAGATAACAATTGCAATTCAACTTTAGGTATTAGTAAATGAATTTAGAGGTAAAAGAAATGCATAGAGTCATAGAATATTCTGAGTTGAAAGGGAACCACAAGGATCATTGAGGCTAACTCCTGGCTCCACACAGGGCAACCTAAAAATCAGACCAAGACCTTGTCTAAGATGCCTAGATGATTCTTGAACTCTGGCAGGCTTGGTGACATGACCATTTATCTGGGGAGCCTGTTCCAGTGCCCAACCCCCCACCCAGTGAAGAACCCTTTCCTAACATCCAGCCTGAACCTCCCCTGTTGTAGCTTCAAGCCATTCCCTCTGCTCCTATCACATGGTCTTCAATGTTAGGGGACTAAACTTACTATGTTGTCGTACCACATACTTCAGGTATACTCTTACTTAAATCTCTTGGTCTATGTTTTTAAATATAGTTATCTCACTCTCCTACTGCTATTGAAATCAGTGAGAATAAGGTCACTAAACAGTTTTGACAGTCTAGGCCCTAGCTTTTGTGTGCCCCAGTTCTTCTATTCATAAGAATGTGTATTAACTAATTGTGGTAGAGTGCTTCAACAAATGATGATCAAATAAATATACAGAATATGTAGAAGAAGAAATTTTGAAAATATGTAGCACATAAATGTAAATAAATCTTTTATTTTTGTCATTAATTTTAGACTGACTTGGAGATGTAGATATCAAAACACTGAAGACGAGCAGCATCCCTAAGGAAAGATGAAAATCTCTAGGCTTTTGCCTTACTACAGAAATTTACTGTAGTAAGTAAAAGTAACTTTTATGTTAGACCAGTTGTGAAGAAACACATAAGCTTTCATGAGTCTGACCATAATCATGTACCTGAGGCAGACAAAGAACACATGGTCTGCTGAATTATGACACAATTCTGGTCCAAGTTCAGATTAACATTCACAGGAGTAGACTGTTCTTGTCTATAATCACAAAATTCTGGACAGTATTAAGTTACCTAGGTTAGCTTTGCAGACATGTTTTGGCATGCCATTACTTTGTACTGAAGATAAGGTCAAGAGATTCTGGAAAAGAGGGTTCATTAATTGGTAGTGCTTCAGCAACAACGAAGTACCTTCCTGAATATCTTTCCTGATAAAATGAGTGAAAACAGGACTGGAGACAGAGTGAGTTAATGCAGTAGATTTGTAAAGAGACTGAGAGTAAGTCAGAATTCCTGTTAAACTCTGGGTTGATTTTAAGCTTTGTGCGGTTTAAACCTAATCCTTCAGAAATGTAATAAAGTGTTTCTCAAAGTCAGCCAGCAAGTGAAAGTAGCATTTGACTCCCCGGGGTTATCAAACCTGTGCTGTTAGTCCGCTTTTTTCATATTCTCAGATATAATTCATAACTTCTTTTAAACTGAGATTAAGTAAACTGTAGAAATGAATTATAAGCCTGACCATCGATATAAAGAAATCAAAATCAAAATAAATATATCAGCAGGAAAAGTATGGCAAGTATTCTTTTGGGTCAGTTGATAAGAATTAGTTAGTGTAACTAATATGCCTGGCGTTATGACTGGTAGAGATTTGCTTGGTAAACAGATAGGAATTACTGAATATCTGAAACAGTTGCCTCATATTGCAAACATCAAGGAGAAAGTATACACTGCAAATCAGTAAATATAGTTTGGAACAGTAATAATCCCTTCAAAAAATGTGCATCACAGTATTTACTGACTAGTTTACTGAAATGTTAAGAATTCTCAACTTCATATTGGTTCATTAGCTGGCAAATTGGCCATCAGTGCTGGCACTGACCAAGCCTCTAATGATCATTGGTTAACCTTTCTACAATATCCTGAACAAAGCTATTATTGTAAGAAAATAGGCATCATAATTTGTACATATATATTCAAAGTATATACTTAGAGTTTAAACAAATGTTTTGCTTGGAATGTAGACACAAAATAAAATGCATCAGGTCTCTATTGCACTCCCACAAGGGCAATTTGCTGCTGTGCCAAGATGTTTCCATTAGTTTCACACAGGTAATAGGGTAATGAAATCTGCGTGGTTGTGATTAGCAGAGTTCAGTGAAAGCTGAAAGACCAGTTTGATACTGAACCTGTTATGTCAGGAATCTTGTCCTGTCATTGGTACACCATTACCAGTATCCAAGCTAGCTAATTTAGAGCCAAGTCTGCTCTATCTAGATGATAAAAGAGTATAAACTCCAGTTTGAATAACAATGAGAACAATTAAAATAACTGTAGAACTCTCTCATATTTCTATGTTCCCAGACAGAATTGTAATTAAAACAGCAATTTACCTGGTAACATCAGTAATATATCCTATAATCTTAATTCCTTTAAACCATAAAAAAAAAAATAATAAAATATCTGTATTTTTTTCAATGATTCTTGCAACAATTGAAGTACTACCAGTAAGGTGAATTCCACTGGGGTGTCTACGCTGCCTGGTTTCAAGAACCAGAGAAATAGGTTATCCCACATAACCAACACATTGAGCTCAATTTTGTTGTAATTTTTTTTTTTTTTTTTTTAGTCATAGGTCAGTTTATTATTTATTTATTTATTTACTTCCCCAACAGAAAAAAATCTTGATGATCTCCATACTGGTGAACTTTACCATAGGAAGAAAAAAATACCTAACCTAAAGATGCACTCTTTTTAAGGAAAAAGTAAGAAAAGGACAGAACTTGCTATAAAGTGCTACTAATAGCCTCCTTGCTAATAGCCTCTTCATTATGCTAGCACTTAAAAACAGGGAGTTTGATAAGAGTATAAATATAACACTGGAGGAGTATTGTTGCTATAATTATACCCCTGAGGACAGGGAATGGGAGATGGAAAAATTGTTTTAAAAATATGAGCACAAGACAGAATGAGAGATGATTGTCTCATTACATGCATAACCTTTATTATTTAATTATTCTTATCACTTCAGAAGCAGAACCTCAAGAAATTGCACATATTGTAATAATACTACAGTAATTATCTTAAAGTCGCTCCAGAGCTGTCAGTAGTGGTAAAGTGAACACAAGCATCTTATCTTGAATTGCTATGCAAGAATCTATAAATTACAGTCAAAATAGTAATTTACTTAAGACTCACTGTCAATTAGCTTGGAAAATAAAAAAACTAGTTATACATATGACTGAAGAAAGAAATTTGAATATTTGTACTATTTGCATTCTGGCAGCAGTTTCCACCATATTCCTTCAAAGGAATGCAACCACTGTGTTAAGGTATTCAACACAGAACTGTAGGTTTATTACTAAATCTTACAGAATAATTTACAACAAATAGGACAAAATTTTCTTTTAAAGGGATCTAGTTTTTGATGTGTCTTTTTGGATCCTTACTGTCTTTTTTTTTTTTTTTTTTTTTTTTTATGAGGGTTATTCCAAAGTGTTTTGCATGACCTCATGTTGATCAACAGAGAAATACATTATGAAAACAGGTTTCTGAAATGTCAAGCCACACCAAAGAATATAAGATCATACAAGAAGCTTATTAAGGGTGGAGAAGTAAAACAGGACCATTTTACATTTAGGTGTTTCTAAGTATTATCTCACAAATTTACGTGAAATGAAGTTAGGATTAAGAAAACATGAGTAAAATCAACTTGATTTTCAGATTTGGCAAACACCTGAAGTTCCTATTTATCTTAATTAAAGAAGCAACGGGCAAATTGTTTTGAAAATGAAGGAACTTATATGAATTACTCTGCAATTTGATAGGATCCTATCTCTAGGTAAGAAAATAGTTTTAAAATCTTCAGTTTGGGTGTCCCACATTCCTAACCATTTGTTAGCCACTTGCAATGAAATACATTTTGGCACATTTGATTTGCCATCCCTTATTTCAGCTCACACAGATACAGCTGTAGGTTATCTTTACTCCAGTGAAATTTAGCATGACCAGAGATACATTTATCATAACATTGTCTCTGCAACAGGTTCTTAGCTATTCTCAAGCCTCTTGACATTTGTTATCAAGCTGGCTGGGCACCACCTACCACAGTGGAGGTATGGCTTAGTGAGGTCAGCCAGGAGAGAGACAGCAAACTTCCTAGGGCTTTCTGCAGTTTGACAAATGTCAGAGCACACTGAGTTATCTCAGATGGGAACAGAAACAAGCTATAGGAAAGGTCAGACAGCAACAATGATGGATGTACTGACATAACAGTAAAGAATCATTTAAAAAAATCACCCTCACTCTTTTAGTATATTAAAAATTAGACCATTTTTAGCTCATTCATTAATGTAAACCAATGTTATTCTCTTAACATACTATTGCAGCCATGTCCAAAATTCTAATTCTGAATGTTCTTTACAAGATTCACAGGCAACAAAAACCCCTGTGATCTGAAGCGTGATTTGTAACTCACCGGCACACAGCAAATGGAGAATATAAGATGCTATCTGAACATGAAAGCATTTTGTTAAATAAACCTCTATAGCACTTCAGACATAAATTGGATACATAAAGTAGAACAGACAATATGCTCAATCATACAAAAACTCTGGCATTATCTAGCATTCCAGAGATTAAAGTATGTAAAAAGGTGACTTTCCTTAAAATACTACTCATTACAATAGTGTGCAAGTTGAGGAGAAAAAATATACCACTTGACCAAGGTGAAAAAGACATTTAAATACAGTAACATATGATTCAAATTTCAGGGCTTCAGTGTTTACAACGTACATTCTACATTCTCACACTCCTGGAACAAACTGCTTCCTGAAATCAAGGAAGTGCAGGACAATGTATCTAACTGAAGAAGGAATACAGACACTTAGAAAATAACATTTACATAAATAGCAACAATTCATTACAGTATGGATGTTCTCAAGGAGATGTATCTACCATGGATGAAAATTAATTGTCTGCAAGCCAAGTAAAATGCATGAGAGTTGTAATCTGGGCAAGTTCTTTTGCAGTCCTGCCATAAGAGATGTTGAGAATTATAATGCAAGTGTAAAGTAAAATTCTTTACACAGGAGAATACAATATTCTTTCTATATTAGTGTATGTGCATTTTGTACAACTATTTTGCACTGCACTGTGAAGGAGGAAAAAACAGTGATCCTACAGATATGCAAAGGGTATTTTTGCATGCATTTCCAAGAATTACTCTGAAATTCAAATGATTTTTCAGAAATACTCATTCAAAGTGAGTATTCTGCTGAAACACATTAATAGCTGTTAATTTCATATAACAGTTTCTGGATTGTTTTCTCATCAGAAGTGTATCTGACTATGAACTATGTCCTGAACTGTGGAGTAAAAAATATTGGGGGAAAACTCACCTTTATTTATAGATAATATATTAAAACCAGTATGATTTCTACAAAAATACTGTGATTTACGCTACAGAAAAGAGGGGTAATCTGGCATTAATCTTTTCAGTGGTACTGTAAGAAAAGAATTTTTTTTTTTTTTTTTTTTTTTTTTACCTTTTTCTCCCTAGTATTCTGGCTATTTTTCATTTCCCCTTAATTTTAAATCAATATGACTGTACACCCTGTACAAGCAGAACATTTATCTAAACAAAAGTTCTTTTGCGTGTCTTCTCCAAAAATCCCAGAACAACAACAACAAACCTAACCAAACCAAACCAAACCAAAAACCTACACTGTTGTCCTTACCATCGTTACTCACCTACATGTCCACATTTTTCTGCTTTTGTCTACATCAGGATATCAAGACTTGGTACAGAGAATCAACTTTCAAATCAGGTGTTTAATCATATACTTATTTTGAAGTGCTTACTTCTGGGACTTAAAACTAAGCAGTTGCTTATTTCTTTATAGAAATTATGCTTTACTTTCATCCATTCATTAACATTTTATTTTAGAAAAAGCTTTTCTAAGCAATATTCTCAGGGGACATTGAGCATGCTCTGTACTTCTCGGAATTAAACAACATGTCAATTGTTCAAACCTACTTTGACATAAAATCAAAGAAATTAAAAATAAATAAATAAATAAATAAATAAATAAAATTATTACTGCAGAAACATTTTTTTCATTTTCTCTTCTGGGTAGGTGCTTCTTAATAGTAATGCATGAAATATTTCATATGCATACACATGAAGTCTTGGAATTACTGGTCAGTGGTACTACCATATTGACTAGGAAAATAATAACTAACTCACAAGACAGGCCAAAGAAGTCAGTACTTCAACATGAAAATTTCACTTGCTCTTCAGGAGATCTCCTGCCCAGAAAGATAAACCTCATTAAGTTACCTCCAATAAAAAAAAAAAAAAAAAAAAAGGAAAAAAATAATAAAAAGGTAAATAAACAATTGTCTACTCCAGTGGGAGGGAGTGAAAAATAAGGCTTCAGACCCCATAGCTCTGAATGACTTATCATGATCTGTTTGCTCTTTGCTTTATTTACCTTTGTATAATTGTGACCTTAAAGAGCTTAATCTGGATCAGCGGCTGATAGTGGTTCATGAAATCCTTACCTTCTTAAACCCTGAATCCCACACCACACTTGTTATTTCTTCTCCTCTCAGAGACAGAAATGTGTGACAATGTACAACATTTTGAAATGCACAAATACTGAAAAGGAGATTTGCTGTTCCTTCAATTCATATAGTATATCTTTTGGGACATATCTGAGATATGTTCTGTACCAGTGATTTTATCCTTTTCTTCAAAGACCTCTGCATTTGTGCTCTGTGAGTGATCTAAGGTTCATGCAGTAAATGCTCAATGCACTGCCCCTTAGGAAAATTAGATATTCTACTGATCACACAGTCCATTAATCCATAAACTGTGTCAAAAGACTTAAGTGAGGAAAGCAGTCCTTCTTACAGCTGTTGACTGCTTTGTCTCCCTTAACATTCACAGAGTTTTGATTGATAGTCTTTGCTCAGGTAGGCAGGAATATGAACTCCATAAAGACTGGAAAAATCAGTGGTGGTTCAAATGAGCCTTCTGACTTATTTGCTCCTACTGACTGAAATAAAGTGCTTTTTGTGAAAGACATGTCTTGGAAACACACTGCAAATCACACACCAACACACTTTTCTCATTTTTCATTTACAGCAGTATGGGAGTGTCTGAGTACATCCCCTCAGTTAAAATTTGCTGTGTAAAAATAAAAATAAAATTAAAAAAAATCTGCTGGCCATTGTGAAATCACATTCAAACCAAAAATAAGACACTATTTAAGACTTCTCCTGTTTAATATTTGAGGGATTATGAATTATTCAATATATCTATTTTTTTCCCAAGATGTGCCCTTCAAGTTTACTTTAATATATATATTTTAATGGAGACTAATTTATTTTATTCTTGCTTCCCCCCCCCCCCAACTATATCATTTACATTCAGATTTTAGCTGATTTTGCTTATCAAAAATCCTTACTAAGCAACAGTCAGTGACTGTCTGCATAGCAATAAGTGTATTTTGAGGTACTATTTTTTTTAGTTTTTAATGGAACTGAATCCCTGTTCAATTTAGGATATGCTGGAAATACAGCCTATCAATTTTGTGAAGAGTAGTCACTAACTCCATGGCAGAAACACTGGCAGAAGTCATACATGAGACATACAGTTAGACTTGAGGGAACAAAATTCACATACACAATACCTAGGGTCACTTTTTGAATCACTAGTAAATACATTCCAACAGGGAGGGAAACAAAGTAAAAAATAAAATAAAATAAAATAAAATCCAATCAGCCAATATTCTGGGTAAATGTTTGCATAGCTTGGAAAAAAATCTTGGTCCATCTGACTCTGCAAACTGTCATTGTAAGGATGACACTTTGTCCAACTCCTCAGTCAACTCAGGGACAATTTTGGTTAGGTCTGGTCATTGTTATTAATGTGCCCAGCTTCTTTAAAGCTAATACATTATCCAGAACTATATTTCCAATTGGATACACTTTTTAGTGGAAACATCTCTTGTTCTACCTACAGTACATAGCATTAGCACACTTACACTATGAGATACATAGCAGATGTAAAATCTGGAAGCAGATGAGAAAGATTTTCCAATGAGAAAGCTTTTAGCTTTGTTAGAAGATGGTGAAAATGCTCAAAAGCATATGAAATGGAGATGTTTACTGTGATAGGGATACTGTACGCAAGATGACTCTTACCTTGACCACTTTGACAACTAGAAAACCTTTACAATCCAGATGGTAACTGAGGCACAACAATTTTGCAATGGACTATGTGAGTATAGGAAAATATGCCTGTTATCTCATAGAAGGTTCCTATGTAACTGTTCACAGGTAACAGTTTACTCCTATAGAACCCAACATACACCATGTTTCCAGAAGCCTGAACAATCCAGCAGTCACGTACCATTTTTTCTTTCATGCAAGACTTCTTGAGGACTAAAAATTCACAAATGGGAAGGAACTATCTAAGGAAAACCTTATCAAGTTGCAACCAATAGAATACAATAATCAATTAAATCACATTTTTTGTTGATGAATACAGGACATGCTAATGTTATTAATAAAACTTTTATCTATTTTTGTCTATACCAGAAAATTTGAGACTAAAAGTAATTGCTTTTCTCGGTAGTTTATTTCATATATTTAACAGTTTCCTGGTTTTTATTTCCTATTATCAAGAAGGAGGACTCTGTGAGAAATGATCTACCTCTCACTAATTCTTCCAATGCAGCTACACTGAATGTTAGAAACTGAAAAAAAAAAGCTTACTAGCAACTCTGGTAAAATGAAATGTAAGAAAACTTTTTTTTTTTTTTTTCTTATTTTTTTTTCTCAGACTCACACACATCTTTCTTATACTAGGAACAAAAATGGTGATGCTAGTGGAGCAGAAGGGATTTTAAGTCAACATGAAATCAATGTTGATAGCCAGAACACAGTCAACTCTTGTCTCTCTTCCCTGTATTTGTTACCATTTTTTTTTCAAGATGTGAAAAAAAAAAAATCCTTTCTGTAGTATTAGAACTTGCCATTGAGTTGGTAGGGGAAAAAATCAAGAAGAATTAATGTAGCTTTTTGTGACATTAATATGACAACTTTCAGTTGACAGGAGAACTGTAAACAAAACCCTCTTTCAAAAGGTTCCAGAATATTTTCTCTAACAACAGAAAACAGCACCCAATTTTTTTATTATTATTATTATTTTTTAAAAAGGCCTTTGAATAACATAGTGACTGGAAACATCCAAACATCCATCTAAATATCTCAAAAAAAACAAGTATAAATATTCTGTTTTAAGAAACACAAAGAGAACTTGGACTGGAAACCAAGCTGTCTTTATAAATCTTGTGTTTAGTTCCAGTCCTGGTACCTCTCTCTTCTTCAATACAAGCAAGACACTGAAGTTATGTCAAAATATAATTAAATGCTCAAAAGCAAAATTCATGATAATGTTTTAGAGAACTATCACTTGCAAAAACACCAAAAGTTTCTGAGTTGCATTTTCCTCCTCTACAAGAGTTTCTTGTTAACATTAATTTACGAGAACAAGCAATTATCCAATTATCTTCACATGTAAATTACCTAAATGTCCAGGTTATAATTGCATTCATTTGTTACTAAAATTGCACCTGCAAATGCTATATCACAAATACGGCTATGAAACATTTATGTTGTTTTTCTGTAATGGATATTTAATAATTTAATTTCATTATTAATACTGCCTAGTATGCTGTAGGCATCTTTGTAAAAATACTCATTGCTAGAGGGAGTTTTTTTGTTTGTGAAGGAAAGCACCCAAGGAAAACATCATTAGTTTTCTTTTTCCCTCTGTAGTCTATGCCAAAGATAATAGTACGGCAAGTTGATTTCTGCTGACTGGCTGCTACTGTTCCGTGTTCAGTACGAACAACTGGCATAAATCAACTTAAATAGAAAATTTGTGGTGAGTTTTAATCTTCTTAGAATGGGATGTGACTTTTTTTTTCCTACTAAAGTCTGGCTACTCCAGTTTGACAAGAAGTATCTGTAGCTTAAAACCATTGTGTCACTACCACTCTCATTCTGGGAGAATCTGGGTCAGGAAGAGAAATTGGACTGAAAGAAAAAAAAAGCAACTTTAAAGGTAAGTTAACAGACACATATGCAGCACATATAAAAAAATCTTCAAAGAATAAAAGTCTCACTGAACTGGGTTTGCACTTTAAAACTCACCAAATTCTTTCTGAAGGTAAATTATCAAACGATCTGTATGAGCTGCATGGGATTATGAACTGCTAGATGAGCTGCATGGGAATTAAATGATTAAATAATTTTGCAGGCATATGTACTCAAAATTTCACAGACAGACCTTAACAAAAGGTGACAATGATTAAAAAAAAAAAATAATAAATAAATACAAGTAATCTCTCTCCCAAAGCCAAAAATTTTCTTCTGAGTCCAGATTTAAAAATATGAACAGGCAACTATTTTGACAAATTCCACAGCATGTATAAACATATGCTAGTTATAGAAAGATAACTTCCCAGCTGACATCCTTTCCTTCTTCTGGTGGCCCCTGAACAGAAAACAAAACAAAACAAAACAAAAAACTGTCTAACAACAAAGCCAAAAAAAAGACAACTACTGAAAGAATTGACAGGTTCTCCACTACTACAGGCTCATGATATATTTCAGAAGCTTTTTATTATACTGTGGTTATCACATTTGGAATTGAACTGCTACAAGGGTTGACACTGATGACCATTTTAATTATATGGTGGTCTGCCACATCTTGAAACGTCTATTTTCTAAGTCTGAGATGAACATTTAAAGTCTATTTTTTTCTCTTATTCCCAGTATTTCAAGATGAATTGTCTGACTGCTACAATTACCTGAAGTCCTTCATTGTACAGATCACACAACAGAGAAGGCCCAGACTGGACTCAGCTCCTAGCTGACTGACTTTCATTTCTATAGAGGAAATGGGAATGGGATTTTACATTATCTGTTGCAATTAAACTGGCTCCACTGCCATAACTTCTAGCAAAAGAACTTTATCTCAGTCTTTCTGTAGTCTTTAGAGCTTGCAGAGGGTCAACAGCTCAAGGAAAACATGTCTGTACTCAGGCAGGTTTTCAAATGTTTTTAAAACCATGCCTGTAAAATCTGAATCTCCATCATGCCCACTGTTGTTTTACTTAAGGCTATTTGTGTTGTTTCACTTCTCCCAGTACCTCCAAAGCTCTGCCTCCTTATAAAAGAAAGTTTTCTCATGTGAATAAAAAATAATAAATAAATAAATAAATAAATGAAGATTTTATCCCTGGTTTATTGTTCCCAAATTGAGAGAATAATTAATCAAAAAAATGGGGTACTGGGGCTCTGGTAACAAAATGCTTTCCAACAAATGAGGATACTTAGATAATTACCAAATTTGAAATTATAGAGCTTTACTTAGTCTTCTCCATGGGATGGAGATGCTTCTTATTTATATAAATAAAAAGGTGTAAGAAAGTATTGTTGAACCTGATCAAACCTTCCAAAAGGGTCAAGCTATCACACATTAGAGAAGTAGCAAGAAAAATATCTAATGCTGAGAGACAGTGAAAATTCATCTGTACTAGTAACTTGAAGCATAACCCATGAACATTTCTTGGTACTATAATGGGATCGTCTAGACCATTTCAGTTTTTCTTCTCAGTGTCTTAAACTACAGCACTTCTGCAAAAGTAAAAGAACAGTATAAAATATTTATTTGGTCATTCTAAAATGAAAAAAGTGTCAGTCATGTCAAACTTTTAACCATTAGATTATTAATAAAGTAATTGTCACATGGCATAGCTGTAGGTATGCCTACCCTAAGTCTCAAATGCATGTGTACATCACGCATGTCATGAAATGACGTATCTCTGATTAAGCTTCTAAATTCATATGGCACAGTGCATTACCATGCAGAAGCAAGGTGTTATGCCATAGCTCCAGGATGGTTGCACTGGCTGTGGAACTGCGCTCTTTAGCTACAACCTTCAATGGGACTGAACTAGTTTGGCCCCAATAGCATAGCAACAAGGCCACATATCCCCATAGTTAATGGTGGGAGTGTGTGTTACCTCCTCACATTAAAATTTCAGGAGAATATGGCTAGTGTAGAAATTAAAGAAACAAAGAAACTGTAGCAAGGTGACCAGTTTTCCCAGATACACCTGGTGTGGAAAAGGAATAAATCTTAGTGCAATGAAGCTGATGAATATATTTTATTGCAATAGAAATACAGGATTATGCTTAAGAAAGATCAGGAAACTCCTAGGCAATGACAGACATGGATAAGTCTGAGCTTGCATTTCCCTGAATTTTGCACTGTTTCCATCACCTGCTGGTATGTGGTTTTCTGTCAGCATAACAGGCTTCAAAGTGTCAAAAGAAGATAACACATTTTTGGCTATAAGTCTAATTTCATATCCATGTGCGACAAGAACCTCAAAATATAAGGATTCCTTGCTGAGAATAAAAAAAGGTGTAGTCCTTAGGAAGTGTTATCAGAAGTTATAAACCCAAGTAAAAAAAATGTGATTCTCATTTGCAAAAACAAATTTCTGTTAGAGTAACATGAGATGCTCAATGAAATATGAAAGAGTAGCTGCTCCAGCACTGATGACTTCCTGAGCTTCCAGGCGTGTCTGCAGCCAGCCTCTGGGAACTTACTCTTCCTTGTCTTCCCAAAGTCATGTACTACCATAGCCTTTTTAAAAGATGTCATAAGTTTAAAGATGGAGGGAGATTTAACTTCAGATAGACTATATGGAGAACCAAAATAATTTTCTTTTCATAAATGATATGCTACCTGATACAGGAGTTCTTAGAATGTTGAAGACATAGCACTTCCTACTAAAATGTGATGAAACTAGAAGTATATATCTGAAAAAAGACTGAATTCAGAACAGAGTTCAAAACTGAATGTTCCTGATATACAGATTTTTTCACTAAAAGAAAAAAGATGGCTAAAATTTATCTGTGTATACACTGACAATATGTATATTTCTGTCCTAAAGATGTTACTAAGGCCAATTTATAGAGGTGCTTGGAGTTTGAAAAGATTACAGTGACTAATAAACTTGATGTGAGTTACAATAATAAACTTGAAAGAGAGTTATCTTCTGCATTCAATAACAATGGAGAGGGGAGGGGAAGAGAGGGGATGGGAGGGTAGGAGAGGGGAGGGGAGGAGAGAGGAGAGTAGGAGAGGGGAGGGCAGGGGAGGGGAGGGGAGGGGAGAGGAGAGGAGAGGAGAGCTTTCTTGCCCTACAGCTTTCTTGCCCTCTTCTGGATGATTTCAAAAACCTTAATATGTTTTTATATATCATGGAGCCCAGAACTGCACACAATTTTCAAGGTGAGGCCACACCAATGCTAAATATAGCAGGCCTCTTTTGACTAGCTGGTTATGCTATGTTTAAGGCATCATAAAATGTAGTTTGTCCTCTTGGCTGCCAGGGCACACTGCTGGCTCATGTTGAGCTTGTTGTCAACCAGCACCCCCAGATCCCTTTCTGTTGAGCCACTCTCCAGCCACTTGTCCCTCAGTTGGCATTACTCTGTCCCAGGTGCAGAACACAGCATTCCTTTGTTGAATATCATGCCACTGCTAATTGCCCAATGCTCCGTCCAAACTATCTAGATCCCTCTACAAGCCTTTCATCCCTCCAGAGGGTCAATAGCATCTCCCAGTTTAATATCATCACCAAACCTCCTGAGTATGTGCTCCAGTCTGGCATCCAGACCATTGAAAAAAATGTTGAACAAGACTGGCCCTAGAACTGAGCCCTGGGGAGTGCTGATAGTGACTGGCTGCCAGCCAGAGGTAGCCCTACTTCAACAGTTTGAGCTCTACCATTGAGCCAGTTCTTTGCCTCATATAGTACGAACCTGTTTATCTCACAGTTGGACAATTTCTCCAGAAGGATGCCATGAAGGACAGCATCAAAACCCTTACTGAAATCCAGAAAGATTACATATGCTGCCTTCCCGTCATCCACCAAGTGGGAGACCTTATCATAGAATGAGATCAAATTACTAAGGTAGGACTTTACCTTAATGAACCCATGTTGACTATGCCTGATAACAGCTTTGTTCTTTAAATGCCTTTCCATATCCACCAGGACAATCTTCTCTATAACTTTTCCAGGGACGGAGGTAAGGCTAATAGGTCTGTAGTTTCCTGGGTCTTCTCTCATACCTTATACTAGGGACTATATTTTTCTCCAAACTTAGACAGCAGCCAGAGGTACGAGAGGTTCAGCTCACCTCATGCCTTCCTTTAACAGACAACAAAAAAATCCTCAAAGCTGTAACAGACAATTCTATAAAAATATCAGCTTAATACTGGCCACAAAAAGCAACCAAATTTTAGCAGTTACCTGGAAATAAATAGACAACACAGAAGTTACTATTTTCTGAGTACATAAATGAATAGGGCACCCATACCTGTAACACCAGGTGAATGCTGTAGTGGGTTTACGTGGCAAGGTTTTGGTAGAAGTGGGCCCTAGGGGTGGCTTCTGTGAGAAGGATCTAGAAGCTGCCCCATGGTTGGTAAGGGCCCCACTGCTAACCAGAGCTGAGCCAATAAGTGATGTTGTTTGCGCCTCTGTGAGAGCATATTTAAGTCAGGGAAAAAACGCTGCACCACACAGCAGCTGGGAGAGTGAGAGGAGTGAGGAACAGCCTTGCAGGCGCCAAGGTCAATGAAGAAGGAGGGGGAGAGGTGATCCAGGCGCCGGAGCAGAAGTCCCCTGCGGCCTGTGGTGAGGACCATGGTGAAGCAGGATGTCCCCCTGCAGCCCATGGAGTGCCACGGTGGAGCAGGGTTCCACGCTGAAGCCCGTGGAGGAGACCATGGTGGAGCAGATGGACCTGCACCGACGGAGACTGCAGCCTGTGGAAGACCCCTGCCAGAGCAGATTCTGGGCTGGACCTGTAGGTCGTGGAGAGGAGCCAATGCAGGAGCAGGTGACCTGGCAGGAGCTGCTGCCTGTGGGGGACCCAGGTTGGAGCAGTTTGCTCCTGAAGGATGGACCCTGTGATACGGACCCATGTCTGGAGCAGTTCTTGAAGAGCTGCTGCCTGTGGGAAGCCCATGCCGCATCAGTTCAGCAAGAACTGTATCCTCTGGGAGGGACCCCACAGCACAGGGGATGAGAGTGACCGAGAAGGAGTGGCAGAGAAGTGCTATAGACTGACCATAACCCCCATTCCCCCATTCCCCTGTGCTGCGCCGGGAGAGGAGGTGGAAGAGGGTAGATGGGGGGGAAGGTGTTTTTAGTTTCTTTCCTTTGTTTCTCACTTCTCTAGCTTGTTAGTAATAGGCAATAAATCTCACTATGTCCCTATGCTGAGTCTGTTTTGCCCATCACAATAACTACTACGTGATCTCCTCGTCCTTATCTCAACTCTTGAGCCCCTTTCATCATATTTTCTCCCCGTTCCTCTTTGAGGAGGGGGAGTGAGAGAGCGGTTGTGGTAGAGCTCGGTTGCCCACCCGAGTAAAACCACCACAAATGCCTACATAGTCTGGGATTCTTTGGCCTAAAATTTATATAACTGAGCGTAGATAAAATAAAGGTATACCAAAGTCATGAGCAGTGATAAGGGTTAATTATTAAAACAACTTCCCACTTTTCAGTAGGTAGCAGTTTCAACACACAAGAAAAAAATAAATTTTCATATACAGCAAGGTATTAATGAGGTTCTAGAGGTAGTGACAAGGTTCTGTTTTAATGCTTGTTATTTGCAGTGAATCAAGTATGTCAAGTGGACTTTAGAGAATTCTCCAGCAAGTGCTAACAACTGGAACACAGAGATCTCTTCAAGTCAGACTCCAAAGCTGGTGTGCAAAAAGAAGTGGAAGGAGCATAAACCAGATTTCACAGTTGACGTCTGTAGCCAAGTTACAGATATTTCAGCTGCTTTTCCTCTTATTCACGGGGAATAAAAAACCTCTTGTGACATACCTACTTTCACTGGAGCTGGGGAACATAGGCAGAGAAAGTGTTTTCCTATTGTCTTTCCTGTATATTTTATACTGACTGCCTTTCCTAAGCTACTGGCTTGTATTTACCCTGCTTTTCTCTGAATTCTATTATTAAAAAAGCCATTTGTAAACTCAGGCTTCAGAAATAAGTCTTCGGGGGTATTTTTCTTATACAAAGATGTCAATTTTAGAGTAAATTCAGAGACTGCAATAGGAGTAACTATCATGTACGTTCATTTCATTGTTTTCTTGTCCTACATTTAAGTAAGAAAGCAGAATACTGTTGTCCATGTTCCATTTCACAAACACTAGTAGTCAATATATCTTTGTCTGCCCTATTTGCTTTTTACTTTCCACTTCAGATGTACGTAGAATACAGATTATTTCCTGTTTGGCAAATAAGAGTGGCAAAGATTAACTGAAGTTTGGTGTAATATGTCTTTGACAACATCAGCCCTGTCACTAGTGTGCAATAGTCATTGCTATAATGACATTATTGGCATAGCATGACTCCACTTATTTAGCAATGACTGAGGATGAGCCACGTCAGAAGTGAATTATCTTCTACGAATTGTTTGGATATTTTAAGATGGATTTGTTTTCTTGCCAAGATAATGTGGCAGAGTTTATAGCATGGATACTGTTGCAGTCTGTTACATTTGAACTCAAACTCCAAAATTCCAGCAAGTCCCAGGCAGGAAGAAACCCATAGTGAAATTCTGACGCAAATCAAATCAGTGGCAATATTCTCATTGTCTGCTTTAGTGCCAGGATTCCACTCCAGAAGTCAATATTATTTGGTCAGGGTTTGATGGCATTTGTGGTATGGTCTGTTGAACCCTAAGTAGAACTCTGTCCAATATCCTAAAATACATCATTATGACCAGTAGCTTACTTTGCAGTAAGACTGCAAGAATTGTAAACAGAAACAACACATACCTTCTCTTTTCTGAGATATTGATACTATAGAAAGACAGCAAGTGTTAAACTTTTGTGTAGGTAGATTAAAAATCTCAAACGTGATTTTGAAACACTTCAGAATTTCAGGGATCTATGGTATAGTTTACCTGTAAATATCTGCTAATTTAAAAAATAAACTCTTTCAACAACAGTTGACATACAATGGTATAAACTGTTAGGTATACAGTTATTGCCCAAAACAACAAGACAAAGTACTTTTGATGGAACTTGAGAGGAAGTGATACTGCAAGAAAGTTATATCTTGGATCCAGACAACAAGTTTTTCAAAAAGAAACATCAAAACTCCTGATAAATTAAGCTAAAATACAGACATACATTTTGTGTACAACTAAAACCACGCAGAGTAAGGAAGTGCTTGCCACTATATTTCCAATGTACAATGAACAGTTTACAGATAAAAAGAGAAGACTGAGGGGAGACCTCATTAATGTGTATAAATATGTGAGAGGAGGGTGTCGAGAGGATGGAGCCGATCTCTCTTTAGCTGTGCCCAGAGAGAGGACGAGAGGCAATGGGCACAAACTGAAGCACAGGAGGTTATGGCTGAATATGAGAGGGCACTTTACTGTGAGAGTGACAGAGCACTGGAACACGTTGCCCAGAGAGGATGTGAAGTCTCCTTCTCTGGAGATATTCAAAACCTGCCTGGATTCCATCCTGTGCAATGTGGTCTAGGTGATGCTGCTTGGCAGGGGTGTTGGACTAGATGATCTTCAGAGGTCCAGAGATGATATTCAGACGTCCGTTCCAGCCTCAGCCATTATGTGATTCTGTGATCTGAAAGACCCTGTGTTGCTGTCATGAGGATTTGTCACATGAACAGAAAAAGAAGGGTTGGTAATGTTGATCAGGGTGAAAAGCCTGCAAATAGTCTTTAAAAATTGCATATTTCAAAGATATTTGACAGACCTGTTCTAGGATGTTTGTCCTACAGGCTTTGTTTCACTAAACATAAATTGGACTGTGATGGACTGTGAACCTAATCTAACCTGCTACTAAAAAGAAACTGACTGAGGAGAACCTAACACCTAAAAGATAAAATCTAAGTACCTCATCATTTCTGTTAACATTCAGACTTTAATTCCAACATCATGTTACTTGAATCTTGATCAATTAAATAATGTGAATCCTGTGTAAAATTCTTATCCTACAACTATATATGTACTGCTTGGCAGACTTGACTAAAATTGATGGCTAAAGGCAAGTTCAGCTAATAAATGTTGAAGCACACATAGATGTTTTCTTGACATTATGCTACATCACTAATGTGCAGATACAGAATCACTTTTGATGTTCATTGCTTGTGTCATGGCAAAAGGACCAATTTATCTTCAACTTCTGAAAGAAATCTAATTCTACAGCCTCAGGAGGTTTTTAGATGAATTATATGAAAAGTTAAAAAAGGATTAAAATTATAGCTACAATTTCAAAACATTTCTAAATTTCCTGGTAATGTTCCTGGAAGAATGTTTAATCAGACATTACTTTTGCTAAAATCCAAATTAATCCATCAGAAGTCATGAAGGATTGTATTAAACTGTTACAAGAAGAGGTGGGAAAACTCCATTGATTTATATCCTGAAAGTGCAATCTATTGAGGGCTGGAAATTCTGCTGAGAAAATATTTCAATCATTCAAATTAATGGCAGTTTTAAGAACATCATGAAGTACTCTATGTAGAAGAAACGTGGCAATAGCTCTAGTGAGAAGGTAACTTATGTGATTTGCAACAATGCAACACAACAAGCTGAACAGCAACACTTTTAATTAGTTTTGTGTCTCTCTCACCACTAATGTTTGGGAAAGTGCCCTTGCGGTGGCCTTTGTGCTTTGTATTTCTCTATTTTCCTGTCTTTACAGATTGTATCCATTATCCCAGCACATCTAACTCAGGGTCTTACAATACCATCACTCGTTCAGATTTAAGCAACTGCTTAGTTGAATCCATTTCTCTAGATTCTTATTTTACATTCTTGTGTTAACTCTTACAACATTGCTTTGTTTCGGATTTTAACATATGTTGTGAAGAAAAGAGGAAATGAAGGTTCCTTGGTTCCTCTTTATCTGGAAGTTTATAGTATATTTATATAAGAATGTGGCTTATTATTTCACCCTTCTGCCTATTTTTTAGTTTCCATATTCTGCCAAATATTTTCTGATTTAGTGGTGGAAACTTCCTGCATAAGATACATTAATGATTTGTTCCCCCTTTTTTTTTTTTTAAAAAAAAAAAAAAAAAAAGAAAAATTAGTTTTGCACTGTTTACTTTGTTCAAACCACAGATATCTCATATTCAAATACACCCTAAGAGATACATAAAAGGTTTACACCTAAAACGAAGGATATGAATTTCAGAAAGAGTGGTTTTGCACATATCTGGCTGGGTGAAATTCAAGCTACGTGTATTCAAAACTTCAGTTTTACTTTACTCTGGATCATGTGTTCAGCATGCTTTGTGTCAAATGTATTGGCTTGAAAACTATGTTCCCTTTCCATCCACAATAACTTTACACTGGCTGTCTCTAAGGAAACTGGTGTTTTGCTACCAGAAAGCCACCATAATGTAGCAAACATTTCCAGATATACATGAAGAATCCTAAATATCTGAAGGGAGAATACAGGACCAGGCTCTTCTTTGTGGTGTCCAGAAGACAAGACAAGAGGCACAAACTGAAACACAGAAGGTTCCATATAAATGTCAGGAAACATTTTTTTCACTGTGATGGAGCACTGGCACAGGTTCTCCAGAGAGTCTGGGGAGTTTGCCTCCAGAGAAATAATCAAAAACCATCTGGACACAGTCCTGGGCAACCTGGTCTAGGTGCCCTTGCTGTAGGGGGGGGTCTGGACCTCCAGAGGTCCATTTCAACTTCAAACATTGTATGATTCTGTGATACCATATATTGTAGAAATATATACATCACTGTAGGTTGGTTAAATAGATCTGTGATTACCCTTTAATTAATTGAATTAATTATGGCTTTTGACTCATTCATTTTTGCTTGGTAATTTCTCTCTTCATATTATCAATTCTGTATTCTAACATTGTTAGTAAGATTACATAAAAATCTTACAGCATTGTGGGTATGCATGTCCATTCAAAATAAAATGATAAAAGATATTTTTGTGTTGTCAATAATTAATTTATTTCATGCATACAGTAATATAATTTTTTAATTGTAATAGCATTTTCTTTTGTATCTTTGGCTAATGGGCTAATGTTTTAAAACTGCATACAACTTCCAATGGAAAGCTCACAATATTTCACTTTCCCAGGATTTTCTGTGGTTAAAGGAGCTTGGAAAAAAATGAGATAATAAAAATGGGTCTGTTAGTATGCTGGATACTTACAACAGTTGTACTGCCCTCCAGAGCCTTGCTGGTTATCTAATGCCTTCCATTTTCTTGCTAAATAACATGATTTATGAACTGAACATATAGAGATTATATACTATAAACATTTTTATCACTATTTCATTTTAATCTAGTCCTTTAAATCTTCAGAGCTTGTACTGTACCAACTGCCACCATATAATGAAGCCTTGATAAGAGTTTTATCAAATACAGCCCTGTAGATGACTGCTGTCACCTAAGAAGAAGAGTGGTAGATACACAACAGTGTGCACGTTAAAGGGTAGTGACTGGGGTGCAAAGGAGCCCAACTGTCTGTGGAACATTCTGGGCCCAACCTGTCTTTCCATTTACATCAATAAAACTAATGGAAGAAAAGACTACACTGACTTGTAAGTTTTAAGGTATTCTTCCAGCTGGGACAAAAAACAATACAAGAAGCAAGACAAGGCAGTTTCAGACATTGTGGAATTTGTCTTGTGATCAATAATAACTCTGAACTGATGCAATTTCTAAAAGTTGAGTAAGATTCTCAGTGCATTAAAGGGTGAAGCACAGGTGGCTGATAAATTCACATACGTATTTTTTAAATTCCCTCTTTGGATAGATTAATATTAAATGAAAAACAAAACAAAACTGACATCTTTAAAGACTTGTTTGCTTATTTTTTTATCCAATTAAGCAACCAGTTGTTGATGATTAAGATACTTGCCTTGGGAGACTCATTCAGCTAAATTAAAAACAATTAATTAAACCCCATATTTTTTTCTAAAGGAGATTTCTCAAATTTATTCAAGACAAAGGTACAATATGTAATCTGTTTTGAATGAAAAATACTGAAATCTGTGAACATGCTTGAGACGTTGTAAATGACTGGAATGCTATGCAAATGAGGAAAAAAAAAAAAAGGATATAAGATATAAAGGTTTTTGCGATAGGCCCATTGCATAGGATACATAATGAATAAAAGAAGGGAGTACTTTTAGAAAGAAAAAAAATCGGTGCCATTACAGCAATCTAAAAGAAAAGGGAAGTATGCAAATAAACAATTAAAGTATATACAACAAACACAGAAGCTGAAGAATCTCAGTTTGTGCACAGACAATGGAAACACAAAGGATGAGTATGTAACAATGTACAGGAAGTAGAAGCAAGAAAGATGGGGTGTCTTAATTAGAAAATGTGTGTTGAGATGAACATGTCTTTCAGAATACAGAGATCTCCCTCTGTCCCCAATGACCCTTGACTGCCCTGAGACAACTACCTAATCCTGAAGATGCTGTGCATTATTTCCCTGAGCAAATGCACAGAATATTTAAGGTTTACTCAGTTGAAACAAATGCTAGTGCTGATAAAGAAAGTAAGACAGTGTAAAGCAAAGCTAAATAAACATAAGTATGCCTGTCTAACTAATAAGGAAAATGTCTTTAATTTAGCACTTAGCACACACATTTCAGTGAGGAGGTATTACAATAACAGCTTAAAGTTATTTTCTGATGTGTGGAAAAACAGTATGAAAAGCACTGAAGACAGGTGTGTCTAGAATGGCTGAATCTGGGATCATACTTGGTAGTGACTGTTTTCTTCATTATAACCTTGTGCTTTTCAAGACAGAGAGCAGTTTGAATAAGTAGCGAGCATTATGCTTACTAAGTAGCTTCATGGGACTTGTTCATGTATTTTACAAAAACATTGCACATAATTTCCTATTTTGTTGTTTCTATATTCTCTCTGTGCTTCCATTATGCTATCTCTTACTTCAAAACTTAACATATTTGTTTACTTGTCCATGCAGAATCTGGTGGTTTTTGTTTGTTTGTTTTTGTTTTCTGAAAGAATACTGTATTTAAAATATCTAACCATTTTCATTTACAAAAATTCGGAAGTCTCCAGTCTCATCCACAATAAACTTGTGAATTCCTTGTTTTAGAGTGGCTAGTTAAAAAGAATAATTATTAAAAAATAAGTAAATAAACAAATAACACTAAGCAATTTTGTGATTAAGAGACCACAGATCCACTTAGTAACATGCTAAGCTATTTTTGTCAGGGATCTCTACTTGCTTTTGAAACTTTATTGAAAACAATGCACTTTGAGACAAATTTTATCTACATATAGCACACTGTTTCCTGAAGGATTTGGGGAAGAAGTTTGTGGTGTTATTCTAAGCAGCAGGATGTGTTCTTCTCCAAAAAATTCCTCCTATTCCGCTACACAACCCTAAGGATACCAGATTAACAAGGAAAGGCAGGATTCTTCCTGTTTCACTACCATCATATATAAAAGAACTACTCAACCTACCTCATGAGAACTCTGAATAAGTATTAGTGCTGTTCGAATCATAAACTTGGACATAGATGACTCAGAGTGCTATTTGATTTGCATAGCTAATCTTAAACTCAATATGAAACACATACTTTGCTAACAAAAGACCTAATTATTTTCTCAGTTGCATAAATTTAAAGGGAATTGTATCTGTGTCAAGGACAGCAGAACCAAGTTCATACTATTTTTGAACACAGCAATACAGTTGCTTAATGTATACTGCTTACAATACACATTGTTTCTATAGGTTAGTTTTACATTAGTAACAGATATGACAATTCACCATGAGAAAAATAATATATCTTTTTATAATCTGTTTTCCTCAATCCTGAAATGCTTTTTCGCAATGCAGACTCCTTTGACAGTATGTATACATATATATGCTAATATAATTGCACACAGCACCTCCCTGATGTTGGCCGTAGTCCTCCAGACACTAAAGTAAGATAAATAAACTCATTTTATCTGTGACAGCAATGCTGGACTTGTAAGTAAATAGTTTACTGAGGCAAAGTCAGCGTATGTTAATCACATACAACATCTCATTTCCCTTTTCATCTAAAATCAATTAATGAGCTTTAATGTTTCAAAGAGAACAAAATATATGTATATTTCTTGCAGGTGGATTATTTTTTCTCTGTACATAACCACTATCCCTAAGGCCAGGCTCTCATGCAGCCTGTTCCTGAGAAATAAAAATTGATTGTCACTACTGGTTTATTCATATGTCCTCATGGAATGACATTAGAAATACAATTTGTCACTCCCTAGCTTGCTTCTCACAGCAGTTGTCTTTAATGGCATTTACTCAAGTGGTTCAAGGTTTTCATGAATAATTAATGTTTAGAAATCCACTGTAGTGGTGCAAGAAAACCACTTTTGGGCCTTTGATTTCAAATAAGTCTTGACGCTTTTGTTCAATGAAGAAAATATGAGCAACTTTGCACCTCTAAAATTGTAAAGGCATCTACAGCATGAATAGGAAAAGACTTAAGATTATGCAGAATCATCAAGACTGCCTTAGTAAGTATTTTGCTAAGTTGTACTTAGCATTTATAAATGAGAGAAAGGAGAGAAATGGTGTTATCTTCTCTAAATTCTGCTGGCCTAAATAAAATTTATCTGTTTGAATCAACAGAAACTTAAGAAAGTATGGCATGCTCTCCTGCAAAAGACATTAGGTAATTACAAATAATCGATATTCACATGAAAAAGCTGTGTAGCATTTGGATCACAGTGCAATCCATTTTAGTAAAACTTAAGACTGACTTAGTAGATGCACATCTCCAAATGTGCTTTAGTTATTAGTACCCTCTCCCTGGAAATGCAGTACAAGTCTCTCAGGCTGCTGATACTATTATTTATTATTTGCATTCTGTAGTGCTCAGAATCTCCAGTAAAGGATCCCCATTGTGCTAGGTAATTATTGTAACACTAACACAGCGTGATAAAATCCTGAAGCATTGTAATTAGAAAAGAAACAACTAGGAAAGAAATGTGGGTAATATAGACAACGTATGATTAGGAAACAGTAGCGATTAAAGACAAAAGTCACTATTCAAATTTAAGTCTGGGACTTCAAAAATTTCAAGAACTACTGCTTTGTAGATTGTTGTCACTGATCCAGATCTGACACCAAGATTTTGAAGCTTTATGGAACGGATCTCAATAATATTCTCTGCTGAAACATGCAGTAAGAATGAATTAACTAAAAAAAGAAATTCAGCAGGAAAAGTAATTCAATTCTCCTGATATGAAAATCTCTAAAGAGATTTAATCTTTAATGAAGGCTGGCAGGTTTTTGATCTTACATACTGAATTAACACAGTATTCAAAATAAAGAGAGGTAAAAAAAATAAAAATAAAAAAACCCTGTTTGGCACAGAAAAGAATATGAGTAGAGAACACAGATGTTTCTCTCACTAGTAGTTATGTGTCCAGAGCTTTTCATCTTTGAACACCGTGACTTGGTTAATAAATAAATAAATAAATAAATTAAAAATTCTTTTTAATAAATAAACAAAGCGACCTTGAAATATATAACCCAGTTATTGCCCCTGTGGTATAAAATTCTCTTCATGCCTAATGATCGCAGTCAAATGCTTTCCATGCCAAACTGATTACAAATTCTTCTTTAAATATGAGTGTTAGTCTTGGATATTCAAGAAAACAGGTAGTACTAAACTTATTTAAAAATAATAACTTCCAAGCCTATAACATTATTCTCTAGTCCAAGCCCAAAGTCTTGGATTAAATCCATCACTTGAGCAACACAAACCAAAACTAATTCACAGTAGAAATTCTGCAATAATTGACAGGTCCATGTAGTCAGTGCAGGACTTTGTAGATATCCAAAGTACCCTGAAGACCAGAAGCAGTATATATTGCTCTGTTTGACTGCAATCACTCTAATGATGAGTTTGGGACTAGTGTTTTCCTTAATATGTACACCTACAGAGATGTTAAAACAAACAAACAAACAAAAAGAATTATCAATTATTCTTGTACAGAGAGAGAGAGCATCTGACTCAAATGTAATGCAAGCATAAACAATTTCCTTGGGATTTGGCTGTTATTTTCGTCTTCCTACTAGATACAAACATTTGAGCACTGTCACAGCACTGGTAACAAAGACTACCCTAGTAGGATTGATATTTGTTCCCAAGGTTGAAGAAATTAGGAGAAATGCTTAATTTGTAGTGTTTTAGACATTTTTCATGACTCACTCTGATTTTTACTGAAAAAATAAGTCAAAGTGAAGTGAGTGGCTAAAATAAAAATGTTCTAAAGAACTTGTGGAAGGAAAATTGCTTCACACTTTCCATGAAGGAAAGGAGATGATAACAGCAGAGAACGAGGTAGATAGTAAGAAGTTTGAGTATAACAATTTTAATTGTTTAATTGTATTATTTTATTATTATTATTATTATTATTGAGATTTTCATTCAGAACCCTTTATTTCCCTTGGCTTTAATAATTAGATCTATACTACTAATAATTCTCCATTTAGATAAGATTTCAACTATATTGACAAAAAAAAAAAAAAAATCTTGGCTTTACATACCCGTTGTGTCTCCTTTATTCACCATAAAAAGCTTTGAAGTATCCAGCAGTACTGTATTGAAAAATACTCATTTACATTTTAGTATACAGTTGAGAAATATGAGGTATTATTTATACATACCACCTACACAACTGTATATCTCTACTGGATTTATTACAAGTGCATCTAATAGTATCAACTATTTTTTAAACTGCCAAGTACTTCTTATGAGGACATGAAGAAGAGGAAAAATCTGATGAAAAAGTGTGTGTGTGGGGGGGGGGGGGGGGGGCCACCGGGGGTGGAGGAGGGGTGGAGGTTGGAAAGAGCGGAGGATGGATACATAAGAGTCTACAAGAATGTAAAGGTGAAAAATCAGTCCAGGAGGAAAACTGATAATAACAGGGAATTTGAGTAGGGAACTAAGTGATATCAAAACAGGATCAACATAAACTAAATGGCAAGGCATGAGGGATTGAAGTGATATGCTATCAAGGAAATAAAGGGGCAAGATGGAGAAGTTAACAGGGAAAAATCAAGAATGTGATAGAGAAAAGGCATGGAAACCAAACCAGAAAATTCAAACTGGGAGAACAAGACTTGAGGAATGAACAAAATTAAAGTGAAAAAGCTACACAGTTGAAACTGTAACTGTGAGAAGTGGCCATCATAGTACTTGAGAATCATTATATACCCTAGGATGCTAATGCTTCTGTCCTACACTGCCCACCAATACTGAAGCTTATGCTGCACATAATATTTTATAAAATAATTATAACTTATTATATATTTATTACTGATGTAACTTGATTATCTTAATACATTAAGCATCTGGTATAAATTCTATATTTTTCTTGAGACTATTAACATGAGGGCCAAACAAAGGCCAACAAAAATATTTCAAAATATGTAAACTATTCACTGGAGGAATATGTTATCTTAAAACCAAAAAGCAACCAAAAACTCAATTTACATCTCAAAGGCATTAGTAACAGAAGAGCTACTGAAATTCAATTAATACCTATCTTGGCAGCTCATAGAAGAAAAGAAGGGGAAAAAAGTCAAAACAAAACAACAACAACAACAACAACAACAAAACACCATTAGAACAGTGTTTTCCTATGCTGAATCTCCTAGGAATATGCTGGACACAGTTTCATCTTCCTTCTATATTTAGCATTTAAGACAGTAGTCATGTGTGCCAACACTTAATACCCAACATTCAAGTATCAATATATTATAGGGGGCTATTCTGAAGACAATACATAAAACAACAGCATATGTGCTATACTGCTAAACAAATGTACCCAAAGTGGTAACAGGACTTTTGAGCACTGTTAAGTATAACTGCATGAAAATAAAACCAGATAAATATTATATATAATTTTATTTGCTTCATATGTTGTAATAGTAGTTTAGCCTCCAAAACAATGTTATGGCATTTGTCTATTAAGTTTCTCATCTCCTCTCATTTGTCTATCAAGTTTCTAAGTTCAGAACTACAATGCAATTAATTTTTTCTCTATCAGCAAAATTAGCCAGTTTAGTGCAGAAAATACTACCAATTCCCTGTCAGATAATCCCATATAGTAAAAACACTTCAAACATAACAGATAATGTAGCTTACTTTTCCATTGTATCTCCATCATCTCTCATCATAAAAGTCAATGGATCAATTTCTTTATATACTCTAAGCACTGAACTTCTGACTTTACTCACAGCACCACACCTCCCTCCAGATACAACAACAACAACAACAACAACAACAACAACAACAACAATAATATGCAATGAAAAGAGCTCCACCAAACTTTTCTCTACATTACCTAATTAGCCAATGGTACACCCGGAAACTTAGAGTACAACATAGACAGCGCATGACTGTATTCTTATCTTCTGGCTGTTTAGAATGGTATGTTTGTATCTTCAAAAAGTGTCAACATTGTTCAGTTTCATTTTGAAGCTATTCTAACCTGACTAGCTACAAGATTTCCTTCAATAGCCTGCAGAAAGGAGATCTCTAATGGAAACTCATATGCTTGTAACTACCTCATTTAAAATTGCTATCTTTACTCATGTAAAAACAGATCCAGGGTCTTTCCTGTTAAATCTGTTTAACAGAGTGGTTTTCAAGGAACACAAATGTGTAGATAGGGAATAGATGCCTGAAATACCAATAGTGGAGGCTGACATATACCAGTTACACCAAAAATATTACCATTCTTACCCTTTAACTTCATGTCAGTTCTGTGAAACAAATAACATTCCTTGTTTTGAAAATACAGAAGTAATGTAAAAATCCAGCTAAGGTTTATATTGGAAACATAGATATGCTTCCAAATGAATACATACTTCCATCACAGATACTAAGAGAAAACCAAATATTAACGTTCTTTTACATTAGAAATATTTTAACTTCTTGGCATGTTTTTTTACCCACTAGCTGAACAGGCACACTGGTTCCCTGACTTTCAGGGTAAAATGCTAGCTTTAGTGAAGATGTTGATGGTTTTGCCACTACGAAAAATGACATTTTAACTTTTATGGTTCCTATGAGATGAGAGGCAGAGTGCGTACTAGAGGAAAAAAAAAACTTGTACACTATGGCTTGTAATAAAATTAAGAAAGAGCAGATAAACATGCCAAAACTGAGCAAAATTTGTAGTGTCACTTGAAAAAATAAATAAATATAAATACAAGCAATATATTTTAACACAAGCAATTTTTACTTGCTACATTATGTAGAAAACCTCTTTCCCATCTTCATTTGTAGAAACACTTAAATGAGTTTTTACATTAAGCTTTTTAATAGGTGAAGAACAAGCTCTCGAATGACAGGGTTAAACAGGTACTGCATGTCTCTATATCATATTCACCAAGGTGAGCATAACCAGGGGTTAACAGCAGCACCAATTTCATTTTAAGTAGAAAATGGCCACCTTGGTTAGTCTTTCAGAAAAGAGCTAATTTGTTGATAAATTGCTTCTGTCACATACTTTAAAGAGGTTGGTTGTCTGAAATAATAGAATGACCTTATAATTCCTCCAGTAACTTCACATTTAGAGACCAAAGGACAATATATCTTAGATATATAAACAAAGTAGTCAGATATGTGATCATATAAATCATTCTAACAGTTATATTTTACAGAAAATAGTATAAATATGTTGCCTTACAGTCCTAGAATATTTTAAAAAGTATTTTTAAAGGTTATAAAATGTACTTTTATTGAGGCAGAGAGTTAGATTTAACCTGATAAATTTTAATCGTGCTAAAAAATTCCAAAACTTATGAATAGATTTGAAAATTTTATCCAGTTTATTCACATTTCACTTCCTCCTGTCTCTTCTCAACTCCTCATTTCAGAAAGGATTAATCTTTGAATTAGATAGTGTGTTACTCTATTCATTTTAGACTTTAGTGTGCTCTTACATTATTTTTGAAAAAGAAATGGCAAGTAATAGCAAAAACTGCACTGTTTCTCCCTGCAGTCAGGAAGAACTTAACTGAGCTGTGGGTTCCTTAGTTATGAAGTTTTATGGGAGAAGCCCATACATTGCATACATTACATACATTGCAGCTCCAAAGTACTGTTACTTACAAGTGGCCAAATATAAAAACTATTATATCTAGCTTCAGAAATAGGCATGAGGTTAATTTTAAATTCCACTAAAGAGTGAAAACTCAACTAATTAAAAAAAAAAAATGGGGGGGGGGTGGGAGGGTGGGGGTGGGGAGAGAAGAAAACATATAGCATCCTCCAGCTCTTGTTTACATACAACTCATAGCAAAAGAGCATGTTCTCAGATTGTGCTTGCTGTAAACTATGGAAAAGGTGGTGACTGAAAATGAGTCTTCCTTGATACTTTCATCTGTAACAACCATATGACTTGCAGTTCAACCTTTTTACAGTATATTAAATTAAAGATAATTAATGTTTAATTCTCTCAACTCATAGGTTAAGAAGTAAGGGTCACATTGTGTGCCAACACAGTCGCCAAAAGCTATTTTCTCTCACAAAGTGAAATGTGTAATGTGCCAAGTTAGGTATTTTAACACTGCCCATACACAAATTCCCTGATGCAAAATTAGAAGTGCTTCCGCAATGAAAAAGAACTACCTTCTTGATGGAAAGAATAGAATGAAGATTTGTCTATGACTGCTAACTGCCTCAGAGACAGATTATCCAACAGAAGGTAAATTTTTCACTTCTCCTTCCCACATAGTGATTTTGTTCAAGTAATTCTCTAAACACTTATGCTATACAATTCCCTACTAGAACCTATTCAAGTGCTAATCACAAACACATGGAAATCTTTTGAAAGAGAACATCTATATTAAAACAAAAACAGAGAAGAATTCTCAGTGCAAGTGAATGGCACCAGGATTGCTTGCAGGAACTCTCTCCCTTCCCTTCCCTTCCCTTCCCTTCCCTTCCCTTCCCTTCCCTTTCTTTTGCTTTTATCTGTTCTTGTCACTTGTTGTCCTCTGTATAAGGCTAGTTTTGCTATTAGCATTGTTGGTCTCTGTTGGACTTAGACCCCATACATTCAGAAATCTAAAAATTTGTACAGTGCAATACCACAAGAGTTTTAAGAGACAACTATTGAATTACAGTATTATTTCATGTGAGCAACTTAAAAATTCTACATTCGTCTCACATTACCACTACCTCAAGTCAGTATTTTTTAAGATCAACTTCAATTTTCTTTCATCTTACTAAAACAAATGCATGTTATAATTAGTTTCTTCTTACTTGCAAATTAGTTTCATAATACTATATTACAAAATTCCATACACATGTAAATTAAACCTAACTGGGCTGCCTCATCAATCTGTTCCCCAATTGCATAACAAAAATACATTAACTGAATATGATTTATGGATAAGGTACTTGTGAGTGTTTGTGATGGAATTCATAAAGTCCTAATTTGCATATCCTAATTAGCAGTATATTGATCTTAAATGCATACAGAAATTAACAGCATTTTAATCTCCTCAAATGCAGTTGTTTTTTTTTAATCCTTTCATTAACAGCCATCAGTCTTCATATGAGAAAATTCTTAATAGCTTACGGATAGTGATTATTAGTGCCTATGAAGACATAAAAATATGCACACATAGATGGGAGCTTTCTCTTTACTCTGGAGAATTGCTTCAGGGGACAGTATGGCTTTGTGGAGTAAGACTTCAGTAAACATAAATGATGATGTCTTTCCAAGGAGATACATACATAGCCCCTTTTCTAAGTGGAATCATGTTTTAGAGAATCACAGACAATTTTTTCCTTCCAGAATAGGGACTGACTACATGAAATAGAGTGATAAAGTGTTATTATTATTATTATTATTTGCTTGTTTTGTTTTGTTTGTTTTAAATTGCATCTTTTATTCCGTGTTTAGAAAATAAACAATAAATTTAACTGAAGAGGAATGGCCAGTTAATTAACAGTCTGAAAAGATAAATACCAAATGGAATATGTATTTCATAAGAGTGGAATTCTAAGCAACATTGAAAAAGATTGTTTTTCCATTTCCCTTGGATCCCCACAGAATGATAACAGCTCTGCTCAGCAAAATACCAGGCAGATGTGCTTTCTAATTTTAGCTTCAGTAACAGGTCATTGCTGATCACTGGGTAATGATTCACAACTTTGAAATTCAGCAGGTTGCAATTTGCTTTTGTAAATACACTGTTTCATATCCTATATTTTGCATTAGAAGTTTAATCTTTGCATACCTACTTATTCTTTCTTGTTTAAACTCAAGGGCAGAGGAATAAACTACCTAATTTACTTATATACCACCTGCAAACCACACACAATGTACAGCAAGAATCATATATATGTGTATTCAATCAATAGTCTAGATTCCTTATTACTGCATAGCAGGCATTCATTGATTATATAGTCGCATAATATGCTTAGATAGGAAGACTAAGGTCATCGCAATGGCACCGATCACATTACTATATTCCACGGGATCCTTCTTAATGGACTACCATAAAGACCAGGTAGAAAAAGTGTTAGTGTGCTTTAGGCAGCACATAACAGTTCCATTCTTCTTCAGCTTCTGCTTACCTATCCGTCTGTGGGACACTGGTCACCAATGGAAACAGTGGAAGGTGGATGCACTTCCTCTGTCACAGAAACAGGCATGGGAACATGCCTTACCCCTAGCTACAGGACTTGTTCTTTCTAGCAAGGTCAAAATTTTAGATAATTACACCCACATTTATCTTCCATTAATAATACAACGCAGTGACTACAGTGACTAAAGATCTACAACAGTGCCTTCAGATGAAACTTTTAAAGCACAGAATCATAGAATGACTTAGGTTAGATGGGACCTTAGACATCATGTAGTTCCAAACCCCCTGCCATAGGCAGGGACGCCACCCACAAGATCAGGTAGCCCAGGGCCTTGTTCATCCTGGTCTTGAACACCTCCAGGGATGGGGCATCCACAATATCTCTGGGAAATCTTTTCCAATGCCTCACCATTCTCTGAGTAAAGAATTTCCTCCTAAAATCTAGTCTAAATCTACCCTCTTTTAGTCTAAAACCATTCCCTCTTGTCCTATCATTATCTGCATGAGCAAAAAATTGCTCTCCACCTTTTTAATAAGTCCCCTTTAAGTACTGAAAAGCAGCAATGAGATCTCCCTGGAACCTTCTCTTCTCCAGGCTGAATATCCCCAACTCTCAGTCTTTCCTTATCTGGACTTGCTATAACAGGTCTGCATCCTTCTTATATTTGGAGCCCAAGACCTGGATGCACTACTCCAAGCAGGGACTCAAAAGGCAGAGCAGAGGGGGACAATCACCTCCCTTGACCTGCTGGATCTTTTGATGCAGCTCATGATGGAGTTGGCCAATCACTTTTTACTTGAAACGTGACTAGACATTACTAAAAGTACAAAATCATACTAAAAATAACAAGAGATTATACATATACTGAATAGAACTTCAAGCGTTAGGAAGTTGAGACAGTGCAAGAAGCAGCACATTGGACTTTTGACTCAGTCCAGATGAGCTGAGAAAATGTAATGCAGTACAAAATAGAGCAAAACAGTATAAAAGAAGAGAAGGGCATGATGAAATCAGTGCTTTGGAAACAGATGTTCCAAGAAGCAGATTTCATGTCCTACTGTATATAAAAAGAGAAATTTATAGTTCTGAGTTAAAATATTCTGCTCAGTCTTATTCTTTCTCCTTTAAAATATTTTGTGCTTTCATAAGAAATATTCATTTCTGTGTACATGATCAGGCTTTACATTGTAAATGGATGAAAAGAGGAATCTTAAAGTACACACTGATTTGACATCTAAGGTTAAATGTGGCCGGTTCAGTTATTCACATAGTAATAAATACCAGTCAGAAGAGATGCAAATGTTGAAAGTACTGAATTTTAGTCTGAAGGATATTAAAAAACAAACAAACAACAACATCAAGAAAACAACATGAAGAACAAACTTAACTGGTGAACTAATTCTGGCTGTCCTGACAAAATAATATAAGTGTACAAATGTTAATCCATGCATAATACATCATACTGACTACAACTGACTACATTTCACATGGATATGATTGTGTTTGTCTAGTGTATATGCAGACTAATTTCCAATTCTTTGTATTACTTACTCTGCATTTGTCTTCTGTTGTCTGGACAGCACAGAATTAAATGAAAATACCGTTTGCTAATGCTATTTTAGTTCAATTATGTGCTTTTCTTGTTTAGTGTTGCTCTGTGTTGATGGTATTGTAATATGCAGTATGACAAATTAAATCCAATTTAGTAAGTTAAGAAGTTTTAAAATTGCAAGTCATACACGAGATATAAAGTCATCTATCAGTCTGAAATTAAGAATTTCCAGTGCATATTGGTTTGGAGGTAGCAATCCATAACAAAGTCCTTTGACAGCTATCCATCAGTGACAAACAGGCAATGAGACATTATCAAAACACTTAAAGTACAATTGTATCTAATTTGATGCAATACAGTAACCACACAGGGATGCATTATTCATTAAATTGACAATAAGATAGACAAATAGAAAAAGTCAGTGTTACCTAGCATCTTCAGACAATTAGACCTGCTATAAAAAAGTGCCCAGCTTGATTTTAAAGATTCATGTCAATCTTCTATTAACCATATCCACAACAAGAATGCCTAATTTGGTTTCTGCATATACCTATTATCTTTGTCTTAATTTTTTGATTTGCATGACTGTTTGCAATCTCTCATTTTCCTTGAGAAAACAGAATCTTGAAGCAAAGCTGCAATTGACTACATACTCAGAGATTTTAGTTAATTTTATTTTGATATTTTTTCATTTTATTATTTATTACATAAACATTTAATGAACTCATTTTTAAATATTGAAAGAACACAAAATAAATAAACTTAATGTAGTCCAAAATTAATAATGCAAATTACTGGTATTATTAACCAGCCACAGCTGAATTTCAGCTTTTGGCTAGATCATAATGGTAATATGTATTAGCCATACCTAATTTGGATTCATCATTAAACATAAACCAGAGAAAAGGGAAATATAGAGCCTTGATACTGAATCTAGACAATTTTCATAAGATTTTTTTTTTTTTTCATAAAAGAGTGGTTTTGTTAAAGGATTTTCCCTCGTAATGTAAGATGGAGTCACACTTCTTGCAGGGTGAACAGAAATTATGATAATATCTTCGGGGTTTGTGGTTGACCATTTAAAGGCCACCAGGTTTTCCAAGATTTGCTGATTATGTTTGAATTAAAGACTATGTGGACATCTATATAGACTACCATAAAGCAAAAAGCAAAAAAGTACAGATGGGATTCTTTTGACCTAAGTGCATTTGCTATGTGCATTGGAAATTTTTCACTTCCTGAATCATTCACCATGAGCCAAAATGATTATCCAAAGCTCATTCATTCATTACCCTCAAAAAAATAATACAACCAAAAGATAGGAAGAAAAATACTGTGGTGATTATTAATGCCTATAAAATATGTTGATAAAGATTTTTGTTTAGAATTGCAAGTTGTGATGACAGGCATATACACTTTCTTATAGTATCAGGAATAGAAAAACAGTTAATTTCTGTTTGTTTGAAAACTTCAGCACCAAAATAAAAAGCAATCAATATCTCAGTTCCTCCTATGCTTCTTAGGATGTTTCAAGCTATAGCAAATGCAGCTCCCTTACTGCAGACTTATCCTCAAAGTAGGATTAAAAAACCCTACCTCATCTCCTCCCTTCCCCCAAACTTACAAGCACTCCCTCCCAAAATTGCATAGTGCTTATCTACAAGATATGGTCCAAGATACAGTCTCTGCCACAGGATAAATGAAAACCCGAAAAATCTTAAAAATCTAAATACCAGTGTGTCTTATTGTCTTAAGGCTCAAGAAGGATCAGAGAATCACTTTACCAGCAGAAAACCTGGGACTGCTCTTGCTCCACTGTCCATGAGGCCCACATAACACAATGAAAAGAACAGAGCGCCCAGCTTTGCAAGCCAGCTATGTAATTTGACATTCACGAGTTTGTATTTTTTAGCACTGACGACCAATTAAATCTTAGTTGGGGGCTGTACTGGATGGCCTCCAGACATCCTTTACAAATAAATTATCGTATGAATCTAAGAACAGCTTTTGTAGTAGCAACAACATACATTTTAAAGTTGATTAATTGCTGCAACTCAGTAATAAAAACTATAATAATAGCCTAAGCCCATCTGCCCCACTATGGACTAAAGGTTCCAGAATTATGTTGCCATCATAGAATGATTATTAAAGCTGAGAAGATAAAAGTATTAATTAGATACTAAAAGAAAAATTAAAGCTGTCATTTCAGTACGAACTACAATGGACTTTTCCTATGAGATTACAATAGACCTGAGATTTAGGAAGGAAAAAACTAGAAGTTTTTTCACTAGAAGTGATCACCCAAAGATTTTCAGGTTCTGTATCTAAACCAGACATCTGCAATGCCTCTCTTTTCAATATAATTTCCTTTCCACAGAGTATGAAATATTTTGTGAAATGCCCTAATTTGTGATATCTCTTGATTATATACCTATGAAGAGTCATCTTTTACAATGTTTCAAAAATCTCTGAATTCTACCCATTTGCATTAACTAAAGCTTCTATACCTTTAGATATTTTCCTGTTTCTAAAACCTACCAAATCTATCTGAATGTCTCCACCTATCAGATGGTTAGATCTGACAGTTAATTCCGAAAGTTATTAATTACCAATAGTTAATTGCCAATTATCAAAATGCATATACAATCATCAGAGACAGGCATGAATGGCACTACAAAGATAAACAAAAAAACAGTATGGGCAGTCACAGGTTTGGTGCTAATCTACCTCCCAAATGCTAAAAAAAAAGGTGAAACAGATGTATGGGGAGGTAAGTTTGTTGGAATTGTTCTATGAGAAAATCATAGCCTTAGGCAAAAACAAATACATAGCCATACCAGCCTCAAGAACATGCATGGACAATTTAGGACATTTTAGATGGGATATCACTTTTAGGCTACAGAATTACAAGGGTGCTGAATGACGTCTACCTTAGGCCAATATGGCAACTGAACTTTCACAGCATTCATCCTGACCAAATAAATGAACAATCAGTAAGTCAAGCCCCTTCCTTCTGTTTGCTCCAAAGCCTTACTGGTCTGGTTCATTCACAGGAAAGACCCTCTGGGATCCCACTGATTTCAAAAGCAATATTCAATGCTCACCATGTCCAAAAATTCATTTCACAGGCTTTACAATATTAAAGTTAAGCAAGGAATTAACTCATATTAATTACCTAGGAATTTCCACACACATCTTTTGGTCAGTGAGTCAGTTTACTAAACATAACTTTGGCTATTCTTTTTCACAGCCTGTACAGTCTAAGGGATCTGTTCTGACACAGCAATCATAGAATCATAGAATGGGTTGGGTTGGAAGGGACCTTAAAGCTTATCTAGTTCCAACCTCTCCTGCGATTGGCCAAATTTAATTCTAACTGGGCTTTGGCTTTCCTAACCTGATAGCCCTACCAGGCTATCTGTCCTTATGCCCATGTCTGTATGCCTTCTTTTTCTGTTTAAGCTTGGTCAGGATCTCCTTGTTCATCCATGCAGGTCTCCTAGCATTTTTGCCCAACTTCCTCTTTGTTGGGATGCATCACTCCTGAGCTTGGGGTAGGTGATCCTTGAATATTAACCAGTTTTCTTGGGCTTCCCTCCAGGGCTTTGTTCCATGGTACTTTACCAAGAAGATCCCTGAAAATGACAAAGTCTGTACTCCCAAAGTTCAGGGTAACAAGCTTGCTCCTTTCTGCCCTCTGAACGCAAAACTGCACCATTTCATGATTGCTGCAGCCAAAACTGCCTTTGAGTTTCACATTCCCCACCAGCCCCTCCTTGTTGGGGAGAATGAGGTCCAGCACAGCACCTCTCCTTGTTGGCTCCTCTATCAGAAGAAATTTGTCATCAATGCATTCCAGGAACCTCCTGGATTGACTATGCCCTGCTGTGTTGTCCCTCCAACAGATATTGGGGTGATTTAAGAATGAGAACCAGGCCTTGTGAATGTGAGGCTGCTTCTATCTCTCTATACAAGGCTTTATCTGCTTGGTCTTTTTCATCAGGTGGCCTGTAGCACACTCCCACTATAATGTCCCCTGTCCCTACCCTGGCTGTAATCTTGACCCACAAGTTCTCTTTCACCTCTTCATCCATCCCCCATAATCCTTGGAGAGTAATATCTTTTTCTATTTGGTTCCATATAACTCATATGTTTTTTTAAATTCTCTTATCATTAAGAGATGATGATAAACTATATTTAGATAGTTTATAAACTATCAACTCTGATGAATACTTTTTTTTTTTTTTTTTTTTTTCCAAACAACAACAGAATGGTATTATACAGATTATAACAAACTTTCAGATACAACAAAGAAGAGAGGAAGAATTTTATTTTTAGGATGGTTTGCTGTGTTGTCTATTCAATGTTCTAACTTCATTTTGACTTAAAAGCGCACTGTGAATTGATTCCCTTAATAGAAGCTCTGACTGAAATTCATTCTTTCTTCTAGGTTAAAAATGGTAAAAGTAATTTTTTAGCAGTCCTTTTTCATTTCCCTCATAACAGAAAACATTTTGACATGTCAGATCATACCAGTCATAAATAAATCTTTACAGTGTGCTCAGTAAAAATGGGTGTCTCATAAAATAATGAATGACAAGACAAATGTGTCACTTTTATGCCTCTTAGTATTTTACTGAGTAGTTACTGCTACTGGTATTTGGATTTTGAAATAATTTTGTGTGAAATTTTAACCTTTACTATAGCAATAAAGTTCAAGGTTACTACAGTGAGGCAGCAACATTCTGTGGTTTGAATGAAGTTCATTGAGCCAGCTGGTGGAGTCATATCTTATAGACTTATCTTTACTATATTCCTGATGATAAACATCATTTAAATTTTCAGAAGAAGGGAGCATGGCACACAGCTTGAGAAGTTCAGCTGCTCTCTGGCATGCAGTCTTCAGATTTCGAGTGTGAACCTGCACTGTTTTCCCATTCTGTAAAAATTAGCCTGGATCACATAGTTTCATATTGTCATTTGTTTCCCCTCGGCATTCCCAGTGTTTTCTTACAGATATTTTAGGTAATCCCTTCTGGACATGTAACACAGTCAAATGCATGCAAATATATTTTTAATAACAGCTTGAAAAGTTCAAGTTTATTGCGTGCCAGCTTAGGTTTGGGACCAGGCACCATTTCCTCTGCCTTTCAACCTCAGTGAAACCTTTTTTCCCTTCCAGAAAAACTGTCAGAAGCCTAACTTAACATGAGATACCTGTACATAGCCTGCACTGACATAGGTCTAAGTGTAGTCTCCAGAGGAAACTGGTATGACTGCTGCCCATGGGACCAGTCACTGAATGCTAGCTCCTAACACTAGAAGTGAGCAAGCAGTACTTGCAATAGCCAAAAATGATTTGTACTTCCAAATGTAAGGAAAAAGAACAAAATCTGGCTACAGGCTGGCATTTATGTGGTATACATCACCTCAGAATGCATAAAAGGAAGTATCAGATTACCTTGTGGGCAATTTCTCATGTCTTCTCTATTTTTCAAAACTAACAGAGAACAACTGCATCTGAAGATTTTAACAGAAGAAGAAGAAAACAATTTACAGATGGGCATTTATTCCCTTTTCTTGAAAGTAATAAAACCATCATTCAAATCACCCTTTAAATTTAATAAAAATGCCAACATATGGCTGTTTACAAAGATATAATTTGTCCATTTCCTTAAATATGCTGTAACACTTCAAAATATTAAAGCTAAAAAGCAAACTGTAACATGCATATGAGAATTAAGGAAAAATCATTTCTACCTAGCTACCTGAAGACATGTGAATCCTCCTGTTTCTCATCTTCCCCTTTTTATTACCCAAAAGGTATATTAAAACAAACAAACAAACAAACAAACAAAACCAACCTGTCAATATTATCAAACAAACTCATTTGCTTCTGAAGTCTTCTTTGTTTCCTAGCTAACTATGTTATTTGTAATAATGGAAGGAGAAAAAAACAAAACCATCAGTATGTACAAACCAATTGTTCACCTGCTCAGGTTCTGGAAGGACTCCAGTCCCATGCAAGATCTATTATTTTCTTCACATTTATAATGATGAGGTTGATGACACTGAAATCCCTTATATAGGGCTATCTGCACAAAATCACAGAATCACATAACGGCTTGGGTTGGAAGGGACCTGCCATAGGCAGGGTTGCCACCCACTAGATCAGATTGGCCAAGGTCCCATTCAACCTAGTCTTGAAGAACTCCGGGGGTGGGGCATCCACAGATTCTCTGGGCAACCTCTTCCACTGAAGAATTTCCTCCTAATGTTTAATCTAAATCTATCCTCTTTTAGTTTAGGACCATTCCCTCTTGTCCTATCCTTATCTGAGTAACGAGTCCTTCTCCATCCTTTTTATGAGACCCCTTCAAGTACTGGATGGCCACAATGAGGTCTCCCTGGAGCCTTCTCTTCTTTAGACTGAACATCCCCAGCTCCCTCTGCCTTTCTTCATAGGAGAGGTGCTCCAATCCTCTCTGATCATCTTTGTGGCCCTCATCTGGACTTGTTCTAACAGGTCGACATCTTTCTTGTGCTGGGGGCCCCAAACCTGAACACATAGTACTTCAGGTGGGGCCTCACAATGGCAGAGTAGAGGAGGACATTCACCTCCCTCAACCTGCTGGCCATGCCTCTGGTGATGCAGCCCAGGATGCACTTGGCCTGCTGGGCTGCAAGTGTGCACTAATGGCTCATGTCAAGCTTTTTGTCCACTAGAACTCCAAGGCCTTCTCTGCACGGCTGCTCTCAATTTGTTCTCCCAGTCTGTACTCACGTATGGGATTGCCCCAAACCAGAACACTGTGTATGACTTTATACATGAAGGAAGCTGCTCATTAGACCACATAATGGTCTCCTATGGTCTATATCTCCTGTCTGTAGCAACGGCTAACACCAGATGTTTCAGAAGAAATGATGCAAAGTGATAAAAACTGATCATACAACTCTATACCATAGTGGAACATTTATGCATAACTGAAGGTGATGTTTGCACTATATTAAAATATAATGTTATAGATTTGAAATTTTATTATACATAATACAACTGTTGCTACAGTTTTAATTCATGATATTTAAATGACTGAATCACCGTCTCCTTGTAAAACTGTGCTTCTTTTGTATAAACTCAAAGTCTATTTCCCTATAAGACAGTAACATTCCAGTAGCATTCCCAGAAGGACAGTGCATAATCTCAAATTTCCACAACACATGGACTATTTCTTTTTCTTTCATATATAAATATAAATTCAAATACAAATACAAATATATATATATATATATATAAAACTCACATGAAGTAAGTAAAAAATATCACTTAAATTTGTCACATTAAACTCAATCTATCATTTGTCTACGAAAACAAATAGCTATATTTGGGATAACAAAAGCCTGGCAATGCTGAAGAAGATATTATTCAAGCTGAAGACACTCTACTTAAAAAAACAAACAAACAAACAAACAAAAACCATACAATGAATTTGAATGTATAAATGCAAGGATATAACAAGAGTAAGAATTCAGTGAGATTGAAATTGCATATAGACACACACAAAGACCACTGTTATGTTACGGGCTTCTCTTATGTCTGAAGAGAAATAGCTGCTGACAAGGAGTGGTAATGAAGTCTCCAAGATGCATTGTTCTGGGAGATGTCAATACACATATGGACAGTGCTTCTAATGCATTCAATTATCTCATGGCTATCATGAGAATCACAGGATTGCTTAAGGTCTCACTTGAGCTGTTAATCTGGTTTATATGCAGATATAATGTATTTAATAATTATACTCTTCCAAATGGAGATTAAGTCTCTCTCACATATTCATCTAAAAGGTGAAGTTTAAGGAGCTATAATATGGATCCATTGAGCTTCCAAAATGTTCTGTCTGAAAATTCTACCACTAGTCCATGGTTTGGAGAAAAGATAAATGACTTTCTTCCAATGCTGTTTCTGCATGTGCTGGATTTTTGTAACTGCTCTACTACATATTTTGAAGTAGAGGAGAGCTTGAAGAATTTTAGTTCCATGTAGCTTAACATTATACAACAAAATTCTGTAAATATGTGTTAGGTAGTCAGGGTATCAGGGAGAAACCCCCCACCCCAAGGCAACATTCAAAATCACAAAAATTGCAGAAGGATTTAAAAACTCTCTGTTATCAGTCTACTTTTTCCCAGTTTAGGAGCTATGAGTTTAGGAAGGAGTACTTCGTATCACTTTTCACTGAAAACAGAGAGCAAAGGAGTTGCAAGAAAGGACTGTCCCATACCCTGATAAAATATTGTTGCCTAGAAGGATGGTAAGTAAGGTAGGATTTGTAAGGTAGGAAATGCTTCAGGGCATTTCCTGCGGCCTGACTTTTGAACAGAGTTGTCATATCTAAAAAAATAAAAGCAAAGAAAGAGATTCCTGCAAGAAAGCAACAATAGCCAGAGAATCAAGCCTAAGTCCACTGGAAATTTATTGCTTGATCTTTAATAAATCCAAGAAGAGTAACAAAAATCCCACTGGGATTATGTTAATTAAATTAATAATTATCGTTCATTTTTTTTTCCTTTTTTTTTCTTTCTTTTTTTTTTCTAGTTCTTGTTCTTTTTCTTATTCCTTTTCTTTTTCTCTTTTTCTTTCTCTTTTTCTTTTTCTTTTTCCTTTTCT
>CM021698.1:54765756-54850169 GCA_011074415.1 Stictonetta naevosa
TTCCTTTTCCTTTTCCTTTTTTCTTTTTCTTTTCCTTTTATCTTTTCCTTTTTTCTTTTTTTCCTTCTTTTTCTTTTTTTTTTTTTTTTTTTTTTTTTTTTAATTAATCAGGTACCAAAATATATTCTTAAGGAGTACATTCTCACCATTCCAAGTTTTGCAGATGAAGAACAAGAAGTACAGAAATGTGATGGGTGCCCATTTTCACACCATGAAGTAATGGCAGAGTTGAAAGTAGAAATCCCAGTCATCCAATTCTTGTACTTATTTTATAATCAATATACTTTTATATACATTCAAACTCCCTAGATAGGACATAAGCTATCCTTTAAATAACAGACAAAGGAAGACCTCTTTAGAAAAGAAACTATATCTTTTCTTACCTGAAAGACTGAGTCATTTTCACAGGCAAATTATGATATCGGATTGCAAATAAAATAACGACCCTTACTAAAACTCTATTTTCCTTTAAATAGCCAAACAAAATACCCTCTCAGATAAACTAAACAGTATATAGATTCCTGAATGGTATGCAAATGCTGTTGGCTTCAGGTACAAATAGACAACCACTTAAAAAAAAAATGTTTCTGCTCATCACCAAACATAAGCAAAAAATCCTCTTTACCTCCCCTCTCTGAACTTTTATTTCTCCTCTGGAATTGATATCTAATTTTATTCCTTGATTTATCTAAGATTAAGGTGTGTGGGTGATTACTTCTTATTGAATAGGCAAATCATAAAAAAAAAAAAAAACTTGCACACAAACATACCAGTAATGTTTTACTTTTTATAAAAATATTATAAAATTCATCAAATGAGGTCTAGTGATGTTAGTGATTTAAATGTTTTATTCTGCTGAGATTTATTTTCATTTGTTTTGTTTCCCTTCACCAAAACCACTTTTAGATGAAGAGAATTCTGTACTTGCAGGTAAATAAAAGAAAAAAAAAACCTGAATATAATAGAAATACTGATTCACTCTTCATATACTGAAAACAGTAGGCTATGTTAACACTCTTCATATGCTGAAAACAGTAGGCTATGTTAACAGGCATTAATATGGGTAATACTTTCAGTTTCATAAAGGTCTTTAAAGAACTCTTTCAGTGTTGACCTGTACAGTGAGCATAAAAGGGTGTAACATTCTTAGCAGTACCCCTTCTCAGCTTTATGTCTTTGCATTGAAGGGGAGAGATGTAAGCAAGTGGATTAAGCACTGTCTTCACTCTCTAAACAACTGAACAGACCTTTAGTATTACTTTGTATTCCTTTCAAAATTCCAAGAGGCTCAGTTGAATAAGCTCATCTGTGTGTGGTGATAGGCTATTTTCTTATTGGGAAATACACCCACCACTGGCTCCCCTGCCATGCTGCATGCAGCATACTTATCTCTGAGGCACCCAACACATGTAGAGGCACTGTTGCTAGCAATATGCATCTAAATCCTCAATGCTTTAGAGCTATCTGTATTGCTTCAAACAGATGTCACATACTCTAAATTTTACTAGGAATTTAATAATGTTTCCACATACTCAGTGAAGTACCAATGTCATAACAACCTACTCTATGTGCAGCCTCTGGATGGATTTTTATATTCATAAAAATACAGGAATTAAAAAGAAATCTACCTGCAAAAGAAATCTATTTCTGAAGAGGTTCTGCTCTACCCACACTGTATTGTTACCTATCAATATTATAGCCTTTCATGATAAATACCAAAGTACCAAAAAGTCTTCATAAATTTTAAATGTGTAATTATATATGCTATATTCTGACAATTCACTTGTGTTTTGACATGAAAACACTATGCTACCCAACAACCCCCATTGTATTCTCTTCATATATCATAGAGTGATAGGTATCTACATATATATATTACATATATATATAAGGGCTGGAAGGTAAAGCTATGGGGATTGAACCACATGTAAAAATACAATCACTGATTTTGAAGCATTTTTATGAGTACATCTATTGAATTTGCTTATCTTCTATTAAAGAAAACATAAAGAAGAGTAGGGAAGTAACATCATCATAACCTACTATCACACATCAGTGCCAACGTAACAAAAGATGACATCAGAAGAAAATCATCTTTGACATTTAATTCAGTGTGCTAAGTCCAGACATAGTATATATATATATATATATATATATATATATCATTTTGCCGTGAATAAGAATAAAAAACTCTATGGTCTATTTACATACAAGTACTACTACGTTTTGTACATGTGGAACCAATGGATCTATGAATGTCTAGGCCAATTTTTCCATAATGATCTACAGTTTCAGGTGCCCGTCTTTGTGCACTCCAGCTACAGTTCTCAATGATCTTCCAAACATTAAGTTCAAATAACTTGATAGCACTTTATCGTTCAACGAAAAGAAGCAGTTGGCATCCCACTCATTAACTCTGAAGTACAACTTACTTTTAGTATTTTATAAATATGACTGATATAAATACGGAAATAAACATCTCCCAATACATATATTCACACACACAGGCATTAAAAGAAAGCATTATGCAATATAGACGATTCAAAAATTTAAGAGAATTGAGGAAAAAAAGCAGACTTTATGGAGCATCCACATTACATTCAGATGAAGTATGTTACTCTACAGTTTATGCCTATGTAAGATGAATTTTCTCCTTGTCAAGTTGCTTCACTGTCTCATTTCTTCTATTATCTCAAAAGAGTTTGGTTCTATTCAAGGTACCAGAATAGATACTGGATTTGACTCGTGTGAACTGTTTTCAAGGAATACATTTCTCAATGGAAAACATAACATGGTCATTTGAACTAGTCCATGATTTCACTCCATGATATGTGGTGAGGGTTGAGGCCGGGGTTTCAAGAAGTCACAGAAGGATTTGTTCTTTCAGGCACTTCTCTGGATGTGGGTTCAAGTGCCCCGACCCAGATCATCTTTGCTACTTGTGAAGGAAGAACTCCTATATCTAAGTGCATACACGGAAAGGACCACAGGCTGGACAAACTGCTGATCTGCCTTGGAGATTATATTATGAACAGAGACCCATCCATACTAGCAAATATGCTTGGATGGGTCAATCACTCTGTTCTCCTGATGTTGCTCATTCCTGTCGGTCCCACCTCCAGATACCCAGACCACTCAGGAAAGTCTTTTAAAATCTCTGTGACAACTTCACACAAAATGTTAGAATCTCTAAGAACAGACTTTGGCAAGAACTCAGTCAGCCTTAACTTGAAGTGGGGACTCTTACTAAATTTGTATTTTTATTTTCACAAGAATTCTTGTGGGTTCATAGCATAATCATCATATTCAATTCTTAAACTAGTTTGAAAAAGAAGTAGCAAGCTTTGAGAATATTTGGAATCAATAAATATAAACCTGTGTTCAACAAGAAAGCCTTTGGAGTAGTCTTCCATGCTCTTAGAACATAGAGAAGTAAATACTTGTCCAAATCTATTTTATAATTATGATTGATTTATTTAGTAAATTGACCACATGGAAATGGGAAATGCAGCCTCTAATTACAACCTTTAGTTATAACATTAGAACCAAAATTTTACTGAATTAGTTTAATTTAAGTGGATGGTTCATTTGAAGATTTTTTTTTTTTCCCTCCAAAATTCATAATGATGGTAGAAGTAATTCATTAAATATGAAAATTAATTGAGAATATGATTTGTTTTGTAAGGCTTTAGGGCTGACTAAAGACTGTGAATGATTTCCTGACTAATGCTCTGCTGCAATAAAGTATCAAAAATCATTTATTTTGCTGTTGTGTCACATATATTCTTCAGCTTTGTATTTGAACAAATGTTATCTCCTATTATTTAATATGTGTCTGGATACTACAATCACACTTTTGACTAATCCTTAATAATAATACTCCTACATTTTGTATTTGGGAAAAACATAATGCTCCAATTTTTACAACCACTGTTTTAATTTAGAGTACAGAAGCAGGCTTAGAATATTTTACACTGTAACATTGTTTGACTAATCATGCTATCCACAAATAACACACAGAAAGATGCTTAAGAAAAATATATTTAGGAGAGAAAAACATACAGACCTTTCCACATGAAAAATGTGCATACTAATTTAAAATTTTTGGAAACATGAATGAACATGAAACTTGAACTCTCAAATATCACTGCAGAAAAAAGACGACAGATCTAGATGATGACATATTTACAGATGGCATGTAATCATGAAATTAGAAAACCTAGATTCTTCTGGTTTAGCCAGTAATACAAAACACATGGACCTGGTCTGAAAAAGTTAACTCCATCTCAGTGAGATCATGTTCTCAGTTGCACTGCTATAACTTAACTGATAGATGCATTCTACACGTACATTTGGTGGCACAGTCATTAAGCTAGGGTAGATGTAAAAACACAATTTTATCACAAACATTAATACTCCTTCCTTGGAAAATAAGTAGAGTGTTTGCTCAAGTGTATATATCCTACCTGAATTCAATGAAACTTTGTAACAAGAAACTTTGTTTCTATCAAAGAGAATATTTTATAAAATATGACCAAATTGATAAACTTCCAGGATGAAATGTCTGGCTTGGTAGATGGTAGATGGTAGATGAGGGCAGAATGATGGATATTGTCTAACTGGATTTCGGAAAGGCTTCTGATGCTGTCTCCCATAAGGTCCTCATAGAAAAGCTGTTAAAGCAAGCGCTAGATGAGCAGACAGGGAGGAGGATTGTAAACCAGCTCAATAAAACGGTTCGGGGAGTGGTGATCAATGGGATGAACTCCAGTTGAAAGCCAGTAACTGGTGGAGTGCCTCATGGGTCAATATTGGGTCTAGTCCTGTTCAGTATCTTCATTACTAATCTGGATGACCTGGCAGAGCGTAACCTCAGCCAGTTTGCTGACAGTACAAAACCAGGAGGAATGACCAATACACCAGGGGATAGTGTTGCCATACAGAAAGACCTTAACAGGCTAGAGAAACGGATGACAGGAACATCATGAAGCTCAATGTGGGAAAACGTAGAGTACAGCACCTGGAGAGGAACAACCCCAGCCACAGTACAAGCCAGTGGTGGATGGGCTGGAAAGCAGCTTTGCAGAAAACTTGGGGATATTGGTTGACACCAAGATTAACGTGAAACAACAATATGCCCTTGCCACAAAGAAGGCTACCAGTATCTCCTGTTATCCTCGAATCTCATAGGCTGCATTAGGCAAAGCATTGACAATGATGGGTCGAGGGAGTTGACCCTTCCTCTCTACTCAACACTAGGAGGCCAAAGCAGGAGAGTTGTGTCCAGCTGTGGGCTCCTCAGTACAAGACTGGCTTGGACATACTGGAAAGAGGCCAACAGAGGGCCATGAAGGGGATTATGAAAGGACTGGAGCATCTCTTATGTGGAAAGGCTGAGGGAGCTGGAACTGTTCAGCCTAGAGACAAGAAGGCTCAAGGGGGAGTCTCATGAATGTGTATGAATACCTGAAGTGGAGGTGCAAAGAGAACAGAACCAAGCTCTTTTCAAGTAGTGCCCAGTGACAGGGCAAGAGGCAACAGGCATGAACTGAAACACTGGAAGTTCCATCTGAACAACACTTTTTTACTGTGCAGGTGACCATGAATTCATACAGCTTGCCTTGAGAGGGTGTGGAGTCTCCCTTGTTGGAGATCTTCAAAAGCTACCTGGACAGTCCTGGGCAACCTATGTGGCCCTGCTTGAAACTGAGGGATGGACCAGATGACCTGGAGAGGTCCCTTTCAACCTCAACAATTCCGTAATTCTATGATTCCAAAAATACTTACTTTTTCCCTTCATGTCTTTCCTACTTGTTTTTAATTACTTAACTGATAATTCTATAACAGCATATTTTAAAAATTCCCCTCAAACCCACCATGTTTATGGAAAAATATATTGCATACTTCATCAAATCTCTAAGCACTATCTTATGTATTATGTTTTTTTGTTTGTTTGTTTGTTTGTTTGTTTGTTTGTTTGTTTTGGTATGGCATGCCTTTTTCCTGCTCTGAAGCAATAGTGAATACTGTTCTGAAAATGAGTACTGATCTGAGGCAATGATATTGCGCACTGATCATTGCTTCACTTAATATTTCATATCTTGTCATTTTCTCATAAATTACCTGAGGATGTGCTCCATGTTAATGCAGACTTCAGCATCAATCAACCATTTGCATGAACTCATATAAAGAGCACCATACCAATGCTTTTGGCACTATCATTAACATAAATTGTAGCTTTTCAAATGTCAGTTCTTATTTACAGCTGACAAGATGGAGGAATTAGCCCTGTGTAGAGTCATTCCTGATGTTAATCTCCAGATTTAATGCTATTTAAAAACCATTTTCCAGCCAAAGTATGCTGACCTGTGGCTGTGGTCCAGTGTCAAATTTAAAAAGCAAACTAGAACACTGCTATAAAGTAAATTGAAAGGAAAGACTCTGTAACACAAATACTGAAATACCAGTACATGTCAAAGAATCATTTTGACTATCATAGATTTAATGTTCTACTGACCAGATGGAAAAATATTAAGCATGCAGCATAGTGCAAAGCTTACTGCAATACCAAGGCTTCACAAATTTTAAAGCAGAAAAACAACAATAACAACAAAAAAAAACAAACCCCACTGCTGAATTCACAACAATACATCTGTTCCCTCACATGTGAGGCAGCCACTGGGATCCTTAACATCTAAGGTCCTGTCCTCCAAACCATACTTCTGCCTGTTCTGTTAAAGATTCGTCCCTGTTTTGAAGGGCATTCCCCTTACTCACCATTCTCTGTGGCTCTGCATAGCACCACTACTTTCTGGCTGTTTCTGAATATATTTCTAACCTAGTTGGGATCATAGTACATGCTTTCCAACCTGCACAAGAAAAAGTAATTCTTGTTTATAAAAATATTTTTATAAAAGCACCCAACTTTAGAGGAAGCAAGAGGTTTCCTCTCATCCCTGTCATTATGTAGATTAGGATATGAAACCACTTCCTTTTCCAACCTTGAAAAATATTCCCAAAATTCTATAACTTCATCAATAGCATTTATAACAACATAGCTCACTACAGATGAATTCCTACAACAACAAAACATCATTGCAATTTAATAGTGAAAAATAATTTTGTTAACAGATGCTGGAAAATAATTTACCTTATTACGTTATTGAGTGTTGCACTTTAGGTATGTTATTTCCAATGATTAATTTTTAAGAACAAATGAAGGCAACACTCCCAAATCTTCCTTATTGAACTGTTTCTGGTATCAAAGTTCAGTAATACTTCAGCTAGAAATCAGTTCTTATCACTGCTTCTACTTTTTTTTTTTTATATATTTTTTATTTTTGTAGATATAATAGTTTACTGCTTTTTAATATTGTTTCTGAAGTTTTATGAAACTTATACTAAATACTCTTTTAGAATATAACAGACTCATGTTTGGTTCAAATTCTGCTTTTTTATGCATGCACATGACACTCACTGAAGTAAGTATGGTATATAGAACCACATTTTTAGAGCATTTTTATTGTTTACAGTGATTTCAAAGCAGCTGCATACATGAGAGGCAGTGCTCCAGTGATACTTTTCTCCAATGAGTAGGATCTACTCATTATGGGCTTTATTATTATTATTTTTTTTTTTCCTGAATGGTTGAAATAAACTCATCTACAAAACAACATGAATATTGTATCCTTTATTCTTTCTAGGGGGAAAATATATGTGTGTATATATATATATATATTGTTCTGTCATATGTCTTCAGTTTGATTTCTGCCTTCCCAAACTTTCCAAGAAAAAATACTTTTTTTTTTTTTTTTTTTTTTTTTTCCTACTTCACACGAAGTGAGGTTTCAGGCATTACTCTTGGAAATACAGGACTATTTTGTTTCTAACAGTGAAAAGCCTATTATGCCAGTAATGATATAAAGAAGTACTACTACACTATTTCTCAGACAGATCTCACCACATCACTCAGGCTGCAAGGAGCCTTGGGAGTTCTCTGGTCCTGCCTGCTCTGCAAAGGAGGGTTAACACTGAATTTAGAACTGGTTGCTTGGGTCTTTAAAATCTTCAAGGGATTTGCTAACTTAAGTTTCTAACAACAGTATTCAGATCAATTATTCTTATGATCATGACTTTTATTCTTCCATTACCTAAAACACAGAATTATGGTCTTACAGGACTAGGTATCTGACATCCTGTCTTCCTCTTTGCATTTCAGACTGTAGATTCTTAGTGCAGCTTTGTTATATTACGTAAATTCATGTAGTTTTTATGATTTGAAAAAGCCCCCAACACCTCCCTCCCCCTCCCCCCCAAAAAAAAAAAATCATTCAGAGGATATTCTATGTTCTCATCCTTCTACCCATTAAAACCCAAATGTGCTTTGCTGCAAAAATGATATGATACATCCCATAGGAATTCAAATGTATAGATTTTTTCTCTTTCTATGGCATTTCAAAGGCGTATTTGCTAGAAAGATCTGGGATCAGGGAGGAATCTGTAATTTTCTGAATTCTATTGCTTCCCTTAAGGGTGCAGAAAACCTAGAGAGATGTATTTGCATCATGCTAGAAAGTTATGATTTCTTGCAGAAACATAACAGAGTTTAATGCCAAAAGAGTTTACAAGGTTCTGTGAAAGTACTCAAATGAAATTTCACCTGAACAGAAACTGTTTTTTCTCTACCACAGCTTCCTCCTGCACTTTTCCCTTGCTTTGTTATGGGATCTCCCATGGCTTGCAAACCTTCAGGAAAAATCTGCTATATAGTTCGGGTTCTCTATGGGCTGTTGTTTCTTTGTGAAGTATCCACCTGCCCTAGTCATTTGTGGGCTGCAGTGTGTATGTCTGCTCCAGCCTGGGCTCTCCAGGGGCTGCAGGGCAAGCTCTGCTGGGCACTTGCAGCACCTCCTTCCCTGGCTGCTCGCAGGGCTGCTTCTCACACTCTTTTCCTCACTGCCAGGCAGCATTTGGCCCTTGCTGAGCTCTGCTCTCCCCGAGGAGCTCACCCATGGCCGAAGAGCTCAGCCGGGCCCTGTGGTGGGGCCACTGGAGCTGGTATGGGGCAGCCCAGGCCTCGCCTCACAGAGAGGTCTGGCAGCCCTCACTGCCAGTGCCTGGACATGTAAACCCCATATATTATCATTATCTCCCATAGTTTTATTGTTCTGAGTACAAATTCTGTTCCAAAACACCCTACTAATGTCTTACAGGTACTTTTTGAGAACAAAATTTAGTCTTTTCTCCTTGAAAGCCAATCAAGCTCCCATGAGAGTTGATAGGAAGATGGTTAGTTCTTTGGCAGATTAACAAGGCCTGTCCTTTGTTACATAGTGTGGAAAGCATGATGTTATTAAATGACAGCAACACTGCTGTGTGACCACAGGATGAGGACAGTGATGTTTTTTCACAGTAGTAAAACATTTTCTTCTGAAATGCGGTATAATTCAATATGTCCTATGGTCTGAAATACACTTTAGCATAAAGAATAACTAATCATTTCACCTGGAAATTACCTTAATAGACATAAATGCCAATAATAAATGCAAGACTCACTAATAATTTTGATAATTTGTGTCCATCTTGTTCACAAATAAATACAAATCAAGTAGCAGCTATGCAAATAATTTAACTCAGTGCGAGTCTGACTATTGCCAACATAACACAACTTACAACCAATAAACTTCTCTGTTAAAATATCTTTCCCTTTCTAAAATCATGGGTCTTAGCTTTGTTTGTTTTCTCATTGAATAAATAAATAAATAAGTAAATAAATAAATAGATAAATAATCATTGTCAAACTCAGTACATTGTTTAGGCCAAAAACAAGTGAGGGGAAAAAAATCATTCAAAAATGTAATTTATCATTTTATGTTTTGCAAACAAAATATTTCAGTTAGTAATTTACACTGACTGGCTGTAAAGTATGAAGCACATTACTATTTCACCTGAAGAAGATGACCTTTTAAAATCAGATTTTTTAAAATCATTGTTTTATTTTTCTTCACTTTTTTTTTTTTTCTTTTTTTCCCCAATACTCAGCCAGCCCAAAATAAGTTGCTCACACAGCCATTTATTAGCTGTTCTAGTCTAAAAGACTAGCAAGTTGGCAAGTTGGTAGCCTCAGCTAAAACACCATGAAACATGCCAGCAATTATGATTATTAAATTACATGCAGCATATGCCCTGTGAGAAGCAGAGTGAGACTATCAACTCATTTTGATAGCTGAACAGCCACACAGTAAAAATAAATTTCAGGTACTACTGTTTGACTTGGGATCTGAAGTGGTTAATTCTAGATGAAGAACTCAGTATTACAAAATTTTCAAAATCTTTTTTACATGCTAGTTTTCAACTGTTAAAAATACAGCACTACAAACATCATTTTTTATTATTTTTTTTTAATCTACTGTTTTCACAAACTGAATTAAATTGGTACATGTATTTAAATTAGAGTGGATATTTAAATTCATCATCTGTCCATGGCTGAATCCTCTAAGGATGATGTCAGTTCTTGGACTGTGCATGCTTTTTAACAATTTTACGTGAATAATACCACGTCAGGGAGTGAAAAAAGAACCAACCTCTAAGGGCATATGAAGAGGTTTTATTTGCACATCCCAAAGTAAAACTCAAGGGTTCATAGCTGTTTAAGGGGCTAGTCCAATTTCAAAAACACTTCAGATCAGGACATATTTCTATAAATGGTATGTGTTAAGTGTGATGGTCAAAGGAAATGTGGATTTAATGTACCCTAGAAGTCTTGTGGCATCTTCTATAAAAATGTTATGAAATTCTATTGAATGAAAGCAATATCAGTGCTTTTTTTTCCCTGTGGTCCAGGACACTCTCAGATATTCATAGCAATTTTGATCCTTTTTTGACCTAAAACTTGCCGTATATTTTCAAAAGGCTTCATTTTTAAAACATTGGAAAACCTATTAAAACTAATAAAAAATGAAAATTGCTTGTATGGCAAATTAACTGTTAATTATTCCACTAATTTAAAGAATGTTACACTTTATTAAAGCCAGAACTCTAAAGTACTGTCCATTTTTTCCTACTGCTTAAAGATATTCAACAGTTTCTAATATTTCACATTTTTATGCACCACCTCTGTACTTTCTAGAATCCTTCCATAGCATTTTAACCTTAATTTTACCAACCCCACCTTATAATAGCATATCAGCTTCAATTAAAACAGCTCAAATTTTAGAACAAAGTAATTAAGCTCAACAATGATTCTTGTTATATTATTTGTTGCCTGCCATAAGCCCTTCTGCTACTGTAGACACTGAGGGATTTGGATTTTCCATCATCTCCTAAAAATAGCACTACGATACCTTCCAAAGCAGCCCTCAAATTCCGTAGTCCACAATACTGCTGATGTATCATTTCCTTATCTCCACCTGCTAATCTCTCATCCTCTCTCACTGACCCCTCCAGTCTTTAAACCCTTGCCAATCTTCTTCTGAAGTGTCTTAAAAAGATTTGAAGAGTGATGTGAACAGAGAGAAGCAGCTTTCCAAAATGAATTTTATTAGCTTGAAAAAATGATCAGAGGAAACAATAAGCCATCTGAATATATTCAGAATTAAGAATTAATTAAGAATTAGTCTGTCAAAAAACAGGCAAGAGAGGAAGAAAAACATTAAAGTATGGTCTTAAAAGTGAATCAAGGAAAAATGGTATAACAAAGAGCTAAAATAATTAAAAGCACTTGTTTATTTAGTATTGAAGCTATATATAAAGGAGTATTTTTTTTTTTTTTCTTTACAAGGTTACTATTTAAATACCTGACTACACTTGAATAGTTACAGTCTATATGGTAAATATTTTGAATCCTCATGAACTTTGACATATTTCTCATTTAACAGGGTCTTACTTTTCATGCTTAATGTTTAGAGTTATCTAACAGAGAAATGTTAGTTCCATTATTTCTTTTGAACAGATATTCACTGAACTTGGGTAAGTCTTGGGTTACTTTGATCTCTAATTCATAAGAATAATTTGGTTTGGTAATTTAAAATCAGAATACAGGAGGAAATGAGGATGATCCTGAATGAAAAGACTTTTCTGTTTGCTACAAGTGACTATTCATAAATATTAGCCATCAGTTAAATCATATTCACATAGAAGTTCAGAGGTCATGCATCCTTTAAAAATAATTTAAAAAATGTACAAAAATAACAACAAACTAATCAGGTACTTCAGTATTATTGACTATTTATAAATCAATCAAGTGGGAGATAAAGGAAGTTCTTATGATATAGCACATGTATTTGGCTATATATTTGGTTGTAAGGTCAGTCTCATGAAATGTTTGCTTTTGCACTGTGATTTAGGTTTTACATAAGAATTCTTACAAGTTAAAATGAAATAGGAACATAGTCTACACTGGGGGACACATTCTAAAATGTAAAGTACCAGTCCCAGGGCATGCAGGTACCAGGAAGCCTGACTGCAAATGGGGAGTGGTTTCTGGCCCTTCTCTTTCTCCTATTAGAAAATCTGTCACAATTACTGTGGCTCTCCTCCTCTCCATGTCCACCCATTTACCTTGGTAGGCTATCCACACTTGCAGGGAATCATGTCTTTGAGGGTGTTCCTGCCCTGAGCTGAATACTGTGTCTTACTTCTTACTTATTCTTATTGCTCCTTTATTTCCCAAACAGATCAAACCTAGTGCCATGTGCATGGTATTTGAAAAACATTAATTTTGATTAAGACCAACATATTTTATGAATCAAAGCATGCCTTAAAATGGAGGAGACATTAGAAGAATGGGGATACCTATGAACATGGAAAAAGACCACTTGAAAATGCCACTATTTTTATTGATAAAATACAGAGGTATTAGGAATAGAAGAGTAGCTAATAGGTGCTTGCCACCCTACATCAGTGAAATGTCACTGGTAATTAGTCCCAATACAGAAGATATGAACTAGAATTAGTTCAGATTTCAGTCAGATATTACTGCCATTAGTGTTGAACTGCAATTAGTCTGAAAAAAAATATCTAAAAGAATATGCAATAATAGGAGATAAATTCTTTTAAAGTTTGCTTTGACTGTTCTTATTTATTCCAGATTTTGTCGGCAAGAAAGCACTGCTATTTTTCAGTGGTTGGGAAGGATGAGGAGCTATTCTATTATCATTCTTCAGTCATAACTCAGAATAAAAATTACTAAGTTTGGTAGACAGAAAAAGAATCCTTTAATAGATTGAATTGAAAGGGTTTTGTTATTGATGTTGTTGTCTGTGTATGTGTGTATTTTCTCGTAAAATATGTGAATTCCTGATGAAAAGGCATATAATAAAAGGACTACCAAAGTTAGCATGACCTTCAGAAAAAATCAACTTTTTTTTTCTGTTTCTCTAAGCATTAGTGCATATACTTAGTTGTACTACTTTGAATAAAAATGAAGTCTTGACAGCAGTAGTAGTATAAACTTTGGAATTGCTTATTATTTTTCTTGTGTTCACTGGAATCCATATACAACACTTTTTACAAAGTACTAACAGTCTGCCCACAGAGCCACGCTATACGCCAAGTGATCTGACATAATGGGTGACTGAATTATCTGCCTTTTGACCAAATGTTACTGTAGAATAAGAAATCTGCGTGTGAGTCCAAAGAAAATTAGGCCCTGACATTGGGATGCTCCTATGCACTTTTCAGTGAAGTATATGTGAATATTAAGTTGCTCTACTTTAATTATGAACTAACTGTATGTTGGTAAAATATTCTGTTGGTAAAATGTTAACTCCATAAGAGGTCTAATTTGGCCTTTAGAAGATTTTCATTCTTTCCACTCATTATCCTTTATTTTTTCTTTATTAGCAATGTCTTGCTGGTGTTACAGATATCTTGTAATTGAACATGATTTTGAACAACAGAGTTAGCCATCAGGCCACAGATTAAGGTGAAGTACTAATCAGAACTAGAGTTGAGATTTTTGTTCAGTGAGATTAAACCAGCTGTGTGCTCAGCATGCTAAATGTTGATCTGCATTTATCATTAAATTGTGGCCAGCAATCCTCTCAATTCATCAAGACTGTTACATTCAAAAACACAGCACAGAAATCCTTAAACATACAGAAGTGAAATCCCCAACCCAAACAAAACAAAACTCTCATTACTTCCAAATCTCCAAATATTTGGAGATTTTGTTAAGGTATTTTTGGATTTGTGGGTGAAAAAAGGCTTAGTGGCACAGATTAATTATCTTGTATGCCTGAGATTTTTGGGGGGAGCTGCTTGCAATTTCAGATTTTCCAGAAAAGAAATTGGTGCAGTATCTCTTTCAAGCAGCCTTGCTACTTGACACAGGGCTTTGCAAGAAACTATGAAAACATATTCCATGCCATAAGAAACTGATGATTAAAAAGAAAAGAAGCTTTGATCTGTTATTTCTGTGTCATTCAAGAGTAACACCACTGTAAATGCTATTTAGATTTTACAAAAGTGTATCTGAAATTGGATTAAGTTACAAATATCAGAGGTTCACATACAATAAAACATCAAAGAAGAATGAGTAAAGAGGAAAGAGAAAAAAGATAAAAAGAACTTTTGAGATTGTCTGATGTTAGCAGAAATCAGAATTACTGTTTCTTAAGGTGATGGGAGAAAATATTCTGTTAATAGTATAGCATGTTCCCAAATACACATATTTTTGTGGACATGATTCAAGTTTGATACAACAGATTCATTATAGCTATTCATTAATGCAAGTGCTATTGCAGAGATGTAGACATAACACTTAAAAATAGCTGGACAGATACAAAATATGTCTTGAATTTATGAGTTAGTAAGATCTATTTTATAAGTTACATATATCTATTGCATATCTGTAGTTTAAACAAGGCATGATGATCATCATTGTCCTAACAATTGTTGCAATGCACAGGATCTTAACAAGCTGCAAGTAAAACCCCAGTATTAGTTGTGGAACTTAGGTTTGCTTTACAGAGTCTATGCTGACTACCAAAGCATTCCAGCTATTTTTGGAAAGCAGTATGGGAGTAGGGTTCCATTAAAAACTACTATAATGGGTCTTTTCTAGTACAACTGAGATAGCAGCATGTACTAACCAGCTGCCACTTTCTGAAACTCATTATGCTCTTTCAGCTAAGTTGAAAGCTGATTCCAAATCTTTAGCTGCAGCTTCTGAAATGCTGGAGTGCATTTCAATCTTCTGCATCTTGCTAGAGATGCATCTTGCATCTTGTTTTCATCATTGCACATGCCAATAAATGTTGAGGTTCAAAGTTTAATTTCCACCAGTAAATGTGGTAAGCATCCTTTTTTTAAAAAATAAAAATAAAAATCTGCAGGTCCATTTTTTCAGAAAACATGGCTATTGATTTTATTCCTATTCCTATTAATCAAGTGAAGTATCTTTCCCACTCCTTATTCCAAGAGTCAAAGTAACTGATCTTTTTTTTTTTTTTTTTTTTTTTTTTTTTTTTCTGGCCACACAAATTCATTGAAAATACAAGTTATTACCCAAATGCCTTTTCATTAAAATTTCTAGCTTACAGAAAAACAGATATTATTTTTTCACCTTCTCACATTAAAGAGATCTCATATAACCATCATTTCAAAAGATGCATCAAAAAGGATCATGCTGCAGTAATTCCTTCTAAGAAGTTACCATTGTCTGGAGACCATATCCTTTTATATAAATCCCCATATGCATATGGATTTACTTGTGCAAGTCTGCAGATACCCGTGGCTACAGTCATAAACACAGAAAGGCACAAAAGTTCAAGGGGACAATGCATTTTCATTACCCAAACAGTGGCAAGGGCATTACGCTAACCTGAATTTAAAATACGTCATCAATTTTCCATACTCCCTGTAGTGAAACTCCCTCCTCATACACACTTGGGCAATATTGTCTGGTCTAAGCTAGACACTGTTTTAACATTATCAAATGCTTGCAGACAGACTATGAAATCACTGAAGGGAATTCATGGAAAGAATTGGCTATATTATAAAGAAAAGGAGAAAAACTAGGAAAAATATATGCCGTATTATTCACAAGATGAAAAGGGAAAACTGTTTCAGGCACTCATTTTGAAAGAAGTCTAAAAAGCATTTAAACAGACTGATTTGATGAATAACATAAAGCATACATAAAAAAATGTAGTGAAAAAAAAACGTTCCTGGAATTATATGTGTTTTAGGCTTTTCATACCACAAACTGCCAAACGTTAATAATCATGCCATATCCATATTCAATTTTTATGCATTATTCTGTGTTCCAGGTATTTATCTAATGGACTCATTATGAAAAACATGTATAATACAGGGGGTAGGATCTGATAACATTACTAATATCAGAAAGTAGTTTTAACAAGACAGTCTAACAAGATGGCTCCAGTACTTCCAGTCAATAAGAGATTAAAGAGACATTTAAAGAGATTCCTGAGTGGCGGAAAAGGCTTTCTAAGCATACAACATAATATAGAAGAGAAAGCTCAATCCCTCAGGCAGTCAGCTGGGAAAGCCTGGGTTATAATTTAGGAAACCCTAGATATAACCTTCAGTAAAATGTACCGCCTTAAGAAATGAAAGTTTCATAACTAAACAGAGCGTATTGCCTCTGACAAGTGAAGATGGAGAACTGGTAACAACAGATATGGAGAAGGCTGAGGTACTTAATAACTTCTTTGCCTTGGTCTTCACTAGTGGTCAGGCCTCACACATCTCTCGAGTCTTCAAACCTCTAGGCAGGGACTGGGAGAGCAGAGTCCCTCCCACTGTAAATGAAGAGCAAGTTTGGAACCTCCTGACACAGCTTTAAAATGACAAGTCTATGGGGCCTGATGACATGCATCCCAGGGTCCTGAGGGAATTGGTTGATGTAGTCACCAAACCACTCTCCATCATATTTGAAAAATCATGGCGGTCAGGCAAAGTCCCCAGTGACTGGAAAAAGGGAAATATCATTCCCATTTTTAAAAAGGGTAGAAAGGAGGACCCAGGGAACTATAGACCCTGAGGTGAGCCTCACCTCTGTGCCTGGCAAGATCATGGAATAGATCCTCCTGGAGGCAATGTCAAGGCACATACAGGACAAGGAGGGGATCCAGGACAGCCAGCACAGCTTCACCAAGGACAAATCGTGCATGACCAATCTGGTGGCCTTCTGTGATAGAGTGACTGCATCAGTCAACAAGGGAAAACCAACTGATGCCATCTGCTTGGACTTCTGTAAGGCCTTTAATACAATTCCACATATGAAGGGTGGACCATCTGGTGGATAAGGAATTGGCTCAATGGCCACACCCAGAGAGTGGTGGTCAATGGCTCTATGTCTAGGTGGAGATGGGTGATGAACAGTGACCCTCAGGGGTCTGTCTTGGGACCAATGCTTTTCAATATCTTTATCGATGACATAGACAATGGGACTGAGTGCACACTCAGCAAGTTTGAAGATGACACCAAGCTGGCTGGTGCAGTTGATACAACAGAAGGAAGGGACGCCATTTAAAGGGACCTGAACTATGTAGAGAAGTGGGCTCATGTGAACCACATGAGATTCAACAAGTTCAAGTACAAGGTGCTACACTTAGGTCAGAGCAATCCCAGACATGAGTACAGACTGGGAGAATAACTCATTTAGAGCAGCCCTGCAGAGAGAGAATTGGGGATTCTGGTGGATGAAAAGCTCGACATGAGCAAGCACTGTGTTCTTGCAGCCCAGAAGGCCAACTGCATCCTGGGCTGCATCAACAGAGGAGTGAGCAGCAGGTGAGGCCACACTTGGAGTACTGCATCCAGGTTTGAGGCCCCCAGCACAAAAAAGATGTGGACCTGTTAGAACGAATCCAGAGGGCTCTTTCCAGAGGAAAGTGGTTCTTCTGTCTTTCTTTTAAGAACTAAAGGTAGTGAATCTTCTTCCATAATAGGCAGAACACAGTTAGAGAGAGAGTGAGTATAAGAAAAACAAAACATTTTGGAACATTCTGCTACAATTACAGAGTTAAATTTAAAATTCAGATGCAACACTTTCTTAAAAAGATGTAGTAAACAAAGTAAGTCTCAGAGCACTACAGTTATGCTTCCCATAAGGGATTTCTAATATTTTCAGGGCTATAATGAGCTACTATTATTTTGACAAACAACAAAGAAAAATGTAGCCTCCAAAAGCTGTTTGTTTCCACTCCTAGAACATGAGTGTGTAAACCAAAGTGATGGGCAAGGACATTGCTTTTGCGACTCTTGTGCTTGAAAAAATCAACAGCAGTCGATATTCTAGAATAGTAATAGAGAGGAAGGGAACAATCAGTACATTTCACAGAATCACAGAATAGTCTAGGTTGGAAGAGACCTCCAAGATCACCGAGTCCAACCTCTGACCTAATGCTAACAAGTCCTCCACTAAACCATATCCCTAAGCTCTACATCTAAATGTCTTTTAAGGACCTCCAGGGATGGTGACTCAACCACTTCCCTGGGCAGCCTATTCCAGTGACTAACAACCCTTTCAGTAAAGAAGTTTTTCCTAATATCCAACCTAAACCTCCCCTAGCAAAATTTTAGCCCATTCCCCCTCGTCCTGTCACCAGGCATGTGGGAGAATAGACCAACACCCACCTCTCTGCAGCCTCCTTTAAGGTACCTGTAGAGTGCGATAAGGTCACCCCTGAGCCTCCACTTCTCCAGGCTGAATAGTCCCAGCTCCCTCAGCCACTCCTCATAAGACTTGTTCTCCAGACCCTGCACCAGCTTCGTAGCCCTTCTCTGGACTCGCTCGGGCACCTCCATGTCCTTCTTGTAGTGAGGGGCCCAGAACTGAACACAGTACTCAAGGTGCGGCCTCACCAGAGCTGAGTACAGGGGGACAATCACTTCCCTGGACCTGCTGGCCACGCTGTTTCTTATGCAAACCAGGATGCTGTTGGCCTTCTTGGCTGCCTGAGCACACTGCTGGCTCATATTCAGCCAACTATCAACCATCACTCCCAGGTCCTTCTCTGACAGGCAGCTTTCTAATCACACATCTCCCAGCCTGTAGCTCTGTTTGGGGTTGTTGTGCCCCAGGTGGAGGATGCGACACTTGGCCTTGTTGAACTTCATACAGTTGGCCTCGGCCCATCTGTCCAGCCTATCCAGATCCTCCTGCAGAGCCTTCCTACCCTTGAGCAGATCGACACACGCAGTTAACCTGGTGTCATCTGCAAACTTTCTGAGGGTGCACTCGATCCCCTCATCCAGATCATCGATAAAGATGTTAAAGAGAACTGGCCCCAGTAACAAGCCCTGGGGGACTCCACTAGTGACCAGCCTCCAACTGGATTTGACTCCATTCACCACAACTCTCTGGGCCCGGCCATCCAGCCAGCTCTTAACCCAACAAAGCGTATGCCAGTCCAAGCCATGAACACCCAGTTTCCTGAGGAGAATGCTGTGGGGAACGGTGTAAAAAGCCTTACTGAAGTCAAGGTAGACCACATCCACAGCCTTTCCCTCATCCACTAAGCATGTCACCTTGTCATAGAAGGAGATGAGGTTCGTCAAGCAGGACCTGCCCTTCATAAACCCATGCTGACTGGGCCTGATCGCCTGCTTGCCCTGCAAGTGCTGCATGATGACGCTCAAGATAACCTGCTCCATGAGCTTCCCTGGCACTGAGGTCAAACTAACAGGCCTATAGTTCCCTGGGTCTACCTTCTGGCCCTTCTTGTAGATGGGCGTCACGTTTGCTAGCTGCCAGTCGAGTGGGACCTCCCCTGATAGCCAGGACTGCCGATAAATGATGGAAAGCGGCTTGGCCAGCTCTTCCACCAGTTCTCTCAATACCCTCGGGTGGATCCCATCTGGCACCATCAACTTGCGTACATCCAAATGCTGTAGCAGGTCACCAACCATTTCCTCATGGATTGTGGGGGCCACATTCTGCTCCTCATCCCCTTCCACCAGCTCAGGGTACTGGGCATCCAGAGAACAACTGGTTTTGTTGCTATAGACTGAGGCAAAGAAGGCATTAAGCACCTCAGCTTTTTCCTCATCTCTGGTAACTACGTTTCCCCCCACATCCAGTAAAGGGTGAAGATTCTCCTTAGTCCTCCTTTTTGTACTGATATAAAAACATTTTTTGTTGTCTTTAACAGTAGTAGCCAGATTGAGCTCCAGATGAGCTTTGGCCTTTCTAATTTTATCCCTGCACTGCCTCACAACATTGTTATAGTACCCCTGAGTGGCCCGCCCTCTTTTCCAAAGATCATAAACCCTCTTTTTTCTCCGAAGCTCAAGCCACAGCTCTCTGTTCAGCCAGGCCGGTCTTCTTCCGTGCCGGCTCATCTTCGGGCACGTGGGGACAGACCGCTCCTGAGCCATTAAGATTTATTTCTTGAAGAGTGCCCAGCCTTCCTGGACTCCTCGGCCCTTTAGAACTGCCTCCCAAGGGGCTCTGCCAACCAGTGTCCTGAACAGCTCAAAGTCAGCCCTCTGGAAGTCCAAGACAGTGGTTTTACTGGTCCCCTTCCTTACTTCGCCAAGTATCAAGAACTCTACCATTTCGTGGTTACTCTGTCCAAGACAGCCCCTGACCACCACATCTCCCACCAGTCCTTCTCTGTTAGTGAACAGAAGGTCTAGCGGGGCACCTCCCCTGGTAGGCTCGCCAACCAGCTGCATCAGGAAGCTATCTTCCACGCTCTCCAGAAACCTCCTAGACTGCTTTCTCTGGGCTGTGTTGTTCTTCCAGGATATGTCTGGGAAGTTAAAGTCCCCCACGAGAACAAGTGCTGATGACTTTGCAACTTCTGCCAGCTGTCTGTAGAACTCCTCATTCGTCTCCTCATCCTGGTTTGGCGGTCTGTAACAGACCCCCATCAGGACGCTAGCCTTGTTGGCCTTCCCGCTGATCCTAACCCATAGGGACTCAACCTTATCATTCCCAGCCTCAAGTTCGACGACATCGAAACACTCTCTAATAAAGAGAGCCACACAACCACCCCTTCTGTGCTGCCTGTCCCTTCTGAAGAGCCTATAGCCAGACATTGCAGCGCTCCAGTCATGAGAGTGGTCCCACCACGTTTCCGTGATGGCAACCAAGTCGTAGCCTGCCTGCTGCACAATGGCTTCCAGCTCCTCCTGCTTGTTGCCCATACTGCGTGCATTAGTGTAGATGCACTTCAGTTGAGCCTTTGCCTTCTCCCCCAGCCTTGCCTTTGTTCCCTCTGGCACACCTCCAACAAGCTTTGTTTCATCCCCGTCCCCCTTCTTACCTAGTTTAAAGCCCTCTCAATGAGCCCTGCCAACTCCTGGGCAAGGATCCGTTTTCCCCTTGGAGACAGTTTGGACTCATCCACTGCCATCAGGCCAGGTGCCGAGTAAAGTGCCCCGTGGTCAAAGAACCCCAAATTCCTGTGTTGGCATCAGCCTCTGAGCCACGTGTATATCAGCTGGGCTTTCTGTGTCCTCTCTGAACCCCTCCCTGCCACCGTAGGGATGGACGAAAACACCACCTGTATTCCCGCTCCATGCACTAACCGTCCCAGCCCCCTGAAGTCACGTTTTATAGCCTTCAGGCTTCTCTCATTGATGTTATCACTGCCAGCCTGGACTATCAGCACTGGGTAGTAATCAGAGGGGTGAACCAGGTTGGGAAGCTTTCTGGCAACGTCCCTCACCCTGGCCCCAGGGAGGCAGCAGACTTCCCTACGGGTAGGGTCAGGCCGACAAATAGGGCCCACTGTTCCCCTGAGGAGGGAGTCACCCACAACAATCACCCTTCTTTCTTTCTTGGTGGAAGCAGTCTTCAGGCGTGGAGCAGACTTCCTCGCCCTAGGCTTCCTGAGTAAACTTTCTACCCCACCCTCATCCACCGCTCTCTCAAGCTCCAGGGCCTCAAATCTGTTCCATAAGGGCACCTGGGAAGGTAGGGCAGGTGGGGGGGGGGGGGGGGGGGGGTTTTTTTCCCCCAAAAACGAGCAGGAACCTGTCTCCACTCCTCCTCCACTCCTGGGTCCCTTCCCTCTGCCCGATAGTGACCGGGCAGGGGGTCCACCCCCATCTGGGGAGTCTCACTCCGGTGCCTCTCCCTCAGGCCTTGCAGGGAGTTGCTCCACCAGTCTAGCTCCCGCTCGCACTCCCTGAAGGCCCTCAACCTGTCCACCTCCTCCTTGAGCTCTGCCACCAGGCAGACCAGGTCATCCACCTGCTCGCACCTCACGCACACAGTATCTCTGCCTCCCTCAGATGGCAGCAGCAGGCTCTGACACTCCCTGCATCCAGAGACCTGAACTGCCGCATTTTTGAGCGGGCAGTCTGTCTGGGTGGCTACGGACTTTCTAGAGAGAGCTCTCTGCCTAGCGTGGACCATCACAGCCTAGCTAGTGGTAGAAAGCCATCAGAGGAGCTGTTCTTAGGGGAGGGGGGGGGGATTGCACTGCCCTCCCTGCACGCCCTGCCAGTGCCAACTGCCGCGCCCTGTTCGCTGTGCTCCCTAGGGGCTGCTTTTGAACGGCTGGGGAGGGGGCTTTGTTGGCTCCACCTATGCCTCGTCAGTGTCCCTCACGAGGGCTGCTGGGTCGTGGCGGCTCCCTCGGCTGCCTCGAGTGGCCTCGATGCCGGGAAAATAGCCCTGCCTGTCCTGATCCACCGCTCCGCTGCAGAACGCGTCTGCCCCGGAGCCAGGCGATTAAATTTTTTAAATCTGGACAAGATACGTGAAAGTTTACAAGCATGTTTTGTGAAAGAGCAGTAAGAATTGCATGCTAAGGTCTGAGCTTATGGAGCTGCATTTGGAGAAGCTTCCACTCATCACTAAGAGAAGAAGAGTTCTGCAGTCCTGCAGACTATTTTTAAGAAACTCTTGTTAAACAGGTATTACCTCTGCAGCTAGCACTCTACTTCAGTTAATGTCTAGAGATGTGGAAATTTAGGTATTAAGTTCTGATTTGGATAGCTACTTAAGAATACCATACTGCAACTTTTAACTTTGTTTTTATTTTGGTCTACCTGTAAATCTTGTTTATTACTGGTATTTCAACGGGCTTATTGTAACTAAAACAACTGAACAAATTAAATTCTCTATTCTACCTCCTAAACTCCTGAATTCATGAAGCTGCTGTCTCATTGACTCCAAGAAAACAGGCATAGAGCAGTAATTCTTGTGTTGTAGTAACTCTGCTTTATGCTTTTCATATGCTGCCTGCAGGCTTCACTTTTTTTTTTTTTTTTTTTTTTTTTACCCTGTTTTTTAAAAGGAATATAAATTTGAACACAACACGAACAGATCTTGTTCTGTTCTCTATATCTGTGCTTTTAGCTCCCACACTCTATTTGTTAAAGCTCCTACAGTTCTGGGAAATGACAGACTCAAAGACACCATGAACACAACAGCCCTCCTCCCTTCAGGTTGTCATTCCCAGGGCGAAGCAAAGAATGACAGAACCAGTGTGCTGTTCCCTCCCTATTTCAGGGGCTGAGATCAGTGTCCCATGGGCAGTTTAATACCAAGGAAGCAGCAAGCAAGTGTTATCACGAAGTTTAATGACAACAGTGCATGAAAATATATAATTTTATTAACTAGTATTCTGCAGTCTATCATCATATTATTTCACTGTCTTGTATATCATTTTTCTTCTTACAGCAAATAAAAAGAGCTTTTTCCTCTAAAAGCACTGTGATTCTATACCCTTCTTTGCTTCTTTCATTCTCATTAACCAGGGGGCACAAAAAACATCCTTCTATATATCCAAGTTCCTGTTTGGAAATGAAGGAAATGTCCTGTTAGCTCTCATACCAACTGGAATGTGTATGGGCATTGAGAACTCAGAAAACAGCTAGCTTGTCTTCAGTACTAAACATATCATTATCTACTCAAAATGAAAGTTTCCAAGGTAACAAAGAAATGAGGATATGGGAAATGTAAATTTAAAAAAGCAAAACAGTCTGGAGTTTTTTTTTTTCTTTCTTTCTTTTCTTTCTTTTTTTTTTTTTTTTTTTCTTCAAAATGTATATATACACGCACGCTGTTACTAAGTTGGAATTATGGTACATGGGTTTATCATTTTATTCATATATTAGCCATAATAGTTACTTGTATTGCCAAGATCAAGCCTTTATTGTGCTAATAACTGTATATTCACAAAGCAATTGCTGTATTAAAAAAATATTATCTAAATAGACAATACAGAGAATAAGATACATCAGCCTAATGTTGACTGAAATGGAAAAAAAAAAATATCTTAAAGTTACAGAGAAAATCTCTATCAGTCAAGAACTGAACAGAGATCTCTTCAATACTTAGTTAATTGACATAAAGTCTATGAGAACTTCGTCCACTGTAGGTTCCCCATTTGAAAATGGCTTTCCCAAAAGTTTACAATACACCTATAATTTTATTGTTTCCTGTGATAAGAAAATGGTGTATTTTCAGCAGAGGTGTCTGGTTTTGTGCTTTCTTAAGAAAGTTACCAAGCTGTCTTGATTTATTTTTTTCTGTTGATCTTTTGCTAAGATTTTGAAGTAGACCCCTAGGTCTTCATATAATTTAAAATATATTAGTCTGAAAGATCAAAACCAAACCAAGTGAAACCAAACCAAGCAAACAAAGAGTAAGGAAGAAAGACAATTTCCTGACAGTCTTTATTTACTGCTAGGCAAGGACTTTCATTCTGCTTTGAGCAGAAAATTGAACTTGATAAAAGAAAGAAAAAACAAAACAAAACAACAAAAAAAAACATATGAAAAACTGGTTCCTTAGCTTAGATGTCATAGACAACAGCCAAGAATACAAAACATAGTAAAGAAGGAAAATGTGTTGGCCTCTCCCTCACTAACACACAAATCACTGCTGTGTTATGTGTACAAACCATTACAGGTGTTATGCAAACACTACAGTGTGATTAGCTGCTACTATTTAGGTTAAAGTTATGTGTCTATATAGTTTCTTTCTCCCACTCACAGGAAAAAAACAAACTACAGCAACAACAAAACACATTGTAAAATACCTCCAGAAACTCACTTTCCAGATCAAGAAACCATCTTATAAAGAGTTTAGTTTCTCTTTTGCCAAAAGGTGAAAACATGGAGAAAGAGGTATCTGCAAAATACACCCAAAACATTTCTGAGAAATTAAAAAATGTAAATATCTGGAATTGATTTTTTTTTTTTTAATTGTTCCTAAAATAAATTTGTGTGCTGCTTAATTGCTTTAAATTTTGAAGCAGCTAGAAACAACTGCAATTACAGTATATATTTCTTTTACTACAATATAAACATATACTAACAAATACAATTTGGTACTGAAATAATAGTCCTATGCATTCAACAAAGGAGAATCTAACTGTACTCTGTGTAAACCGTGAGCTTTCTATGGACATTATCTGCAGCTCAAGTCCTCAAGTAAACTTACCTTCTTATTACCTGCCCCAAAATATATCCATATACTAACCTTTTGAAGCATGTGCAAATAGTATCCACTGGCAGAATCTAATCACAGTACTTCTAATTATGAGCATGATTCAGAATCTCCTATACATTAAGGCCCAAGAAAGAAGAAATTATTTCCCATTTTGCAGAGTCTCTTTGCTATGCTAAATTAAGCAAAATAATAGCAACAGAGACAAACTATGCATTAGAAATATTTCAAAAACAGCAGGGAGGAAGGAGAGGAGTAACAAGCATTACAGTATCTATTAACTAACGAAAGGCTTATGGAAATTGTGATAACGTGCATGCATGCCAAATGCATCCTTATCTATACCACCAAAAGAAAATATGCCAAAATAAATTCATGAGAGGAAGGAGCTTAAAGTATAACACTGTAAACCATTAGCTTCATCTGAAACACATTTAACTGCTTATATCACAATGTACTCATTAAACAATCACAAAGATGTTTTATGTTTCCACGTATAACCGAGTCTTCATGAAGTGCCATTAGAGATTTACTTAACATCAAATGCTATCATAACACAAGCGTAGATACAGTACTAGGTGTATATTAATAGTTTCTAAAAAGAATTTCTTCTTTATATGCTGTTTTACCGATTCTGCAACAACTAATAATTTTATCAGTTATAGGTTAAGAGTTGTTGAGAATGTACTTATAGGACTGTTCTTTTCCAGTAAAGCTACAGATCAAAATGAGAAACTTATAATGAATCTAACCTAGCATACTGTATATCTCACACAACCACATTACTGATCATGCCAATGTGTAAGGCATCATATATTATTAAAAATACTTCATGTTTAAGAAAACTGTTTCAGAGATATTAGTGGGAAAATTCCAATATTTATTCAGCCAGTTCCTTCAATGACAGTAGCATATGAAGACTGACAACCAAAACCCAGGACAAAGGTCAAAGCAATACTTCAATATCTCTGATGATTAAACTTCCAAAGCTACCCCGTTTACCAAAAATGGGAGGTTTAAGAAGCAAGCAATCTGAGAAAACACACAAATTTGTGATGAAAAAAAAAAATAGTAGTAAGCAAAAAGGCAAACTTTCTAAAGAAAATAATTTATTATGTGTTTTCAATTATTTACCTCTGTGTGAGGTGTGTAATGAAGGACAACAAAGATATGCTTTCACTGAGTGTACTGGTCTAGCAGCAATCCCTGATGAGATAGATGTCTTTGACACTGCATTTAACTAATAACCCATTCTCAGCCTACCTGGTGTATTAAGCAGCCGGGACATCTTGCAAGAATATGAGATAAACTGCTCGCAGTATTCAGCACTACTGGTAATGGCAGAAATCTGGTCCATCGTTGCACTATAGTTGAGCTGCAGTACAGAGAATTTTTCCAAGCTGTTGCCTCCCACAGAAGTCTGCGGTTGCAGATCATGATAGACAGTTGTCCATACTTTATCCTCTGAAATAGAGAGTGGAAAAAGACAAGACAAGAATTGGTAAAATTCTGAACTGAATTAAAATAAATCTTGTCCTTTGATAAAAGCTTAAAGAGTTCTGCAAGATGTTTTTGAGTGGGCAGTAGGGAAGAAGTACATTGCACGTTAAGTCATCATATGAGAGCGTAGTTCCAACAATGACAAACTTCTGAAAGGATGAAACGCTGATTGCCATTGTAGTCTTGATAACCAATACAGAATCATAGAATGGTTTGGTTTGGAAGAGGCCTTTAAAGGTCATCTAGTCCACCCCATCTGCTTTAGAGAGGCACATCTCTCACTAGATCAGTTTGCCCAAAGAGCTGTCCAACTTGACCTTGAACACTTCCAGGGATGGGGCATCCACAACATCTCTGAGCAACCTGTTCCAGTGTCTCATCACCCTCATAGTGAAGAACGTCCTTCTTATATGTGATCTAAATCTACCTTATTTCAGTTTAAACCATTACCTCTTGTCCTATCACTACAGGCCCTTGTAGAAAGTCTCTTTCCATCTTTCTTATATGGGCCCTTTAAGCAGGAAAGGCTGCAATGTCATCTCCCTGGAACCTTCTCTTCTTCAGGCTAAACAACCCCATCTCTCTCAGCCTTTCTTCATAGAAGAGGTGCTCCAGTCCTCTGATCATTTCTGTGGCCCTCCTCTGGAACCACTCTTAACATGTCCATGTCTTTCTTCTGCTGGGAGCCCAAGAGCTGAATGCAGTACTTGATGTGGGGTCTTACAAGAATGGAGTAGAAGGGAAAAATCACCTCCCTCAACATGCTGGCCACAGTTTTTTTGATGCAGCTTATTATACAATTGACATTCTGGGTTGCAAGCACACATAGTCAGTTCACGTTTAATTTTTTATCCAAGTCCTTCTCCTCAGGGCCACTCTCAACCCGTTCATCCCCCAGTCTGTACTGATGTTGGGGATTGTCCCAGCGCAGCACCTTGCACTTGGCCTTGTTGAATGTCATGAGATTCATGTGGGCCCACCTTTCAAACCTGTCCAGGTCCCTCTGTGTGGCATCCCTTCCCTCTAGAGTGTCAACTGCATCACTCAGCTTGATGTCATCCACAGACTGGCTGAGGACACCTCCCTGTCTTAACATGGTTTCTGGGAGGATCTGCTCCATGTTTTTACCTGACACAGAGGTAACGCTGATTGGTCTGTAGTTCCACAGGTCCTCCTTTTTACCCTTTTTAAAAATGGTTATATACTGTACTATACTCTGTAAAGAAGCTTCCTAAACAACTGATGATAATAGTGATTTATGGAAATAATAAGGATTAACTTTGTTCAAAAATTGATTAGAATGATACAAGGCTGATGCTCTAAATATTTAAGCTTTCTCTGTGAGGAAAATTCACTATGCATGGTAAGTTGCTATGGGCTAGATAGAAATACTGCTTTGCAATTCATATTAGGGACACACCAGATTCTAATGTGATTACATCATTTATTTTTTAATACTGAAAGCAGTGTAGTTTATCAATGAACATATGAATCATGTCTCCCACATCTTTAACCAAGCTGTGTTCCAAGGAGAAACCAAAAATTACCAATTCACCTACCATGTTATATAGAGACTACATGAGAATTTGGTTGAAAGCCTGGGATGAAACTTTACTAAAAATTTGTTTTTGAGAAGGGAGTGGTATAGATTATACATTCTCTGACAGCAATGTCTCATTTTTTGGCAGAAAGTGCTGCACATGTAAGAGCTCTGACATGTTAGAAAGGCCATTTAGAGTCTCACCTTGGATTTCTAAGCCAGGAAAGACCTCTAGACTAGCCATTAGAAAGCCATAGGAATGGCATTAGCAATAGGAGTTACACTGGGCCTTACATCTGTGAAGGGAGCTCCTTTCAAGATACTGGATTCCGGACAATGTAGCCCTGACACTTCCCCTCACAGTGAAGGAATTTCAGGCTTTACTTTGGACGCTGTATGAGGGAAGACAGAAACATACTCATGGATGGATCTAGGTTGCCTTTAAGCAGAAAAGGTTAAATGCCTAATGGGTACAACAAATGCATGGAGAAAACATAGTGCTGCACAGCTAGAACATTTTTTTTCCTTTTTAGACTTAGTCTTATTTGTTAACGTGATAATATTTCCCAAGGAAATAAGCTAGATATTTATAGTTTGAAAATAATACCATCTTATTTCACGGTTCCAACTTTTCAGAAACTGCGTGTTAGTGGACACCATTCTTCAGTACCATTCAGTCAGTAATCTGCTTGGGAACTGTAGCCAACTTTAGTTACAGAAATGGTAATGCAAATAATTCATGCTACTTTAAGTACTTGTATCATCATGATTTATGGAATTACTGTCATGTAGCTGAGAACAGGATGACAGGATGTGGTAGTCAAAGTTAACATATCAAAATCTAAAAGAAAAGCTACCCCACTATTTCTGTCAATAATACACAGAAATCTAATTTAAAGAATCTCATTTGGAGGTGAAAAATGTATCCTAGTTAACTGTAATTTGATATATACTCCTGGAAATTATTGGTATGAATATTCCCCTAATATACTGGCAATTATTTTAAGAAAGCATAAATTACGGTTATTTCTAACCATAAGTGTTTATAGACAATTTGTAGGATGGTATAAGAAGCTGAAGAGCCGTGTATATGACTTCTGTACAGTGAAACACACCTTTAAAGAACAGAGATCACATACCAATTATAATGCTAAATCGCATAATCTGTAAAATGTTCTGTGTTTATGACCTTTAAAATTCAAATTAATAGAACTATATTAAAATGAGCTAATGTTGAGAATGGTTATTAATAATCTAAGGATAATTATAGTACTACTGTAATATGTCTTTATCATAGCCATTACAAACACAGGAAGTTAAAAGTTAATGTTTAAAATCTATCCAAGTATATTTTAAATTAAAAAAAAAATGCAATAACTTTACAGAGAAGGGCGTAAGAACAATTTAAACCAAATTAGGGGAAAACAAGGTGGTTTTGTTTGTTTGTTTGTTTGTTTTCTGTTATACTGCATGGGGCAGTCACCATTTCCTGGGTGCACTGACAATGTATTCCTGAACCTTAGTCCATTGTGTAGTGTTTTCTTTGAGGCTGGCCAAATTACCTAGTCCAAAAAGTACTTTAGACAAACAGTGTAGGAGCTGGGCTTCACCTTAAATTTGAAACTCATATATACCCACAGAACTCTGAGATAAGACATAGCAGTTGAGTAAAAAAAAGTACATAGTACAAATCTTAATGTTTATGTACAATATATGTTTATGAACAATCTCATTGTATCACTAGCTCATAAAACCCAAGAGACTTTTGAGTAGTGTTATAGTTTAAGAATGTAGGCTGGATAGTGATAGAGTTTAATTTGATATCATAATAACATTGAGAAGCAAGAATTATCTGCTGACTTGACTGAAAGATGAATTATACAATCATAAGTAGGTGAAGCATCATTGCTAATCAGGTTGACTGCATTTCATTTTTCCCCCAACGTAAATCCTATGCACAGATTTCAATTAAGTTCAGTGATATTTAGAGTTGGAGCAGTCTGCTTTATTCCATCATTAATTCACACTAAAAAGGTGGATTTTTAGAAAGATCACTTTCTTAGCTTCTTTGTCAGAATATGATTTATTTATGAAGTATCAGAAGAGGAATTCTGCCATTGAGGTGAGTGCTGTAATTTTGGATGAATCCATTACACTTTCCTTACAAATAATGTTGAACCATAGATTACATAGAGAACAGAATTCAATGCAGTTTTGCAACAAGCATCTTTGTAGCACAGTGAAGAAGAAAAGTATTGTGTGCATTGAAAACATAGCACCTGTCCCACACTGTTCCATCTCTTGGCCTCAAACCGTCCACATTTCAAGAGGATGTGACTTGCCTTCAGTAGAAGAGACTGGATGCTTCCCATTGAAACAAAAGCATAGGCGCTCCCTAACTGTATTCATTGTACTGAAACTAGCTTTCCCACTGGAGAACAACAGCTAATGGTCATCAGGAAGATAATTTGCTCCTAGATGACCACTTAGTCATTGACATGCAATTCTTAGAAAATGAATTCTCCTTTTTAAAAAATTTCTGTAGATCATTCCAGCTGTAAAGGAATAATTACTATGATTTTTTTATTATTATTATTTTTTATTTATTTTTTGCTTTGTAAAAATCATATCAGTAATCATAGATTATTAATAGAATTTATAATGTTATTCAATAGGACCAATCTAATTAACTCCAAACTGTTAAAATATTTTTTACAAATATAGAAAAAATAGAGTCCCTCTAAATTAGTCTATATATTACTTTGTGCTGAAGCACTTTCTCCACCACAGGTAGATATTATAGCAAGATGAAGATTAATATAAAAATAACATAAAAAAGGAAATGACCACCTATTTCCTCAAAAGGCAATTAAAGTGACATTCATAATTTATTCTTTTGAAAACACCATTCAATTGCAATGCCTCTTTTACAGTCCTGCCCACTAACTAATTGTGATAATGTAATTAGTAATGATTCAACAATCACTAGCTATTCAAATTATCTAATCAAATATTAATGCAAGAGATTTTTCCAACTTAATACTTCGCATATTTTGTTATACTGGTGATAGTATTTATAACTATTCTATATCATTGATGGTCAGTTTTTCCTGTAGCTAGTGATTAGAGAAATTTAAAATCCATTTCATTTCTTATTATTAAATCATTACCAATCATTATTAATGAATTATTTTATTAGTGAACCATTTCACTTTTTTATTAGTGAGACACAATTAATAAGAGGGCAGGGCTGTAAATATGTCATTGTAATGAAATGGTGTTTCCTCATTCATTTGATTGGTGCTCACTCAAGCAAGGAAACTTGCTTCTGACACAAAAGTCAAGTAAGATTTGATAGTGTTTATTAATTGGAAATAAAATTTGAAAATAAACTTCAAAAAATATGATCCGTATATTTCACAAGTATAAACAGTTTTTTTTTTCTTTAATCTTCAGTTACAGCTAACACCATTATAGTTCTGCTTTTTCAGTATTAATGGGCTTAGAGTGTTAAGAGATATATATATATATTAATTCAAGAAATCAGAAAACAGATTTCTTTCTCAGAAGCCATCATCTGTCTCTAGTGAAAGCTCAGAGGTTTTTTTAATGGACACACTTTCATGACCTTAAATTTGGCTGACAATTTGGATTAATACCATCTGGTAATGATGACTTTCATCATACTCACCCACACAGTGGTTCTTGTGGTTCTTCTCGGAGAAGATGGTTTTGAGAAAACCTGATCATCTCAAATAAGTCATATTCCTTTGATGACCATCATTATTTACAACTCCAGAAGTAAAGCCTGCAAGTCCACTCCAATATTTGGAGTCCATTCTGTCAGTCATAAGCAAAATCAACACTTCAGAAGCTCTAATCCTCAAGCTGATGACATTTCTTCTAGATAACTCTCTTCTTGATCACTAACATCATGATGCCTAATTATTCTTTATCCAAAATATTGCTGGTTATGTACCAAGTCTCTTTCTGTTTAGTAGACTTTTTGTGAACTTCTAGGCAGAGGAGTGAGGATAAGTGATCTGTGCTGATGACCAATACTAAACTGCTGAAAATTCTCACATCTGTAACTTGTTAAAACCAGCTGTGCATATTTACCATTCAGATAACATGGAAGGATGTGATAGTTAGCCACAAGCTCAGTTAATATAAATGTAAGGCAATATCTATGACAAAGGCAGGGTAAAGTAATTTCAAGATGCAATAAAAATTATGTCCATCTTCCTCTGCTGCTGGGTGCTTTGCACTTGTTAAGAAATGATGCCTGCAGGCCCTTTGGGATTTCTACCTACCATTTGACAACTGTATTGCATCAACATTCAAGAATGCATTTATTTCCCATATGTCAGCCTTATGATAGCTGCCTCTTTACTAGACATCATGATTTTTACTATCATCAATGCATTTGTCACTTCAAATTAGATTACTGCAATGCGCTCTACAATATGCTACACTACAAATCACTCAAGAAACTATACAAGGCAGACAATTTAAAAGTGGACTGCCTTCTAGGGAGGATTAAAATTACAACGGTAATCACCTCATATTATGAGATCTCCAATTTTCCAATAAGAACATTTCAATTTCTGTTGAATTATGTGGGATGGTACCTCAACAGTCATTAGCAATGTCATTCAACTAAACATATATATATATATATTTTTAAGCAGTGTTGTAGACAGAAGATCTGTTGTATACAAATGATGTTGAAAAAAAATTGCAGCACACGGTACCCTTTTCTCCCTCACCCTTTGTAAAACATATATATATATATTCCTCTATGTGTAGAATATATATATATACAAGTTTCACAATATATGTAGCAGTTTGAAACTAATTCAGCTACAGAGTTCAAAGGAGCTACAGTTGGTTTATAAAAATGAAAAATGAAGGCTCCATTGAAGTTAATGAGTGTTTTGACAATATCGCCTGAGATTTGCAAATGTCAATTTTGCAGTAAAGATACTCTGGTGATAAGAATTCTATTGCTCTCATCTCACTAATATAGCAAATGGATTCAGATCAGAAAAATCCAATATCCAGAAGAAATAACCAACCAAACTAAAACAGTAAACAAAGAATGATCTTATGGACCAAATTCTACTGAAATCAAAGTCGATAAGTTTCTTAAATGTATTTAAGTAGGGAATAAATCAGTCCCAAAATGTATTTCAACTATTGCTGCAGTTATTTTCTCCTTCTACTGTTTTTTTTTTTTTTTTTTTTTTTTTTTTCATTGTTTCCTCATCAAGATAACAACACATTTTTAATTTTAATTACCATTCACTGGTTGGATATTTTCCTTTTTACTTCTTACAGACATTATCATCTGAGACAAAGAAACTGCACTTCCCTTTGTGTTTATGTACTGTTGTGATAGTTCATGAAGAGGAAAATCTCTTATTCTGTGAACTTACTGTGATACTGAACATAAGTTTATAATATTTAAATTCAATATATAATAATCAGATGCTTTACAAGATACAGTGGAAAGATGTGACCAAATGAAAGTTTTCGAGAACACGCCGTTATCAGAGAAGTGATAATGAAATCACAAGGTTGTTCCTACAAAATTTGTTGGAAGCCTTAGGTGGTTTAATGATGTGATAAAAAGAGGAGTACTTATCTAAATTACTCAAGATGATTTCAAAGCATTCAACACAGTTGTGAAAAGCTAATTTCAAGAGTATCTAAAGAAACAGAATAAAGATCACTTTTTTAAATAAAAAATAAAATGCAGCAACATAGAACAATGCTATGGTGAAAAACAGTACCTGTATGGGAAAAGCTTGAATCAGATTTGAGATCTAATGTTGAAAATGACTGCATATGGGTATTAATAGGAACAATAATTTAAAAATTATCATATATCGGAAACAACAATAAATGAGAGCCATACAAAGGAAGACTTGGATCATTTACATGTCTAGTCCAACAGATGGCAACTGGAGCTCAGTTTAGATTGAGGAACATTAAAGTCAAGAACAAAGGACACAATTTACTGTATGATTTTATTTATTTTTTTTTTCGACATTATAAATAAAATATGGGCAAAGGGACTTTCTACAAGGGCCTGTAGTGATAGGACTAGGGGTAACGGTTTAAACTGAAATGAGGTAGATTTAGATCACGTGTAAGGAAGATATTCTTCACTATGAGGGTGATGAGACACTGGAACAGGTTGCTCAGAGATGCTGTGGATGCCCCATCCCTGGAAGTGTTCAAAGTCAAGTTGGACAGCTCTTTGGGCAAACTGATCTAGTGAGAGATGTGCCTGCCCATGGCAGATGGAGTGGACTTGATGATCTTTAAAGGTCTCTTCTAATCCAAACCATTTTATGATTCTATATTTAACCTGGTATTGTAAAACTGGAAAGCTCACTTGTATACATCTTAAAGTGACCTTCAGTTTATTTTAGCTTATCACTGGAACATATCCACTCTAAAAAAATCAACCTACTGCCTTTTCTTTTATAATTCTTTAGCTATCATGCTATGATTTCTAGAATTAATGAAAAAAGTACCACAGTTTGAAAAGTTTATTTGGAAGGATATCTTGAGGAAAAATGGTCATCAATGTTTTTCAGTGTGCTAGTTTAGATCTTAAGAAACCATTTACTGGAATATCTTGATTGAAAATTAAGGTGAATTTTCATTTTTACTTAGCTGAACAGACAGAAAGAAGAGGCATGCAGCCCTCGACCGTTACTGCTAAAACTTTAACTTTCTTTCTCTCATCAGTTTTTCAGTGCTTAAATTCTCAACATATCCTTAACTGATTGTCCTGGTTGCAGTTAGGACAGAGTTAATTTTCCTCCTAGTAGCTGGTAGGGTGCTATGTTTTGGATTAGGTTGAGAAGAGTGTTGATAACATGCTGGTGTTTTAATTGTTGCAGAGGAGTGCTTAATTTTAATTTCTAAATTAATTTAATTTTAAAAAATTAACTCTGTCCTAACTGAAACCAGGACACTGATCCAACTTAGTTCTCTCAAGAGTAATTTCCCCCACTTTCCTCTTCAGCATCCTGCTAGCTCCTCTCCTTGGACAGACAGGAAAAGGAGCACTGAAGATCCCCCTCTAATCACTGCAGCAATAAACTGAATGTTAAGCAATTCCTGAAAAGATTGGTGTGAAGAATTCAAAAAGACTTGTACTTGTGAAATAATAGCTTCCATTTTCAAGAATGTAGCTCTCTTTTGATAGAAGCTTCTTTGGCTATTTACATCTGAACACTGGAAAGAAAACTATGGATAATTGCATTTCTAACCAACATTCTTTTTAATTTTGCTTTCAAAAAGTGTCTCCTGAATGGACAAGTAACAGTTCAAAGTTTTACCACACATTCTAGATAATTTCATTATTATTATGAAATATATAAGCCGTGTTTAAATTTAAGAATCCCATTATAACACTTCTGCTTAAACTTAAGCATGTCATTGGATAACTGAATAACAAACACTACTGTGACTGTAGTTTAACATTATGTTTCTTTCTTTTTCAACATTTCAGCACTTGTGCATTAGAAAATTCAAACACTGCCATTCATTGTCACATTATAGCAGAATGAAGTTCAGTTACACTGTGACTGACAGAAGAATTTTGGAGCATTGAAGGTCCTTATTTGTAATCTCTCAAATGAAATGTGACTTAAAACACCACATTACACAATAGTGTTTAAGTGATTTCATCTATCATAAAACACCCATGTGTTACTTAAAAATAAGCTATAGGACATCATAATTTGCTCTGCTAAATTACAGCAAAAGTTACAGCTTGGTCCTGAGAAAAGATAAATGTCCCACTTATACTTATGAGTAAGGGTCACAAGTTGGATTTTAAAAAATATATAAAATACTATTTTTAAAGTGTAGTAAAGATGGTGAATAAAGATCATGCTAGACTGATAAGAAACTTCCAACTCCCAGAAGCAGAAAATACTTGAATGTGTTTTTTTTATTATTATTATTATTATTATTATTATTATTTCCTCATAACCACATGGTGTGACACACTCTTTCTTTCTCATCTCAGGTAAATAGCCATAATTAGAGCTCCATAACTCATTGCAGGGACATTATTTCTACCAGAATCTCCAATTATCTTTGCAGTGCATAACCCATGCAAATAGTACCCTAAGTGCTGTGGGGAAACAACACAGTTAGTTGTACCAGCCACTCACTGGCTTCCTGCTAGCAAATGTCCAACAGACCTTTGCTTTCACAAAACTCTTTCCAGTGTCAGCAGCCATAAGATTCATGAAAAATGAAAGCGGAAAAATGTGTATTTCCATAAAACTGTTTCTCTTGCATACTCTTTTAAGCTTTAAGTAATCAGATCATGCACAGAAATCTCCACAGAAGCTGAAGAAGAGAACATATGAAAATGAAGTTCCTTCTTCACTAGGTCTAGTATTACCTTCCCTTTCATTGAAGGCTTGTAAATACTGTTTCCCTCTCCCCGACAATAATATTCCAATATATAACCATACCTAATAATAAATTTAACACACACATTTCATTATATAGAAATTACATATTTAACCTATATATTTGAAATACTGAAAAATTCTTGATTGTGCATAATTGGCCTTTGTAGCTTGGATCCAACATAATTGAACATCTAAATGTTTTAATTATGCACTTATTTGGAAAAAGAAGCATTACACCATCTCTGCTCTTATTGAGGCTCCAAATATTTACAGAATTCATCCATGATCACAGCTGATGACTTTCTAGAGCAACATGAAATTTTGTTTGAAAGGAAATATCAGCATTCATATAGAACAGCCAGATATTTAGGGACCATAGACCTATGGTGGATCAGACACATATAGCAAACTGTCAAAGTCTGAAAAAGTCAGTAATAGCTTAACCACAGACTCCGATATACTTGGCATAGACCTGAAGTTTGGCCTCTATCAATGACTCTTCTTGACACATACGTAATCTTTTCTATTTGTAAATATAAATACCTTTCATCCAGACATGCTGGATATTTAGCTGTCTGACTACATTTTAATATAGAATTTTAAAATGATTTCTCTCTTAAACAATTTTCCCAATTCTTTTATTAGTTTTCCCCTTATTTAACTAATAGAAAGTTGATTTCCTTGAATAAGAAATATAAATGATATCACTTTTTATGTTCAAGCAGCCCTCTGATCTCCACAGGGTTCTTCATGAACAGAAAAGCATTAAATTACCTAAAGATGAAATTAAAATAGTGACATTGCAAAGGCCTATGAAGTTTTTATTGCCTATCAGATATACATGTGCATTTACACATGTATGCTCACTTTTAAAAAAGTGCTACATTTTGACAGATTGTTCTCATTGTTTACCTTCTAATGTTATCCAGTACAAAAAATGTGATCCATCAACCAAATGCTGAAACTGTCTGAAGACTATTGTCTTCAGTGGGTTCTGAGTAGATGTAGAAATCCATCTGCTTGCACATTTCCACATGCAGGTCTGCAACTTGCACAGCTGACACTGCATATTTATTTTTTCCATGCTATCAGAGCAATTCTAACTTCTCCCCACCCCCATTATAATGCAAAAAGAAAGCAAAAATGAACAAAAATTTCCCCAGTTAATTCAATGGACCAAAGATAAAAAAAGGAAAATGAGAAGAAAAAAAAAAAAAAAAAAAAGTATAGGAGAAAGAAAAGGAAACAGAGAAGGCAGAGAAACAAGACAAAACAGGAAAAGGAGCACATACTACAAACACAAGTACAGACAATACTGTAAAGTTTCTAGCACTTGCAAAACTGTGTGTTTCAGGGAAATTGGTGTTGCAGCTCAAATGTTTTGACAGAGCTAATTTTTTATTTTTTTATTTTTTATTTTTTTCCAATATAATCCCTTGAATATTAACAATTAAAATTTCAGATCACTAAACATGCAGTCTGGATAGTTCAGGAAATTGATGGTAAGATACAAATTGTTCATCATCAATTCAAGAATTAAAATATAATTTTCTAGATAAAAATCTGGATTTAATGTACAACAATTTTTAGCCCATGATAAAAAATAAATAAATAAAAATCAGTTTCCCTCCCACCCAAAAAGCCATTTACCAAAAGATCTTAACATAACTAATCCATAAATTCTGTGAACACTAAATTCACCAAAACCAGAAGACCAAACAAATTAAGAGATAATAATTTACTAATTAGGGAAAAATCTTTGTGGTACATGGAACACAGAGAAACTGGTCAATTCTCTTAAAAATTCACTTTATTACAGTCACGTGGCAGATATTCACTTAGGCATCAATAAGAAAATTCACATTGGCATCAATAAGAAAAAAAAAGGAAACTTTAGTTAAAGAAATACATTTGCTTCTGATTTCTAGTCTCATAAGGAGGCATAAGGATGTCCTGACAATAATTTAAAAAGAAAGGACCTTGTATTTCCTTGTATTTTTTTTCAATCTACCTTTAAGAAACAAAAAATAAAATAAGAAACAACATTTTTTGAAGGACATACCATTCTGAGAGATCAGGAATCCTCAAGAGAGCCACAGTTTGCTCAGAATTAAAGTTTATATATTTTTTGTTTTAAAGTAACACAGATAATACTTACAATTGCTCCACATTCATTCTCATTCATGAATTTGAAGAAATAACTTAGAGACCATATGAAGCAGAAAATATTATTGAAAGATGGAATGTGAAGAGACTTATTAATGGCTATATTAAAATGTTAGTCACAAATACATTTGAACCAACTTAGTAGTAACAGAGTTAACAGCAGACATTTCCAAGGCCAATATGGATAGGAAACAGAAGGAAGCATCTTCAAGGGATATTAGATAATATCTTTGTTCCATCTACATCTTCAAGACATTTTATTCAATTTGAAACTATTAACATCTAATGTTGAAAATAAATTTTCTAGGTTTGGGTCTTACTGTGCTACTAAAACCATAAGACTGATGAGTGATTTCTGCCTATGAAGGCTGAAATGTCAGTTAATTTGATTTTTCTGTCTCTGATTAATGAAAAACAAAGTGGCTGGTGGCCTGTGGTATCTACAGCACCTCTGCTCCAGATGCCACAAAGCACATTTGCAATACAGCTGGGCAATAAATATCATGGCTTTAATATTAACATGGCAGTTGCAGCAAAAATTTGTGACTGTCATTACAAAAGTGTCAGGCAAAAGTGAAGCAACTTCTCAGAGCTCCTGAACACAGTGGAGTTGGTAAAGATTGCTGAAATAACTGTCATAACACCCTTCTGAATATTAACATTGATTAAGTATGTTGGTGTATTTATTTATTTATAATTCCCACAGATCTATTATTTCTAAGTAATCCAGGTTTTACAGTGACACAAGCAAGCAGTGAATGCATACCAATGTATAAAGCAAGATAATGAGTTGCTAATAACAACTCTTGAACAACAGTACCTGAGTCTACTCCATTTATACCTACTCTATCTAGCAGAAATATCCGTCACCTGAACAGGCTCAGCATAGCTTCTAAATAGCATTTTATCAGTTCTGTGTTTTGTTCATCAGTTGCTCACCATAAAACAGAATACTGTGTAGTAAGAGTAACTACTGTAGTAAGAGTAACTATTGTAGTAAGTATTTTTGCTTAGTGCTGTGGTAATTACCAGATCATTACCAGCAATAATGCACCTGCAGGCAAAAGCCAGTCCTGACAGAAACTTATTTGATCTAGGTTCATGAATAGTAAGTAGAAGGCAGAGAGCCCTGTATGCTAAGGCTTTGGAGAGCAAAGTCACGTATGTCTTTCCAGCTCTCCCAAGCTGCCTGTCAAGCAGTTCCTGTGGAATATGTGTGCTTCTGTAAAAGTACTAATTTCTCTCCAGAGACAATTGGTATGAAAAAGGGAATCCAATAGAGCTGTGATGTCCCTAGATCTCAGATAGAGTAATTTCTAATGCTGCCTTTTACAAGTGTTTTGTGACAGCATTTTGTAGTATTACTACAAACACACATATTTAATTTCCTTTTATGTTTAATAACATTTTTATTCCATTTCAGTCAGGCAACACAGGTCTGACAGAAAATCTACAGTGACTTAAATTTGTGGTACAGAATTGTTTCCCAAAGTAGAGAAAAAAGCTAGTCTCTCAAGGTTTAGGGTAACATATTTGTTATAAATAAATAAATAAATAAATAAATTTTTGGAAGGAAAGGGAATGATTTATTCTCACTATTTTCTAAAATTGCTTACTATTGAATGCTTCAGTATGTGTGAAGTTAGTCTCATCAATCTTATCTGGGTTAATTGAAGATCATTACGTCAATAGATCCCAGTCAAGGAAGTATGTCCTGACACTGTAAACCAGGCACATACTAGATAAAGACAATATTTTCAGTCTCCCTGAAAAAACAAACAAAACCAAAAAAACAAAACAAACAAACAAACAAACAAACAAAAACCTTGAGTTTAGCAAAAGGAAAAACTCTAAAGGAGGAAGTGTAAAAAGCATGTTAATGATGGATCATAAATATAAACTTTAAACACGATAAAAGCAGATGTGGATACCTAATGTGACACTAAATGACAAGTGGCACCCTGTCTTGCATATATCACCCATCGGAAATCAGGCAGACTTGGCTTCCGGCAAATAGATAAAACTCTCTAAACAGAGACCTGGTTCATATAATCTACAGGTTTCCATTCTAAATCTGGGAGTTTGCTCTGTGTGTTTTCCAGTTGTAGTTGTTCCTCAGGGTCTCACAGTCTTCTTACCTTTGGCCCCTCGTCGCTGGGCTCTGATCACTAAACCATGTTGAATGCTGTTACTGGTTTGCTTTTAAATTGTAACAAATTTATGCCAACAGTTCTTCTCCTAACTGATGCTATGGAGTAAGTGATAATCTAGTAGGTTGCAACCAACTCTGGTTCTCCCAGGTAAATCCTTTCTTGATTTTCACAGATGTTAGCAGTCTCTTTGTAGTATCTTTCCCTTGACTGACATATTTTCAATGGAAGTGCTGATTTCTGTGGCCTTGGAGATAAAAACAGCCAATTCCCAGATGAGATGATCCCAGATTTATGTCCTTTTCACACTTATTCCCACCAACCTGCAGGCTTTTTCACCAGTTCTATTTGCCTCCTGACGTGCAACAGAGATGGAGGTGAATTTACAGCATACTAGCCCCCAAAACTGTAATAAGTGCCCAATCTGGAAATTATTAAAAATATCATGTCTACTGTAAATTCCTATTATAACTATTGCACGCTTGTTTTCTTTTGTAGATAAGCAACAAGTGATAAACTGCAATCATATGTGTAATCTTGAGAACTACTAGAATTGTTCAAAGAGAGTCTTCACACAAACTCTCTGTAACAATGGAAATTCATACTCTTCCATAATCTGTACTAAATTCACACATTAGTAAATCCTTGGAAAGGAATCATGGGACAGTCATTCTGTACACCTCCTGCCCATGCAAGTGATGTGCATCATCAGTACTTTCACTCACTATGTATGTGTATATATAGATGAAAATGGGTGTCTACTGTGGCTGATTCATTGCTGAATAATTTCTTTTTTAAAAAAACAAAAACAAAACCAAAACAAAACAAAAAAACCCACACACACAAAAAATCTGCCAGAGAAAAAAGGAGAAAGCAAGAATTACTAAATTTTTAACAGCAATAGTGACAGTACAACTAACCTGCCCTTTGAGGAAATTAATTTAGAGAATTACACATCAGTGTGCAGCACTGCACACTGAACACTGGTTAGAAATTCTTGAGTGGAATCTATCTCTCTTCTCTGTCTTTTTAAAATCATCTGTAATCATTTCATCACTTGATTATGTATCTCAGTAGTAAGTTAACTGGCCAGTTAACCATTTGCCAGTTAAAGAGAATTTTAAATGTTTCATTTAAACTAATCTGTTATGTGTATTTTTAGTTATGTTGATTTTAATTTTAAAGAAAATGATGACAGAAAGAATACTTAAAACAGGTAAGTAGTTTTCTTCCTAGTCCCACTGTCTGTCCACAAGGCAAGACAAGCACTAGCAATTACAACCAACCACCTCTGAATATGACTTGCTGAAAAGCCACACGTTGAAGTGTTGTTTAAGGACAAGGAAGTCTTAAGGGGGAAACAAATATGAGAAAATATTTTGGTATACCAGAAATCCCCACCTGAATTTACTGACACACTCCTTCCAGGCTTTTGATGCAATACATTTTGATCACTTGTTCCTCAAAGCTCACAGAAGCATAAAGATGCCTTCACCAATGATATAGAGGCAGAAAGAAACAATCCTCCCCCAAAATCTGTCCCATCCAAAAAAACCCACAAAAATCCCTCCAGGTGTTACCATAAAAATAATAATTAAAACAACAACAACAAAAACCTTCTGCTGTCATTTCAGGGGTAAATTAACTGTCTAGCATTTTCTTAGATGACCAAAATAAAACAAGCAAAGAAAACATTTTACAGAAAATGCAAGTTTTGTTTGCAGTTTCAAAAATCATCTCTATGAGAGTAATTTTCTAGGGATAACTGAGGCTTATCACTGGTTTGAAGCATGTCCTTCCTCACATCTCCAATAGCACAAGTGTATGGGAAGTGAGTTCAAAGTTAAATGTTTGCTTCTAACAATCACAGTAACAGTTTAAAGTAGAACTGGTTTATGTTCTCTCCTACAATACTAAATTCAGACAAACAAAACACATAGCAAGCTACCTAAGGCCCTTAGAGCTCTCCTGTATCTGTGTACTTAGCATCTATATGGCTCCCGCTTGGCTTTTTGCTGCAGTTAGATGGTTCCCTTCATCATCTTATTTCTAACAATCCCATTTTTCATCTCCCTGAGTTTTTGATATATTTCTTCAAATACAGACTTGTGGGATCCTGCAATTCAGAAAGGGTTCTAAAAAGATCTGCTGCTTTCTAACTTCAGTTAAGAGCTCAGTTTCCAACAAATGAGGACTATTTTCTGATTGCAGATGGTATCAGGATTTTTTCTTCCTTCAAAGCTAAATATTTTGACAACACAAAGATTCTGCTATATTTTCGACTACTTCTGCTATGTCACTCTCAAAAGTCAGTTTGTTCTCATTCTTTGAGATCAGCGTACATTTAGTTGCCTTATGCTTGATGTATGGGTACAATGTGATTTTGGTGCTCCAACTACTTGAAATATGTTAAGAGGATGACATGACCTAGACTTATGATGCTCCAGAGCTTGAGGTAGGAGAGGAAGAAAAAACAGTGAGAAATAAAAGATAGTCAGACAGGAGGAAATGCTTTTCTTACTTGGCAACTTGAGAAGTTGCCTTAAATGCCAATGACAAAGTTTTGTCCTCTACTCCTGGGGGCATACTTCAGAAGATATTCTTTATCTTATGATTTGGATATTTTCCCTGTAGTTGCACACTGGGCTAGCTTTTCATTTTCTGTGTATACAAAGGAGACTGGAGAAAATAATTGGAGATTCTAATGTGATTTACTGAAAACCCTGAGGTTAAGACACCACATTTTTGTTATGACACATTTTTGTTTAGGGGAGTCATCAGGTGTTGATTTACATCCTGCTTTCCCAATAGAATCCACCTTTTTAATCTATGATGATCCCTGAGATAGTTAAATCTTTCATGCTCACAAGGAGGTTGTTTCTACACTGATATATTTAGAAGTTTTGAACATCAAAACAAACAAACAAAAAAAACAACACAATCATATGGAACTGGAATGCATCTTTATCAGTAGGGTTGAGGAGCCTGTTGTCCTTTCCTCTTTCACCATGAAAGGCTGTCAATATGGCAAACTCAACATGTTGTCATAGAACACAGCAATAACCTGCACTCATGATCTGTTGCCACCTAGACTGTGATTTTAACTTCTCAGATGCAAGTAATTGCCAAGCACAGGAGTGCCTAACATCATCTTTTGCAAATTTAGGCAAAAACAAGGAAATAAAAAATGCATTCTGATTTATTTCAGAAGGGTTACTGATTACAAGTTTCATCTAATCAAGACTAGGGTCTAAATAAAGGCTGGCAATTACAACCAGTGAAATGCCTGAAGGTGAATGGACAGTTTACATCCAGTTGCAGAAACAACTATGACTACCTTCTTACCAGCAGTCAGTACTGTGCTCCAGGGCATGAGGAGGAAAGGTACTAACCAGATTTCTTGAGATACAGTTCAGTATTGCAATGAGCATTTTCACAAAATGCTAAATTTTATGTAAATTAAAAATAATAATATAAAAGCCAACTACATAATAAAAAGATACATCAATGAAACCTAGAATATGAATGGCATGCCTTATAAAACAAGAACAGATGGAAAAAAATATCAATGAACTAAAAATGAGGTGCAGGAAGTTTTAGCCTACCTGACAGGCAAAGGCATGAACATAGTTCATATTGTCCTCAGGTCCCTGATGGGTCTGCTTTTGTACTCTGAGGTTAGGAGGATGAACTCAACTTAGATATGACATCAGAGATGCTGTTTTAGACATGATCATAAACAATAGAATAGTTTGGGTTGGAAGGACTGGGGGAAGCTGATACTTGGGGAGGGGTTATGCATTGGTTGGTGGATGGTGAGCAATTGCTTTATATATATACATATATACATTATTATTATCATTATTACCTTGACTTCCTTTTCTGTCCTATTAAACTGCCTTCATCTCAACCTAAATTTTTACTTTTTTTTTTTTTTAATTGTCTCCCCCATCCCACTGTGTTTGGGGAGAGGGGTGGGGGGGAGAGAGGGGAGGAGATTGAATGAATACTTGTGTGATGCTTAGCTGCCTGCTGTGTTGAACCACAACAGAAGCTCTAAAGCTGCTCTTCCCTCCTCTGTTTTAGGTAAATGATTTTGAGTACTCATATTGAATGTTTTCTGCAATGAGATTACTCTGGGTAAGGTCTCCATAGTTTGATCGTCATGTAAACTTAACATTGGCCAATGATAAAATGATGTTTACTGTTTTTGAATGTGTGCCAATTTTTCCTACTTCAGTTAAAAATTAAAAATATAGTAGTTTCTTCCTCTATCACACCAGAAAAGCTACACATTAAAAAAAAAAAAAAAGTCTTTATTAGAGAAGAATTAAATTGCTCAAAACTCTATGTTTGATGTGCATAAATATAGAAAAGAATATCCTGAGTTGGAAGGGTTCTTCAAGGATCATCAAGTCCAACTTCTGGCCACACACATTGGACTACCTAAATATTAAATCATATGTCTGAGGGAGCTGTCCAAATACTTGTTGAACTCTTGCAGGCTTGAATGAATGAATAAAAGCTTTGGTACCTTGGAAGTTCAGCAAATCATTTCTCAGGCAAAATGTCTGGAAAACTAATTATACAGATACATGCAAAACATTTTCCACTGTTGGTCACTTTTCATCAGTGTGTTGTGATGAATGGCACATTTATATTTGTGTCATATGTTTCTACATATGACATTGTAAAAGCACTCCAGTGACCCAATATTTACATGAAGAAGGCAGAAAAATCACTGGATATGACAGTTACTTTTTTTAATGTCTACTCAAGAAGGCATTGCAGTAATCATTACATGTGCCACTTCTGTTAAAAATAAAAACAAAAACAACAAAAAACATGAAACTAGAGAGAAGAGAGGGTGATGGAGAGTGGGTAGGGAAGCCACCTCGTACATTTGACCTTAATGAGGCAGGGTATGAATACATATAATGATTTTTCAAAGTGTTTGAAGATGTGCAGCTTTAGGGAAAAGAACTGTACTAGAAAGAGGATAGGGTAAGTACCACTCAAATGGAGCCATTATGCTTGCAGCTATTTGCATACTGAAATGAGATAAAAGCTACATCACAGGCTTAATGACTTCAAGAAAAAAAATAACTGGTATATCTCCTGGAAAAACAGATTATGAAATCTTTCAGTTCTGCTTTGTATCAGTGCTCTAAATGATGAAACAGAAGAAACGGCACAATTTCCCTATCCTCAGCAGAAAGACATAAGGAACTACAGAAGTGCTGGTCAGCCACTAACCAGCAGTACCATTGGTACAGATATTGGGGTAAATTAACTAAGCATCTGTGCATTGTTCCTCAACTTCTTCCTCACCCTTCCCTCTCAAGATTCTTGCAGAACACACACAAGATAAGATCAGATTAAACTGATCTTATAAGTTTTCCTCCACCTCAGGTCAAGAAGGGGAAAAAAAGAGAATGAAATAGAAAAAAAAAAAAAAAAAAAAAAAAGGAGTAATGTTAACTTATTTCTTTCTCAGTGGGACTGAAATCAAAATTTGCCAGAGGAAACTGAATCAAGCCTAGAGATTCAGAAACACATCACACAAAGCATGGGATGAAGCTGTAATATACTCAAAGTTTACATCTTCCAACAAATATCTTAAAATAACAGTTCCTTCCAGCACAGCTACTGTCATTGTGACAATTAAAGGAAAAAGCCTTAAACTGGATATTGAGATAGAAACCCTCCTATATTTGGAACCTGCTGGAATTCAGATGTTACCTTTGCATTGTGGACCTGTCTCCAAAACAGGATAAGAGCTCAGCCTTAAGATGACAGAGCATTGGAAGAGTTCCTTGTTGACCTAAGATCACAAGCAGGGATAAACTGAAAAGCAGTCTAATTGTTACACACTGTGTCACAAAACAGCTTCAAGAAAAAATTCTTCCATAAGCAGTGCATTCATTTGAAAAGTTCCAGCTAGTACCAAGTAAGCATTTTAATTATGTTGGAGGAAAAAAAATAAAACAAAACAAAAAACCTTCATAAATGCACGTAGTTCTTATTTCGTAAGTATTTGGAAAACTGGTGAATTTCCATTATAATACCCCAAATTTTTAAAAGCTGTGTTGCTGCAGCAGGAATAGATATTTAAATGTGAAATATCAAATGTATTAACCCCACTATGATGACACAAAATTTAAGTGCTTGATTCCTCGTCACTACCAAAACACAGCACTCTCAGTATATAGTGCTGGGTGAATACAAGAACAAGAGTACAGTGGGGCTCTGGAATTTCTTCATGAAGTAGTTCATAGAGACTGTGAATAGCTGCTGGAAGCACATGTATACATGTATTTCCAAGATTTTGATTGCACTCTTAAATGGCTAGGATATCTTAGAAAACAAAAATTTTTAGTTACCAGAGTGACATCTGTGAAGGACAGGACCCACTGTGACATTTGGCAGTTTACTAAATTAAGACACACTAAAGATGGACATGGACTATGTCCAGAAATATACCCAGAAGCTGTCTACTGTAATGTAATTTCTTTTTCAGTTTTTCAAAGAAAAAGATTTTTTTTTTTTTTTTGACACATTTGGGACATGTAATGCATTCTGACTACATATGGGGAAAAGGCAGAGGTACTCAATAGCTTCTTTGCTTCAGTCTTTAGCAGCAAGACTAGTTGTTCTGGTACTCAGACCCCTGAGCTGGTAGATAAGGACAAGGAAACAAAGAGTCCATAATCCATGAGGAAATGGTTAGCGACCTGCTACTCCACATAGACATACACAAGTCTATAGGGATAGATGGGATCCACCTGAGGGTACCGTGGGATCTGGCAGAAGTGCTCACCAAGCCACTTTCCATCATTATTCAGCAGTCCTGGCTATCAGGGGAGATCCTAGTAGACCAGAGGTTAGCAAATGTGATGCCCATCTACACGAAGGGCCGGAAGAAGGATTGGGGAAACTACTGGCCTGTCAGTCTGACTTCACTGCTGGGAAGGGTTATGGAGCAGATTACCCTGAGTGCCATCATGCAGCATTTATGGGACAACCAGGTGATCAGGCCCAGTCAGCATGGGTTTAACAAAGGCAGGTCCTGCTTGACAAACCTGATCTCCTTCTACAACAAGATGACATGCTCAGTGGACAAGGGAAAGGCTGTGGATTTGGTCTACCTAGACTTGAGTAAGGTTTTTCACACCATTTTCCACAGCATTCTCCTGAAGTAGATGGCTGCTCAAGGTTTGGATGTGTCTATGCTTCATTGGATTAAGAACTGGCTAAGTAACTGGGCCCAAAGAGTTGTGGTGAATGGAATTAAATCCAGCTGGAGGCCGGTCCCTAGTGTGTCCCCCAGGGCTCAGTTCTCTTCAATATCTTTATCAATGATGTGGATGAGGGGATCAAGTGCACCCTCATTAAGTCTTCAAGCAACACCAAGTTAGGCATGAGTGTTGATCTGCTCAAGGGTTGGAAGGCTCTGCAGAGAGATCTGGAAAGGATGGACCAATGGGCCAAGGCCAAGTTTATAACATTCAATAAGGCTAAGTGCCAGGTCCTGCACCTGGGTCACAACAACTCCATGCAATGCTGCACACTGGGGGAAGAGTGGCTGGAAAGCTGCCAGGCAGAAAGGGACCTGGGGGTATTGGTTGATAGCCAGCTGAATACAAGCCAGCAGTGTGCTCAGATGGCCAAGAAGGCCAACAGCATCCTGGCTTGTATCAGAAATAGCATAGCCAGCAGGACTAGGGAAGTGATTGTCCCCCTGTACTTGGCTCTGGTGAGACCACAGCTCATATACTGTGTTCAGTTTTGGGCCCCCTCACTACAAGAAGGACATTGAGGTGCTGGCGCATGCCCGAAGAATGACAACGAAGCTGGTGAAGGGTCTAGAGAGCAAGTCTTCTGAGGAGCATCTGAGGGAGCTGGGGTTGTTTAGCTTGGAGAAAAAAAAATAAAAATAAAAATTAAAAAAAAGGCTCAGGGGAGACCTTATTGTACTTTACAATTACCTTAAAGGACGTTGTAGCGAGGTGGGGATCGGGCTCCTCTTTGCATCAAGTGATAAGTCAAGGGTAAACAGCCTCTAGTTGTACTGGGGAAAGTTTAGGTTGGATATTAGAAGAAATTTCTTTACTGAACTAATATGTTATATTGCCTTTTGTTATATGACAATATGTGTCATTGCTATGGAATTCTACAGAAATATGTTATTGCCATTTGCCGAGGCAATCGGCTCCGTGGCAGACGCGTTCTGCAGCGGAGCGGGGGATTGGGCCAGGCAGGGCTAATTTTTCCGGCATCGAGCCTACTTGAGGGAGCCACCAGGACCCGGCAGCTCTCGTGAGGGAGGGGACGAGGCATAGGCGGAGCCAGCAGCGCCCCCTCCCCAGCCGTTCAAAAGCTGCCCCTAGGGAGCGCGAGCGACCAGGAGCGCGGGGACCAAGGTGGGCAAACGGCGTGGCGCGTCAGAAGGGTGTGGCGCGGCAGTTCGCGAAGGCAGGGCAGAGCGCTCTCCCCCGCCCATACGTAACACCTCCTGTAATGACAGCCGTTAGCTAGGCGATAATGGTCTCCACCAGGCACGGTGCACTCTCCAGGAAGTCGGTACACACCCAGACCGACTATCCGTTAAAAAATGCAGCAGTTCAGGTCACCGGATGCAGGGAGTGTCTGAGCCTGTTGCTACCATCGGCGGGAGGAAGAGAAACTGCGTGCGTGAGGTGTGAGCAGGTGGATGACCTGGTCCGCATGTTGGCGGAGCTCAAGGAGGACGTGGAGAGGTTGAGGGATATCAGGGAGTGTGAGCGGGAGATAGACTGGTGGAGCGACTCCCTGCAGGGCCTCAAGGAGAGGTACCGGGGTGAGACACCCCAAATGGGGGTGGACCCCCTGCCCTGTCGCCGTCAGGCAGAGGGAGGGGATCTGGGAGTTGAAGAGGAATGGAAACTGGTCCCTGCTTGACATCGCAGGCGATGCCCTCCCCTTCCGGCCCCACCTTCCCAGGTGCCCTTACACAACAGGTTTGAGGCCCTGGAGCTTGAGAGACTGGTGGGTGAGGATGAGGTAGCAAGTGTACCCAGAAGGATGCCTAGGGCGATGAGGTCGACTCCACGCCTCAGGACTGCCTCCACCAAGAAAGACAGAAGGGTTATTGTTGTGGGAGACTCTCTCCTCAGGGGAACAGTGGGCCCTATTTGTCGGCCTGACCCTACCCGTAGGGAAGTCTGCTGCCTCCCTGGGGCCAGGGTGAGGGACGTTGCCAGAAAACTTCCCAACCTGGTTCGCCCTTCTGACTATTATCCTCTTTTGATAGTCCAGGCAGGTACTGATGACATTGAAGAGAGAAGCCTGAGGGCCATCAAACGAGACTTTAGGGGACTGGGACGGTTAGTGGATGGAGCGGGAGTGCAGGTGGTGTTTTCGTCCATCCCTACGGTGGCAGGGAGGGGTACAGAGAGGACACAGAGAGCCCACCTGTTAAACACGTGGCTCAGGGGCTGGTGCCAACACAGAAATATTGGGTTTTTCGACCATGGGGCACTTTACTCGACACCCGGCCTGATGGCCGCAGACAGGTCCCTATACTTTAGGGGAAAACGGATCCTGGGCCAGGAGCTGGCAGGGCTCATTGAGAGGGCTTTAAACTAGGTAAGAAGGGGGATGGGGCTGAAGAAAGGATTGTTGGAGCTGTGCCAGGGGGAATAATAGCAAGGCCGGGGGATAAGGCAATGGCCCAGCTGAAGTGCATCTACACCAATGCACGCAGCATGGGTAACAAACAGGAGGAGCTGGAAGCCATTGTGCAGCAGGCAGGCTACGACTTGGTTGCCATCACGGAGACGTGGTGGGACCACTCTCATGACTGGAGTGCTGCAATGACTGGCTATAAGCTCTTCAGAAGGGACAGCCAGCACAGAAGGGGTGGTGGAGTGGCTCTCTATATTAGAGAGTCTTTTGATGTTGTAGAACTCGAGGCTGGGAATGACAAGGTCGAGTCCCTTTGGGTTAGGATCGGCGGGGCCAACAAGGCTAGCGTCCTGGTCGGGGTCTGTTATAGACCGCCGAACCAGGATGAGGAGACGGATGAGGAGACGGATGAGGAGTTCTACAGGCAGCTGACAGAAGTTGTGAAATCTTCAGCGCTTGTTCTCGTGGGGGACTTCAACTTCCCAGACATATCCTGGAAGCACAACACAGCCCAGAGAAAGCAGTCTAGGAGGTTTCCGCGGCAATACTGGTTGTTCTCCGGATACCCAGTACCCTGAACTGGTGGAAGGGGATGGGGAGCAGAATATGGCCCTCACTATCCACGAAGAAATGGTTGGTGACCTGGTACGGCACTTGGATGTGCACAAGTCGATGGAGCCGGATGGGATCCACCCAAGGGTACTGAGAGAACTGGCAGAGGAGCTGGCCATGCCGCTTACCATCATTTATCAACAGTCCTGGCTATTGGGGGAGATCCCAGTTGACTGGCGGCTAGCAAACGTGATGCCAATCTACAAGAAGGGCCGGAGGACTGACCCGGGAAACTACAGGCCTGTCAGTTTGACCTCAGTGCCAGGGAAGCTCATGGAGCAGATTATCTTGAGAGTCATCATGCAGCACTTGCAGGGCAAGCAGACGATCAGGCCCAGTCAGCATGGGTTTATGAAAGGCAGGTCCTGCTTGACGAACCTGATCTCCTTCTATGACAAAGTGACGCGCTGGGTGGATGAGGGAAAGGCTGTGAATGTGGTCTACCTTGACTTCAGCAAGGCTTTTGACACTGTTTTCCACAGCATTCTCCTCAAGAAACTGGCTACTCTTGGCTTGGACTGGCGCATGCTTCGTTGGGTTAGAAACTGGCTGGATAGCCGGGCCCAAAGAGTCGTGGTAAATGGAGTCAAATCCAGTTGGCGGCCAGTCACTAGTGGCGTTCCCCAGGGCTCGGTGCTGGGGCCGGTCCTCTTTAATATCTTCATCGATGATCTGGATGAGGGCATTGAGTGCACCCTCAGTAAATTTGCAGATGACACCAAGTTAGGTGCGTGTGTCGATCTGCTTGAGGGTAGGAAGGCTCTGCAGGAGGATCTGGATAGGCTGGACCGATGGGCTGAGGTCAACTGTATGAAGTTCAACAAGGCCAAGTGCCGGGTCCTCCACCTGGGACGCAATAACCCCAAGCAGAGCTACAGGCTGGGAGATGAGTGGTTGGAGAGCTGCCAGCCAGAGAAGGACCTGGGAGTGATGGTTGATAGTCGGCTGAATATGAGCCAGCAGTGTGCTCAGGCGGCCAAGAAGGCCAACAGCATCCTGGCTTGTATAAGAAACAGTGTGACCAGCAGGGCTAGGGTGGTGATCGTCCCCCTGTACTCAGCTCTGGTGAGGCTGCACCTCGAATACTGTGTTCAGTTTTGGGCCCCTCGCTACAAGAAGGACATAGAGGTGCTTGAGCGAGTCCAGAGAAGGGCAACAAAGCTTGTGAGGGGCCTGGAGAACAAGTCCTACGAGGAGCGGCTGAGGGAGCTGGGATTGTTCAGCCTGGAGAAAAGGAGGCTCAGGGGTGACCTTATCACTCTCTACAGGTACCTCAAAGGAGGCTGTAGCGAGGTGGGGGTTGGTCTGTTCTCCCACGTGCCTGGTGACAGGACGAGGGGGGAATGGGCTTAAGTTGTGCCAGGGGAGTTTTAGGTTGGATCTTAGGAAGAACTTCTTTAGATGTAGAGCTTAGGGATATGGTTTAGTGGGGACTGTTAGTGTTAGGTCGGAGGTTGGACTCGATGATCTTGAAGTCTCTTCCAACCTAGAAATTCTGTGTCTGTGTCTGTTATTCATGAACCACAGTAAAGCCTTCAAATAACCTGATTCTGTCTCTTCTATCTCTAGTACATATATTACCAAAAATACTCTCTATCAGTTCAGATCAAGGTTTAGATTGTGAATTTTCATCTAAGAATGGAGCTCATCTCCCCATCTTCAATGTTTAAGATGATAATTAAAAGAAAATAAAAGCTGTAATAGATGCAATAAACAGTATGTGTATAGGTGGTGTGCTGTGAATAATGCTTTGCAAAGCTATCCAAGAATGATTGTCAGTAGCCTTCCAGTTTAAATGGAGGTTAAAATTACTTCCTATCAATTTTCACATATTTCTTGCAGTCATATGCATTTTAATGAAGAAATATTTCTGTCAGGTTCTTATTTTTAAAATTTAAGTAATGAGTTACATGAATATTAGCACAAAATGTGTTTTTCTTGTAGTAAAGAATTTCTGATGAGAGCAATTCTGTTAAAATGGAAAGTTGTTTTTACACAGCATGCATGGTATACAGATGCATGAGAACTAAATCTCCTATGATCTCCTCTCACTGGCTATGCAAAGTTCACAGAAACTCTGGAATTGTCTGTACACAAGGAACATTAGGAAAATTAAAGTATTACTTCTAATTTTCTTACCTGCTTTTTCCAGTTTTGGACACACTATTAAGATACTCTACTGTATATTTATGTCTAAAATAAATGAGAAATGCTGTGTTTTTTTCATGCCTGATATCACTAATGCACTGTATTTTCACTTTACAAAGTTACCCTTGAAGAGTACCCAAAAGCTATATAGGTAGTGCTGAACACAGCAGTTATTCTGTATAGCAGAAATCGCTATAATATATCAGGAATTCTTGGCATTGCTCCTTGCAGTGCCTGTCTGATTAGTTACTGATACAGTTCAAGGTGCAGTTATGATTTAAAAAGCCATAAATGGGCCAGGATCCACTTATTTGAAAGACTGCCTTTACATCTCTGTGTAAAGTACAAATTGGCTGACCTCTCTGCAGTCCAAGAAGGACTTACAGCAAACCCAGAGCTTAGATCAGGCTTTTTTTTTTTTTTTTTTTTTTTTTAACGTATGCATTTATTATTCAAACACATAAATTAATGGCAATATGACAGAATAGTATTCTCTGGTCCTCCAAAAAGCTGTCTACCTACAAGCTCTTGTTCTAGGGTCTGTTGCATGTGCTGTGCAACATCAAGCCCCCTAGAGAGGCAGTTACTCTTACTGTTTCAACTTGTAATAGTACCTTCATGTTCAAGCTGCTAATGCTGAAGTCTGAGGAATCACACATATGCCAGACTTCCAATGCAAATAATTGAAATCCAGACTTATTATGCTGACAGCTGGGGAGAGTCAGGGGACACGTTTGTTGTATCAACTGCCCCATATTTCACATCAGGAAGAAGAGAGAGACAACTGTAATATATTAACAAATTAAAGAAATAATGAACTCCTGGAGAAAAAAAATGCCCCATTTTCATTTTTCATTATCATATTTTTCTGCCTCAACATGGCAATGAAGGTGACTGAGACGGGATATCTGTGAGAATGCCCAGATGGGATATTATCCAAGCAAAACCAGTGTTAAAGGCAGAAAAATAAAAATTCCATACAACAAAACCAAAATTTCTGAGACCATATATATCACTTCATTAATTTACTTGAAGTTAATTAAGATAAGTCATTCTAACACAAGTTTAAAAGATGACAAAGAGTCACACAAGAAAATCCAAATGTTTGATTTTTCTTGTAAATAATCTGTATTCCCTTCCTATGGTGGTAGATGTGGGAAAGTCAATAATATCTGGATAGAAAAAAATAATCTGACATGTTGAGAAAGGTGCCGTTGGAAATACCCCATGAACCACAGACATTATTGAAATAGTTTTCAACAAATATAGAACCACTGGATCATAGGATCATAGAATATCCCATGTTGGGAATGGACCTTCAAGGATCAAGTCCAACTCCTAGCTACACATGGAACCACACAAAAATTAAACCATGTGTCTGAGAGTGTTGTCCAAACACATCTTGAATTTAGCAGGCTTAGTGCTCTGACCACTTCCTCAGGGAGCCTGTCCCAGTGCCTGACCACCCTCTTGGTGAAGAACCTTTCCCAAACACCCAGCCTGACCCTTCCCTGTCCCAGCTCCATGCCGCTCCCTCAGGTCCTATCACTGGTCACCAGAGTAGAGTACAGTGCCTGCCCCTCCACTTCCCATTGTGAGGAAGCTGCAGGCCACCATGAAACCTTCCCTCATTCTCCTCTTCTCTAGGCTGGAAAAAAGAAAGTGACTCAGCCATAAGGGTCTAGCCTTCAAGACCTTTCACTGTCTTTGTTGCCATCCTTTGAGCACTCTCTAATAGTTCAATAATAAGTTATTAATAGTTCAACAGTAATAAAAACAATAATATTGTTCATATATTGTGGCGCCCAAAACTGCACACAGTACTTGAGGTGAGGCCACACCAGCGCAGAGCAGGACAATCCCCTCAACTTGCATAGCAGTGCCATGCGTGATGCACCCCAGAGTGTGGCAGGCCCTTTTGGCTACCAGGATATGCTCATATTCAACTTGACATCTACCAGAACCCCCAGATCCCTTTCCAAGCAAATGCTCTACAGCCTCTCATCTCCCAGTGTGTACGTATATCCAGGGTTTCCCCATCTCAAGTGCAGAATCTGGCACTTACTCTTGTTAAATTTCATGTGGTTGGTGATTGCCCAGACTTCTAATTTGTCAAGTTCTCTCTGCAAGTCCTCACCACCCTCAACAGAGTCAACAGCTCTTCCTAATTTAGTACCATCTGCAAATTTAGATTATATGCATTTGAGACCTGCATCCAGATTATTTATAAAAATATTGAAGAGCACTGGCCCCAAAATGGAGCCCCAGGGAACCCTGGTAGTGGCTGTCCACCAGCCTGATGTAACCCCATTTATAAGAACCCTCTGAGCGTGGCCCATCAGCCTATTGTTCACCAATATGTTGTAATGTTCACATCACATTATGTATTTATATAGCTGTGTGCTAGACATTTTGTCCAGAATAATACTGTGAGAAACAGTATCAAAAGCTTTGCTGAAATCCAAAAAGATTACAAAAATGTGCTGATACACAACAGTTTTGGTAAATAGCTATACATATATATAATGCACCACTGATGATACAAAGGCCTGTTAAAGTTAATTAACAGCTCTAATTCAGAAAGCTTGTAAAATGGATTAGCTACTGCTTTCCTCAGAATATACTGCATGGTGACTACAATTGTTATGACCCCTCTCCTAAAAACCTCTCATCAATTATTTCTCTTTTGCCAAGAAATATGATTTATGAAATTCCCCTTTTTCCCAACTATGTTAAAAAATAATTTTTAAAAAAATGAATTATATAATATAATGCAGTTACCTGTCATGTTGCAGTAAACTTTCAAAGGTCCCAGTGCCCCACTGCCATCTGGATCTATCCAGTAGTAATTTGAAGTTTTGCCCAAGTGTTTGTATGCTTCACAAGAGAGTTCATAAATAGCTGAAATAAAATAAAATAAAGCAATAAGGATTTTCATATTATGGATTTTTTTCTGCTCCAGGACAACAATAAATTGACTTTATTTATATAAAAACTATACCTTTGACATTAAAATAATGTCACTAAATTTCATAGAAAACAAAGTATATTTCCAAAAAATACAGAAGCGATTAAAAACTTAAGGTATAATTTCTCCCCCCAGCCTTTTTTTTTTTTTTTTTTCCTCTACATGTAAGAAAAAGTCAGAATAGGAAGAGAATTCCAATAACTTGGGGACAAGTGTCAGAGGGAAAGAACAACCAAAGGTTTTTCAAGAGTAACTTAAAACTTTTTTTTTTTTCTTTTTTTTCTGAACATACCTTGGTTTAGAACTTTGTTTATATAGTGGTGGTTTTTTTTGTTGTTTGTTTATTTGTTTGTTTTTTAAAGTTTTATATCACAAATGAAGACTTCTATTGATCCAACATACTTTTCACTTTAGTTTTCTTTCAAGAGATACATCAAAAAGATTTTGAATTTTCTTTCAGTAAATATTAGAATTTTTTAGGTATTAGTATGACTCAGAATAGTTTCAAAATTGTGAAAATTCTCACTACACATAATACCTGTCTCTATACAGCTCTACAATTACATTACTACATATCTACATAAATATGACTCCATCCCAGCAAGGTCTAAAATTTCTCATTGTTTACTGGAAGAAGTTTAGCCAACTTAGCAGAGGGTTTTTGTTCTTATTTTTCCTTGACCTCTGTATACCGCTTTTTATTTCACCTCATAAAACAGTCAGGTTGTGTTGTGAAGAATAGCTCAGATATCAGAATATAATAAGCATTGTTGAGATGCTTTTCTAATAATGCCCATGTTTTCCTTGTAATGCATGATTACTTTTATGTGTAGTATACATAAACAAAAAGTAATTTTATGCACAGAAAAGTTATATATTTTGAAGTTATACAAGTATTAATATTTTAAATGTAAATTTGGAGGAAAAAATGACTACTCTCTCTCTCTTTTTTTTTTTTTTGTCTTTTCTCTTGTCTAAGGACCAGATGCTACAGATTTTTTGTTTGAAATCAATCAATCAGATGCTAAAAGAAATGAAATGCTTGTTCTTCATATCCACTCTACAAATTAATCTATTTGTCAGCAATTCTTACAGCTGATCTGCAAAGACTAGCTTTATTTCAAATGCCCATAAGGATGAGCTGTTTTGCTGGGTGCTGATGATAAGTGGGTGACTGATCACATACATATATGTGCACACAAACACTTAAAGACCTCCAACCAACTATCAAGATTCAGGAAGGACAGTGGAGCTGAAAAGAAAACTTCAATTTTGATGTGGCATAAATGCAAAACACAACATAATTATATAGGCATAAAGAGAATCTCTTTGTTGATGCTACAAGAAAAATACTTTTCTGTAAGGCTTTACTTGTTCATTACAGGGTCTAAAGTCAGTTTAATATAAGAAGTAGACATTGTAATTAAATTGTGAAATATTCCAAGACATTTCCCCTCCTTGCTCCCCAAACTAAAATCAACAGATTATTGCCTTATCAAGGAGACACTTTGCTTGTTTTCAGAAATTTTATGCAGATTTTCAGTTTCAAGGTATTGTTAAGTAATTCATAATCTTATTTATTTATTTTTCTCCAGAAATGTATCTTTAACTCTCAACATATGATCTCAATGTAACCACAAAATAGCATCTCTGTTAACGTAGTTGTGACATTGTGTCACAAATTTTAATAGATCCATTCAAGGTCAAGCAAAGAAGATTACAAATACTCTTTATGATTTTCTGGAAATTTGGTGACTTTTTTTCATTTTCTAAACCATTTCAGAAAACTATGGGAGCTTTGTAGTATCCAAATCTTTATGTAAAGACACATGACATTTTTCTCCAACTTTGCTCCTTTCAAGAAGATAAGTCAATCTTTGGACAGAGATGCTACTGAGAAGAACAAGAAGAAAAAGAAGTAAAAAAAAAAAAAAAAAGTGTAATAGAGAAGACATAAGCTAACAAGAACAAGTTATACTGTTAATTTATCCAATGACATGGAATAGTTTACAGAAAATTAAAGTGTTTAGATTCAGTCCCCTGCCTTCTATTCTTCTGGAATGGGAGAAGTAAGTGGTTGGTAGTTATTTAACAGCACAAAAAGGATAAATTTGTATAAGTCAGCATTTGTTAAGCATCAACAAAATATTGAACACCGATCAATGGAAATGAAGATAGTTCTTGAAATAAAGACAAAGCAGTGGGATATTCTAAATAAATTCAATTTGTGGAAAAATATTTTTATGAGGGTGTAATGGGGTTTGGGCAAGTTTTATTCTGATGTAGATGCATAGCTAAAGACCTTGAAAACGTATTATCAGGAATAAATAAAAATGAAATTATAGATCTTGATTTAAGAAGCAGTAATGTACAAATCACGTAACAGAAATTCAGAAACAAAATGAAAGGATAAGTGAAGTTAGTGTACTGACAGAATAATTCATAATTAAGATTCAATAGGAAACAATCGTGTTCTAGTATATGGAGACACTTGATGAAAGAAAAAGACCTTTATGTTAAATTCAAATGTCTAATGGTGGTCACTAATATAAACAGCAGAACAGAATTGGAAAGCCTTAGGAAGATTAGGCAGCTTTGAAGGGAAGCAGGGTAAGATATGATACCAAGAAGCCAGAGAAGTAGAAGACAGGATGCCACAGGATCACATCATGATTCAGTCCTTCCTTTTTGGGCTTTTGAAATGCTGAAAAAATATTAGTCAAATGTGTAAGGGCAAAAAGGTAAAAATAGAAGCTCTAAGAAACCCAAAGAAAACTGATAACAGATGAAAGGACAAACATTTAACAAGTCAATGCTTCGGAAAACACAGAGTTCATTAAATCCCATATGAAAATGAAAACAGAATACAGCAAGGAAGAGACCATGGCACAATCAAAGCAAACAGCTTAAATCAGAAAATTGGAGAAGGTTACAATAAAGAAAACAATTAAGAGATCCAGGAAAGACAAGTCAGCAAAATTCAAGACTTGGATATAATGTCTATAGAGTACATATGCAAATAAGGAGAAATGCCTACATTAACAGGAGAGGTTTCACTGAGGATATCTTCTGGGAGATAGGAAATAAAATAAATGAAGTACTTAAAGACACAGGGCAACAGTTTTTTTTGTTTGTTTGTTTGTTTTCCCCCCCCAGCAAGTAGGAGTAAAATAGCAAAAATGTGCATTTGCTTTCTTGGCAGCTGGTCCAAATACACAATATATACTCTTAACAGAATTCAGAATAGTATTAAACATCAAAATATTTCAAGATGAAAATAAAACTCATTACATCTGCATTGCTAGCAAGATAAGCAACTTCTAATATAATACATCCAGGTATTAAATCAAAAGAAGGTTAATAATAGTCTTTTTGAGAAGAAGAGGAAAAAAAAAAAAAAAAAGAAACACACTACCCACTACCAACAACAAATCAAACAAAAAAACACAACCAACCAACCAACACCAATGATAACAACAAAACAAAAAGAACACACTCTACAAATGACTTTCTCAATCAACTTGACATTCTTTCATATCACATCAAAAACTCTCAACGACCAATAAGTGATGAAAACCTGGTCAGGACAGAACAGTGTTCTGAGGGTCAAGGAAAAAGTGCAGAATAAAATAATCTAAAACAGGAAGAGCACAACAAAAATGGTATAGTCTTTTTTGAGGTTTAATCACCTGAATAATACAGATAAAACTGAGGCTACCAAAGCCATTTTATGCTAAAATTTGAAAGGTGTTGGCAGTGTTCTAACATAGAGCAAAAAGAAGTGCAAAAAGAAGAAAAAAGAAAAATCTCATTTAAAGTTTTGGTGTAAAACACCAAGCTTCTTTAACTGTAGTAGTCTAAGCAGAAATCTAATCATTTTAATGAGTTGACAAAAACAACTACCAATGCATTTTGTAGTTCACTATTGGCTAAGCTAATATCCATAACAGTGGGCTTTAGCACAGCTTGATGTGTGAAGTTTTTCTTCTTACAAAAGTTAGGCAGGGAAGCAGAGTAAGGGATAACAACTCAGGAGTAAATCAAAAACTAAGACAGAAATCTAAATCATTTCATTGTTGTATATACTCATGGGTTCTCTTCTCCCAGAAGAACTGCTTACCTGAACCTCCAAAAGGGAGGTAGTGATCAAGGAAGACAATTTTTTCTTAGTTTTAGGATCCTACATTTTAAATATCTGGGGAAAAGTAAAGAGTTCAGACAACAAGTTTACATATTAGCGTTTTTTCTAGCTCCAGATAGTTTGCCAAAAGTTGTAAGCAGACATCTCTTAAATTTAAATGTCTGTTTATTCATTGAGGGAAACACGTGATCTTAATCCTGTTTTACTTTCTGACTGGAGTGAAGATCAAGAGTTATCCCATGCAGGTTACACAGCTGCTGGCACTGCTGCTGGTTATTTCTAGAATGCAGAATAACTGAAATGCAGAAAGGATTTAATAACTCTTGTCACTTTACATGCTGTTACCACAGAGTTTCAGTAGCACCTTGGTGAACTAAGGTTTCTGCAACACTATGTAAAAAGGCAGTTTGCATTTAGGGCTAACAAATATCTTCCTTTTATAAGTACAAAGCTCATTATAAATATGAGACCTAGCTTGACAGTCTGCACTATGTAACATAATGAATGTGTTGAAATGCATTTTGATTCTGTCAGTGAATATGGCTGTGGCAGGGGATAAACTCCTCTAAACTGCTGCTAATGCAAGAGCAAACCTCCTTAGCTTTATGAGGGTGTAAGAAAGGTGTAGATTCAAATGAAATTATGGAATTAAATTATCATAAAAGTGGCAAGAGTAGGAAGTACATCAGATCCACGAAGTCCTGCTACTCCTCTCCATTAGTTCCAACTTCCCAGAAAAACATTGAAAGCTAAATAGAATTATAAGGTGCTTGGATTTAGGTCACCCAAGTTGGTTTCAGCTCCTGAGCCCTTTAAAGGGCTTAAAAACATAAACAGACAAGAAAGGGGAAGAAAAAACAAATTTACTCAAGAAATAGTTTTACACTGAAATGGCATACCTGCAATTTTAAAAATTAACATTAACTGCAAAATCTTTCTGACTCCACATGTCTAGAGTTGTACAGCTATTTTTTATTATACTGTGCAGTTTTAGATCTCTTCTCCAGGAATGAAATACCAGCAAAAATGGCAGAGGAAAATGATCTTTGCAAAATACTGAGATTATGCCTGACCACATAAAGATATTGCTATGTTTTCCTATTATTTTTGAAGAAAAAAAAAAAAAAAAAAAGAGGAGAGAAGAAGAGAGGAGAGAAGAAAGAATAGAAACATTTTGCTGATCATATTTAGTGTTAACAGCAGAATCATAGGGCTGGCTGAGATGAACCTTAAGGATAATCTAACTCACCTTGGTCCCCAAAAGCTTTATAACATCTATTTTCCTGGCAGAATGAAAGAAACAAACACCAACAAAAACAAAACAACAACAACAACAACAAACTCATCAAGTTCAACAAAGAAAAGAACAGAGTTCTGCACCTAGGGAGGTTTCCCCCCAGAAGGCAGCTAAGTACTACACAGCTGCTGGCTTGCTCTCCACAGGTGGATTGGGGAAGAGAATCAGAGAAGTAAAGGTGTGAGAATTCGTGGGTCAAAATAAAGACATTTTACTAGGTAAAGCTAAAGCTGTGCATGCAAGCAAAGCAAAACAGTGAATTCATTCACTACTTCCCATCGGCGGGCAGGTGTTCAGCCACTTGTGGGAAAGCAGGGCTCATCATGCTTAACAGATTCTTGGGAAGACAAACACCATCACTCCAAATGTCACCCCTTCCTCCTTCTTTACTCCAGTTTTCACTGCTGAGCTTGTCATCATATGGCATAGGATATCTCCTTGGTCAGTTTGAGTCACTTGTCCCAGCTGTGTCCCCTCCCAGCTCCTTGTGCATCCCCCAGCCTCCTACCTGGTTGGGCAGCATGAGAGGCTGAAAAATCCTTGGCTCTGTGTAAGCGCTAATCTGCAACAACTAAAAACATAGGTGTGTTATCACCACTATTTTCATTAAAAATCCAAAATACAGCATTGGGTGAGCTTCTATGAAGAAAATCAACTCTACTGCAGCTAAAACAATGTCAGGAGGAACAATCCCAGGCACCAGGACATGTTGGGGTCCACCCAGGTCGAAAGCAGCTTTGCAGAAAAGGACTTAGGAACCCCCGGTGGACATCAAGTCTAACATAAGCCAGTACTGTGCCTTTGCTGCTAAGAAGGTGAATAGTATCTTTGGCTGTATTAGGCAACGTATCATCAGCAGGTTAAGAGACATGATCCTTCTGCTCCACTCGGCATCGGGGAGGCCACACCTGGAATACTGTGTCCAGTTCTGGACCCCCAGGACAAGAGAGACATGAAGTTCTGGAAAGATTCAAACGGAGGGGTCACAAAGGTAATGAAGGGACTGGAGCACCTCTCATATGGGGAAAGGCTGAGAGAGCTGGGACTGTTCAGCCTGCAAAAGAGGAGGCTCGGGGGGGATCTTATCTATGTGTATAAACAACTGAGGAGAGGGTGCAAAGAAGACACAGTCAGGCTCTTTTCAGTTGTGCCCAGTGATAGGACAAGAGGCAGCAGGCACAAAAGGAAAAACGGGAGGAATAACTTCTTTGTAGTGTGGGTGACTGAGCACTACCATTAGCCCTGAAAGATTGTGTTATCTGTAGGTTTGTGCTGTTGTGCCTTGCCAAAAAATAAAAAATAAAAAGAAATAAAAATCATACATAGTCAGAATACACATGAAGGTCTTTTAATTAAATAGTTAATTACATAATTCTGCAGAATCAGGTGCTTGGCAATCTTTCACAAAGCAAGCACACCTCTCACTTGAATCACCATTATTTATACACATCTAACTTCTGAAACTATCTCTGGCTACTTTTGATTGGTTATTTTAGCTCACATAACTTATCTCTGTTGAGCCTATGCATTAATGAGGACCAGCAAGGAGGGGAACACCAATCCCACAATTCCATACATTTGCATTTTTGATGGGTGTGGTTTTTTAATATGTTAACAACCCTTAAAGAGCAAATGGTTACCATGGGTCAGTCTGGAATCTTCCTTCATCTGTTTTCCTCCTTTTTGTTATCTAGCTTTCATCTCTTATCTCCCTTGCTTCTGCTAGCTCAAGGCTACCAGTTTCCTGGTTCTCTTCAAAGTTTCCTTGTTCTTTTAAGCATAAGACTAGAATTTCCCCCCTTCAAGACTATGAAACTCACTTTAAGGTTTCATAGTTCTCACCACATAGTCCTTGTCCATTTCTGCTAATTTTAAGAAGTACTCTATATTATCCATATCTCATTTTGCTAACTTTACTTGGTTAGGTTTGCTGAACCAAGCACTATACAAATTTAGACAACATATCATGTATTGCAAAACACAACTACATATGACTTTTGTAACTACAATTAATATGATAACTAAAAATAATTCTTATCATCCAAAGTCTAGCAACCATGACCACAAACAGGAAAAAGCTGGTCTACTATTAATGGTTGCATCCTGAGACACTTGGTGAAATATATAGATGCTTGCCAGATTCTGTTGATATCTGTCTGAATTTGCTTCTTCTCATTTACATGGAGTATGCCTCCTCAGAGACCTTCAAAAGCCACCTAGGCATGGTCCTGGGTAACCTGCTGTTACCTGAATAGTGGGGTTGGACCACATGACCTCCAGAGGTCCCTTCCAACCTTAACTATTTTGTGATTCTGCGAAGGTAAACCAACAGATGTAATTATGCTGCTTATGGCTGGACCAGTGTACATTTCTGGCCATTGCTGCATTGGTTGTCGCATGGCTAAAATTTTCTATCCTTCATGACTGAGCACAAGCTTTCTTCCTGCTGCCATTGTTCTAAGCTTCAGCTTTCTTAAAGCTCTGAAGTTATGAATTGGTGCTTTCCCAGCTGCTGTACATGCCTCACACTCTCCCTTCCCCTCCTACTGTGAGCTAATGAACTTGTAAAGGATTCTCATTATTAGTGCAATATTCAAATGTGCCCTGTAGAAATGGAAAGGAAATTAAAACACAGAGAAAAATAAAAATAATAAAATGTGTGGAAATTTGCCAAATTTGTGTCAAGTTGACTCATTTTTGACGGTGATAAAAAAGACAATTGTGGTAACCAAGGGAGGAAAGTAAAAGGTAGAATAAGAAAGAGCATGATTTTATTTGCCACTGGGATAATAAAGAACTCTGTTGCCATGGGGGTGAAAACTGCAATATGAGTTACCACAAAGTTGTTCTACCCAGGAATTTGCTATAAATATAGAAGAAAAACATTCCCTTTATAGCAAACAAAAAGGTGTTTCTGTTTCTCTGTTAGGTTGGTTCTTTCATTCCTTTGGGGAGGGCGGAGGGAAGAAAAATGAATTTAGAAACAAATGCTTGATCAAAAATGGATTTTTTAACAAACTTAGCAGTGATTTAAAATTAGAACCCATAAATTAGGCAATTAGCATCACTGTAACAATGTCAGCCTACAGACATCTCAAGAAAGAAATATAATTAGACACCAATTTTTAACAAGGTACTTTGGAGAATGACTTATCATTCAAGGATAGACAAACACATTTTTTAAAACTGCACTCTGATATGGTTTTCCGTGACTGAAATAAACACGGTTCAGGATATAAACATTTGAAACTGAAAATGGCAAGTCATGCCAAGCTCCACATAAGGCATGAATTCATTTTAAATGTGGATGGTTTGGCACATTTGTGCAGCTGTAAACCATAACCAGGCACTGCATCTCATAGGGGAAGACTGACAATGAAACTATTGGATATTCATAGTACTTATGCTGGTTTTACATTGGTTCCAGCCACAGAAAGCTTCAGGGATGCTGAGTTTGAGTCTTCTCCAGCTGGAGTCGACAGGAGAACAACTGATATCAACCCAATCTTCCATGCAAAATGTTTCAGGATTGATATAAAAACTAAACTTGAAAAATCCATGCCCCTGAAGAAAGAGTATGATTTCCACTCCCACTCCCACTTACGCTGTATTAACAAGGCAATAGAAAAGAGAAGAGGAGACAAGGTGCAAGCCTGAATTCACAATTTCCCAGCTGTGTAAAATGAACACATTATTGCAATATGAAGTGTACTGAAATACACAAATGAAAATCTTAGCAAATTATATGAGGGCCAAAAGTAAGGGAGATGTAAATTTAGGTAAAAGTTATGGAAATATCTGGAATATTATTTTAATACAAGATGTCTGTGAGTGGTTACAAACAGTAAAACTACATTTTTTCCCCAACACGTTCATACCAGTTCTTTCCTGCCTATGATAACAAAGTGTTTGGTCTATCTTAAGTCCTGAACTTCCTTATCAATGTTAAATAATGCCGAAATGCACAAAGATACATTCTCTTTACAGAGCGTGAAGAGATTATAATGTCAGGTTTTATTATGAATACTAATTCCAAAATGTATTATACCCATGATAATTTAAAGAACCTTAATTGTTACTTTTACAGGCCTTGACAGTTGTATTTGTCACTGTTTCCTGACCCTCTCCCAAGCCTCACCACCTCTGTTCCCCAAATAGTTTTGTCACTGTAACAATTATAATCTGCAGTCCCATGGAGGAAAATGTGGTACCTTGCTTGACCATACTTAGTACAACTTTCACTTGTATAAAACTTATTCAAATTATTAGAAAAGATAGTACTGGTCAAATAAAATAAGCATTACTAAAGCCTTACATCAAAAACTTATATTTGAAACAAACAAACAAAAAATATATACTCACACCATAAAAATAAAAATTAAATTACCTAAAAAACAATGGCTATACACACAGATTTACAGACACCTAAGCAAACATTTTCTGGAGAAACTGAGCACTTGTTTCCACAAACAGAAAAGAACTAAAACATTATGAAAACAAATGCTCATATCAGCACTTACATTATCTCAATGAAAACATCCTCTATCAATATGACACCAATTTAGAACCAATGCATCATCTTTGTCACTTCCATAAATCACTGAGAAACTCACAACACCAACAGAATTCAACTTTTTTAACTGCCAAAAAAATGTCAGCAGAAACATCTGCTCCATGTCTCTTTTTTCATATTTTTCTCTCTACTACTTTCAAGTGGGAATGATTGTGTCCTGGCAACTTACTGGAAATCTTTTTCACATCTCATTCACATAATGGATGAGCTGTGAAATTAGTAACATAGATTGGTGGTTGCACTGGTTGGCATGCACTCTCTTTCACTGCTGTTTCAATAGCAGCACTTCAGAGTATGTATTTAGACTGTTTACTGAGGGGATGGAATCATAGAAAAGTGTGAAATCTCATCTGCACACCTACAGATGACTTCAGAGATGCAATTGCAGCAGAGGAACACAAATAATCCTCTGCCCATCTGCTCCCAGGCCCATCACAGGAGCCACCAGCTCAAAGACCCATCTGCACAATCCCAAAGGAGCCAAATGGCTGGCAACAACCCAAATCGAGGACTACAGAGGAATGAACATCCTGTCTGAGGTCCTCCTTGCAGTTGTCCCAGCAGAACCATCAGCCCCAGTGTCCAGGTGTGACACCCATCAAAATGAGTCACTGGGAGAAGATCTCACATCAACATTCTGGACTAAGGGGGCTGCTGCCTAGGTGTAGGCAGCATGATGGGATACATGATGGGATACATGACGGGATGCAGGGGAAGAGCACTTTAGGATCACAGAGGTCATACAGGATGTTTAGAGAAAGAATCAAAGGCAAGAAATGGGAGCGGTCTAGGGGACCTGGAGAAGGAAAAAGCATGAGAAAAAGAGGGAAAAGTGTAAATAGTTAGCTGGTCAATACACTTGTCTGGTTTTGCTCTGCACATGAACAACACAGTCTGTTCTGCGTTCTTATCAAATTCCCTTCTAACTTTTTCCTGGTTGAGGGGCTCTCTATTCTCTGTGCATGTGTGCATGGGGGTGTGAGTGCCAACATCTGGGGTCAGACCACAGGTTGGAGGGCCCCTGTGTCCATGGTGACAGACACAGGACCAATACGGGTGTGTGATGGCTAATGATTGAGCCAGACTAGCTAGCAAGCAGGTGAAAGTGGCTTGGGAGCAAGGGAGGATTAGTGGGTCTCTAAGGGTTAGCTCTGTGTGTGAGAGTGCCTAAGTATTTCTGGGAGTGAGTGCGTAGGGAGCAGAGGTGTCAACTACAGGGACCTTAAAAGTCCTGGCCAGCTGTGTATGTGTGCATGATGTGGTCTACACCAGCAACTGGAGTTGGACTACTGTAGTGGGTTTACATGGCAAGGTTTTAGTAGCAGGAGGCCATAGGGGTGGCTTCTGTGAGAAGAATCTAGAAGCTGCCCCATGTTAGGTAAGAGCCCCACTGCTGACCAGAGCTGAGCCAATAAGTGATGTTGTTTTGCGCCTCTGTGAGAGCATATTTAAGTCAGGAAAAAACCAAACAACAACAACAAAAAAACTGCGCCACACAGCAGCTGGGAGAGTGAGAGGAGTGAGAAACAGCCTTACAGGCGCCAAGGTCAGTGAAGAAGGAGAGGGAGAGGTGCTCCAGGCACCGGAGCAGAAGTCCCCTGCAGCCTGTGGTGAGGACCATGGTGAAGCAGGATGTCTCCCTGCAGCCCATGGAGTACCATGGTAGAGCAGGGTTCCATGCTGCAGCCTGTGGAGGAGATCACAGTGGAGCAGGTAGACCTGCACCAACAGAGGCTGTGGCCTGTGGAAGACCCCTGCCAGAGCAGATTCTGGGCTGGACCTGTAGCCTGTGGAGAGGAGACCATGCAGGAGCAGGTGACCTGGCAGGAGCTGCTGCCTGTGGGGGATCCAGGTTGGAGCAGTTTGCTCCTGAAGGATGGACCCTGTGGTACGGACCCATGTCTGGAGCAGTTCTTGAAGAGCTGCTGCCTGTGGGAAGCCCACGCCGCATCAGTTCAGCAAGGACTGTATCCTGTGGGAGGGACCCCACAGCACAGGGGACAAGAGTGACCGAGAAGGAGCGGCAAAGAAGTGATATAGACTGACCATAACCCCCATTCCCCCATGCTGCTCAGGGGGAGGAGGTGAAAGAGGGTGGATGTGGGGGGTGGGAGTGGGGGGAAGGTGTTTTGGGTTTCTTTCCTTTGTTTCTCACTTCTCTAGCTTGTTAGTAATTAGCAATAAATCTTACTATTTCCCTATGCTGAGTCTGTTTTGCCCATCACAATAATTACTGTGCGATCTCCCTGTCCTTATCTCAACCCTTGAGCCCCTTTCATCATATTTTCTCCCCGCTCCTCTTTGAGGAGGGGGAGTGAGGGAGTGGTTGTGGTGGAGCTCAGCCTCCCACCAGAGTAAAACCACTACAACTACCACCTCAGGTGTTGTATATCCTGGTGTAAGCAGCTGGGGAGATTGGGATCCAGCACCAGCCAATGGGCAGACCATGTCTCTGAGCCCAGATGCTGGAGAGATCTGACCTGTACTTATGTATATATACTCCTTCCAGGGGAACCTCCATCCTGCTCAGTTATGCATGTATGTAGTGTATATGGGTGCCTGTTGAGCACACACACACACAAAGCCTATCTTTAGGCTTGCTATTGGTTGGGCCTCAGGACATTGAGCTGCAGCAGCCTTGCCTCTTTTGGGTTGTCTGATCTAGCATGACATGTTTTCTTCTAACGGAAAACATTGCATAGCGAATACATGTCAAATGTCATGCAAGGTCAAAGTACAGAACTTAACTCCTGTGATCATTTCCCTGTTTATTTGCTGTTGCAGTTAAACTTCCTACAGATTCCTGCATCTCAGCTACAGTGACGTTCAACACATCTTTTTCTGTTATTAGTAACATGCTGCCTGACAAGTAGTTCAAGTGATTAGGACCTGGGTGAAGCTCTCAACTTCTGTCCAATACAGCTTTTTAATCTGCAGAATGTTTGATGACTCTCATCTAAACTGCTTGAAGAAAGCAAATACAAAGAGTGGGTGAAAAGAAAAATAATGTGAGCAGATAATTAGAAAAGAGATAATAAAAGAAAGAAACAAACTGCTGCAGTTTGGCAAGCACAAAGAAATTCAGAGACATGGAGATTAAGAAAACAAAAATAGATTTGAAAAGGAGCCTACTTAAGAATTTCAAAAAGGCTTAACAAGCCAGTGCAGCTCAGTTAGACTGAGCATGCATCTCAGAAATGCAGTGATTTCTGTATTGTCTTCAAGTAGCAGTCCCAGATATAGCTTCAATTTAAACAAAAGTAGTGAGAAATTGTGTTACATTTTCCTCTAGGTTTCAGAGCATCTATTAATTCTTTCTGAATATAAAACCATATTGAAAGTATAGCAAATAAAACAGAACCACAGTCACAAGAAAAAATAATTGAAAGCTTTTTAAACAAGTGATCAGATGATTAATTCATCCATATTCCCTAATGTAAAAGCTACATAGGGATACATGTGCTTAAAAATTTGCAAGATGAGATTCAAAGAAAGATTCTATGATTACAGTAAAACAAAAGTAGTTGTGTTAGATGAGCTGTACAACTAAGACTTCTACTGAGAAAAAACAAACAAAATAAAACAAACAAAAAAACCCACCACCACAAACAAACCACTTCTGCACATAAACACATTTAAGTACTTCTAATAGTATAAACAAAACCAGTTTTTATGAAACAGTAGCATCTCCACATTTAAGTAAAGTAAACGGACCTACAGGATTCACTGGGCTTAAATAAAATATTTGAGGAGTTCCAGCGTTTTCAACCTGTCATTACTTCTGCCAAAAGACTTGTCTAACCAAGATAATTATAGCTGTCTAAGCTAAGGTGAAATTTCAAAGCAACAGTTATGAAATATAAGTGATATCTAACACCTACCTCTGCTTACAGATATTGGTCCTACACTTTTGCCTGCATTGTCATCCATTTAAATTATGAAGGAGCATAAAACTCAAAAAAAAAAAAAAAAGGGGGGAGACACTAAAAGTAAAAGAAAAACATCACAGCTCTTCAGCTCTTGCCTGCAGGTGACAAGGGTCAATGTGGACAATTACAGAAGCTTGAGTATACTGGAATACGAATATGATGGTTGAGAAAGGTAGCATCCATATACAAGAACCAAGCTGTATGAAAAAATACCATCTACAATATACACTGTAGAAAGAGAAGTGGCATAAGAGGACTGGCAATAAATATTTTCTATGACTACTTACTACTAGAGCCACACAGATACTATTATAAATCTAAATCTTGTCCTTCTAATTGTAAAGGCAAATTATAATGCACAAAACACAAGTGAATATTTGTCCTTAATCAAAAATGCCTGCTTACCCCACAGGAATCACATAAAACACTGTTCTAAAGCAATCAAAGCAGAAGGAAACTGAGATACCATGTTTTGTTACCCTTCACGTGAATTTCTGTATTTTGTCCTTTCCCTTGCTCTCTATTTTCTTTCACAAGTGCAAAACCTTACTCTTGGCTTCAGCTTGTGACAAAAGACTCCTGACTCTTTCAGAGTTGCCAGCCAGGCCCAACATGAGACAAGAAGACTTTAATATTATCAGAAGAGGTGAAGTCTTCTGATAAGTTGAGGCGATCGGCTCCAGGGCAGACGCGTTCTGCAGCAGAGTGGGGGATTGCAGCATGCAGGGGGTTCCCTACATGGCGGCCCGTTGAGGCAGCCGCCAGGACCTAGCAGCCCTCACGAGGGTGGCTGACGAGGCTTGAGCAGAGCCAGACAGAGCCCCCCTCTGTTGTACAAAGGCAGACCGTGGGGACCATGAGCAGCCAGGGCATGGCGTGGCAGTCAGGGCGGCAGTGCATGAAGGCAGGGTGCAAGGTGGATCATTGTATATTCTGGAAGCAGCAGAGGAAGGGCCTTCTACTACAACAGAAATGCGGGGCTAAGGCTGAAACCCAGAAAGGGGGGCCACAATCTCCCCAGATGGATGCCTACACCTGAAGAGACCTCCCAAGGATCTCTCTCCTGAGGTGAGAGGATCTCACCAGGCAACGCAGCATCCAGGAATCTGAGCAGTAGATTGACAAATGGTATTATGGGCTGACATGGTCTGAGCAACAGCCCTGCCTTAAGTCCTGGCAAAGGGAAGGTAAACAAGCTTGCAGCCCTGAACAAACACCTGTGAAAGACTCACATGACAAGGGAGAGTTGACCTTTGTCTCTGCTTGGAGCTGGAGGAAGAGTCTACTCCCGCCCCTTAGTGCCTAGACACAATAGATACAATGTTCAGGCAGGAGAGAGGAGACTCCAACAGAACTAGTTAAAACCTCAGAAAGGACATTCACACAAAGTTGGCTCAGTCTCCCATCTGCATCAGAATCGTTGCCACAAAAGAGGCATGAAGGGTGTTAGTCACTGGAGACTCCTCTCTGAGAGGCACTGAGGCTCCCATTTGCCACATGGCCAATCTCTCCAGAGAGGTTTGCTGCCTGCCTGGGGCCCATATTTATGATATTACAAAGAGGCTACCAAGTCTGGTAGGTCCCAAAGCCTACCACCCCTTCCTACTTTTTCACATAGGATCAAATGATGCTGCGACAAGGGATTCCAAAATATCAAAAATGACTTTATGTCCCTCAAAAAGATGTTGAAGGGATCAGGGGCACAAGTAGTATTTTCCTCTGTCCTCCCAGCTGGTGGCTGGGATCCAAGAAGAAAGAGATGAATGGACTAAATGAATGATTGGCTGTGAAGCTGGTGACATGCTCAGGGTTTGGGGTTCTACGGTCTTGGATGCACTTTTGAGAAACCAGGAATGCTGACACTGAATGGGGCACAGCTGACCAGGTGGGGCAAGAGTGTTCTGGGCAGTAAGCTATCTGGGCTTGTCACAACAGCTTTAAACTGGATGCAGCGAGTGATACAGAGGGGATGTACCTCTGAGTGAAGAAAGCAAAGCTGAGAACATTGGCACTCTAAGAAACAACAGGGAAATACTTGTGAACTGCCCCAACGCAATAAGGAAAGGTTCTTCTGGAAATGTGATACAACCGATAGCCCAGCCAAAGTGCCTCTACACCAATGCATGCAGCATGGGAAACAATCAGGAGTTAGAAACCATGGTGCAATTAGACAAATATGACCTGACCACTATCACAAAGATGTGGTGGGATGGATCACACAACTGGAACACTGGAATAAATGGCTACGAGCTCTTCAGAAGAGAAAGACAGGAAAGGAGGGGAGTGTTTCCCTGTACATTAGGGAAGGGATTGATTGCAAAGAAATGCCTCTGAGAAACAGCTACAGACAGAGTGAGAGCTTGTGGTTGAAAGGACCACACCAATAAAGGACACCTTGTAGTTGGGGTATATTACAGGCTGCCCGATCAAGGGGAGCCTGTGAATGAAGCATTCTTGCTTCAAGTACAAGTGTCACTCTCGCACACTCTCATCCTGATGGGGGACTTCAACCAGGTGGATGTCTGCTGGGAAAACTACACAGGAGGCCATGAGAAATACCGGAGATTCCTAGAGTGCATTCAGGATTACTTCCTGGTCCAAGTATTGGATAAACCAACCAAAGGAGAAGGGTTACTGGACCTGTTTCTCACTGATACAGATGAACTCATTAAAGAAGTTAAGACGGGAGGCAGTCTGGTCTGAAGCAGCTATGCCCTAGCTGATGTTTTTGTTCTCAAGGAATATGAACTTGGAAAACAGCAAAGTCAAGATGCAGAACTTTAGAAGAGCAAACTTCCAACTGTTTAAAGAATGAGTAGATGAGATTCCTTGGGAAACCGTCCTTAGGGACAGAGGAACTAATCAGAGCTGGCAACTCTTTAAGGACACTTAGAGGACAAGAACTCTCCATCCCCATGGGTAACAAATCAAGCAGGGAAGGCAGGAAACCAGCAAGGCAGAGCAAGGACCTGCTGGTCAAACTGAGGTGTGAGAAAGAAATGCACCGGCAGTGGAAGAATGGACATGTGGTCTGGGAAGAGTACAAGGATGATGTCTAGATACACAGGGATGGGATTAGGAAAGCCAAGGCACTGATGGAACTGTGCTTGGCAAGGGATACAAAAAATAACAAGAAGGGATTCTGTAGGTACCTTTGCTGGAAAAGAAGGGCCAAGGAGGCCACATCCCCTCTGCTAAATGAGAAGGGAGAACTGGTAACAACAGACATGGAGAAGGCTGAGGTACTCAACAACTTCTTTGCCTCAGTCTTCACTGCCAGTCAGGCTTCCCATGTTTCTCGAGTCCCTGAACCTCTGGGCAGGGGTTGGGGAAGTAAAGTCCCTCCCACGGTAAGCAAAGAGCAGGTTCAAGACCATCTAATGAAACTGAACAGGTACAAGTCTGATGACATGGTACAAGGGCCTGATGACATGCATCCTTGGGTCCTGAGGGAAATGGCTGATGGAATTGCCAAGTCTCTCTCCATCATATTTGAAAAGTTCTGGCAGTCACATGAAGTTCCCAGTGACTAGAAAAAGGGAAACATCACTCTCATTTTTAAAAAGTGTAAGGAGAACCTGAGGAACTACAGACCAGTGAGCCTCACCTCTGTGCCTGGGAAAATCATGGAAGAGATCTTCCTGGAACAAATGTCTAGGTAGATGCAAGACAAGGAGGTGATCCGGGAGACAGCATGGCTTCACCACGGACAAATCACGCCTGACCAATCTGGTGGCCTTCTGTGAGTGAGTGACTGCATCAGTTGAGAAGGGAAGACTGATTGATGTCATCTACCTGGACTTCTGTAAGGCATTTGACAATGTCCCACATGACACCCTTATCTCTAAATTGGAGAGAGATAGATTTGAAGGGTGGACGATTCAGTGCATAAGGAGATAGTTTGAAGGTTGCACCCAGATAGAGGTGGAGGCTGGTGACGAGTGGTGTCCCTCAGGGGCCTGTCCTCGGACCAGTACAGTTAATATCTTCATCAATGACATAGACAGAAGAATTGAGTACATCCTCTGAAAGTTTTCAGATGACACCAAGCTGAGTGGTGCAGCTGATACAACAGAAGGAAGTGATGCCATTCAAAGAGACCTGGACAAGCTTGAGAAATGGACCCATGTGAACCTAATGAGGTTCAACAAGTCCAAGTGCAAGGTGCTGCACCTGGGTCGGGGCAATTCCAGACATGAGTATGGATTCATGCATTCTGAATGAGCACAAGTTATAGCTGCCTGCAAAAACTTACCTAATACCTAACATTTCCCAAATGCAGGCTGCAAATTCAGACAAGTTGCTTGGTCAGTTTTAAACACATAAACTAGGTCATTGAACTCAGGGACTGAAAATGCTCTGAATTAGACTCTGATTTCAGACTCTTATTGAGCCCTAAACATATTTCCCCTACATAGTAGAAGTTTTGCTTAAAAACTCACAACATTTGATTCTAATTTAGAACTATATATAAACAGCCTAACTTTATAAACAGGTAGAACCTGAAAGCCAGTTTCACCCCTCACTCTCTCTCAAACCTTATCCAGCTGGTTTTATTTTATTTGATTTAAATTCCAACATAATCACTGATAGTTGACTATTCATATTCTGCTTTGCATCCTAATGTTCATTTTCTTTATTTAACCTTCACCAAGCAGTACTGATGTTATTGCTCATTTTGGAACTGCAACCCTTTCTGTCCTGAACGTACATTCCATCCATTTACGTACAATAAACCTGCAAGCTGACTCCAATTTATTACACATTCTGAATTTTATAAGCACATGGTGCAGAGCAGTTCAGTTCATCAGACAATAAATTAGTAGCAGGTGCGTAACTACAGAGCTTACAGCTCTCTAACTAAGAATAGATTGAATATATATATATATATAGGAGGACAGAACATAAAAACCACAACATTCCCAACTAAAATATATATATAAACAGCACAAAGTTTTTGTTTTCCCAGCTTTGGAGGCACAGCTCAAAAATGCATTGACTTGGGGTTTATATATTTTACATGAAAGACTGCAACGCACCCTTGGTGCCAAGAAGGTTATCAGTATTCTTGGCTGCATTAGGCAAAGTATCACTAACAGGTCAAGAGAGTTGATCCTTCCATTGTTCCCCGCATTATCTTCCTGAAAATAAAATAAAAAAAAAAAAAACCTGTCTGTTCATGGTTTGGACAAATGTACAGTTTTCTGAGTGAAGAACTGGCTGGGTGGCTGGGATCAAGAAATGAACAGAGTTCAATCCAGTTTGTGGCAGGTCAACAGTGGCATTGCCCAGGGCTCAGTCATGGGGCCAATTTTGTTGAACATTTTTTTCAATGGTCTGGATGAGAGGATCAATTCCACCCTCACTAAGTTTGCAGATGAGAACCAGTTAAGTAAAATTATTGATCTACTTAAGGGTAGGAAGGCTTTACAAAGGAATCTGGATAGGCTAAATTGATGGGCCAAATCCAGTCACATGACATGCAACAAGGCTAAGTGCTAGGTGCTGCACTTGGGTCATAACAAACTCATGCATCAGCACAGGCTTGGGTAAGAGTGGCTGGAAAGTTGCCAGCAGAAAAGGACCCAGGGGTGCTGCCAGCTAGACACGAGCCATCAGTGTGCCCAGGTGGCCAAGAAGGCCAGTAGCAGCCTAGCCTGAATCAGAAATAGCGTGGCCAGCAGGACAAGGGAAACGTGTTCAGTTTGTAGCCCCTCAGCAAAAAAAGGACGTTGAGTTCCTTGAGCATGTGCAGAAAAGGACAACAAAGCTGTTGAAGGGACTAGAAAACAAGGATTATGAAGAGTGACTGAGGAAACTGAGGTTGTTTAGTCCGGGGGGAGGGGGGAGGATGGGAGACCTCATCACTGCCTACAACTTCCTGACAGGACATTGCAATGGGGTGGGTGTCAGTCTCTTTTCTTGGGTGAGAAGTGACAGAATGCAAGGAAATGTTCTTAGGATGTACCATTGGAAGTTTAGATTGGATATCAGGAAGAATTTCTTCCCAGAAAGGGTGGTCAAGCATTGGAACAGGCTGCCCAGAGAAGTGGTGGAATCCCCATGCCTGGGGGTATTTAAGAGATGCGTGGATGGGGCAATAAAGAATGTGGTTTAATGGTGGAAGTTGATAGGTCAGGTTGATGGCTGGACTTGATGATCTTGAACATATTTTCCACTGTAAATTTTTCTCCAATTCTAAAAGCTAAGATTAAACCGAACAACTTCACCTCCATTTAAAATTATCTTTTTAAATTAAAGCATATAATTCAATAACAGCCTGCATCCCTAGAAGAGCAAGGAAGGCATTATGTTAAATCCCTTGAAAACATGTAATAAATAATAGGAGATGAATCCACACAGACTACTATAAATTATGATATTTCCTTTGAAAAGTGTTATTGGAAAAGGATTAGCTGCTTTAGAAGTTAGCATATTGATTATGCAACCCTTTTAATAAACTTCTGTAAACAAAACAGTCTCTCTATAAACGAGATTTGAGAATCTCTATTCTCAACAGCAAAGAGACAGACATGCTAGAAACTATGTTCTGCAGAGCATGCATCAGATTTGAACATTTGATTAGTTCAGATACAGCGTGTGAGAAAGAAGAATATATTGACACCAATCTCACCAGCTGAGAACAATCAGTTGTTGAAAGTGCTTTCTCAGAGAATACTAAGAGCAGGAGAGACAAAAGACTAAAGATTTCAGAAATTCTAGCTCCCTTTTTCAACTACTGCTCCAAGATTAGCATTGTTCAGATACAAATCCACACAAACACATTGCTAAGCCTGAACACAGCATTTACCTCCCTAAATCTACTTTGCTTATCCCAGGTCACAAATTCAGAGACTCTAAGTATCTTGGATACAAACAGAGGATTTACTTTATTTATTATTATTATTTCCCAGCTAGCCAGGACATCCTTCCTGCTTTTTTTCTGAGAAACTTTTCTTCAGAAACTGTTGAACCTTCACTGCAGCAGCTCTTTTGGAAGTATTTATTTATTTATTTATTTATTTATTTATTTACTTTTCCAATAATCAGGGGAGTTCTTAAGAAACAGGATAGGAATATCATCTTAATGTAGTTGTTCAGTCCAATTTTATACTCTTAGATGTGTTTTTGTTTGATTTTTCTTTCTTAAGGCAGAGCTATAACAGAGAGTTAGATTTTACAGACAGGCCCCAGAAACTATTCTGGCCTTAATTTTGAAGGCTGTATATTGTTCTAGAAACACATAACTAGTTTCCTAGTTTCTATCTACATCAACCCTTATTGATATCAAACCCAAGTCTCTTTCAAAGCCTTTTTTGAAGCTCACATGAGAAAGATCTAGCCTCCAGCTGGTAGTATTTACTATCAAATTACTATGTCTTCTCCACATTGAGTTTACAGTTATCCCAAAGTATAATAAACTGAAGAAAAATACTTTACTATCTTTAAGTTTTTTTGTTTGTTTGTTTTTAAACAGAGGTTCTGTTAGCTCTAGCAAGGGTAAATTCTGTAGTAGAAGTTCTAGGGGGAATTACTAAGGGAAAAATACATAGCACTTTCATCTTGGCAGATGTTACAAACTTCAGAGTTTTTTTTTGTTGTTGTTGTTGTTGTTGTTTTGTCATTAATGACTCTCCACATTTGGATTAGTGGATCATTTTCCTGTATCCTGGAGGCACTTCAGTTGCATGTATATTCTCTTCTGATAATTAGTGCATTTATGTGTTGTTCATGGTTACAAAACTCATGAGAACATAAGCAACCTTAGTATTAGTGGACGATCTGTCCTATTTCACTCAGATCACATTGAACAAGTTCAATAAGTGTTGCTTGTTATTAATTGCAGCAGTTGCTTTTCTTTGAAAGATTTTCTGTTGTTTCCCAATTTTTTCCCTTCCCTCTGTTAAATGATAAGAAAAAAGTTTCCATAATTTGTGAATTGTGAAGAGAACTCTCATTATTGATTATGTAATGAATTAATCTGTCTGTGAAACTGCAAGCCTATTGCCTTTTCTAAAAAATAAAAAAATAACAAAAACAATAAAATAATTTAGTTTTCTAACAAATCTGTTAGTTACTTTTTATGATCTCAATCCTGTTCTCAGAACTTCCCCAGTTTTTACTGAAGTGGAAAGTCATACTTTACTTGTTTGTGATGACTGCATCTGTACAATTACTTTTATTTTTTTCTGAATATTAAAAGAATATCTTTGACAAATTATGTATTTGCTCTTTTGCTATGGACTACTTCCCAAAATGCTAACAAGAAAAAAAAAAAAAAAAAAAAACACTATAATGCCATCTTTTCTTCTCTAGACTCTGAATATAGAAAGTCAAATGTTTCAGTTGTTTCCTCCTTTCTGGAAATACAAGAAAATCTTTTATTACCAAGTAATCAACAGAAGTTTTGCTGTAAGTCCAATCATTACACCCTATGCAGATTAAATTTGGTTTTCTGATTACTGATTTTAGCAATAATTAGGAATCAAAATTATCACTGCCTCTATAATGTGTGTTAGAACAGAAGTTTCTTGCTCAAATTTTATTTCTATATACTAACACACTACTTATTAAAGCAGTATTTCATTGTAGGGAGAAAATGAATATTCCTAGAAAAAAAACAAATAAATAAATAATAAAATTAGACTTTCAGTGACACTTAATGTATTAATCTCAAGGGAAGATCAGTGCTTTACTCCCTAGTAACTCTGGAACACATTCAAAAATATAAGGTAGCATTCACGACAAGCTATGAGGAGACAGAACCAGGGAATGCAGGGGTCAGGATCTGTTATGTTGAAACTAGGACAAAAAACTCACACATTGTTACAAATACTAATTTTTGGGAAAAAAAAAAAAAAAATATCAAAAATCAAAAATCCCCACAACCTTGCAGCATACTTCTACTCTAAAATATAAAAAAAATGTGTATGTTCTCAACAGAGTTGTACTCTCTGTATTCCGGTGTAATTTCTGTCTGCCTCTTCTAGTGTTGTGATTATCTAAAACTACTTATCTCCTACTGCTTTTACAGATCTAACAGATAACTGATGGTGAGCTTGAGGTTAGTGCCCCAGTGGAATAACTGAAGCAAACCCTTTCCCATGCGATAATCTCAATGGAAAGGTGGACATACACAAGTAAAAATAAGGGCAATTTTTGTTAGAAAGTGAAATTTCAAACCCCGCACAGTCATCAGGCTGGGGGTGGGCAAGAGACAAGGAGGGAACATCACCAGGGCAGTTGTCCTAAACCGACCAAAGGGATATTCCATACCATATAATCTCACACTGAGCATTAAAATTTGGGAGAGGGGAAGGAGAGGGAGAGTCTCCTCTTATGAAGACGTCTGCCCTCTCAAACAACTGCTGCATGTATTGAGGCCCTGCTTCCCAGGACACGGCTGAACATTGCTTGTTAATGGGAAGTAGAGATTTTTTTTTTTTCCTTCCTTCTGCTTCTCTGTGGTTTTTGTTCGTTTTTATCTTTTTCTCTTTAATTAAATTATCCTTATCTCAAACCATAAGCCTTTTTTTTTTTTTTTTTTCCCCCCAAGCATACTTTCTTCTCCCTCTCTTCTGTTGAGGAGGGGGAGCGAGAGGGTTTGTTGTGGAGTTTAGCTGTCCAGCCAGGTAAAACCCCTACATCGACCCACTAGTATCTGTAAGAAAATAAAATAAGATAGTGGACACAGAGTGTGGAAATCTTGGCTTGTCTTGGAAAGATGAATAGCCTTCACATAAAAATGCACTATTCTAAAAAGCAAATTATTTTCTGACCTTAAAAAGTCAGGTGTGCATAGTAGATCTACACAATTAGCAATATCATTGGAATTGTTAGTTTCAAATCTGAAATAACTATTTCTGTAACTGTTTCTGTTTCGTAGTTTGCATTGTTCTCATCCCCAGAATACATACTTCATCTCTCTGAACTAACTGTTGTTTTCACTATCATGCTATAAATATATTATGACCAGACCTATGTGACAAGGCCATTTTGATTCACAAGGGTTTCATGCAAACATTTTTCTCTGTTTCACTTCAAGGACATCATCCCTTGATTTTGTCTTTGAGTTTCAACTTCAAAGAAACCTAACACACTAATCAGAAATTCAGTCAAGTCTGTAAAGCTTTGCCTTGTTTCAGGTCAAAGCTTAGGAAAGTTTTGAAATTCCCTGACCAAAGCAAAATTCACTGAAAAAAGCCTTCGGTAACACAGAATTTGTTCCTTTAAGTTCAGCAAAACTCAAACTCATGAAAATCATAAGTTATAGAGCTAAGATACACACTAACATAGTCTTGACTCTAACCTCTTTAAGAAATGCCCTGTTACATCACCAGCACAAACATTGTAAACACTGAGAAAAACATTTTACAGTAGAATACAAAACCACTTGCTTTGTAACAATCTTATATTTAAGTAAAATGATACGAAAGTGCTTGTACTTAAACAATTTTCTTCTCTGTAGAATCACATCTGCTAAATTTTATAGCCTTTTCATTCAACTCATAATCCTGTTTAAAATTGCTTTCAGTTATTTTTATATTACACCAGTTATCATTCCAACTTCGTTCCTCTTCCAGCATCTCTTTCGTACTATTGTTGTCACAAACATCAGAAATTTCATAAGGAGCTGAAAGGTAGCACACCAAGCGTGTCCATGTACACGTTCACACTGCACAAGCAGGAAAGGACAGATGAGGTGAGTATCACTGCAGCAGAGTTGAAGCACCATACCTCAGGACAGGATAACCACAACCTTTAGCAAGCTTCAACAAATCCCCTCTATATTTGCAGTTATAATTAATACCGTAAATGGAGTTGTAACATCTTGTAAATCCTGGTAAGTATTGCCTGCTCAGTAAGGGCAGAGGTAAGGTTATCTCAGCCTATACCTCAACACTATAATTTTTGATTTTCACTGATTTTGGAGCCATTCAATTCCAGACTCCAGAACAGCACAAGACCTCACACATTCTGACAGAAAGTTCACTGAGTGAGTAACTTTCTGCTCAACATTTTTAATAGGAAAAAAGATTTCTAAAATTGTAGTACCAAGTGATAAAAACTAAAATATATATTTTTTAAAAGATAAAAATTAAACAAAACAAAAGCTTAGACATCTAAGTTAGAAAGTCTATCTGATTTAAAAATTAAGGTTCTAAACAATGTATCTCCAAATGACCTGGACAGTGTAATCCCATATATTTATCCTATATCACTTATCCCATCCTATAGTTAAAAACAGAACACTAGACCCCAAATCCCCCTTTCAATACTGCAGTCCAGCTGTTTACACATCATTGGTTTATTAGTTCTTTCCTTTTTAGTGCTGTGATTTAAGAAAAGTTATGCCATCTATGTGTCCTTGTTGCTTCTTTTTGGGACTCAAGGAAAGCTAGACTATGTTAGATTATGTCTTAAGTCATCTACACACTCACAAAGGAGTGAAGAGACAATGGCAGAAGGAAGAGCCCAAATAATACCCTGCCAGGCTATCCATGGTCCAGGCATCAGCAACTGGGGAGACTGGGACCCAGGGCCAGCTACTAGGCAGACTGTCTGAGCCCAGCCACTGGAGGAATCCACCACATCTAAGAGTGGGGTGGGGACAGCGTACATGCTAGTGAACTTCCATTCTGATCAGCCAATAAAGGGAGCAGGATGAGGACACTGGTGCAGTATTTCTGCAAATGTTTTGACTATAATCTGTGCAACCAACCATGCACTCGTGTGCATGATGTGCCTGCTGGGAATGCATGCAGCTGCAGGAATTTTGCCCCGTCAGGCTTTTGGATCCTGCACAATACATTTTCTTCTGACAAATTATACATATTTTCTGAGGCTTGCTAGATAAAATGTACTTAATTAACTGAGCTCCCATCCCCACATTTCTCTAGTTAAACACTTTAACTGCATATCATATGGACAGGAAGCATATTTTTCCAGGTGTCTGCACTAGAACAGAAAAAGTTCTAGAAATATTATATATATATATATATATATTAAAGTATTTTTTTTCCTTCGTTTCACCAAAATACTACTTCATTCTAAATTCTGTGTCTCCTTTCTTAAGATGAGAGGTAAGTACACAATTGCTATGCACATTCACTTTTGGAAAAAGGGCTGCCCATGAAATTTCTCACACAGACATTGGTACTTCACATTATTTCCCATTAATAAACACTCATTTGCCATTTAACTCTTTCAGTTTTACTATCTCAGTAGCCATACCACAAAGGACTTGATTAATACATATATATATATATCCACACTCCTGTGAATTGTCACCATTTTTCCAATTGTTATTTTGATTACAAATGAAATAATACTGCAATTGTATTTGTAACATTTTATATAGCTGTAGTTAGATTATATGAATTTATATCCATATCTACATAAAACCCAACTTCAAATTTAACTTTTCAACTGTTCAGAAGCATCTTTATGGTCTCCTCTATATTAAGAGGTAGTTAGCTAAATAAAAAGGGAAAAAAAGGAAGGACTAGATATATTTTCTGCATCTTCCAGATATTTTAAAATAGGAAATATTCTTATTTGCAAGACAAAAGTGTAAATAATTTAATTCTAGAATGGCCACAGATCAGTATGTAAACAAGCCTCAGGATTAGCAACATGAACCAATGTTTCTCTAGCAGTGGTCAGCAGCTCTTCCCAGAAGTTTAGGGCACATTCACTGTGTCCATTTGGAAGTGTAGAGTGCAATCATTGACAATGTGCTTGGTCAATGTGCTTTGGACCCTTGCATGATACAGAAAAGTACTATGTAAATACAGCCCTATGTAGAAAAGGCAGAGCCTGCTTAAACCAATTTTTTCTTAAAAAGTTAGAGAATCTTTAGCAAGCAGATAAGATGACAAACTTTATATCTCAAAAGACGTCAGGGTCTTCCATACTCAATTATGATTTTGAAATGGCAGGATGGCTTACAGTTATGACAAGTGGCACCACTGTATCCAGTTCCATCGCAAGTGCACTTGAAGCTGTCCCACGTCTGGGTGCATTTGCCACCATGTTCACAGTGATTGGGCACGCACCTGTCAGGATGAGATGTAAAGATATAGAGAGAAAACTAAATGAGCATCAAGAATTAAACGTGGTTAAACTGGGAGCTGACCAAGCAGTATATCATGTCCTTGCCTGGCAATTAATCCTTGTTATTTCTTTTATAGTAACATAATTTGTATCCAAACACACAGTCACACAATAAATGATTTATCAGGCTCTGATGAAGCCCCTTTACAAACAGAAGAAAAGGGGAATAAAGATGGAGTACATTCACTTAATAAATTAGGGTTCTAATCTAAGTATGACTGGTACTTAGCTGTCAAAACAAAAAGAATATCACAAGTCACACTGCTTTCTGCTGTGCAGGTGGTGTCATGCCTCATGGACTCCAGTCCTGTGACTGACTGAAAGTAAAAGAAAGAATGCCAGTGAGTTGCTATTTATCCTTCTGTTGCCAGCAATGGGATAAAGTGAAGGCAGATTTCTGGCTAGGATGGAAATTACTAATGCTGCATTATTAAAAAAAAACAAGGTGGTATAGGTTTGATTATAAAAGGTTTAATAGATTTTTCTTCACATGGATTTGTGGCAAATGTTGCTCTGTTTTATCCTACCCATCTGTTTTTCTTCTCCAGCTATGCTTTAGCTGGAGAGTGGGAGGAATGCAGAAAAAGTGGGATGCCAGATGACAGTCATAGCAAATATATTTGTTTATATAGCAGAATGTATCATATATATATATGATATTATATATATATATTATATGATATATTATGCTAATATATTATATAATATAAATATATAATTATATAATTATATATATAGTATATTATATATAATATATATAATTATATAATATA
>CM021698.1:54850569-54864573 GCA_011074415.1 Stictonetta naevosa
TAATGTATCATAGCAGAATATATTTATTGTTTGAAATGTCATCTAAATATAATCTCAAAGACATGAGTTTGACGTCAGATAGTTAAAAAAAAAAAAAAGGAGTTACCATGTATTTTCACCTTTGAAACAATTAAATTTCTTTTCTTTGAGACATCTCTGCAGTATCATTTCAAAGCTTTTTTCCCCTTTATTAAATTGGCTAGAGTCAGACTCAGTATAGATTCTGCATTTTTTAATTCAAGAAATTAAGGAGTTTTCCTTTCATGTTGAGTTAGCCAAATCTATTTTATGAACCCTGTTTTATGAACTATACTTTTTCATTAAAACATTAAAAATAAAAATTAGGAAACTCCCTATTAGACAAACAAAAGAAAATATTTTCAGAAGTGCACTACAAATTAAGGATGTTTAGGATCTGCAGTTCATCATATTCATCATGTGAACAACACGCTATTAAATAACATCCAAGTCAGCTTTTCCTTCCTTATGTAGCAACTTACTGAGACTCCAAGTATCTAGTGCACACTCTGTAAGCTTACAATGTCCTGTCTCCTCAAGTTCCACTTGATGGCATTGATATGCAGGACAACTACCAAAAAGAACCTACACGACGATATGCATTTGAGACTTGGACATTTTCTATTCATCCTTATAAAGGACTGTTGGCTTTATGCATGCCAGAAGTACTTCAGAACACACACCATCATGGCTTATGTCCTCTATCAGCCTGTAGTATTCAAGGCTAGCCATTCATTCTTTTTCAAAAAATAAAAATAAATAAAAAAATATCAGAATCTGCTAGTTTAGTTTAAAATAGCACTTAAAGTAATGCTCTTCTGAAGAAAGAAACAAAGCAATTTAAACTTTTGCTTTCATATTAAAATACAGTAAACCTACCTGAGACAGTTTTCACAGTTCAATAAATTATGTTTTCTATAAGGTTTAAGTGAATTCATTTAGTTTTGTAACTGTGACAGGCTAAATGCACAGATAGAGTTGATTACTGCAGTTCAGCTAAGTGATGGCTTTTTTAAGTTGTGCTCTCAACACTACAGAAAAACAACAGCACATAATGGCACATTTCTAAACATCCAAATCACTAAAAATTTCCATGAATTCATAACTGGTGGGTACATGAGTAGGGAAAACAGAGACCAGTGACACTTCAAAAATAATCTCATAGCAGTAACTTTTATTGAAAGATATAAACATGTAGAAAAGTTTCTAAATCTGAATATAGCTTCTTGATTTTTTTTCCAGCCTTTCAAAATAACTGCTTTCAATCAATTTCCTTCTTCATTTATATCTGAACATGTTACTTTAAAAGTCATTTTTTCCAATGACCAAACTAAACATTTTTCTATGTGAATTTGGCCAGTTATTTATACAAAATCTCACATGTAACGCCAGCAAACTGTTTCACATTTTAGTACTATGTAACTTACATTTATTGTAGCATAGCTAGTAATAATACTCCATTATTGACTATGTAAGTGAGGTAAATGACTTAATGTAGGGAAATATGAAAAACATATTTATCTGTATTTATCTGCATTTATCAATGGAGCATACCAGAACATAACAACAGATCTTCAGCAAACTCCCCAATGTTAATTTTATACTTGTTCTATGGTGGTTGAACTAGCCTCATCTGTATCCATTATTTTTTAAAAATCATTTGTTTTTCCCTGTTCTAAACATAATGTTGTTAAAAATAAAAAAGTAAATGATATAATATCAGTGCTCCCTAACTGTAATTTTAATTAGACTACAGAATGCTTTCCTTAACTCCTCTGTCCACCTCCAGTTTTCTGGTAGCTTTTTATCAGACAGAACCATAAGATTTCTTTTCTATTAAATACATTAACAAACATATTGACATATTGTAATCTGTGCCACCTATCTGTCCTTCCCCACTGTAGTGGAGTTACTGGAATAAATTTTAGGTAACCAGAATATAAAACCTACAAAAAATATAAGGAAGAAGAAATTTGTATTAAAAAAAAAAAAAAAGAACATATTTATTCATGTTGTATATTTATCTGTTGTTTAACATGTAGCATGTACTCTGAAAACTAATCCATGCCATATGTACAGTTCATTAATATAAAAAATAGTATGTTTCCAGAAAATTCCATTATTTCTTTTAGGAATAAGGCTGTGCTTACATGAAAAATTTACTTCAAAACCACAATTCTGTCCTTAACCAGGCTCTGAAGTTAGAAGCAAGTATAGCACAGAGAACTCAAAGTTCCTAGTCACTGGGTTTTGTCCCTTCCTGGTACGGACAACTGTATTTTAAGTACTGACACTTATAAAGTCTTACCAACTACATTTTGAGAACTTTCTTGCTCTCAGGCTCCTTCTACAAGGCAGGTCTAGAATTTCTTTCCTTCACGCATGGTATACTTTCACTTAATTTCTATCCAAAATCTGCCCATAGAGAATATACAGATGCTATTTTGTTTGGGATTTATTTTATTTATTTATTTTTGGTAACATTGGCCTGTCTTAAAAATCTTTTATTTCTCCTTGAGATGTACAATTGATGACTTGATGTAGAGAGCAATAGTAACTTCATTCAGTCTATACTTTTATGAAAACAAGTGTGTCGGAAAATAGATTTTCTCTTGTTGATCTTCTTTGTAGCCATTCCCCCATGCACTTGAGATCATATTGGTATTCTGGAGGAGGCCTTACCAATGTTTTGTGGTTTCAGAGTTGATTAATATTTTAATAACTTTGTTGAAAATATTTTGCTTGAGATATAGCATTTTCCTGAATACATCAAAATGGTGGCACAAAGTCATCCTAAGATTGTTCAGTACATTAACTATCTTCAGTACGTTTCCATCCTTCTCTTCACAGTCACCTCCAACCAACAAACTCCAGCTTTACACAGAGATTCTTGCTATCATTCTCAACAGCATCATTCTGCACTATTAACTTTCATGGTGCCATCCAAATCTTTGTTTATTTTTCTAGGCTGAATCTGTATCATCAGCAAATTTCAATAGTATATTCTTAATTTTGAGCAAAGGTCAAAGCATTAAACAGGATCACCTCTGGCACTGATCTCTGAGCAACTCTAATCTCTCAGCCAGCTGCTAACTCTTCAGTATAACCCGTAAGGCAATTCCAGTTGCCAGCTCACAATTTACTTTGCAATTCCTCATTCAAACCCCATCTTCCTTGGTTCACTTAATAATTTTCATGATTATAGTGTATCAAATATTTAATTGGCATTAGACACACTGGATCTATTGTGTTTTTCTTGTCTGAGAAAGAACTACTCTACTTCATCAGAAGAGAATATCAGGTTAATCCTGAGCAATAAACTGTTGATAAATGTGTATTGCATTTTACTTTACCTTCTATTTATGTACTTCCAGGTATTTAATTATTCTTTCCTTCATTTCTTCAAGAGCTTAGTACAATTATTAAAGTCAGAATTATAGCTGTATAGTGATTTTGATCTCTTTCAATTTTTTAAATGTCATGAGGTTAACTGTCATCTAATAATATAAAAACAAGCTTCACCCCACCCCCTACCCTCCCAGGCTGCAATATGACATGTCAAAATTATGAAACAGATATTTATTATCTAATTAGTTTTGGTGCATTCTTGGTACCCACTTACTCTGATAGTCTAATTGCTATTCCTTCATTTCTGTTATTTGATTCACTAACACCTCAGTAATAACCAGTATAAATTGTTACCTACCTGTTACCTACTGCAGTAGGTAAATTAAAAACAAAATAAAAATAAATAAATAAAAATAAAATTAAAAAACAAAATTTAAAACTACAGATGGCAACTTCGACCTTCCAAGCAGGATGGGGAAAACTATATGTTACACTTTTCTTCTGCCTATCCATATATACTTTCCACAAGGAATGCAAATGGTATGTCTGTGTCCTGAAGCGTTTACGTTTTCTGAAGCTTTTGCATTTTCTCAGAGATGCTATATACAAATATCTAGTACACCACTTAGCTCCCCAACCATAGACTGTTTAAAAGGAAAAACTGGGAACAAGGTTCTCATGTAGTCTGCAAACACTATTTTTTCCCCCCTAAGGCAACCAAACATCATTTTTTGGAGCAACCAAGAACAAGCACTGGGACTGAAGAACCATGGCAAACCTTACTATTCTTCACTGACAGATGTAGATGTTTCGTTCCCCCCTCAGCCCCCTTTCATTTCCTTTCCTGTTTCGCCTTCCTAGAATCTCTAGAATAAGTGCACAATACAGCTTGTGCATATACATAAATTAAATATAAACACATTCTTTCTATAAAATAGGAACAACCAAAACAAGAAATACCACCACGAGAAAATGTTCAACTGCTGAGTTACTTCTTCACCTGAGAGGGGGAAAGGAAGGAATTCACAACACAGCAGCGATATCTGGTACATATTGCCCACTACAGTACTGAAAAGAACTCCAAAACTGCAGTGATAAAGACAGCATAAGAACTTCTGTAGTGCAGGACAAAATGTTAGAAGTTTTTTGCAATGAAAGATAACAAAATGAAACTGTGTTAAGTTATTCTCAACAAGAATTTTAATCTTCTCATCATCAAATTCCTACCTAATCTTGCTCCTGTTCAGACCCCATCTCTCATTTCTGTGTGCCCTTCTCTCTCTCCCGCATTCTTTTTGTTATGCTTTTTTGTTCATTCTTCTGCCTCAGAATCAACCACCTCATCAGTATGTTTCAAATAGTCTTACAGTATTTTTCCACTAATTGGCCCTTTTATTGCCTTCAAACAACTCTTTAAAACCTGTATCACCATTTCTTGGATAATTTCTTACCTGGATCCTTCAAAATGTATAATGCTATCCTTGTTGAGCATGATTTTCCATCATTATATGCTTTGTGTAAACATTCACATCCACACAAAGACTAGAAAAGTGTGTTTAAAATGTAACCCCTTTTTCTTGTACCAGCATACCTGACTGCTCAAGAAAACAATGAGAGATTAGGTCTATAAAACAATGTTCAAGGAAAACGTTTTCAAAGAGCAATCGATAATGCTTTCAAGGTGGCAGTCTCAATGACTGATTTTAAGTAGCTTACTTAAAATGTAAACTAGTAACAGAATCACAAAAAAATATTTTAAGTGTTTGTATATTTGCACTGAGTACCTTGTTAATGAGCAATAGAGCACTTCCCACTAGGCATGTTAAAAGTAGTACTAAACAATAAGATAATCAAATTAAGGACACATTATTATTGCAGTCTTACTGAATCAAGGTCAGACTAAAATTACCTCTTTCAGACAGAGCCTCTGACTTTCAGAGTGCTCTAAATAAAACAAAAACGGTTGATCTGACTTTTAGGACTCTTTCTCACTTCACGCAACATAGCAAGTGTTTAATGTGACTTCAGGATCTTCAGAAAAAGGATTTGCATCTTATATGCAAGGCAGCAAAAAGGGCAGATGTGAGTGACTGTAAAACTCATTCAGGTTCACAGTAATTCCCAAACTAGTTTCATTTGCTCCTGTCTTCTAATCTAACTGTGCACAGATGCATATAATGGCAGAAGTAAACAATACTTCCTGAACCAAAAAGGACCTATTCTTTTTTGTTACTTAGTGTAATACAAGGATTTCATATTTCTTTGGTGGATATTATCAAATTTGTTCTGAGATCAAAACAAAATGCCTGGTGCTTTTAAAGACTGTGATTTACAAAGAGCAAATCAATATTAAAATATTCAGTGACATTTGGTTAAGCGAAGTTCCTTTAGGGCATATTGCTAGAAAGGGCTGCCAAAGTTTTTCACAGTGTTATCTCCAGACCAATAAGGTGCTATTCTAAGCTGTTTGCATTAAAATGATTAAAGAAGGACTAACATGTAAAGAAAAATTCAGCATTTAACTAATTTGAATTAGAGAATCCTCTTAGATTTATGCAGTTTTAATGCATGTACTATAATATAGATACTTATTCCAATTTTTTTTCCCTACTACTTTTAATTTCCAGATCACTTCAGAAATTAACTTCTTAAAATGAAACCATGCTGGTCTGCTTTAGCAGTCTCGGGAACTGGATAACCCATATTCCTGCATTGTTGCAGAAATAATCCTTTTATTGTTATGCATAACCTAGGATCTAGAATAGTCATGTCCAAATATCTACTTCTGCACAACTCAAACTGTTGCTACCATGGTTGAAGCAAAGCAGGGGACGGTAAATCTACTGCAGCTACCAACAGAAGAGGTAATTTCCCAGCTGTAGTACCCTTCCTGTCAATTCTTATCAATTGCTTCATGTTAACAAAAGTAGAACAGCTCTGTGTGGAGCTGCGGCAGATAAAAAAAAAAAAAAAAAGGAAATGTTCTATTGAGCAGCACCTGTCTACTGTCTACTCTACTAAAGAGTAGACAGTAGACAGGTCTTCTCTGTCTACTCTGCTAAAGAGGGGAATAAAAGATAAATTGGTTAACAGGTCAGAACAAAAAGAATAAATTCTTATGAAAAGCCAGCTACTAAATATGATATATTGAAAATGGGTTTTTATTTAACTTTTTATCTATCTATTTATGAAGTGGAAGCTAGTCATTAACCTAAAGCAATATGGCACAAATCTCTTTGGGATAGCAGATACATTAAGCACTCACAATCCTTAGAATTATCTCTTGTTTTTTTTACTCATTTGTGTTCTGAAGAAATCTTCAAGCCTTCTGAAGTATTAACGTGATCAAAATTTGACTGGATTTGACTTTGTATTCATGTAACCATCTCTCTTACATGATTTCAAATACATAAGGAAGAATATACAGGACTTGAGAACAAACCATAACACTGACTTTGTGATGTCTTGTTGATTATTTATTATTTCTGCACTGTACAGCTTGAATCAAACACTACTCCTGAGATTTTATGACATCAACTTCACTTTATAATCCATGTTAAGCATTTGCAGAAAGTTTTTTTCTTTAGAAGATGATAATTATCATCAAATCAGAGAATAAAATAGCTTGGTTTGGAATGGACCTTAAAATTACCTACTTCTAACCCCCCTGCCATGAGTAGGGATGTTACCCACTAGATCAGGTGGCCCAGGACCCCTTCCAACCTGGCCTTGACCACCTCCAGGGATAGGGCAACCACAACTTCTCTGGGCAAATTGTTCCAGTGTCTCACCACACTCTGAGTGAATAATTTCTTCCTAATATCTGATCTAAACCTTTTCTCTTTTAGTTTTAAACTGTTCCCACTGCCCATGTAAAAAGCCACTCAATCGTTTCTTATAAGACCACTTTAAGTACTGAAAAGCAACTATGAAGTCTCCCTGGAACTTTCTCTTCTCTATGCTAAACATCCCCAGCGCTCTCAGCCTGCCTTCATAGGACATACACCAGACCTATGATAATTTTTTGGGTCCTCCTCTGGACCAACTCTCACAGGTCCAAGTCTTTCTTATGCCAGGGGTCCCAAATCAGGGGACAGTACTTCAGCTGGGGTCTCAAAAGAGTGGAATGGAGGGGGATAATCATCTCCCTTGATCTGCTGGCTGCTCCTCTCTTGATGCAGCCCAGGATGCAATTGACTTTCCAGGCTGTTAGTGTGCTGGCTTGTCAAGATTATTGTCTATCAGAACCCCAAGTCTTTCTCTGAAGGACTGCTCTCCATAAGTTCTTCTCCCAGTCTGTTTGCCTTGGATTACCCTGGCCCAGGTGCAGCACCTTGCACTTGGACTTGTTGAACCTCATTAAGATTCACATGGGCCCACTTATGTAGCTTGTCCAGGTCCTTTTGGATGGCATCCCTTCCTTCTGTTGTGTTGCCTGCACCACTCAGCTTGATGTCATCTGTTAACGTGCTGAGGGTGCACTCGATCCCACTGTCTATGTCACTGATAAAGATATTAAACAGCACTAGTCCCAAGACAGACAGAGGGACACTCAGGGACACTTGTCACTGGCCTCCACTTGGACATGAAGCATACCGTAACTCTCTGGCTGCAGCCATCCAGCCACTTCCTTATCGACTGAATGGTCCACCCACCCTTCAAATCCATATCTCTCTAATTGAGAGATAAGGGTGTCATGTAGGACTGTGTCAAAGGCCGTACAGAAGTCCAGGTAGATGACGTTGGTTGGTCTTCCTTTCTCAACTGATGCAATCACTCATTCATAGAAGACCACCAGATTGGTCAGGCACGATTTGCCCTTGGTGAAGCCATAATGGCTGTCCCAGATCACCTCCTTGTCTTTCGTCTGCCTTGAAATTGTTTCCAGGAGGATCTCTTCCATGATCTTCACAGGCACAGAGGTGAGGCTTACCAGCCTGTAGCTACCCTGGTCTTCCTCTCTACCCTTTTTAAAAATGGGAGTAATATTTCCCTTTCTTCCAGTCATTGGGGACTTCATCTGACTGCCAGAACTTTTCAAATATGATGGAGACAGGCTTGGCAATTCCATCAGCCAGTTCCCTAAGGACCCTGGGATGCATGATACTGGGAGGGACTCTGCTCTCCCAGACTCTGCCCAGAGGTTTAGGGACTCGAGAAACATGGGAAGCCTGACTGGCAGTGAAGACTGAGGCAAAGAAGTTGTTGAGTACCTCAGCCTTCTCCATGTCTGTTGTTACCAGTTCTCCCTTCTCATTTAGCAGAGGGGATGTGGCCTCCTTGGCCTTTCTTTTCCAGCAAAGGTACCTACAGAATCCCTTCTTGTTATTTTTTGTATCCCTTGCCAAGCACAGTTCCATCAGTGCCTTGGCTTTCCTAATCCCATCCCTGTGTATCTAGACATCATCCTTGTACTCTTCCCAGACCACATGTCCATTCTCCCACTGCCGGTGCATTTCTTTCTCACACCTCAGTTTGACCAGCAGGTCCTTGCTCTGCCTTGCTGGTTTCCTGCCTTCCCTGCTTGATTTGTTACCCATGGGGATGGAGAGTTCTTGTCCTCTAAGTGTCCCTAAAGAGTTGCCAGCTCTGATTAGTTCCTCTGTCCCTAAGGACGGTTTCCCAGGGAATCTCATCTACTCATTCTTTAAACAGCTCAAAATGGAAACACCAAGTTGGGGGAAAGTGTCAATCTGCCAGATGGTAGGAAGGCCCTGCAGAGGGATCTGGACAGGTTGGGTTAATGGTCCAAGGCCATTGGGATGAGGTTCAACATAGCTAAGTGCTGGGTCCTGCACTTCAGACACAACAACCCCATGCAATGCAACAAACTTGGGGCAGAGTGGCTGGGAAGTTGTGCAGAGGAAATGGATCTGGAGGTGTTGGTTGATGCTCACCTGAACATTAGCCGGCAGTGTGCCCAGGTGGCCAAGGAGGCCAACAGCATCCTAGCTTGTATCAGGAATAACGTAGCCAGCAGGACCAGGGAGGTGATCATCCCCCCTATACTCTGCTCTGGTGAGGCATGCCTTGAGTATTGTGTTCAGCTTTGGATCCCTCACTACAAGAAAGACATCAAAGCCCTGGAGCATGTCCAGAGAAGCGGTACGAAGCTGGTGAAGGGTCTGGATCACAAGTCCTATGAGGAGTGCCTGAGGGAACTGGGGTTGTTCAGTCTGGAGAAGAGGAGGCTCAAGGAAGACTTTATTGCTCTCTACAACTACCTGAAAGGAAGGTGTGGGGAGTGGGGGATTCACCTCTTCTCACAGATAACTAGTGATAGGACTAGAGGGAATGGCCTCACATTCTGTCAGGGGAGGTTCAGATTGGGCATTAGGATAAATTTATTCTCAGAAAGAGTAGTTAGGCGTTGGAACGGGTTCTGGGGAGGTGGTGGCGTCACTGTCCCTGGGGGTGTTTAAGGAAAGGTTGGATATGGTGCTTAGGGACATGGTTTAGTGGGTGATATTGGTAGGAGGATGGTTGGACTAGATGATCTGGAGGTCTTTTCCAACTTTAATGATTCTGTGATTCTATGATATTACTGCCAGGAATCTGGACACTTTCTTCACTTTCATAAATACAACCTTGAAGTTTCCCTGGAAAATTAATTACTTTGCAGGTAAAGCTAGGATAATTACTGATGTCTTCACAGAAACTATGTTCTCGTATTAACATGTAGATCATAAATTGTTAATTCCAGTGAATAATTCTAATAACAATATGAGCTGAAGAGTTTGCCCTGTGAGTGGCATAGAAAATGCTTTCTGCCTAAACACTGAAGATTTTTCCCCTTCAAAACCAAAACAGTCTTAGCAGTAAAGCAAAACACAAAGTCTATGCAATGAAATGAATATGAAATGGCGGTTAATGTTTCTGTGACATTTACTAATGACAACTGGTATAAATGCCAGTTTCCTTATTAAATCCCTAGCAGAACATTTAAGTCAAGGATGTTAATTTCTCCTGTCTTTGAGAGACACTCAAATTTTCCTTTATATATTGGCAGAGCAAAAAGAACCTACTAAGACTTTTAGTTATCTCACTGTACCATAGAGGAACAGCTGAGGTCAACATGCTTTTGATGTTGTGCATTACCATGGACTCCTGGTTTGCTAAATATTGGTAAGAAAACATAGATTAGGTTCTCTGAGTCACAAGTTGAAATTTGATTTAGATCTTAGATGAATCAATCAGATGTAGATGACATTTACAGATGGTTTATTTATTTCACATGGAATGTTCCCCCTGAGCTGATCCATACACCCACAAAACTTAGTGATGTATATAAATCATTAATTAGTGGTAAAGTAAAATGCATATTCGCTTGTAACTCTCTTCCCTTTCTCCATGCACATATCTTATCTTCTTAGTTTTCAATATTTTTGTATCAGAAAAAGGATGTTAATTTATATTTGCCCAGGGTTTATCACAGTGGCTTTTTCTCCCTCTTTTCATTGCAGTCATCAGGCACAACAACAATAATAAACAGTGACACAGAAATGAATGATCTACACTTCACTATTCTCTAGATCATCATTGAACATATGTATATCACTTGGTAAAGTCTACAAAATCTGTTTTTTCTCCTTTACCGTGATGATTCTGCAATCTGCCACAAACAGCAGCATACTCAACTAAAATTTCATGTATAAAACATTAAGCATACAGTTTCAACTGACTCATCCGTCTGTCCTTTGTGTGTGTCCTTAGTGCACAACCATATTTTATTCTTTTAGAAAAGCTCTATAACATTTTTATAAATTGCAATATAATGAGTGTGTACTCTACTTTTAAGACCTCAAAAGCAAGGATGCTCCAATGAATTAGAAGCTGTGCTGCAGTGCAGTCACGACTCTGTGATAAATATATAAATACAATGCTCATCTCACAACCTATTATTCAACTTATTTTCAATTTGCTGAAAACAGATATGTACAGTAAGTAATAAACAACTCATTCATTACCTAAAACTTGTGCAATGAAGACTTTTGAAGCCAGAAAGTTAGCTGTTGAAGCAATAAACAGGTGTAAGCACATGCACGTCTGTGCATGTGTGGTCACACACCTACATTTAATATGCATAAACATGTACAAACTCTTTTCCAGAGAATGATGACAATTTCAAGCTTCTGAAAATGGGCAGTGTGTTTAAGGAAAAACAACAACAACAACAACAAAAACAACAACAAAAAACCAACATATTAAAAGCAAACCTGTTTTTAGGGGAAATAGAAAAATGAGAATACAATTTTTAATAACGTACTCGACTTAAAAAAATTGTGAGATGGCATGATCCTGGTATGCTTAATTTTCATTACAAATAGCTCATTGCTGGGAAGCTATTATTCTACTTAAATAGCCTTGTGATTGCCCTATAGAAAAACTGATAGACTATAATTTGCTTGTATTTAGTGGCTTTTTTTTTTTTTTTTTTCCAAGCACTGCAATTTGGGCACTATAGTTCAGTCTCTGTCAGTATTTCAGCTTATTGTAAGCTTTGATTTCTCAAGGGTTTATATTTCAGTTATAAAAATTTACTCCAGAAATGCATCACACAAAGCATAAGACAGAAAGGAAATAAATAGTAGCATACTGACAGTACCTGTGAAACTGCTCATGCAACTGGTTTACCACTTAGTATTCCAGCGGAGTAAGGACAGACTGGTAGACAGTTTTACAGGTTTTATTTTGAACAGAAAAAAAAAAAAAAAAAAAAAAAGGAAAAATCCCTACACAATATTTCTCTTCAGTTCTCCAGAGTTTGGCATGATATTTTTGACATTTCATTGAAATAGACTGTTCAGAGGCAAAGGACAGTTTTGATTAATATTTCAACTTGAGCAAATGTTGGAAAACATCTTGAAATTCTTGAAACATGTTATTTGACATGTTCTAAATGAAGAGCATCCTTTTTCAGTTTAATTTTTTGCTATTTTAAAATATAAGTTAAAATATACTGCATGGATGACACTCTACCAAGACAAGTAATAATACCTCTAATAAATGTCAACTCTCTATTTCAAATTGAAAGTATTTTCTGAAGGAGCAATGGGTTATAGTGGTTGAGTACTGCAGTACTGAAGAAAATTTTTGAATGTATGTGCAGCTTTGATAGCTGAACTGGGAACAACAGGGTAGCCTGAAAGTCAACAGATATGCTATGGGAACAATCTAATCTTGTTGTGCACCAGGAACTTTATCTAGTAGACAACTATATGAGAGGGAAAAAAAAAAAAAAAAAAAAAAAGAGAGAGAGAGGAAAATAAAATGCTTAAGTATTAGTTTAAACACTGTTGAGGAAAAAAGAAAAAAGAAAAATCACACAAAAAAAAAACTATTAGAAAAATAGAAATTGGAATGTTTCTCCATGCAGTACAATAAGGAAACAACACAGATCCCTAGAAGGCTAGAAGGAGAGGAGAGATGAACTCAACAACCTCAGCTGCTATTCTTCATATTTGCACCTCAACAATAGATTGAATGAATCTACTTAGCCTTAACTGAAATCTGGGGTATCCTTGGAGGGGGACTGTAAGAGGCTGGTTCTGCAGAGTAGTACAGAACACTCACTCTATAAAGAGGGAGGGAGTATAAAGACAAATTTGGGGGATGTCAGATTGAACTAATCTTTGGGACAGATTGTACTTTTGTAACATTGTTCAAAGCAGAGGAGAATGATAAAACTACAATGTGGGAAGGAGACATCCTCAAAAAGGCTATAAAATACTTAAAATAGAAATGTCTATACAAGTATTCAAGAGTACTAAAACTCTGAACAGGATTAACACCAGTTGTATATATGGACCTATGAAATCAGTGGTGTAGCTAGCATGACACAGCAGAACCAATTCATTCCTATGTCAGGGAATGACATGGTTCTTGTATACCAGCACTGAAAAAGATCTGTTTGTTTCTATTTTTATGTTATTTTATTTAACTGAAGGTGTGTTGACTGTTTCAATGCATATTTGTTAAGGCCTTCTCTTTACCTTGTATCTACAGATGTGGTGCCAGCAGTTTTGATAATGAAATACTACAGAATTAGTCCTGAAAACAAACATTTGTAATTGATTTATTACACTCCTTTATCAGAACAAGTTTGTGCTTTATGTTCAATATTTGCAGGATAAAACATACCCAATTTCAAAGTATTAGTCACCACTTACACAGGTACTATAAAGATGCTGTCTTAATTTCTTTACAGATTTTTGCAAGGTATGTGACAACACAAGTAGAATTAAATCATAAACCATCACTATTACTATTTCAATACAATATTTGGTCATTTGCCTTCCAGTAGAACAGTCTTCCTCAGTCTTTTTTTTTTACTATAAAACTCACATTGGAATGGATAACTAAATGTTTTAGCTTCCTATCTTTAAGCATATAGGCTGTTTATTTCATTAATGGCTTTAATCACATACACCCTTCATTTTTACCCTAAAATTTTGCTATGGAAGGTTCTTGCCCCTTAACTTTAGCTCAATGAAAACATGTTCACAGAATCACAGAATCACAGAATTGTAGGGGTTGGAAGGGACCTCGAGAGATCATCGGGTCCAACCCACTTGCCAAGGTAGGTTCCTTAGAACAGGCTGCCCAGGTAGATGTCCTGACGGGCCTTGAATATCTCCA
>CM021698.1:54864583-54878114 GCA_011074415.1 Stictonetta naevosa
GAACAGGCTGCCCAGGTAGATGTCCTGACGGGCCTTGAATATCTCCAGAGAAGGAGACTCCACAACCTCCCTGGGCAGCCTGTTCCAGTGTTTTGTCACCCTCACTGTGAAGTTCTTTCGCATGTTGGTGCGGAACTTCCTGTGCTCCATCTTGTGGCCATTACCCCTTGTCCTGTCCCCACAAAACACTGAAAAGAGGTTGGCCAAATCCCTCTGTCTCCCACACTCCAGGTATTTATAAACATTGATAAGATCCCCTCTCAGTCTCTCAGCATTTCCTCAGAGGGAAGATGCTCCAGGCCCCATATCATTTTTGTGGCTCTCCGCTGGACTCTTTCCAGGAGATCCCTGTCTTTTTTTGTACCAGGTAGCCCAGAACTGGACACAGTGAGGCCTGACCAGGGCAGAGTAGAGGGGGAGGATCACCTCCCTTGACCAGCTGGCCATGCTCCTTTTAATGCACGCCAAGATGCCATTGACCCTCTTGGCCACCAGGGCACACTGATGGCTCATGGTCAACCTGTTGTCTACCAGGACCCCCAGGTTCTTCTCCTCAGAGCTCCTCTCCAGCAGGTCGTCCCCCAGCCTGTACTGACGTGCAGTTGTTCCTTCCCAGGTGCAGGACTTTACACTTGCTCTTATTAAACCTCATTTAGTTTCTTCCTGCCCTTCTCTCCAGCCTGTCCAGGTCTTGCTGAATGGCAGCACAGCCTTCTGGCATGTCAGCCACTCCTTCCAGCTTTGTGTCATTGGCATACTTGCTGAGAGCAGACACTATTCCCTCATCAAGGTGAAGATGTTGAACAGGACGGGACCCAGCACCAACCCCTGGGGAACACCGCTTGTCACAGGGCTCCAGCCGGACTCTGTGCCGCTGATCACCACCCTCTGAGCTTGGCCAGTCAGGCAGTTCTCAACCCACCTTACTGTCCACTCATCTATCCCACACTTTCTCAGAATGTTGATGATCCCTGCTGCTTCAGCTCCCTGCTCTACAAGAGATTGCAAAGAAATGTTGAAATGACATTTTTCTGTGGTCAAGTCTTTTCTTACAGAATGTTACTGATATCTCAAGCTTTATAGCACCTTCCTCCTTCATAGGATATAGGATAGGATATTCTATGATTCATAGAATCATAGGACAGAGTTGGAAGGGACCCACAGGAGTCCAAACCCTGGCTACATACAGAACCACTCCAAAATCAAACCATATTTCTGAGAGGGTTGTCCAAATATTTCTTGAACTTTGGCAGGCTTGGTGCCATGACTGCTTGCCCGGGGAGCCTGTTCCATTGCCCGACCACCCTCTCAGTGAAGAACCTTTTCCTAATATTCATTCTGAACCACCCCTAACACAGATTCATGCTGTTCCCCTGGATCCTAGGAAGATCTGCTTGTATCTATGTGCAGCAGGTACTGTAGGAGTGATCAGTGCAGAGAAGGGGCATCTCAGGTGTTGAGTCATGCCTTTGCTGAGCTCTAGTTATAAAATAATAAATATGGCAAGCTGCTATAAAAGGTCTCAATGACAGTAACATCTAGTCAGGCTCAACAGGAATGTATACATGACCCTTTCTTCCCACCTCACTTTCTCTACCCTAATATACACCATTAGAAAACTTAAGCCCTTATCATTTCCACAAGTACCTACAAAGTTGTGACTCTCTATTTTCAGTCTCACATCTAGTTGAGCCCAAGATTTTTTTTTTCCATTTTATTTTCTCCTGATTTTACTTGATTTTGAATCCTGATTTCAAAATACACTGTTCTATCCCCATTCTCCACTTTCTGAACACATACTCTTTTCTCCTGATCTCCTAGTTGGAGTCCTGGTCATCATTAACAATACTAGCAGTGAATTTAGCCAGCTAATCTAGGTTTGCTATTACCATCAGATACACATCTCTTCTTTCTACATTTTACTATTATGCATATTCCTGAGCAGACAAAAGAGTCTGAAATAATATGCCAAAATTCTTTGTGGGAACCAAAATTTTATTAGTGAGCATGGCACTGAACATTTGTATTTACCAGGTGTCCTCACATATGCAAAATTTGAAAATCTCCTTGCAGTGAAGGAATGAATGAACAGCTGTATTAAGTCTCACAGTGTTAACGCTCAGAATGTAGCCTGCGTACTAATACTTTGCTGTAGCCAGAAATATTTTTGGATTAAGGAAAAGGCAAATTCTATAAATCAGCATTTACAGAAATTAAATGCTGTAAAAATGCTTTCCTGGTGAAATTAAACTAGGTTTTGTCATTTATTTAAATTTGTCCAACAGTAATAAGACAGTAAAGCTTGAAGTCTGATGTGAAATCCAGTCATTCTATAAAGTTTTGCTACAACAGCATTTCTGAGATATGTACTCCCTAGTAGGTGCTTCCTGTTTTTGAAGAATCAAGCCTACATTCAGCTCTTCAAAACAAAGCTGAGAAGGAAAATAAGGAAGGGTTTTATTTCTACAGAGACAACTCAGAAAATGGCCAATAGCAAAAGGAAACAGTCCAAGTTTGGAAGAAAGTATTTCTTAATCTGTTTCACTGTAGCAATTGCCCATTTTGGTGTTTCATGCTAACATATTTTTATTTGCTCTCCAGGGTTCTGGTATGGAGTATGGAAATCAAGGTCACACTGACTGATTGCACACTGTGGCATGGTATAGCCATTCATTCTTAAGTAGAAAATTATGAAAGAAATTTTAATAAAAATTGCATCAGATGAATTAAGATTAGCTAAGTACTTAATTCTTAGACTTCATCAAACCCCAACTTTTGTGAGTAGCTCTCCACTTTAGAAATCAGGGATTTGACCACGCTATGTCAAACTCACTTAAGAAGAATTCATCATAGTTTAATTGAGCCAGTCTACAATGGATGAGAATTTTAAAGCTTCAATTTAGAAATGCAGAAAGCTAAGATTTTAATAGCTAGATATTCTTATTTCACTAATACTTTAAATGAAAAAATAAAGAACAATGAAAAGTGAAACAAGTGTAAAAGTAGTTAACTATGTCTTTCTGTTCCAGTATATGAGATACCACATCAAACAATACTTAAAATAGGCTAGGCTAGGCTAGGGTAGGACAGGATAGTTCAGCTGGACAGGAGCTTCAAAGATCGTCAAATCCAACTGCCTGACCACTTCAGGGTTAAACAAAAGTTAAAGCATTTTATTAAGAGCATTATCCAAATGACTTTTGAACACTGACAGACATGGGGCATCAACCACCTCTCTAGGAAGACTGTTCCAGTATTTGACCACCCTCACAGTGAAGAAATTCTTCCTAATATCCAGTCTGAACCTCCCTCAGTGCAGCTTTGTGCCCATCAGTGGTTACCAGGGAGAAGAGATCAGCACCTCCCTCTCCATTTCTCCTCCTCAGGAAGTTGTAGAGGGCAATGATGTCACATCAGCCTCTTCTTCTCCAAACTATACAAACTTAAGTGAATTACAATATCAAAATATTATTAGTAGTACTCAGAATTAACGTATCCTGATAACTTATAAGGTTTTCCTCATGACTGTTTTATTTTATTTTGTTTTATTTTATTTTATTGTCTAAAAATTGAAAGACTTTATATTCTAATACTGGATGGTATTCTATAGTGAAGGATTGAAGTATGAGTTCCTTCAGTCACAGTAGAACAACTTCTGCTGTCAAACACATGCTGAGCTCCAGGTGTAAACACTCAAAGGAATCAGCAGAAAGGACTCAGCTGGCAACTTAAGGCCAGTGCACAACTAAGCTGAATACATTATTATTATGAAAATTAAAGCACATTTTGAAGTTTAAGTCACAGTGCAAAAAGCAATCTGTTTTCCTTAAAGCAAATTAGAGTTTAGCATCAATGTTTACTGGTGACAGGGACAGCCTGTAAAACTCAGGAGGCATACTTCTACTGCTGATTTATAAAGTTTATAATTTTATGCTTTATAAAGAATTAAAAGAAAAAAAAAAAAAGTAACATAGGAGTTATAACTAAATGGAGAAAATTTAAGCTTGCTAGGTGTCTATGCTTTTAATGAGAAGTACTACAATACATACTTTCAACAGTAAGTCACGCTATGACAGGGGTACATGATACATTCTAAAAGATATTTTTTCAGACAGATGTTAAAAAATATATTTTTTAATACTCTGTGGGAATAAATGTTTTATTATTTAGGCTTTGAAAAAACTGTAGTGGTATACAGTTATTGCACAGATGTCAAATTCAAGAGCTGCATATATGTGTATTATTCCACAATAAAAAGTAGATGGAAATTGAAATAATTATGTGGCAACATCATTCTTTGTCTTTCACTTCCACACACAAACAGTTGTCACTTTCAAAGTGTGAATGTGTGAGAAGAATATATGCAGTGTTTAACTAACAGAATGCTTTTTGGTTCTTCTTGAGGGCAGTGCGCAGGTCATTTGAAAGCTCTGAAGTATATACTTCCACACCATGGATTTATTGGATTTATATTATCCTAAAAATAAGGGTCCATGTATTTTCTGAAATACTTAGTGTTTACCCTAAATTTATCTCTTCCCTCAGAGGTTTTTCTTTCCCCTTTCTTTAAATTCCATTCTTTTATGCTTTGTTTTTGGGAAAAGATGGAGGGAGGCATTTCTCTGAATCTGAGAAGTGTTGCTGGATGGAGGTAAAATGAAGCAGAAAATAATCACTGTCTCATTTAGAGCTAACAAGTAGTATCAATAGGATACCATAGATGTGATTATCTTTTGCTTCTCTCTTTTGCAGTACCATCTACCTGTGCAAAATACCTGTTACATGGCAGGACAGAATTGGGGTGAACTTACTGGTATTGTCTGGTAATAAACACTGTTTATGAAAAGGGTAGCTCCTTGCCTTTGCCTCTGCAAAGGATTTAATTCTACATTTTTCAGATGGTTACTTTAAATTACAATTTATTTCAGTGATCTCATTTAAAGCTCAGTCCTGATCTTATGTAAATCAGCATTTCTACCAAAGAAAAATCTATCTTGTAACTACAATATCAGGCTCCTGATTTTAGAGTACGATAATTTAGCAGAGTCTATGTTAGTCTGATTCTCTTGTGAGCCACCTCCTTTCATTACAGTAAGAGACTTGTCCTCACTGCACCATCAAACACATAAAAGACAAACCTTCACAACATGTTACAGATCAGAGATAAATTGGCTACCAAAACCTACTTGAAGTTTTGTAAGGTACTCAAAAAGAACTTTATAGTGAGTCACCAGTCCTACAAAGATAGGTCACATTTAAATTATGAACTAATACATTATTTATATTGGAGCGATTTTAACTCAGAAATCATAGCTACAAACAGTAGAAAGGTCTATACAATAGCAGTGAAATTATACTGCTATTTTCTCAGCTACACAGATAAATTATTTCTAAGCAATATATATCATAAATAGTGGTGCTACACAAATAAGCTGTCCCTGAATTATAGAGTAACAGGACAAAATGCTATAAATTTCAGGGAAAAAGTGAGCGTGGTTTACAAGATAATGACTGTTCTCACAGACAGAAGAATACATGGTTCCCAGTAGACTACAAACTGCAATTTAAGCCGGGAACTCCACTGACAGAACTGATTGCTAGAGTCTAAAGAAAGAACCATAAAATCATGAAATAAAAATACCAGGTATTATCAGGTTTAAATTGGAAATCTATGGTGTAGGAAAAGCAAATTTATCATGCATGAGATGGAGAAAGAATGTTAGTGAACATGTGATCTAGAAAACATAATTTTGCTCTAAAATGCTATTTTTATCGAGTCCTAAGATTCCTCTTCTCCAGGCTGAATCATCCCAGCTCTCTCAGCTTCTTCTCACATGAAAGATGCTTTCCTTTCATCTTCATAGTGCTTCACTGGACTGTCTCCAGCATGTCCACGTTTCTCTTGTCCTGGGAAGCCCATATATACAGACAGCACTCTAGGTGTGGCTTCGCTAGTGATGAGTAGAAGGGAAGGATCACCTCCCTCAACCTGCTAGCAATACTTTGCCTAATGCAGCCCAGGATACTGCTGGCCTTTTTTTTTTTTTTTTTTTTTTTTTTTTTTTTTTTTGCCACAACAGTACACTGCTGATTCATGGCCTGCTTGGTGTCCACCTAGGGTCTTCTCTGCAAAGCTGCTTTCCAGTTGGTCAGCCTCCAGATTGTACAAGTGCCTGGAATGGTGCCTCCCAAGTGCAGAACTTTTCATTTCCCTTTACTGAGCTTTATGAGATTCCTGTTAGAACATTTCTCTAGCCTGCCAAGTTCCAGATATTCCTACAAGCTCTGTACTGTCTGCAAATTTCCTGAGTGGACACTGCCCCAGTGCCCAGTACATTGATGAAAATGTTGAACAGTATCAGCACCCATATTGACCCCCGGGGTGTACCACTAGTCACTTGCCTTCAGCTGGACTTTTTGCCACAGTTAATAGCCATGTGGGCCCATCCCTTAAATTCATTTTCAACCAGCTTCACTGTCCACTTATCTAAATCATACTTTTTCAGATTGTCTATGAGGATGTTATTGGAAACAATGTTGAAGGCTATACTAAAGTCAAGGTAAACAACATGCACTGCTCTCCCCTGGTCCATGAAGCCAGTCTCTGCATTATAGAAGGTTGGTCAAGCATTCTCCCCTCATAAATCCATGCTGAATACTCCCAATAATTTTTTGTCTTCTACATGTTTGGAAATGGTTTTCACGAAGATTTTCTTCACCACCCTCTCAGGGTCTGAGGTGAGGCTGAACAGCCTATATTTCCCCAGATCTTCCTTCTTTCTTTTCTTGAAGATAGGAGTGACATTTGTGCTCTTCCAGTATTCTAGAATCTCTCCCAGTATCCGTGGCCTTTCAACAATGATCAATAGTGACCTTACAGTGACATCAGCCAGATTCTTCAGCAATTGTAGGCATAACACATCAGGACCCGTGGATGTACGTTTGGTTTGTTGGAAGTACTCCCTAACCTGGTCCTCCATGGAGAGTAAATCTACCTTGTTTCAGACCCTCTGATCTGATGTTCCTGGGATTCCTGATGGCCAATATTACTGGCAAAGACTGAGGCAAAGAAGGCATTCAATACTTCAGCCTGTTCCACATCAGTTGTCACCAGTTTTCCTGCCACATTCAGCAGCAGGCCTACATTTTCCCCTTTTGCTCTTTATGTACTTGTAGAATTTGTGAACCTTTTACAATATATGTGCTTCATGTAAGCCAGGATTTCTAATGGATTAGAAGTGATTTGTCATATGGTCTTTTGAGAATCCTGGGGTTACACAGCCATGGAACATCAGATAACATAGCTTACACCAAAGCTCTGAACAGGATGCAATTGAATGAAAACAATGTAGTATGTACTGTCAAATAATGGCTGTATTCTAAAGCTCAGGATGCATGATTAATTTTACCAGCAAAGAAAACTACATGCAATACTTATAATACAAGAAGTGGTGTAGACAAGTGAAAGACACACAGGGAAATAAGAATCACAAATGAGAATTACTGCAGCTAGGACAAATAGCTCAATTATGCTATCCTCACAAGATAAAAAAAAAAAAAAAAAAAAAAAAAAAAAAAAAGATCATTAGCACATTAGCAGCCAGGAGGGATAAATACCTCAGTTTTATTATTCACACAAAACATTCAAGTGAACATATGCTTTAAAATGCCAGTGTCTCATTCTGACCTCTTTTTAGGCTATCAAAATTTGTGACTCTCATTTCCTTATACATTTTAATTTCTGCCATGTTCTGGAAACTTCCTACAGCACAATATTCACAACAAAATTCACAGTATAGATGGGGTCAAAGGATCTCACATTAGTTCCCAAATATACTTTTATAACAAAATTTAGGAATGTAACTGAATTCACAGACATAGGCTTTATTTCTATGACTATGAACAGGTTCATGACCCATAGGACTCCCAATGACCATGCTGGTGCTGCTGTAGTGGCCTGATCCTGTGGATCTCTTTGGGGAGAAGTCCTGGGTGGAAGAATTCAAATTAAGATTCTAAAATTGCTCCATTCCCACCATTGTCTAAAGCATGACAATGCTGCAGTCTAGACAGGACTTCCTCTGACACACTTAACCCACAAACCAGAGGCTTATCTCACACTTTCCTTGTCTAGGCTACACATTCAACTACAATCTTCCTACCCTTTGTGATGGGCAGTTATCGATTTCACCACAACTGCATGCTCTAACTAGCTGATGCTCCTGAGGCACAGGCAGGGCAAAGGTGTAGCCTGGAGGAACAGAAGGGTGATCAACAAACATGACACTAAGCATCCAGCTCATCTGAAAGACTGAGACAACAGATAGAGTCTGCTATATATTCTGTATATATCTTTGGTTCACTGAAGGCATAAAAAAGTGTCTGGAGAGAATCAGATTCAACCTCATGCATGCTATGCCTTGGTAAATATGGGATAATACAATTTTCTGCAGACAGGGGAATCATTTCTGGGTGGTTAATAACAGGATGCAAAAGGCCTCTTTTAAGGTCCTGTACCACAAAGTGATGCAGACTAGTGAGAGAAAGGATGCAGATTTCCAGGATCTGATCTGTCCATGTGGTCCAGAAAGGCAGTGTCTTCCAGATGCTTGCTGACTGTGAAAACACTTCTAGATTCTCTGAGAAAGCCTGAGATTTCTCTCCTTTTCATTTTCTAGTGTAGTGTTTGCATGTATCCTGACTTGTATTTCAACAGAACAGATCAAAATAGAAACGTATTCTAAAATGAAGCCTTTTTAGACTAAAAGGTTAAATTCGCCTTCAACAAATTAGGAGATCCAGAATTACCTTCTATAATTTGAAGATATTTTTTATAATGGCTGCACACACTCCTCCCTCCACCTACTTTATACACAGAAAGACATATTGGTATGCTACAAATATGATCAGCTTTTGATGGGAATATATAAACCTACCTAGTTCACCAGTGGTATCTCTCACTGTAAGGCATAATCTTTTTTTTTTTTTTTTTTTTTTTTTTAATATATATATATGTGATAATAAGAAGAATAGCTCATCACAAAAAAATCAGGTCTCTTTCTATCCTTCAGTGAGCAGAGACCGAGCTCACCTGGCTACCATCTGCTTTGAAAAATATTGAGACCATCATATTTGAGTACACCACAGATAATATAGTGAACAGAAATAGATGAATATCCTAAGACCATATCACTTTGTTTAATTATGAACATTTCCACTTATCACAATCTCTCTGCAACATTTGCTAGATTTAGGACAAGACAGGGCAATGGAAGATTTGAGAATTAGCCATAGAACTCAAAAAAGTCAAAAACTTATTAGAATTTTCTGCATGAGATCCCCATCATATAATTACATTCCATTTCTATCCTTACATTAATGTACAAGACCTTGTACAGAGCAGCAACTTAAATAGCTTCTATTCTGGAGGCTGATTAATTCAGTTTGAGGAAGCAATAGAAAACCAGAATTTACAGGCCTGCAGCTCTGGAGGTAAGGAGTAATCAACTGATCTTCAAATTGAGGTGTGGTGAAAAACCACCTACCTACCTGCTAGTGATTTTCTGTGGAGAGAAGCTGGGCAGGAAAGCTATCAGTATACATACCTACACATCCATCCAGCTATCCAGATCCAACTTTGTGTAGCTGGTTAGCTAGAGGAAAACAAAGCATAACTCTTGTGGATGCTCAGTTTCTGTCACCATGAAGACTTCTCTTTTAATTTGACAAAAAAATACTGATTAGGTACAAACTGATTTGGATGGTATTATGGGAAATAATACCAGGACATTAGATGGTACCACCTCTAATTAGATTTCATGCTCTTTCATTCAGATCCTCACAGTGCTGCTAGGAAGTTGTTTCCTACTATGTATTAACTGGACCATGGCCTCTTTAGCTGAAAATCAGCAGAGAAATTTTGAGGATTACACCAATATTGATAAATGTCTTCCATTTTGCAGGAGAACAGTATTCCCTCTGTCCAAAATGTTTTCTTAGTGATCTCTCTGTCACCCATCTGTTTAATGAGCAAATGAAAATAAGGGGGTGGTACACAATTATATTTATATCTTCCCTGAAAAATGTGGAGTTCATTGGCAGAATTGGGCAGACATACAGAAAATAGCAGACCAAATATACAAAAGAAAATGAATGTCCTATGCAAAAAACAAATGAAACAACAACAACAACAAAATCTAAAACAAACAAACAAACAAACAACAGTGGAATAATTTACATGAATACAGTGGGATTCTGGTGGTACCTTCTGTTGGGCACATAGCATACCTTGTTGTCAGATGCATTTATATTCTCAGTGCAATGTATAAACCACTGTTCTCTTGAATTTCCAAATACCATCTAGTCCAAATAATAACTGATTTATCCTACCTATGGCTGGATGGCCCACTTCTCTTTTAATAGAAACTCTGCAAAGTGATTTGTGAATTCTCTGCAACAGAACTAATTTTGACATGCTTTCTGTTTATGTCCTTATTCTGGGTCCCAGGGAGGTAGCAGGCCCCCCTGCAAAGTGGGTCCAGTCTTCATATTGGGCCTTTTGTTCCCTTCAGAAGGGAATCTCCCATGAAAACAACCCATCTTTTTTTTCTTTGTGGGAGCTGTTTCAATGCAGGGCACAAGTCAAAATGTCTTTGGTGACACCTCCAAGCCAGATGTACTGTGCTCTTCAATATTGTTCAGATCAGCCTGCATAGCTTCATGCCTATTGCACACAGGCACATGGGAAGATGGGGAAGTCCCTGAGGGGATGTGCCTGCTGTGCCAGACCTGTTGCCACTGCCTCTTGTCCTTTAGGTCAATGCATTCAGCCAGGTGGAGAGAGGTTAAGGAGTCCTCCATACTGTGTGTCCCTTTAACCTGTTGGACTTGTTTCTGAGAAGGCAGGGAGTGACTCCAGTAGTCTATTCCCTCTTGGACTCCCAGATACTCCTCAGCCTCTTCCTGAAGCTGTCACCAGGTGGAGGAGTGCCTCCACTGGTCACACCTCCCACAGCTGTGCTTGCTCCTGCAATCCTGTACTGGCATTAAGAGTAGGGCACACTCTACAGCCTGACACCTTGGAGCAGCATGTTCCCCTCAGAGCTCTAGCTGGGAGGCTGTGTTGCTTGTGGAGGGTGCCGAGCTCCAAGAGGCCATGACCTTTTGCCAGGTGGATATCATTGCTCCTGATCGAGATGGCCAAGCTCCCGCACACTCTACTCATGCCAGCTGCCACCCTGACTCACACCCTATGCATGCCCTGCTTGTCCACCCAGGTTGCTGCGCTCCCTAGCAGTTGCCTTTGTATGTAAGGGGGGAATGGGACCACTCCTGGCTCTGCCCAAGCCCTGTCAGCCACCCTTGCAAGGGTTTCCAGGTCCCAGCAGCTCCCTCGGCTGCCTCTAGGGGCCTCGATGCCTCGATGTGGGGAACCCCCAGTACGCTGCAAAAACAGCCTTATTACTATACAAAAAAATTAATAAACTAACTATTCTGTCACTGGAAAGTCAACTTTGGAAATCTTCTTGTAAGTACCAGCTCAGTGTTAGGAAACAGCCAAAAAGGCCATCAGAATTCTAATAAAACAAAATGATTATGAAAGCAACATTTTGCCAATACAGATATCCACAGCATCACACATTTCGAATATACCATGTATTTCTTTGTATCTCATCTCAAGGAATAAGAAGAGGCTAACAGGATCTTGAAAAAAAAGACAGCTAAGGGGTAATAGTAGACTGCAAGTCTATAAAAAGAATGGTATGGCAAACTGGAACTAGGAATGATTAGACATCAGTCTCACAGTATAAAAACTAATGAGAATTTACTGCAGTTACCAAGCATCAAGGTCAAAACAAAAAGTCCTTCTTCATGCTCTTCCACTGTGGAAATCATTACAATTGGATTTCAAGGGACAAAAAACAAAAGAGAGTAGAAAAACTCTTTTTTTTTTTTAATTATTTTTTTCTTTTTTTTTTTCTCCAGAGTAGAAAAAATGAGGGAAGAAAAACAGAGATGCAGCATCCTAATAAAGAATACCTTAAACTACTGATGGCTGAAAAACAGACCAGGGAAATATTATCCTGCACTTACCCTGTTTCTTGAATGTTTACCCCAAGTATCTGTTGGATGACATTGTTTGCTACAAAATACTAGGGCTGATGGAGTTTGCACCTGATTATTATGGCATCCTTTTTAGAAAGTTATTGTCAGGGATGAGCAAGAGTCCCCTTGCTCTGTTCAGGAAGAAGAGCTGGGAGCTTAGAGTGAAAGCAAGGCAGGCAGGGCACCAACCTCATTGATAGGTCCCAAAGTACCAAGCAAAGTAAGCCATGCCAGCTGGGTGATCCAGACTGTGAGCTCAGCTGGCAGTGATGCAGGTCTAGCCAGGAGATGAAATGATTCAAGGAATGAATCAGTGAGGATGATGGCCAGGCAATGGAAAAGCAGTAGAGTAGCACAGGCAAAGGATTTGAGAACATTCCTTCTCAAAGCTTTTCCTGACAAAGCTTTTCCTGACAAGGCCCTCCCCACACAGTTCTCTGATCCAAAGCCAGGCAGCTGCACCAAAGCTGGCCCTGAACCCAGGCAACCAAACCCCTAGGGACAGTGAGAGTGGAGAGTGATTCACTCAAGACCCTGATAGTCATTTGTATGGGGTTTCCATACTCCACCAATGCACTGAGAACTATGCAATGTTGTATTTCATGACCAAAGCATGTGTTTTAAGTGTTCATCTCCATTTACCTAAGAATTTGACTTAACCTCCCTGTAGTAAGGGCACACATTTTTGCTCCACTGTCATCATTCCATCAATTTCAGTAGTAATTTTCCTCTTGATTTGGAAAAGACAGGTTATGAAAGTGTCTGATTTGTTTCCTTTTATCACTTGTATCACTGTCACTATGACCTGCTGCACTGTTGGTGGGCATAGCCTTTGAAATACATTCCTTTCAGAAAATTACCAGAATCAAGCATAACAAACATCAGGTCATGATATGCAACATTTTTTGTTGGTCAAACATTTAATTAACCATTAGATCATTCGAGGAACTGCATACACAGGTTGCTGGCTATTTTTTATTCCTTTCCAAAGGATATATTTTGTCTTAATTACATCCTAAACTAGTAGAATCAGATCTGTTATTGCAATGATGGATGCCTCTGCAAATCTTTTAATGTATAATTACATTCATTTTGGCCTTCAGATCCAGAATACACAAGACTATTCTCACTTAGATTTAATTATTAACCTTACTTGTCTGTTAGCAACTGCCCTCTTCAAAGAAAGCCATAAACCAGAGTTTTAAGAAATGCATGGTTCATTAACTAGTTACATTTCTTAGAATTTTCTTTCAGTTTCTATGGTTCAGCAAACTCACTCTCAACTGCCAAAATGCTTTCACAGTCTCCTGCTCTTAATGTAACTGCAGGAAGAATTTTAACATGTGAAAATTGCTTTGTTCTCTGTATGTTCTATGACATAGTCATTCTTTGGCAGTTTTTTTTTTTTTTTTTTTTTTTTTTTTTT